>LR738714.1:396112416-396332570 GCA_902687465.1 Secale cereale | reverse complement strand
GAGGGGCGGGGTGGGGCTCCGTTAGTTTGGTCAATTCTTTGCCGGCAGCCCTTCTTTGTGGTCTGCTAGCAGACGGCAAAGAGGGGGGTCATTAGGTTTTTTCTAAGCAGCTCGTTAGTGGGGCCCACCTCTCTCTTTGCCGTCTGCCAGCTGGCGGCAAAGATTCTTTGCCGTCCGCTAGCAAACGGCAAAGAACTGGCTGATGGCAAAGACCTTCTTTGCCATCAGCCAGTTCTTTGCCGTCCGTTTTCTGTAAGCGGAAGACAAATACCTTCTTTTCCGTCAGCCAGCAGACGACAAAGAAATGGTAGACGACAAATAACCTAATTCCCGTTGACAGAAGGGGTAGTGAGTCACGTATGTATAGTTGCTATTAAAGATAAAAATATGGGGTTTATTGGTAACGCCCAGATATATAGGCTACAATAGTATCTCACTAATGATGCCATGTCACCACTATTACTATTGCTAATCTCGCTAAGATTCAAATCGGTTCGAATTCAAATTTAAAATAAAGTCAAAAGCTAAAGTTTCCAAAATATCAAAACTAAATTGTTCAAATAGTGAAAAAATAATTCACAGGTAATATAGGTGAAGAAACCATACTTTTATAAGATATTCAATGCACTCAAATAAATAAAACAGTGGCTAGAACAACATAACTAAATGCTTTTCCAGTTATGAATAATTCAAAATAACTCAAAAGTCTCCCAAACTTTTTGTGGCAGTGCTAGCTAATGCAAGGTAATTATGGGGCTAAGTCCCACATTTTACAAAATACATTTGCTAGCTAAAAGAAATGCAAAAATAAAAGAATAAATGTTAAATAGAAAAAGGAAAACAAAAAAAGAAAGAGAAGAACCCCCTGCTGTGCCGTGGCCCAGCTAGCCTCTAGACCAACCAGGCCGGCCCAGCCGCCCCCTCAATCCCCTTAACGCCACTCCCTCCCGTGACCCAAGCCCCACAACCCCCAATCTCCCCACGTCAATCTCCCTCCCCCGATCTAGATCAGGATCGAGGCACCCGCGCCCTGTCGGCGTCACCGTCGTCGGACCTCGCCACTCAGTCTCCTCCTCAACTCAGCCTCCCCAAGCCTCGTCGCCCCCTTCTCGACAGCGAGGGTGAGGACCCCCTCCATGTCCCCATTTTCCCTCAGTCTTGCCGACAGCCCCACGCCGGTGTTCGCTGCGCCTTGATACGTCTCCAACGTATCTATAATTTATGAAGTATTCATGCTATTATACTATCATTCTTGGATGTTTTACAATCATTTTATAGCAACTTTATATCCTTTTTGGGACTGACCTATTGACATAGTGCCCAGTGCCAGTTGTTGTTTTTTGCTTATTTTTTTACATCGCAGGAAATCAATACCAAACGGAGTCCAAACACAACGAAACTTTTTGGACATTTTTTATGGACCAGAAGGAACAACATGGGTCAAAGAAGTACCAGAGGGGTTCCCTGAGGGGGCACAACCCACCTGGGCGCACCCTGGTGGGTTGTGACCACCATGGTGGCCTCCCGCGCCATCTCTTCGCCCTATATATTCCCAAATATTCCAAAAACCCTAGGGGAGTCAATGGAATTTTGTTCCAGCCACCGCAACTTCCAGAACTGCGTGATCTAATCTAGAGCCCTTCTCCGGCACTCCGCTGGAGGGGAAAATCATCACCGGTGGCCATCTTCATCATCCCGGTGGCCACCATGATGAGGAGGGAGTAGTCCACCCTCGGGGCTGAGTGTTTGTACTAGTAGCTATGAGTTTAATCTCTCTGTCTCTCTCTCTCTCCCTCTCTCGTGTTCTTGAGATGTCACGATCTTAATGTATCGCGGGCTTTGTTAATATAGTTGGATCATCTGGTGTTTTCCCCTCTCTATCTTGTTGTGAATTGAGTTTCCCCTTTGAGATTTCATTTTATTGGATTGAATACTCTTATGGATTTGAGAGCACTTGATGTATGTCTATCTATGAATACCCATAGTGACAATGGGGTATCTTATTGATTCACTTGATATGTGTTTTGGCACTCAACTTGCGGATTCACGAGGTGACATTGGGGCAATCTATGCATAGGGGTTGGTGCACTTTCTCGTCTTTGTTTCTCCGGTAGAAATCTTGGGGCACTCTTTGAAGTTCTTTCTGTTGGATTGAGTATTATGAATCTGAAATTGTTTTATGCATATCGTATAATTAACTCACGGATACTCGCGGTGACATTGGAGTATCTAGGTGACATTAGAGTTGGTTGATGTGTATCATATGGTGTTATTTTAGTACGAACTCTTGCATCGATCGTACGGAAAGAATAGCTTGGTGTTATTTTAGTATGAACTATAATATAGATTGATCGGAAAGAATAGCTTTGAGGTGGTTTCATACCCTACAAACAATTTCTTCTTATGTTCTCCGCTAGATAGGATCTTTCGAGTGATTCTTCATCGCACTTTGAGGGATGATTATATGATCCAAATATATTAGCATTCTTGAGAGATTGCACTAGCGAAAGTACGAACCCTAGGCCTCATTTTCATGCATTGCAATACCGTTCGTGCTCCGTTTTATCAATTCCTACCTTGCTGATTGTTCCTATTACAAAAATAAATATCTACTATCATTACTACACTTTTATCACCATCTCTTCGCCGAACTAGTGCACCTATACAATTTTCCATTGTATTGCGTGTGTTGGGGGCACAAGAGACTCTTTGTTATTTGGTTGCAGGGTTTTTTGTGAGATACCACCTTCATCATACGCCTCCCACGGATTGATAAACCTTAGGTCATCCTCTTGAGGGAAAATTGCTACTGTCCTACAAAACACTGTGCTTGGACTCCCAACCTGAGTCTACAAGAATAATGTTGTGTAGTAGACATCAAGCTCTTTTCTGGCGCTGTTGCCGGGGTGGTGCGTGCATGAAGGTATATCTTTAGATCTTTCAATTGAATCTTAAACTTTCTTGTTTTATCACTAGTTTGATTTTGTAAAATAAAACTACAAAAAATGGAATTAAGGTTGCATCATTTTATTCATCTTTATAATGTCTTTCATGAAAATGATGGTGTAGAAAATTGTGCTCAATTGATACAAGAAGAATTCAATAAAATTATTGGCATAAATTCTTTGAATGATGAGCATGATTGCAATGTTGTTAGTACGAATTCTTTGAATATCCATGATGCTAATGATATGCAAAGCCACAAGCTTGCGGATACTATGTTTGACGTAGATGATATTTTTAGTACCCCAAGTTTTGATGTGCAAATTTGTTATAATGGTAGCATGCCTCCTATTTATGATGATTATATTGATAAAAGTGGATTTGGAGAGGTAATGACTTTATTTAGTGATGAATCCATTACTTTGGTGGATGTTTCAACTTACTATGATAACAAAGTTGTTATCTATGATGATTATGGTGATGACATGTATGTTATATTCAATAATGATAACCATGAAAATTGTCATCATGATTTTAATTTTCAATCTGATGATAGTTATTTTGTTGAGTTTGCTCCTACCACTATTCTTGAGTACAAATTTGCTTATGTGGAGAGTAGCAAAATTTCTATGCTTTTGCATCATAAAAAGAATGCTTTATGTGATAGTTATATTATTGAATTCATTCATGATGCTACTGAAAACTATTATGAGAGAGGAACATATGCTTGTAGGTATTGCAATATTATCAAGTTTCCTCTCTATGTGTTAAAAATATTGTAGTTATGCTTGTTTTTCCTTCCTATGCTAGTTGATTATTCCTCCCATAATTATTTTCTCACAAAATCCCTATGCATAGGAAGTGGGTTAGGATTAAATGTGCTAGTCATATGCTTCATGATGCTCCCGTTATGTTTCAATTCTTTACATTTATGTGAGCATCATTGAAATCATCATGCCTAGCTAAAAAAGCATTAAAGAAAAATGCTTGTTTGGAGACAAACCAATATTTCTACCTTCTGTTTTTGTTTGTTAACATGATTAAGATCCTGTAGTAATCATGTTTTATAGATTTTGTTTCAATAAACTGCCAAGTAAAGCCTTTGGGATAGTGTGTATGATAGTTGACTAGATTATGTGAAATACAGAAATTGTTGCATCCAGTGCAGAAAATTCAATAAGTTACTGGAGCATGTAATTTTTTTGAAATTTTTACATGTTATTGATATAAAAATTCTCTACGTTGTCCTAATTTTTCAGAATTTTTAGAGTTGCAGAAGTACGGTCAAATTCCAGATCATTACCAAATGTTCTGTTTTTTACAGATTCTATTTTCGATGCATAGTTTGCTTGTTTTCTAGTTTCTATGGCTTATATTGATCAAAATAAATTGTATAAATAATATGCTATAGTAGGAATTGTGTAAGAACAATTATGAATCTTGTCTTTGACAGTACCAAGGTGAATGATTTGCTTTATTATACTAACGCATCTCATGAAGTTCCGTTAAGTTTTGTGTGATTGAAGTTTTCAAGTTTGGGTGGGATATCGATATGAGGAGAATAAGGAGTGGAAAAACACTAAGCTTGGGAATTCCCAAGGCACCCCAAGGTAATATTCAAGGAATAACCAAGCAACTAAGATTGGGGATGCCCCGGAAGGCATCCCCTCTTTCGTCACTAACATTATCGGCCCCAGAAGGCATCCCCTCTTTCATCTCTATCATTATCGGTAACCTCACTTGGAGCTATATTTCTATCCGTCACACGATATGATTTTTGCTTGGAGCGTAATTTTATTTTGTTTTGATTTGATTTATGTTATTTAAAATAATGTTTTGCATCTTTTATTTCAATAAAAGTGTCAAGGATAGCCATTACCATGCTTATTTTGCAAGTCTATATGTTACTGTTTGAAAATAGAAAGTTTTTCGTTGTTGTAATAATTCCTTAGAAAAGTCAGAATGTGATAATATGTTGATTGTTTTTGCAAAATAAGCTATGATAAATTTACTACAGTGTAGTAAATTTTTTAGAATTTTTTGAGTTAGGTAAGTATGAATCTTCTTGCATCCTTTACAGATTGTCCTGTTTAGGCAGATTGCTGTTATGTTTGCATTGTTTGCATATGTTTGCTTGTTTAATGATTCTATTAGAGGATATGAGTATTAAATATGTAGAGGCATTTAGTATGCAATATTAAATTATAATTATAGTAATTTTCTACAGTAGAGAATGATAAGGTTTTGCATTGATTTATAATTATAGTATCTCATGAGTTCTTGTTGAGTTTTGTGTCGAAGAAGTTTATAAGATTTAGGAGACCGTAATGTAAAAGGAACTAAGGAGGCACAAAATCTCAAGCTTGGGGATGCCCGAGGCATCCCAAGATAATATTTCAAGAAGTCTCAGACATCTAAGCATGGGGATGCCGCGGTAGGCATCCCACCTTTCTTCATCAGCAACTATCGGTTTGTATCGGTTGAGCCTATGTTTTTGCTTCTTCAAATGAAGTGGGCTATTCTTGAAATGTCATTTTATTTTGTTTTACTTGCTGTTTGAATAAAATCCTTAGATTTGAAATTTTTAATCGGGAGAGAATCCTCACATAGCTACCTATTCACTTAACTACTCATTTGATGTTCACTTATATCCTTTTGGAGTAGTTTGTCGAACAATCTCATGCTTCACTTATATTATTTGAAGAGTTGATAATAGTGATGAAAATTTGCACAAGCTATGAAATTGATCATAATAAAATGAATATCCAAGAAGGATATAATAAAAACTTTCATGTAGATAATTGGATATGATAAGTTTGATTGCTTGCAATAGTTTTGCGATATGTAGATGATAATGTGTGAGTCTTGATAGTTTTGCTTGCAATAGTTTCATGTAGATAATTGGATATGATTAGTTAGATGCCCGAGTCACTTGTAGCGGGTTTAGTAAGAGTATTGGTGTTAAGGTTTGTGATTCCCTATGCATGCACGTTAAGTCCATAGTCAATAGTTGTGCAACCCCTCCAGCAAAGGAGTGATCCTTTATGGTGCTATAACGGGACTAGAGACGCAACCAGCTACAAGTGACAAGGGGCAGACAATAAGGTGGCTCTGGTTAAATATTGGTTGATCGCTTCAAGGGAGAGGAGGTAGATTTCGCTCAAATGAGTATCTAGGAAGGTTCCTCCGGATACAATCCATTAGACTGGGTAAGCCACAGTCCATTGTCTTAAGCTCACAGATTATGCCCAAACTCTGACTGGTTGTATTTGAACAAGGATGGAGGCGTCAAGTTGAGTCCATTAATTTCCCTCCTCCTCAACCGGAGGATCATTCCCGTGACAATGATCTGGGGTATCATGATGACCCAGAGATGTCGATCGAATTTGAAGATGGGGTCTTTTATCAGGAGAGCCTTGACGGCGCCAAGGTCGCTTTGACAGCCGATCACCCCGGGGATCTTGCCTCTTCCATAGTAAGTGGAAAGAGGACCCTCTTCCAAATAGGGCACTTATCTCGTGCTATTCCCAATGTGCTGACTTCTGCTCCCAATGGTCGACACACTACGCGTTAGACCATCTTGGGAGGAGCATGGACCGCGCCAGCTTGGGCCCTTAATGGGGGATCAAAGTGGAAGGCCTTCGCTGAAGCGGAAGCACCCGCACCCTCGGCCTAGAGGTGACATATTTTCGAATTACATCAAAGGTTGCTTTTAATACCTTTTTCCTAAAGCTTGCTTAATTTTATAGAAGAAGAATGCCACTGCATCAGTCCGAGGACTCCCCGAGTGTGTTGAATCCCATCTCTGGTCCTAAGTCTTCGGCACAAGCCAGAGCCCCTCTGAACACGCGGTTTCCGGTGTACCTCTCGCGGATTCCGATGATGTTTCAGTCACCAACTCCAAAGTTGAGAGCGTGATGAATCACCACCGTCGGAGGGAAACTTTATGTCATACTGGCTTTGCCGACTAGGAATTCAGTGCCTTTAATTTGGTGGATGCGTACCTTGGAGCGGCCCGGACAGGTCTTGAAGGGATCGCCGGCCTTTTCTCTGCCAAAGTACAGGTACACAACTAAAATAGCTTAAAAGTGTATCGTGTTCCCTAACCAACTAGCCCCCAAGCCTTACTTTGGGCGGGATGGCCGAGTTATGGATTTGTAGTGATATGCTTTTTGTAGGCTACGAGAGACCAGAGCAACAAGCTATCCGAGGACCTTGAGGTAAGCCGAACACAGTTGGTCAACACCAAGGCCGAACTGGATCCGGCTCGAAAACCCATCAGCAAATTGTTTGGTAAGTAGAAAAATCTATTTTACAATGCGTAGAAAGATATATGGTGTACCCTATTTATTAACACCTTTTTCTCTTTATAGCCGCGGAAGTCGTAAGAGAGTTGTGAAGGAGCTGGAGGCTGGTAAACGAGTGCTAATGCGAAGTCATGAGGAGAAAAATGTGCTCAAGGCAGAGAATCAGCGGAAAGCCAAGGAAACCGAGGTTTTGAAATCTCAACTGGCACAAGCCTTGGAGGAGAACCAAAAACTCAGAGGCTTCATATTTGGTGAGTATCGAATTTTCCTGACCATCTGTGTGATCATCATAACGTGTTAATAATGATATGCCATACCATGTTTTTTGGTTTCCTAACTGGTCGGCACGAGGAAGAGGTCGGTTCCTATGGTGGGAACCTTTTAAAGGAGCTAACCAAGGCTCACGAGATGGCTTAGAAGGCCATGAAGAGCATTGTCAAGGCGTTATGTCTGTCGGACGCGCCGCCGGAGAGTATGGCCAAACTAGCCGAACACTTTAAAGGAGCCCGACGACAATTTCAATTGTGGAAGATCTCAGCTTGCCGAGAGGGAGCGCGCGAGGCCTGGGCGATGGTAAAGACTCATTACACTAAGTTGGATCTGGAGCATATGGCTCGAGTTGGACTAGCGGGCCCTGACGGTTAGGAGATACCCCTTAATTTGGTGTATGAAGATGTGATGCCCGCCGCTCGCTATTCTCAGCAAGATTGTGCTTTAGACTGTTTGATAGACAATATCGATCAGGAGTAGTTTTGTCAAGTTTATGTATCTATGTACTTTACATTGGCTGAGCTCGATCCGCGTTTTTATTTTTGAAGAATCTTCTCCTAACCGGACATTGGCTTCTACCTCCCCGACCAGTTATTGTGAACTGTTCTGTACTACAAGCCTCGGGAAACAAGGCAACACTTCGGGTAACCAGGCAATCCGGCCATCTGGATCGAACAGACGAAGCATGTGTGGAGAGTTATGTAATATTATTGTTTGACATAAGAAACATCTGAAAGTGCGTTATATCGACTAGAGGGGGGTGAATAGGCGATTTTTATGAATTCTTCACAGAGGAATTTGCGGGTGAGGAAATTCCTTAGCGAAGAACTACTTGCAGCGGAATAAGTACTCACAAGTAAACATAAGGGCTTGTACAATGGTTCTATTTTAAGAGTGCCACGTAGGATAAATGATGAGGTGGATGAGAGAGAAATCATAAGAGAAGGCTTGTCTTCTCTTATTTAAGAAAAGCTAAGAGATGATCTCTTAGCACAATTTGTCTCACCATGTTTTTAGGAACAACTAATTACTGAAGATAAGGCTAAGTGATGACCCATTGTAGACATCTTTTATTGTCATATCTAATTTACATGCAAAACTTAAGATAAGACTATCTTATCAACCATTGTACATGCCCTAACAGAACACAAGCATGGTCATCATGATGAAATGAAGACAAGCACAGAGTACATAAAGCGTAAACGCAGGATAACACAGGATGAAGACAAACAGACTGAAGAAATTGAACTGAGGAAATTGAGAACGTCTTCAGTCAAAGTCTTCAAACAGATATGAACGAGCACACAACACAGATATGAGGAAATGAAAGAGTTGAGGAAATAGAACCTGTAATCTTGGTGAAGACAAAGATTTGGTAGACCAGTTCCAACTGCTGTCTTAGTTGTACATCTGGTTAGAGTAGCTAGGTATTTAAACCTGAGGACACACAGTCCCGGACACCCAGTCCCGGACACACAGTCCAGGACACCAAGTCCTCACCGTGTTCTCCTTGAGCTAAGGTCACACATACCTCGCCCAATCACTCATGGTAAGTCTTCATAGGTGACTTCTGAACCTTCACAAACTCGGTCACTCGGCGATCCAAAATTCCTCTTGGATGCTCTAGACCATGACGCCTAACTGTCTAGAAGAAGCACAGTCTTCAAAGGTAACAAGCATCGGATCCACACAGGATCAATCTCTTCAGTAATGCTCAATCACTTTTGGGTTTGTAGGTGTTTGGGTTTGGCTTTGGGTTTTTCCTCACTTGATGATTTTCGCTCAAAGTCCTCGGAGGATGGGTTGCTCTTATGAAAAGTGTCAGTTTCTCTCGGAGCAGCCAACCAGCTAGTGGTTGTAGGGGGGCGGATATTTATAGCCTAGGGAGCATCCTGACATGATAAGACATAAATGCCCTTCAGTGATATGAACGTTAGGTAGGTAGATATTTTGGGACAGCTGGCGCGTAGCACAACAATGGTCGGAAATTTGAGTATCAATTTCCTCAAGGCTATCATGTTCCTCACTTGTAGGAAATCCGCACTAACGAATTCCTAAATCCTCAGTCAGAACAAATTCCTCATAGACCAGAAGAACTTTGTATCTGTCACTGAAGAATATGACTGAACTGTATGAGATTTCCAATAGCTTCACTCAAAGGGATTGGTAGGTGTAGGATTTTGAGTTGAGCATCAAATGGAAATTTTTCCTTAGTATTTCCTCGACCCCCTTTAACAGTACGGTGTTTCCTATGACTCAAGAAAGAGAAAATGAAACGACGAAAACAAAAGTCTTCACGCTTCATGTTCCTCAAATGAGTATCAAGTCTTCAAGGTCACACCAATTTCTTCACTTTCAAAGTCTTCAGAAATCCAAAGTCTTCAGTCGAAGAACTTCATTTTTAGGGGTCCACTTTCTCTGTAAATATCATACTCCTCATAGACTTATAGACCTGTGTACACTCATAAACACATTAGTCCCTTAACCTAGAAGTCTTCAATAGACCAAAATCACTAAGGGGCACTAGATGCACTTACAATCTCCCCCTTTTTGGTGATTGATGACAATATAGGTTAAGTTTTCAACAGGGATAAACATATGAAGTGTAAATACAGATATTGAGGAATTTGATTGCAAGATATATAAGAACTCCCTTTGAAGATGTGCATAGTGAGGAATTTGCTTTTGAAGCAATGCACACTTGAAGAGTAGAATCATGGAGATATCCGCCTATATCTTGTAATTCATACAAGCATTTGACATATAATATGAAGAATTTGAAATGCATGATGAAATATGGTGACTGATGTAATTTAGCATGCGTGCATAAACATTAAATTTGAGGAATAAGCATGCGGAAAAACCACAACAGAAGTATCAGGTCACCATAGAGTTTAAGTTTACAACTCGATCCAGCAAAGTCATCAGAAGAACGAGAGTTGTAACTTAGCAAAAAAACGCCCATATAAGTAGACCCGCTTGAAGACTAACTCAAATTTCTCCCCCTTTGTCATCGAATGACCAATAGGATCGAAACTGAGGACTAACGCCTGTGAAGAATCTCAAGATGATGAACGAGCGCCAGCGTTGTTGGGGTCGAAGGTTGATGTAGGGCCTGCCGCCGTCCAAGTCTTCCTACCTGTCGGTATCGCGCGATGAATAATAGGAGCTGGCCACCAAGGGAGGAACCTTGACCTTCTTGTATTTCTTCGGTGGAGGAGCAGACCAATCAAAGTCATCCTTGAGACCCATTTTCTTCAGATATTCTTCGCCATAAAGGTGAGACAAAACAGCCTAGGTACGGTTGATGGTTTCATGGAGGTAGTAATTGTTTTTCTTCACTGCATTGTGGGTAGAAGTCATGTTCTGAAGAATTGAACCAAACTGTCGCTTGACCTATTTGTGATTGCGATCAACCTTCTGGTGAAGACTGAGGATAAGCTCACGATCAGTCATCACCCTGGGAGCTATGCCTTGAGGATTTCGCTTGGCTGCGTTGGCGGCAAAGTCATGGGTGGCAGGGTCGTCATTGGTGGAGTAGGATGTAGCTTTGCGAAATTGACCATCCAATGGACGAATGCCTTCATCAATAACAGAAGAAGCCTTGCCCTTGTCAGCAGCTGAGGAATATGTCCGTTTGAGGACTTCAATCGGGGGCAAGTAGATGCAATGATTCAGTGTATTAGCTTTGTAGTTGACTGAAGACCTTGCTCTAATGAATCTCATAATCCACGAAGCATATGGCTTCAGGTTGAAAGGAGACAGTGCAACATTCACCAGAGTCCTCATGAAGAAATCATGGAAGTTGACGTGGACGCCATGAATGATATTGAATAGCAGATTGTTCATGATGCCAACGACTTCTTCATCATTTGAGTCGTGGCCCTTGATAGGACTCAATGTCTTCGTCGGAATGCGATAGACAGTCCAAGGGAGAAATAGCAATTACTTCACATGGAATTTGGTTCTTGGGGCTTGACCTGGCTTCAATGGCTTCATCAGCACTCGCGTATAGTGATCTGTAAAAGCTCAGTTTCTTCGTACATGCAACGAGCAGCTTCAGAGGGAGGACTGAGAGGCAAAGCTTGAAGCAATTCAGTAGCTGGTGCCTTGTAGTGAGTATTTTCAGTCATCCAGTCCAGAACCCATTAATTCACATCTTCAGAGTTTCCGGTGATGTGCAGCGTTGCAAAGAATTGAAGAGTGTGTTCTTCATTCCAATCACAGATATCAGTGCAGAAAGTTAACAGTCCAGCGTCGTGAAGAACACTGAGGACTGGCACGAAGCACGGCAGAGATTCCATATCCACGTGAGGAATGTGCTCATGATCTAAGACTTTGTCTTTGTTGAACAACACCGAGGAATATAAATTTGCCTGGCTGGCAGTCTAGAAACGCCTCTTCCTAATGTGAGCAGAGTCATAGGGGTTCTACTCAGTGAAGAATACGTGCTCGTTGAAGAAATCAGCCTTCTTGAATGTTTGCTTTCGTGAGAATGGATCCTTTGGCTTGGGTTGAGGAGTGTCAGTCAGTTGCATCACAACCTCAGGAATCGCAATCTCAGTTTCTTCAGGCTGAGGAATTTCCGGTTCCTCTTCAGTGACAGTCTGTGTCTTCATGGATTCAGCAACAACAATTTCTTCAGCACTAGGGGCTCGAATGTCTTCATGGACAGATGGTGTGGGATGAGTTTCTTTAGAGACCAATGGAACAGTAGTGCTGGGGACTGAGGAATTTTTTGGAGTGGCGTGAACAGAGGAGAGTTGAGATGCTGACTATCCCAAAAGTCATCAGTCATCAATGGACTAGCACTCCCAATGTCCACGTCAGATTCTTGTTCATCCAATTCCTCAACGCCGGCCTCTTCAGCAGTGAACCGAGGCATAGGCGAGGAGATAATTGGTGTTGAAGGGATTGCATCCACTTCAATTTCTTCATCCGTCTGCTCTGAGGAAGCAGCAGAGGGAATGTCTTCTTCTGATTCACTTGGAATCACATATTCTTCATCAAAAGGAACAAGGTCCTTTGATGGCATGGTTGAAATAGGAACATCATCAATTGGGTTGTCATCTGAGCTTGTCAATGGCTTCATCTTCTTCGGAGCTGAAGAATCTGATGAAGTTGATGCCTTCCTTTTCATCACAACTGCACGCTCTGCAGCCTTGGTCCTCTTCACATATGATGCAGATGGAAGGATCGGAGGTGGCATAGGCGCAGGAGAAGCAGAGCAATTTCATTGAATTTCTTCAGGCACAACTATTGCAGTTGCCCTGACTTCTTCATTTTCTTCAGGCACATCCATTGAAGCTTCAGCTGGCCTGACATTTTCTTCATGCGCAACACTAGATGTTGCCCTGGCAATTTCTTCAGCGGCTGGAATGCAGTCATCAGCCCTGGTATTCTCATTTTCTTCAGCAGCCTGATGTTCTTCAACGGTGCTGGCATGTTCTTCTGTAGACTGTACATATGCTTTAGCCTGAGGAATTTCAATATGCGTTGGACGTGCAACATTTGAAGAAAATCCTTTTGTCAAATTCACAAATCTGACTTTGGCGCCCATCCAGTCTGCACGATATGCGTCAAATCCATCACTCAGGGTTTTGATTTTGCCTTGAAGCTTCACAAGTTCATCAGTTGTCATGTTGACAACATTTTTCTTCAGGTAGCGCTCCTTCTTGTACTGCGCTTTCTTCGTCAGCCTAGCCTTTTCAAATTTCCACTTTTCTTCGCTGATGAAGGCGGTCAGCATGTGACTTTGGCCAGGAGCCAGATTGAACTCAGGCATAGGAGTGTTGGGATCCTGGTGCCAGAGATCAATGAAGTCGAGGATCACTTTCGGATCCAAAAGCTGTGGCACAGTGCTTCCTTTGGCTTTAGCGGCTCTCTGTTGTCTGTCTTTGATGAATTCAACTAGTTCTTCATCACCATCTTTGTCATCATCAGACGGCACATGGAAAGCGACTTGCTTCTTGTGAGGACTTGGGCGAGAACCTCGTCCAGCACTGGTCTTTTTCTTCAGCAGAGAGGGGCCAACTGAGGAACTTGGAGCAGCTGAGGAACTTGCAGAGGCTCCTGAGATAATAGATATGCCAGCAGTCATTTGGCATGTGGCGAGATACACTCGTGCAGAGGATTTTGTCGGAGCATCTGAAGACTTTGGCGGAGGAGCTGAGGACTTTGGAGGAGCAGGAGCAGTTGGAGGAGTTGGCTGTGAGGGCTTTGAGGAATCTGGCCGTGTGGGCATTGTTGAGGAACTTGGCCTAGAGGGCATTGAAGATGAAGCACTTGGCTTCTGAGCAGGCTTCTTTGCCATGGCCTTCTTCGGCTTGCTAGTAGAGGCCTCAGCAGTGGCAGCAGTAGCAGAGTCTTCGTTGAATTTTCTCACTACTTCTTTTGATTGTTTGGCCAACTTGGCCTGGCGCTTGGCCCATTCATCAGGATAATCCTCATCGCGCTTGAGGCTAGTGGGATCTGCAACCTAGCCATCTGTCAATGGAGGTCTTGGGCATGGAGGATTTAGTTCGAATTTCTTCATGTACTTGGGAGTTACATACCTGTACTCCCTCCACTCTCTTGCCCATCTCCTCTCTATTCTCTGTATGCGCACCTTGCGCTGTTTTTTCTCTCTTTTCCATACATTGCCTCATCAGGAGTGCAATAGTCAGCATATATGTCTTCAGGGATTTCAAAAGCAGTGTTGACCTCAGGCCTCTTTCCTCCCTTTTGTGGCTTCTTTCCATCAGCCATTTTCTTCAGACGAGGAATTTGAACAATGGAATTCTCTGAAGAAGTATGCAACTTTTCTTAGAGGAACGCTGCAAATGAGTTAAGTTGATGAGAACCTAGTGATTCAGCAGCGGACATGAGTACCTATGAACAGAGTATAGTTGCGAGGAATTTGGAGACGTCATATGCGTTCTCAGAAGGTTTTGTAAAAAGAACAAGTTTGAGGAATTTGACCAGATGAGTCTTGAAGAATTTCACTAAGCACTCTTTGTCTTAGGTTCCAGAGTTGTATAGATTGAAAATCCACACAATTGAGGAATCTTGAAGAAAAACATAGCTTAGAGAAAATGAATCAAGAACGGATGACATGTGAGGTGTTTAGTGTATGAAGATTTGAAGAAAAACACCTTTGAGGATTTTGTAGAAAACATTTAAATCAAAGAGGGCAGTAAAAGTAAATTTTAATTACCCTAGACGAAGAACACGACGAACTCTGAGGTGGATAAGTGAAGTTCATCAGTGCAGATCTTCCACGCCCTAACTTGGCTGAGGAAGACAACTACGGTGGCGGCGGAGTGAAGAAATCCGCAGCCGACGCGAGTATGACGGCGACGAGGTCGAGGCAGTGTAGCTCTTCCACACCGGCGACAATGAAGTAGCGGCGGCGCTAGGGTTGGAGAAGCCCGAGCGGGAGAGAGACCGAGCGGAGTAAAACTGAAATGAGGAAGGGGAGGGGGTATTTATAGCGGAGATGAATAACTGTTCGCCCGAATAATTCGGACGAACGTGCCCCTGACCCTTCTCATTTGCTCGACATGTGTCACCCACGTACTTAGAAGTGGAGATAGTGTGAGATCGTGGGTGAAAAGATAAGTGTTGTCGTGGGATGCGGAACAATTTGAGCCGCAAAACCGATTTTTTTGGATAAGATATGTTTTAATGTTGTGTTCGCAAATTCTTCAGCTGACAAGGACACAGTGAAGATTTGAACGACTTTCAAATAGAACGCACATGAAGAATTTTGTGAATAGAATGGGTTGAGTTTAGCATAGAGGGGGAAGGGTCCAATCACATTCACTTAGCAGAAAAAACAGCTTGAAGAATTAGCAATACGTGAATGCTGTAGAGGACATAAACTCATATATATAGCCAATGAAGAAAAATGACGGAAAAGGTGAAGACAATGCAAAGTTGAAGAACATGAACAAGTGAGGAATTTCAAAACAAAAAAAACTCAAATTGAAGGTTTTCAACTTTGGTGGTGGCGTGACCCACCGTATAAGAATGACGATTTCAGACACCGCGTACAATTGTCGTAGGGTTCTGAGAATCAAATTCTTCATTAATTTCTTCACACTTAGAGTGTTATTCTTCATTAATCGACGAAAAACATTTCTTCATGTGTTGCACATCTAAGTCATCAATTTTGCATAAGTGTTAGGATGAGTGTCCTATTCAAAGAACATTCGAAGATTCTAAGATATTTAGCTCACACCGCAACTTGCTAAATCTCTTCTCATCCAAGGGCTTTGTGAAGATATCGGCTAAATGTTCTTCAGTCTTCACATGCTCAATATAAATGTCACCCTTCAACACATGATCATGAAGAAAATGATGACGAATTTGAATGTGCTTTGTCTTCAAGTGCTGAACTGGGTTGTGAGCAATCTTGATGGCACTCTCATTGTCACAGAAGAGAGGCAAATTCTTCACGTTGACGCCATAGTCCTTGAGAGTTTGCTTCATCCATAGCAATTGAGCACAGCAAGAACCAGCAGCAATATACTTAGCTTCAGCAGTAGACAGTGATACATAGTTCTGTTTCTTTGAAGAGCAACAGACCAAACATCATCCGAGGAAGTAACTTGTACCAGATGTTGACTTGCGATCCACACGATCACCAGCATAGTCAGAGTCTGAATATCCAATGAGATCAAAAGCCGAGCCCTTGGGGTACCATAATCCAAGTGTTGGTGTGTGAGCTAGATATCGAAGAATATGTTTCACAACCTTATGGTGTGATTCCTTCGGTGTAGCTTGAAATCGGGCACACATGCAAACACTAATCATTATATGTGGCCTAGATTCACATAAGTACAATAAACAACCAATCTTGGAGCGGTATACCTTATGATCAAAGTCAATACCATTTTCATCAGTGCACAGATAGCCATTTGTGGGCATAGGAATTTTGACGCCTTTGCAATCTTGCATGCCAAATTTCCTCAGTACATCCTTGAGTTATTTCTCCTGAGATATGAATATGTGTAGGATCGAAGTAGGTCTAGAGGGGGGGTGATTAGACTACTTGACAATATAAAAAATCTGCCTTTAGGTCATGCAATGTTTTTGGCAGTTTCACAAACAAGATCAGTTCAAGTAACACCCTACACATGCAATTCTAGAGTTTATGCAGCGGAAAGTAAATTGCACATGTAAAAGAGAGGTGGAGAAGATCAAACGCAGTTTGGTGACACGGAGATTTTTGTCGTGGTTCCGATAGGTGGTGCTATCGTACATCCACGTTGATGGAGACTTCAACCCACGGAGGGTAACGGCTGCGCGAGTCCACGGAGGGCTCCACCCACGAAGGGTCCACGAAGAAGCAACCTTGTCTATTCCATCACGGCCTACGCCCACGGAGGACTAGCCTTACTCGGGGTAGATCTTCACGAAGTAGGCGATCTCCTTGCCCTTACAAACATCTTGGTTCAACTCCACATTATCAAGACGGAGGCTCCCAAGCGACACCTAACCAATCTAGGAGGCACCACCCCCCAAAAGGTAATAGACGGTGTTGATGATGATGAACTCCTTGCTCTTGTGCTTCAAGTGATAAACTCCCCAACACTCAACTCTCCTCACTGATATGGCTGTGGTGGAAGAAAGATTTGAGTGGAAAGCAACTTGGGAAGGCTAGAGATCAAGTTTCATATGGTAGGAATGGAATGGCTTGATCTCAACACAAGGGTAGGTGGTTCACTTCTCAGAAAGTGTATGATAGAAGTGGTGGTACTTTCTGATGGCTCTCCTCACGAATGAGGAGGGGGTGGAGGGGTATATATAGCCTCCACACAAAATCCAACCGTTACACACACATTTGACCAATCTCGGTGAGACCGAAGTTAAAACTCGGTCAGACCGAAAGTTCAAATATAGTGAACGTTGGGAGTTTCGGTGGGACCGAAAATACCATCTCGGTGGGACCGAAAGTGCATCTGATATGAACGTTGGAGATTTCGGTGAGACCGAGAAAGAAAACTCGGTTGGACCGATTTGAGAAAGAGCAGGAACATGCCAAAATCGGTTAGACCGAAAATGAATTATCGGTGAGACCGATTTGAGCCAAGACAGAAGCTTGCCCATATCGGTGAGACCGATAATACAAACTCGGTCATTCCGAAATGATGTGAAGTGGTTACAGAAGGTTGGCAGTTCAGTTTCGGTGTGACCGATCTCAAACTCGGTAAGACCGATTTTTCTAGGGTTTGGAATATGGCAGAAGTGGTTCATCTCGGTGGGACTGAGTTGGAGAAATCGGTGTGACCGAGATTACTTATGGGTGTGTGTTAAGTAGTGAGTAGTGCTGATAGTTGAGGGAGTTAGATCACCAAGCACTTGAGCAACAAGAACATTAACACAACCTCATCCCCTTTTAATAGTATTGGCTTTCCTATGGACTCAATGTGATCTTTGATCACTAAACCAAAAAGGAGTCTTGAGCTTTTGCCAATGCTTGTCTTAGCATTTTGAGGGGTCCACTTCTTCAGACATTTCCATACCCATATCATCGAACTTTTCTGAAATGATTCTCAAGAGAATATTAGTTCAATGATATATATGTTGTTGTTAATTACCAAAACCACCCGGGGATTAGTTGCACTTTCAATCTCCCCCTTTTTGGTAATTGATGACAAAATATAGATCAAAGCTTCGACAAGAGATATAATCAAAGAATAATATCGTCGCTTTGAGAAGTATGTGATAAACAAGAGCTCCCCCTAAATTTGTGCATTATTTAAAATTTGCGTTTGAATGCAAATGCACAATCGATTAGGATAATGGGTTACTCTTCCATGTCACATACATCTTGGTGGAGCGCACAAAATGATAAGAATGAATAACATGCACTCAATCACCAAGACAAGAGTAAATAGCCATACAATAAGAAATAGCATATAATAAGCAATAAGCACTCATTAAGGCATAGTATGACTAAGCACTCATTAAGGTAGCATCAAACGTAGTAGCAAGCACACATAAAGTATCTGGAACCAAAAGAAACCAATGTATCACAGGGAAAACCGGCAAAAGAACGAAAAGACGAAAGAGCACTCTCTCTCTCGAAGCCCTATGATCTATAGCAATTTCTCCCCCTTTGGCAACAAGTTACCAAAAAGTTCGAAAAAGGTATAGAGCTAAGCGTCACTGCGGGCTCGGCTGGCTGCTCCCGTCTGGGTCGATGTCGGTGTAGAGATAGCTGCGTCGGCGAAGACTTCTGCTGATGTCTGCGCTGGAGGAGTGGATGCTGGAGCTGGAGCTGTGGCTGGAGCTGAAGTAACTGGGATAGCTGCAGACCTGGATCCTCTGGGAACCGGAGCATTCTGGCGATGAGAGTCCTGGACTATATCATCCTGCATAAGCTCTGCTCTCTCCTGCCTAGTCTCCTCCATGTCTGCCTCAAGCTTGTTGACAGACACCTGACTCTCAGTCAGCTTCACGTCTAGAGCGTGGATCTTGTCCTCGACAATCCTCTCAAGGCTCTCCTGAGATTGCTCAATGCTGGCCAGGCGTTGTTCAATTCTCTGGGTTGCTTCAAGGATTTGCTCTCCAAAGCTCTTTGGCTTAGCTGCTGCTGCTGCTGCCTCTCTGTCAGCTTTGGCTTTCTTTGCAGCTTCGATCTTGGCTTGCCCTTCAACTGAGGTGGGATCCTCTTCATCCATCACAACTACGTTGTCCTCATGCTCTGGCTGCAGTGGCAAGTGCTTCCTATCCAACATGAATTTGCCCGTGCCGAACTTGGCGTTGATGAGCATCTGTATCTGCGGAGCAAACCCACATGACCTCTTCTGGTCAGCTGCAGTCCTCTTAATGGTCTCAACCATCAAGTCCATCACCTTAAAAGGTGCCTTCTCATCGAGAATGTGCAGCATGTTGATAGAATAGCCTCGTATCATCCGGTGGTCACCTGACTTAGGCATCAAAGTATGCCTCAGAATAGTGTTGGTGGTGGTCAGACCTGCCTGGAGATAATACACTGAGCCGAGTTTCCATCCTTCCAAATCAGCAGCTGGGATCTCCTTGTACATATTCTTCATAGAATCATGACTCTTCTTAGGAATCCCATAGACATCAATGTCGTCCTCTCTCTGCACTGGAGCATTCAGAATTTCTGCCCATTCTGCAACAGTTGAAGAAAACCGTTGACCTTCAGTCATCCAGGTGATCTTGCCATCGGGGTAGAAATGGGCTGTGGCATAGAACTGCATGATCATCTCGTCATTCCAGGCTGTTAGTTCTTGACCCACAAAATCAGCAACTCCACATGCAGTAAAGCTCTCATGCACATGGGGAAAGAAGTCCCGATGCTCTCTGCTGTCAATGTACTTCCAGTCAACATACCTGGTGTCAGCAACAATGGGCTTCTTATCCATTAGCACGGTCTCATAGAAATCCTGCTGCTCTCTGGTGTGGAATCTGGGGTCCACAGCAGTCCTTCTTCTTACGGCATATGGATCAGACTGTCTCCATAGCCTAAGACCTTTGTCCTTTCTTGCCTTCATATCCTCAGCTTGAGGATGAGCATCATTGTGGAGTGGCAACTTGGGACGGAGCTTGAGCAACACATGCTCTTCATCTGACTCAGAAGGTGGCATCTCACCTTTGTTCTTCTCAGAAGCTGGAATGCTTCTGGTTGTCCTCTTGGGCTTGGCTGGAGCTGCCTTAGCTGGAGCAGGCTTCTTGGGCTTGGAGGAGGCTTGAGCCCGAATAGCATCACTCATGAACTTAGCTTTCTGAGGAGGAGGCTGGGGTGCATCTTCTTCTTCTTCTTCAGCAGCATCAACTTGAGGTTCAGCATAAACAACTCTCTTCCTCTTGGAAGTCTTCTTCACCTTACTTGGAGCAGGCTCTTCCAAGTTGAGCTTCTTGGCAACTGCAGACTGCTTCACTTTGCTCGTGCCTTTCTTTGGCTGCTGCCCTTGGAGCTCTTTGGCAACCACTTGCCTCTTTGGCTTGGAGGTAACTTCCTCAGCAACAAAGTCGGAATCCTCAGAATCAGAAGTTCTCTTCTTCCTGGTTCTCGTAGCAGCAGGAGGTAGACCACTAGGGGTGCTCCTCTCACCATCATCACTAGAGCTGCTAGCCTCAGGACTTGTACCTGCTTCTGGAATCTCAGCAAACGGTGACTCAGACCTGTTCTGGCTGTCACTGACATCTGACATGGCTGAAAAAACCTGTGAATAGATAAGGTATAGGCAGAGTAGAAGAGTTATCACAACTGCAGAAGTTTTTGCAAAAAAAAAATGAGTTAAAAACTTAGTTTTGAGTTTTCACAGAATGTATTTCGGTCAAACCGATTTCAAGTTTCGGTGTAACCGAAGTGTTCAACAGAACCTACACACCACTTTCGGTCAGACCGAAATGGGTTTCGGTCCTACCGAAAACTTAGGGTTTCACAGAGACTTCAATTCGGACATTCCGATTTTCACAACTCGGTCAGACCGAGCTATGTAGTGCAATGGTCAGAGACCAAACCGGTCAGTCCGAGTTTCAGGAATCGGCTTCACCGAGATGCATTCCGTGGAAACCTAAACCTAAGAATTTTCCTCGAAACTAAACGATCTGAACAATGTATTGGGAACATATCAAACGTGGATTGAATCAGGGCAGTCCTATCATGTAAGAATCAGAAGTGGAGCATGAATAGGGATCGGGACACACCCTAACTTGGTGGTGTCCCTCTACGGCGGCAACGGAGGAGAAGATTACCGTTGACGGCGGCGGAGACCTGCGGCAAGGGCACACAGGCGACGAAGGCGACGATCCTTAGATCAGGGCGGCGGCAGCAGGGGTCTTGGAGGGCGAACGGTTTGAAAGGAATAAATCGCGCGCAGCTCTCAGTATATATAACCCCGTACTGTCGGTGGGACCGAGTTGAAAAACTCGGTGTCACCGAGATGTATTTCTGCTGTGCAGTTACACATATCGGTCAGACCGAGATTTTGAACTCGGTTTCACCGAGATGAAACCTAGATCAATCTAAGTGTTTCGGTTGGACCGAGATTGAGAAGCCGGTCAGACCGAAATAGACTTAGAAGGTTTTGGAAGTCAGCCTTAGACGAATCGGTGGTTCCGAGTGCTCCTCACTCGGACTGTCCGAAAAAGACTTGTTCAAAGTTGTGATATAAGCATGAATAGAATTTTGAGACAAGATAGCATAGATAGCTAGGGAAAGTGCTTAGGCATTCTTGTCCATCCATTTGGCCAGAAAAAGAAACCAAAACAATCAAAACAACAAATGGATGTCCTTGAATGGATAAAATCATGCATCCAACATGCTCACACAATAAGATAGCAACTGAAATATGTGTCAAACATGCACAACCAAAACTCTAGCTACTAGCACACAATTTTTCGATGACTAGGTCATCTATATATGAGTATATTGACTTAGGAGTCAAATGAGAACATTTGATCATAGGTCATACTCATCGTTTAAGCACAAGTGGGGTTACCACTTTTACATAAAGCATTTATGTGTTCACATCATTTGGAGATGCTTTTAGCTCAATTTTTAGAGCAAAGCTCCCCCTAGATGTGAGAACCCCTTTTAAAGGGTCAAACTAACCTTGGGTTGTCGTAGAAGACTTCATGTAGATGTTGAAGATGTGGATGCTCAATGTTGATGTAGACCATCAAGAGTTAGGAGCAATCCTTTGGATTAGGGCACTTTCAATACCTACATGGGTTAGTCCCACAAGGAACAAACAAGAATATCCATGGACATAGAGTGAAGTACACAAAAGATGATGTCCATGAAAGCAATGATTACCTTGTCCCTTGACTTACCAACAAGAGGGTTTGTGACTCCATGAACAAGTGCATGATGTGGAAGTTGATTGCACAAGTTCTTGACAAAATGAATATGAGTGAAGTTTGTTGGCGGAGTCACCCTCAAGAACCTACTAGTTCTTCTTCTTTGGGATCCACATCATCTTGATGGGAATCCTTGGTGTTGTAGTTGAGCTTGACGAAGTAGAACTTGATGTGTCCTTGGGAACCCACTTGACCATGGCTTGAGGTGCTTCAATGAATGCATCAATCTCCTCTTGAAGCTTGTCCTTGGCCTTTAGCTTGTGGTCTTGTGGTGGAAGGTCATCTTGAGCTTGTTCCACATTGGAAGAAGTAGGATCATACTTCTCCTTTTGTGAAACAAACTGTGGAGTAGGGTATTGACCTTCTTCCCACTCAACACCTTTGGCGTTGAACTTTCGCTCAAAACCAATCCCTTGATTCTTCCGGTGTCTTCCTTGTTTGCGAACAATCTCCTCAAAGTTCTTGCTTCCGGCAAGACTCTTGTAGACACCTTTCTCTATGATTTCCATCAATAGGCTATTTTCTTGCTCAAGTGTAACTTGGCTTGAAACATTGTTAGTGGAATCAAGAGAACTACTAGAAGTAACAACATTGGATTTAACATTGTTATTGTTACTACTAGAGGAAGAATTTTTCTTATGCTTGTCATGCTTAGTCTTAATAGGTGGCAAGAAATTAGACAAGAGAAGTCTTTTGGCAAGATATGAAGAACTCTTCTTTCGAAGATCGTCATTGATCGCTTTTAGAAACTCATGTTCTTGCTCTAGAGTGAGCTTCTCGAAGCGTAGCTTCTCATGAGATCTTAGGAGCTCTCTATGATCTTCTTGAGTAGTTTCATGAGCTAACTTAAGAGTGTTTAATTCTTTAGTTAGACGCTCAATCTCCTTCATAGCATTGTCATTCGACTCTTCTCGACTATAAAGACTACTAGCATTTTCATCATTACTAAGCTCACTAGATTTATCATGCAAGAGCTCATCTTCACCAAGTAAGTCATCCTCATCACTATCAAAGTCAATGAATTCGGGGTGTGTTACCTTGGGGCCTTTAGCCATGAAGCATCTTCCAATTCCCTCATTTGGTGAATCAAATAAGTCGTAGGAGTTGGAGTTGGAGGATACGAGTGCAAGTCCGGCAACACCTTCATCTTGACTATAGTCGGAGTCGGAGTGATAGCTTCCATCGGATTGACTGTCAGAGTCGGAGCCGGAGACCCATTCACCAACATGAGCTTGATGTCTTCTTCTTGTATAGCTCCTTTATGACTTGTCTTTCCTCTCCGAGTCCTTGCTTCTCCGAGAAGGTCTTCGTTCATAACGATCATCTCTACTCCTTCTCTCTCTCCGAGGTGACTCATCTCTTGCTTTCCTTCTTGGAGACTCTTCTCTTCTCTTGTGGGGAGCCGTACACTCATTTGAGAAGTGTCCGGGTCTTCCACAATTGTAGCAGTTTCGATCACGACTAGAAGATCTCTTTCCATCATATGATCTAGACTTTGAGCTTCTTTCTTTGCCTCTATTCTTGTAGAACTTGTTGAAGTTCCTAACCATTAGGCTTATGTCTTCATTGGAAACTAACTTGTCACTTGAGGTAGTAGGAGCATCACTTGTAGCTTTGTAAGCACCACTTGACTTGTTGTGAAGCTCTTCCTTATCCTTAAGTGTCATCTCATGAGCAACAATCCTTCCAATGACTTCAGTTGGCTTGAGAGTCTTGTAATTTGGCATCATTTGGATCAAAGTGCACACGGTGTCATACTTTCCATCCAAAGCTCTGAGAATCTTCTTAATGATGAATCGGTCGGTCATTTCTTCGCTTCCTAAGCCAGCAATCTCATTTGTGATGAGAGCAAGCCTAGAGTACATTTCAGCGACTCCTTCACCATCCTTCATCTTGAACTTGTCAAGTTGACCTTGAAGAATATCTAGCTTTGATTCCTTCACAGATTCAGTACCCTTGTGCATTTCAACCAAAGTATCCCAAATCTCTTTAGCATTCTCAAGACGGCTGATTTTGTTGAACTCTTCGGGACACAAAGCATTGAAGAGAATGTCACAAGCTTGAGCATTGTTTTGCAACATCTTCAGTTCTTCGGGTGTAGCTTCGCGATCCGGAACTTTTCCTTCTTCAAAGAAGTCACCTTGCATGCCAACACAAATAATGCCCCATGCGGCTGGGTTATGACCAAGAATATGCATTTTCATTTTATGCTTCCAACTAGCAAAATTTGTACCATCAAAGTAAGGACCTCTACGATAATTACCCTCACTAGACGCCATACTCTCCTAGGTTGTGAAACCAAGCTTATGGAGTCCAATGCAATGGAAACCAAGGCAATGGAGACCAAAGCTCTGATACCACTTGTAGGATCGAAGTAGGTCTAGAGGGGGGGTGATTAGACTACTTGACAATATAAAAAATCTGCCTTTAGGTTATGCAATGTTTTTGGCAGTTTCACAAACAAGATCAGTTCAAGTAACACCCTACACATGCAATTCTAGAGTTTATGCAGCGGAAAGTAAATTGCACATGTAAAAGAGAGGTGGAGAAGATCAAACGCAGTTTGGTGACACGGAGATTTTTGTCGTGGTTCCGATAGGTGGTGCTATCGTACATCCACGTTGATGGAGACTTCAACCCACGGAGGGTAACGGCTGCGCGAGTCCACGAAGGGCTCCACCCACGAAGGGTCCACGAAGAAGCAACCTTGTCTATTCCATCACGGCCTACGCCCACGGAGGACTAGCCTTACTCGGGGTAGATCTTCACGAAGTAGGCGATCTCCTTGCCCTTACAAACATCTTGGTTCAACTCCACATCATCAAGACGGAGGCTCCCAAGCGACACCTAACCAATCTAGGAGGCACCACCCCCCAAAAGGTAATAGACGGTGTTGATGATGATGAACTCCTTGCTCTTGTGCTTCAAGTGATAAACTCCCCAACACTCAACTCTCCTCACTGATATGGCTGTGGTGGAAGAAAGATTTGAGTGGAAAGCAACTTGGGAAGGCTAGAGATCAAGTTTCATATGGTAGGAATGGAATGGCTTGATCTCAACACAAGGGTAGGTGGTTCACTTCTCAGAAAGTGTATGATAGAAGTGATGGTACTTTCTGATGGCTCTCCTCACGAATGAGAAGGGGGTGGAGGGGTATATATAGCCTCCACACAAAATCCAACCGTTACACACACATTTGACCAATCTCGGTGAGACCGAAGTTAAAACTCGGTCAGACCGAAAGTTCAAATATAGTGAACGTTGGGATTTTCGGTGGGACCGAAAATACCATCTCGGTGAGACCGAAGTGAGTCAAAGGTTAGGGTTTGCCATTTCGGTGAGACCGAAAGTATAAACTCGGATATTCCGAATTGATGTCAACTGATCACAGAAGGTTGGCAGCCCTTTTTCGGTGAGACCGAAACTCAGAATCGGTTTGACCGAGAAGCTAGGGTTTGGAGAAACAACTGAAGTGGTTCATCTCGGTGGGACTGAGTTGGAGAAATCGGTGTGACCGAGATTACTTATGGGTGTGTGTTAAGTAGTGAGTAGTGCTGATAGTTGAGGGAGTTAGATCACCAAGCACTTGAGCAACAAGAACATTAACACAACCTCATCCCCTTTTAATAGTATTGGCTTTCCTATGGACTCAATGTGATCTTTGATCACTAAACCAAAAAGGAGTCTTGAGCTTTTGCCAATGCTTGTCTTAGCATTTTGAGGGGTCCACTTCTTCAGACATTTCCATACCCATATCATCGAACTTTTCTGAAATGATTCTCAAGAGAATATTAGTTCAATGATATATATGTTGTTGTTAATTACCAAAACCACCCGGGTATTAGTTGCACTTTCAATATGCCATTGCGTTGTTGACGAATTTGAAGACCTAAGAAAATTTCAACTCTCCCATCATAGAAATTTGATATTCTTCACTCATCATATAGGCAAATTCATCACTATAACGTTGGTCAGTACAACCAAAGATAATATTATCAACATATATTTGGCACACAAATAATTCACCATCATAAGATTTAGTGAAAAGAGTAGGATCAAGTGAACCGGGTTTGAAGCCTTTCTTCATGAGGAATTCCTTCAAAGTATCATACCACGCCTGAGGGGCCTGCTTGAGGCCATAGAGGGCCTTATTGAGTCTGAAGACTTTGTCAGGATTCTTTGGATCTTCAAAACCTGGGGGTTGAGCAACACATACTTCTTCCTCAAGCTTACCATTGAGGAATGCACTTTTCACATCCAGTTGTTATAGAGTGATATCATGATGGTTAGCATAAGCAAGTAATATGCGAATAGCCTCAAGTCTAGCAACAGGTGCAAAAGTTTCATCGACATCAATTCCTTCAACCTATGTCTAGCCTTGAGCTACAAGTCATGCCTTATTCCTTACCACAAGGCCATTTTAATCTTGCTTGTTGCGGTAGATCCACTTTGTGCCAATGATATTGTGCTTGCGAGGATCTGGACGTTTGACGAGTTCCCAGACGTTGTTGAGCTCGAATTGATGTAATTCTTCTTGCATAGCTTGAATCCACTCAGGCTCCACAAATGCTTCATCTACCTTAGTGGGCTTTGTAATAGAGACAAAAGCAAAGTGCCCACAAAATTTATATAGATGTGAAGCTCTTGACCTGGTATTTCAATGTCATCGATGATCTTCTCAATCTGAACTTCTTTTGCAACACGAGGAAGAGCTGGTTGTCGTTGAGGAATTTGATCAGCATTTTCTTCAGCACCATTTTCTTTAGGTGCATTAGCTCGATGTTCTTCACGTTCTGGAATGAATTCTTCAGCAGATTCTTCGATCAGAATGACATCCTCAGTAGCCTTGAACTTGATAAATTCCTCAGGTGCTGGTTCATCTATCACAGAAGGTAGGTGCTCTCTTTGCGAGCCATTAGTTTCGTCGAACCGCACATCTACAGTTTCAATAACCTTGTGAAGAACGTTGTTGAAGACTATGTAGGTGTGCGAGTCCTTTCTGTAACCAAGCATAAACCCTTCATGTGCTTTCGGTGCAAATTTTGAGTTGTGATGAGGATCTCTAATACAACATTTAGCACCGAAGACTTTGAAATAACTCACATTGGGTTTCTTGTCAGTGAGGAGTTCATAGGAAGTATTCTTGAAGAATTTGTGAAGATATACTTTTTTGATGATGTGGCACGCAATATCAATTGCATCAATCCAGAAACGATGAGGCATTTTGTATTCATCAAGCATAGTGCGAGCCATCTCAGCAAGAGTCCTGTTCTTGCGCTCCATGACGCCATTCTGCTGAAGAGTATAAGGAGCAGATAACTCAGGAGTAATACCAAGTTCATCAAGGTAGTCATCAAAACCAGAATTGTTGAACTCAGTTCCATTGTCACTTCTGATGTGCTTGATCTTCACACCAAAGTTGGTTGAAGCCCTCGAGGAAAATCGTTTGAAGACTTCTTGCACTTCATGTTTGTAAGTAACAATGTGTACCCATGTGTATCAAGAGTAATCATCAACAATAATAAAGCCATATTCAGATGCATCATTTGAAACTGCAGAATAATGGTTAGTACCAAAGAGATCCATGTGAAGCAATTCAAATGGTCGAGTAGTTGTTATGATAGTCTTTGCTAGATGCTTGGCCTTGGTCATCTTTCCAGCTTCACAGGCTCCGCATAAGTGATCCTTGAGGAATTTGACATTCTCAATGCCAATGAGGTGCTTCTTCTTCGCAAGCGTGTGCAAATTCCTCATGCTTGCATGACCAAGTCATCGATGCCATAGCCAGCCTTCTGAAGCTTTTGCAAATAGACACACAGCTGGTTGAGGTCCTGTAGAGAAATCAAAAATATACAAGTCTCCTCTCCTAAAGCCTTCGAAGACTTTGGAATTGTCAGATTCCATGATCACAACACAACGATACTTGCCAAAGACTACAACCATATCAAGATCGCAAAGCATTGAGACAGACATGAGGTTGTATCCTAAGGACTCGACAAGCATGACTTTGTCCATGTGTCGATCCTTTGAGATAGCAACCTTACCTAGACCCAATACCTGACTTTTTCCTTTGTCAGCAAAGATGATATGCTTCAGATGAGATGGACATGAGGGAGCATCTATCAATAGATTCTTGTCACCAGTCATGTGATTTGTACATCCACTATCGAGGACCCACTCATTGGCTTTGGGTTGATCATCCTGCAGATGAATTAGTGCAGCTTACGAACTCATATACTTCAAAAGTGGAGAATATGACATCAAATCATCAGATCAATTTCATCAAGCAATGTAACATATAAAGAAGTATGAGGACATGAGAAATGAGAGTTCATTTCTTCATGATTAGCCTGCCTCCTTTCAGGCACTTTTCAAGTCTCCAGCAAATTCTTCAGACGTTTGAGCACGTCTGGAGACCTGACCCTGCAGAAGAGATTAGTTCTTTTTCTTCACCACCCACATCTGAAGGGGTGGCAAAGAGTTCATCACTCTACAAGCTTCATACGAGAAAGGTGGCATAGAAGCCAGCCCATTTCGTTTCACGTAAGAGGGGTTAGGATAAGCATATGAATAAGCAGAGAAATTCTTCGAGGACTTATGAACATAATGGTAAGAAGAATAATGCTCATATTCATAGCCCTTAGCTCTTCCCTACGAAACAGAGTTGTTAGCACGATGATATTCATATGAGGACTTTGATCCTTTTGAGGAATTTGATCGACATGAGGAATTTGGTCGGTATGAGGATTTAAATCCATCTGAAGATTTTGATCCATATGAAGAGTTTGATCTGGGGTTCCTATTCCTCACACGAGGTGTCATGAGGACATTCACATGAAGACTTTCAAGGTGCCTCTTAGGGACCCAGATTTTCTTCATAGGGGTACTATTCCTGCAGTTAGTTCCAACATATCTAGCAAATACTTCACCATTCTGATTTTTTAACAGTTTATAGTTGGAGTCAAATGACTCATCAGAAGAATGAGGAGATCACATGTAAAGCTAGATAAACTAGATGGATCAACTGGAGGTCCCTTTGCAGCAACCCATGAGGTTTTCGGGTACTGCTCAGGCTTCCAATATGTACCATCAGTATTAAGTTTCCTCTCAAAGGCAATACCCTTTTTCCTAGGGTTCCTATTGAGGATCTACTTTTTAAGCACATAACAAAGAGTCTGATGCCCTTTGAGGCTTTTGTACATGCATGTCATGTACAATTCCTTCAGCCCTGCATCATTAGTGATACTAGCAATGTCCTTAGATGAGGAATTAGTGATAGCAGAGACAGTTGAAGAATTTGTAGCATTAGAAGCATTTGAACATTCAGGTGAAGAATTTGCAGATTCACGTTCAATGCATTTCAAGCATGGAGGAACAAATTCTTCCTGAGAAGTGCTGATTTGTTGAGCAAGTAATGAATCACGCTCCTTCTGAAGATCTTCATAACTCACTCTTAGATTTTCAAGATCTTGCTTTCTTTGAAGAAATTCATAAGAAAGCTTCTCATGATCAGATAAGAGAGTGTTATGATGACTTTGAAGGGTGTCAAACCTAGTCTGAAGTCTCTGAAGACTCTCAGCCAAAGCTTTCGACTGATCCATTTCTTCACCCAACATATCATCGCTCTTATTTAGCATGTAATGAACTTTTTCCAAAGCTCTTTGTTGTTTAGTGGCAGGGAAGAAAGTTTGACATAGCTGGGTCCAAATTCATCACCAGATTCCTCATCATTGGATTCAAATAGATAGCATTCAGTTACCTTAGCATCATTTGCCATAAGGCATGGTGTAGAAGATGATGATTCTGGTTGGAATGTCATCGCTTTGAGAGATTCCTTGAAGTCCTCAAACCAAGGATCATGACAGGTTCGATGACCTTCATAGACCTCAGAGAGACGGTCCCAGATAAGCTTCGCATGATCGAGATGCATGATGTTCCTGAACTGATTTTGAGACAGACAGGAGCAGATGACGTCCTTTGCTATGAGGTTGAGAAGGGTGAACTTGCGAATGTCATCAGCTTCTGCCATTTTGCACAGATCGGTAAGACCAATCTCAGTGACGGTCCACAGCTCACTGTTCATCGCCATGAGACGCTTCTTCATCATGGCCTTCCACTTGGGATACTCGTGACCATCAAAGATGGGGTATGACACGGTCTTCATTCCTGTGGTCGACATAACTAAAACTCCAGGCGGTTAAACCAAAATCCCACAGAACAAGGGAGTACCTTGCTCTGATACCAATTGAAAGTGTGTTATATCGATTAGAGGGGGGTGAATAGGCTATTTTTATGAATTCTTCACTAAGGAATTTGCAGGTGAGGAAATTCCTTAGCGAAGAACTACTTGCAGCGGAATAAGAAGTCAGAAGTAAACATAACAGAACACAAGCATGGTCATCATGATGAAATGAAGACAAGCATAGAGTACAGAAAGCGTAAACACAGGATAACACAGGATGAAGACAAACAAACTGAAGAAATTGAACTGAGGAAATTGAGAAAGTCTTCAGTCAAAGTCTTCAAACAGATATGAACGAGCACACAACACAAATATGAGGAAATGAAAGAGTTGAGGAAATAGAACCAGTAAGCTTGGTGAGGAAAAATATTTGGTAGACCAGTTCCAACTGCTGTCTCAGTTGTACATTTGGTTAGAGCGGCTAGGTATTTAAACCTGAGGACAGAGAGCCCCGGACACCCAGTCCTGGACACATAGTCCAGGACACCAAGTCCTCATCGTATTCTCCTTGAGCTAAGGTCACACAGACCTCGCACAATTACTCGTGGTAAGTCTTCACAGGTGACTTCCAAACCTTCACAAACTCGGTCACTCGGTGATCCACAATTTCTCTTGGATGCTCTAGACCATGACACCTAACCGTCTGGAAGCAGCACAGCCTTCAAAGGTAACAAGCATCAGATCCACACAGGATCAATCTCTTAAGTGATGCTCAATTACTTTTGGGTTTGTAGGTGTTTGGGTTTGGTTTTGGGTTTTTCCCCACTTGATGATTTTCGCTCAAAGTCCTCGGAGGATGGGTTGCTCTTATGACAAGTGTCAGTTTCTCTCGGAGCAGCCAACCAGCTAGTGGTTGTAGGGGGTGGCTATTTATAGCCTAGGGAGAATCCCGACATGATAAGACATAAATGCCCTTCAATGATATGACCGTTAGGTAGGTATATATTTTGGAACAGCTGGCGCGTAGCACAACAACGGTAGGAAATTTGAGTATCAATTTCCTCAGGGCTATCATGTTCCTCACTTGTAGGAAATCCGCACTTGCGAATTCCTAACTCCTCAGTCAGAACAAATTCCTCGGAGACCAGAAGAACTTCGTCTCTGTCAATGAAGAATATGACTGAACTGTATGAGATTTCCAATGGCTTCACTCGAAGGGATTGGTAGGTGTAGGATTTTGAGTTGAGCATCAAATGGAAACTTTTGCCTTAGTATTTCCTCGACCCCCTTTAACAATACGGTGTTTCCTATGACACAAGAAAGAGAAAAATGAAACTACGAAAACAAAAGTCTTCACGCTTCATGTTCCTCAAATGAGTATCAAGTCTTGAAGGTCACACCAATTTCTTCACTTTCAAAGTCTTCAGAAAGTCTTCAAAAATCCAAAGTCTTCAGTCGAAGAACTTCATTTTTAGGGGTCGACTCTCTATGTAAATATCAAACTCCTCATAGACTGATAGACCTGTGTACACTCTTAAACACATTATTCCCTTAACCTATAAGTCTTCAATACACCAAAATCACTAAGGGGCACTAGATGCACTTACAACATCTTCTAATGAAAATAGTTCCTTCAAAGGTTCCTTTTCTCGGGTAAAGTTATAGTCCGGATATGTAAGATCAACAGAAACCAATGGCTTCGAAAATCCCCGGTGGTAAGCGTGAGGACATATTCACGTCCCTTGGACCGACATATTGGATTCTATAAGAATGCTAGCTTTCGGCTTCACCCATCCGAGGTACGGTCCTGGATGACTCGATCGTAACAATCCCAGAGGTGCTCCCTTTACTCTCTAGCTGAACGATCGGGAACATAGGGGTAAACAAAGGAGCCAGGCTACCCAGCTTGGCAAAGATCTTGATTCAAATAAGTGCATATGCTGGCTTGAAAGATATGAGAAGGTTGCAATCAAAACGAATGCGATTTATATTGATTATATTATTTGGCTTTTCTAAGGGAGACCCCATGCAAATCAGGGTGTTACATTGGTTTGGTTTAGCTAGACGCTCGCCATATTAAAATTAAAACAAAAATAGGTGAGGATGTATGCGGGTGGCGATGTCGAACTCAGGCACAAAAGCATCGCAGTCGGGCTGCGTTCCACGGGTTCGGCTCGAGGTAATCACCAGACAGGCGGCAAAGGCGATGTGATCCTCCTACAAGTACTTCATGAATGATGTATGGGCCCTCCCGTTTAGGCGAGAGTTTATGCTTCTGCTTTGTTGGGGAGCCGGAGGACGAGGTCGCCCATGTTGTATGTCTTCGCACGGACTTTGCGGTTTTGGTAGTGCCGTGCTTGGTGCTGATAAAGTGTGGATCGAGCCCGAGATATATCCCGTTCCCCTTCAAGAGCGTCCAAGTCATCCCGACGATCCATCTCGGCTTCCTTTTCTTTGTACATGCGCACTCTAGGCGCGTCATGGATGAGGATGCATGGCTGAACAGCTTCCGCACTGTGTACCATAAAAATTGTGTGTATCAGATTGATCGGTTAGGAGTAGTGCGCAACGTCCATCATACAGAATCGAGTTCCTTGACCCTATGGCAATCTGATTGTTCAAGTGACCGGACCAGGCGAGGCTTGATGCCACTCATAATGAGCACGTTGGCCCGTTCTACCTGTCCATTGGTTTGTGGGTTGTACACCGAAGCGTACTCGAGCTTAATGCCCATTTTACCACACTAGTCTTTAACTTCCTGGGCGGTGTAGTTGGTACCATTATCGGTAATTATGTTGTAGGGACACCATAACGGTGTACGACATCAGATAAGAAGTCGACGACCGGTCTTGATTCTGCCGAAGTGATGGGCCTTGCCTCAATCCACTCGGTGAATTTGTTGAGCATGACCAGTAGGTACTTCTTTTTCTTTGTGTCCCCTTTGAGTGGCCCGACCATGTCGAGTCTCCAAACCACGAAAGGCAATGTTATCGGTATTGTCCAAAGATTTGTGAGGGGCATGTGGCTTTGATTTGCGAATAGCTGGCATCCAACGCAATGTTGGACTAATGTTTGGGCATCCTCGTGGGCGGTAGGCTAGAAGAATCCTACTCGGAAAGGCTTGCTGACCAAGGCCCGAGCTGTCGCGTGGTGGCCGCCCATGCCCGCGTGCGTTTCTGCTATGAGTTGCTACCCCTCTTCTTCGGAGATGCACCTTTGTAATATTCATGTGGTGCTATTTTTATAAAGTTCGCCCTCATGGACCTTCTTTGCTTTACAGCGCCAGACTATACATCGTGCCTCCATCTGATCCTCCAGGAGCTGTTGTCGCATGAGGTAGGTGAGTAGAGGTTCTATCCAGGGGCGATTACGACCATGATTTTGTGGGCGGAAGGTGTTTCCTCGAGTGCGGAGCCGCTGACGATGTGATCATCAGGTTCGTTTTCTGGGGAAACATTGTGAGTGGGCTCATTGATTAGTGCACCAGCATCATCATCCTGCCATACTATGGCGGGCTTGAAGAGCCGCTCGAGGAAAGAGTTTTTGGGAACTGGGTCGCGCTTGGCGCCCATGCAGGCGAGGACGTCTGCGGCTTCATTGTTGTGTCTAGAGACATGGTGGAATTCTAGGCCCTCGAACGGGCTAGATATTCAGAGGACTGCATTTCTATATGTGACCATTTTGGGGTTCTTGGCGTCAAATTCGCCATTGACTTGGGATATCGCTAGGTTTGAATCTCCCCTTACTTCAAGGCGCTCTACACCCATTGACATGGCCATCCGAAAACCATGTAGTAGCGCTTCGTATTCAGCTGCGTTGTTGGAGTCCATGTACATTATTTGTAGGATGTACCGAACAGTGTCGCCTATAGGGGATATTAGGATTACCCCAGCCCCCAGTCCGTCTAACATTTTTGAGCCGTCGAAATACATTGTCCAGTGCGAATATGTATTGTATTCCTGGGTTAGTTTGCCTTCAGTCAATTCGGCTATAAAATCGTCCAGCACCTGCGATTTAATAGCTCGGCGTGGTCGTATGTTATTTCGAAATGAAGGAGCTCGATGTCCCATTTGGCGATGCAGCCCGTGGCGTCCATGTTGTTGATTATATCTTTCAAGGGAACCTCTGATGCCACTGTGACCAAACATTCTTGAAAGTAGTGTTGTAGCTTTTGAGACGCCATAAAAGCCATACGGGCTATCTTTTGACAGGGTGGGTATCGTGATTTGCATGGTGTAAGTACTTCAGACACATAATGGACCGCCTTCTGGATTTGCAACTTTTGGCCCTCAGATTCCCGCTCCACGATGAGCATCGCGCTGACCACCTGATTGGTGGCTAAAATGTATAGTATCATGGGCTCGCCGATGCTAGGTGCGACCAGGATAGGGTTGCCAGCGAGAAGTATTTTAATCTCCTCAAGCGCCACCATTGCTTCGTCTGTCCATTAGAAGTTCTTGGTCTTTTTGAGCAGCCTGTAGAGTGGCAGCGCCTTTTCTCTGAGGCGAGATATGAAGCGGCTCAAAGCTGCCATGCATCCGACCAACTTTTGGACATGCTTGAGCTTTGTTGGTATTGCGAGATGGGATAACACTCTATTTTGGACGGGTTGGCCTCGATTCCTCTATGGGAAACAATGAATCCGAGCAACTTTCCGATATGGACGCCGAAGACGCATTTTTCCGGGTTGAGCCGTATATCATAAGCTCACAAGTTGTCGAAGGTTTGGCACAGGTCGTCTATCAGTTGGTCGATGTTTGTGGTTTTGACAACCACGTCGTCCATGTATGTGTCGACTGTTCTACCGATTTGGTTTTCAAGGCATGCTTGAATCATGCGCTGGTATGTGGATCTCGTGTTTTCAGCCCGAATGACATGTAAAGGCCCGTAAGGAGTGATGAATGCGGTTGCCGCCTGGTCGGAATCCTTCATCTTAATCTGGTGGTATCCGGAGTATGCATCAAGGAAGCATAGCGAGTTATGTCCGGTGGTGGCGTCGATGATGTGGTCTATTCTTGGCAAGGGGAAAGGGTCCTTAGGGCATGCCTTGTTAAGGTCTTTAAAATTAACACAGAGCCGCTAGGACTTGTCCTTCCTGGGTACCATAACCAGATTTGCTAACCACTCGGGGTGCTTGATCTCACGGATGAATCCGGCCTCCAGCAGTTTTGCGAGCTCTTCGCCCATGGCTTGCCATTTGGGTTCGGAAAATTGGCGTAGAGCCTGTTTCACCGGCTTGAAGCCTTTTAAGATGTTTAGGTTCTTCTCTGCCATCCTGCGTGGGATTCCCGGCATGTCTGAGGGGTGCTAGGGTAATATTTCCTAGTTTTCACGTAGGAATATTATTAGCACAACTGCGGGTTCGAGTAGTGCTCCTATGGATGCCGTTTTATTGGGATCTGTTGGGTGCACTTGAAATTTGACTATTTCATCTGCTGGCTTGAATGATGTGGATTTTTGTCTTTTACCGAGGACCACATCATCTCTATCAACTATAGTGCGTAGCGTTGTCAACTCTTCGGCCGCAAGGGCTTCCGATAGTGCCTCTAGGGCGAGGGATGCTGTCTTGTTTTCGGCTCGCAAGGCTTTGCCGAGGTTGCTTTTAAGTGAGATTACCCCGTTGGGGCCTTGAATTTGAGTTTCATATACCCGTAATGTGGTATGGCCTGAAATCTTGAGAAAGCCTCATGTCCTAGTAGGGCGTGGTATCTGCTATGGAAGGGCACAATGTGAAATAGCAGGGGCTCAGATATGTAGTTGTCGGGTGTACCAAACACAACGTTCAGGGTTATGCGTCCCGAGCAGTGTGCTTCCCTACCTGGTATTATACCTCGGAATGTGGTGTGCCTGCGTTCGATGCGAGATTTGTTGAACTTCATCTTGTCGTGAGTATCGTCCTAGATGAGGTTGACACCGCTGCCTCTGTCCATCAGCACTTAAGTTAGCCGAAAACCATCGACAATGGGGTCAGGACCAGTGCGGCCGATGCGTGGTTGCTATAGGAACTTGGCTCGTCCTTCTAGTCGAAGGTGATAGGCGCGTCTGCCCACGACTGTGCCTCCATCACTTGATATATCTGACTGAGCTCTCGAAGAGCCTTTTTCATTTTATTGTTTGAGGCGAACATCTTGTAGACTGTAAGGACATTGTGGTCCCGTGGTGAAGCTACGAACTGCTAATCTGGAGGTGTAAGGCCCAAGATTGAATCGCCATGTTTAGCCACTTGTCTCACCACCCAACAGGCTCGAAGTTTGTGGGTTGGGTTTGCATCTAGCAAGACCGAGTGTATTGGGCATGGTTTATCCAACAACTCTTCCAAGACTGATCTAGGTCTTGTTTCCAGTTTGCTAGGCTCGCATTCAGGTGACCGATGTGTGTATGCTCGTTTGACGAGAGCCTTTTTGTGCTACGCGGCGGGCGGTAGCCCCATGTTCATAAGTTGCGCCCTCCATGTGTTTTCCATGGCGCAATACTTGTGTACCATGTTTGATAGTTCGGTGAAGCTTTGAACTTGTCGATGAGCGAGAGCGTTCAAAAAGGCTCACGTACTTACAGGTGAAATGGAAAGCTTTGATCACCTCTTTGTCGCAGGAAGACGCCACCCTATTTTTTACATGGAGAAATCTAGCCCAATAATGATGGACTATCTCGTTTGGCAGCTGTTTTCCATACATGAGGTCCCATATATCCGGATTTCCCGCATCCGGGGAGTATTCCGTATGGGGGGTGGGTGGGAAAAATTTGGGGATTCCTACATGTGGTGGACCTGGACTATCCTCGGTAGGAGGTTGAGTTGCGTCCGGTCCTGACCGCGCACGGTTCGGATCTGAACTGATGTGCGGCTGGATCGGCTCGAGGCCAGATCTTTCTTTAGGGCTCAAGTCCGGACGTATTTCTGGGCTGGTGTCTAATGACCCACAAGTATAGGGAGTCACAATAGTTTTCGAGGGTAGAGTATTCAACCCAAATATATTGATTCGACACAAGGTGTCGGTGTACGAAAGTAGGGACACTCTTTTTTACCCCTTACTTGTGCACGGGCAGTCAGAACCACGCATGTGGCTGAACATAACAGGGCAGAAGGACGAAGCCAGGAACGCGGAGTTACCAGAACAACGCCAAGACAGGCAGAACGAGAAGACCAAACAAGGAGAGAGACTCCCCCTCCGGCAAGGACTCTTGCCGGAGCGGTCTGCATCCCCCCCCCCAGCAAGGGCTCTTGCCGTGGCAATCCAGTCGGACGCCTCCGTCGCAGCCACCCTTGAAGCATACGGGCTCCAACGGTACCAACATTAGAGCCAATAGGATGTCTACGGCAAGCCCTTGCCGCCCCGTCGCCGCCCCAGCTCGGCGGCCGACCCACTAGCCCAGGCAGGCAACCACGTGGCGATACGTGGTTCCTGGGCCAGCTAGCCAAGCACCTGTGTGGTGGCATGCAGATCTTTGTAAAGACCCTACCGCGATGCCACCTTAGCTCCCTGCCGCGCTGGCCTGGATGCACGTCGCGACCAGATAGAGCACCCACGGAAGGGACGGGCTTCTTTTTCCGTCCCCGATAAAGTAAATAGACACCTAAGCAGCGCATTGAATGCACCTTGTCCCGTAATGGCGTAGGATAAGCCCATACACTATACACCTTTCCACCTCCTGTGTGCCACTGTGGCAGCCCCTTTAGACTATAAAAGGAGGCCCACGGCATAATGGAGGAAGATTTGGATCGTGAAAAGCTGGATAGGCACCGTAGTTAGCTCAAGAGCCCAAGAACACTCAAATATACATCAAAGCAGGACTAGGGTATTACGCATCCTAGCGGCCCGAACCTGGGTAAACGATCACTGTGCTGACTCTTAGACCTGCTCTTTGCGCAACTTCGCACCCGCCAACCGTAGAAGGGATTCCAGTGATCCCATAGGTGTCGTTTCATACAGACATCTTTGGTGCACCAGGTAGGGATCATAGTTGTGAAAATCTGGTCTAACAGTTGGTGTGGCGGTTCTTCATGGCCATAATTTCCCATGAAGTAAATGACCAAGTGCAGGGCATCATCGGCGAGTTCGGTGGACGCCCATGCGATGACAAAAAAAAAAGATAAGGCACGCAAGTCTTTGAGTAATTCCATTTCACATGAAGGTTATTCTCCTTGGAGATCGTGCTCTCTGTATGATAAACCTGTATGCAATGGGGCCCTTCCACTATTGGCAAAGCCCTCGCCCTGTTTCGAGTCTGCTCAACAGTTCGAGTGGCCGCGCCGAGAACGACAAGGAAGCATTTCCGTTACTAGCAACACTTTTGTCCTGTCTCGAGCCCGCTCGACATTTCAAACGGCCGAGCTGGGAATGGTAAGTTGGCTTGCCCGGCAGCAAGCATACCCGGCAGGATATTGAGGATCCATCCTCAAAACACCGTGGCCTGGGTTACGCGCCGGCAAGCCCTCCCAATTAAACATAGGGTAGACATACATAGAAGGATCAAACAAGAAGATAACATGCATCGCTATGAAATATTGCAGAGTTATATTACATAAATTGTTGCTGCGGTTCTCACTAAAGATAAAAACTGTCTCGGTTCTGAATCTGCAGCGTCAACAAGAAACGGGGTGCCTAATCCCGACGCTGGCCCTCTATCCTCAGAACTCCGCCGACGCAATCGATGATGGGCTTGATACGCTCCTTGAGCGCCGTGAGATCTACATCATCCAGCAAGCTATCCAGCGCGGCGTCGAAGTCGAGGTCGGGGTTCCAGTAGGCCATCTTGGTGAGGACCTTGGTCAGGGCGCCCCGGCAGAGCTTCCGGGACTCATCGACTAGACAAGCCGCCCGGTCGGAGTGGAGCTTTCCCAGGGCCTCGGGAATGCGTTCGGAGAACACGGTCAAGCTGGCGTGGATGGAAAGGTTCACCTCTTGGGAAAACCTAAAGCTTGGCTTGCCCATGGTGGCCAGCTGCGCAGTGAGTTCCTTTGCGACGGCGACGAGGCAGCTGATCCAGAGATCCACGCCCTTTACGTACTCTGTGTGGCCAGCGGCGTCGTACTTCTGCAGCCGTTTATCCTCCTCCAGGCCCTTGTTCAGAGCCTCCGCCCGAGCATTGGCCTCTATGAGCGTCCCGTTGAGGCCCTCCAGTTCTAGCTTCAGATCCTTGATGGAGTCCTAGGTCGTGGAGAGGTGTTCGTCCTTGCCAAGGACATTAGACTACGCATCCATCCAATTTGCATGGATCGTGTCCCTCTTTGTGGTCAGCTCCAGGACCCGCTTGTTCAAGCCTTCCCGCTCCACCTCCAGCTCCTTTACCTTGCCGGCATGGACCCGAGCCTGGCTATTGAGAGCCTCAATGTGCCTTTGTTCCAGCCCCTGGGTCCGCCGCGCGACAAGCCAGACGATCTCTTCATCCTTGCAGCGGAGGGTGGCGGCGAGTGCCTGCTCACAAGCGACAAGGTCTTCCTCCTGAGAGTTCAATTGAGCTTAGCGCTGGTTGTGGGCAGCCTCATTATTGGTAGCTCGCTCCTTGGCCTCCTCCCGGGCCTTCTCAAAATCAAACTGTGCCAGCATGAGGACTCTGGCATGCTCATCCAGCTTTTCCTGGGAAGCCCTCAACTCATTCCGGGCCTCGTCAAACCAGACTTTTATCTGGGCGACCTGCACCTGGAAGTCCTGCTCCGCCTTGCCCACCACTGCCGACCTGGACTTTGCCTTGTCCAGGCGGGCACGGTGAAGTGCCTGGAGCTTCTGGAAGATGGTGCTCATGGCCCGAAGAAGCTGCTCTCCCTGAGAACCCCTGCCGCCGGTGCCCGGCTCGTCGATGACCTCAAAACCAGCGGCGGCGAGCGCCTCATCATCAAACACCCCCCCTCGGTTGGCGCCCTGCTGCTTGCCATCCAGGGGAGGTGGACGAACAAGTCGTCACTCACCTTCAGGTAGCGGCCCGAGCCAGAGGCGGCGGAGGAGGAAGGCTGGTCCTCGGCAGTAGCCTTGCCGGCCTCCTCGGCAGCAGCCTTGCCGGCCTCCTCTGCATTGGCCTTGCCGGCCTCCTCGGCAGCAGCTCCGTCGGTTCCTCCGGCAGGCCCATTGCCGGCCTCCTCGGCACTGGCGTCGCCGGTCCCTCCGGCAGACCCTTGGGCCGCCTCCTCTGTCGTGGCCTTGGAGACCTCCTCAGTAGCAGCCTTGCCGGCCTCGACCTCGGCCTCGGCGTCCGTAGTGACCTCCTCGACGGTGGGCTAGCCGTCCACCCGGTCCGTCAAGGGTGGGTCTAAAAGTCAAAAGAAAAAGTGAGACGATGCCCGAGGTCAAAGGCTCAACATGAAGAACGGAGGCAAATCGGTCATAACAGGCTGGGAATGAGCGGCGCTCTCCTCGCCAACAACCGTTGTCGGGGAGGAGCCGCCGGCGTTCAAGTCCCTCTCCTCCTCCTCCATGGGCGCAAGCTCGGCGGTCGGTATCCTTGCCAGGGATGCCCCTCGGGTCGGTGTAGTTGCAGGGGGTAACATGTTGGGGGTGGCCCCCTGTGGGCCCTCCTGCTGCCAGTCCCCACCTACAAAGCCGACAAGGCCATCATCAAGAATTCACGGCCCCATGTCCACCCATGGAAGAATGAGTGGTAAACTTACGCCGGGGGCTGTTGTCCGGGCTGCTCTCCACCACCAGCAGCGTGCCTGAAGTTCCCGCCAGGGGCTTGTCGGCGGACGATGCCCTGGCCCTCTTCGCCGCCCTCTGGGCCAGCGTCTCCATATCCCCGCGGAGATGGCATTGGATCAGAGGGAGATAATACAGGGATAAAACCAGAAGATAACATGAGGGGCGAGGTGCTTACTCGTCTTCTGTTTCCTCCTCCTCCTTTGGTATCCTCCTCTTCCTCGGGCTAAGAGACCCAAGATCGAAGTTGACGTCCATGGCAGTGCCTACGGGAGGAGGAGAAGGATATGGAGTCCGGCCACGCCTGGACGAAGAGGTGGCAGCCGCCATCCTCTTCGCCACCGCGGTCTTCCCCGTTTTTTCCCCGCCGCGGCCGCCATCGACCTCATCTCATGCCCGAGCTGCTCCGGGGGCTGTTGCCGCCGCGGCTTTGGGGGCTGTTGCCACCGCACGATGCTGCCGGACCGGACCGGCTCGCCCGAACCGGCTCGCCGCAGGACCCGCTGCCTCGCCACGGCAGGAGAGTCGGCAGCCTCGCCTCCTCGTCGGTCGACTCCTCGACCACATCTTCGACAAGGGGAGCGTCGGCGTCCGCGCCCGCGTGGCCGGCCTCTACGGCAATTTTCATCCACCCGGCAAACTCCTCCTCTTCGGCGGCCACATTGGGCTCGTCCTCCACATGGCCAGCGCTGCCGGCCTCCAGGGCAAGCGCCACCTCCGCCGCCCTGGCGGCAATGTAGATGAGCTCGGCCTGGGTAGTATCATGGACGAGCACCGACTCGTCGCGAATGCGCTTCTCCAATAGAGGGTCGAAGAACTCTTGCACCTGATCCGCCGGTGGTTCGATCCAAGACGAGTGAAGGCCATGCGCGTTGAAGTCCGACATCATGGCAATGATATCGGACAGGCGGGAGTTATTGCTTAGCGGGACCAGTCCCGCCGGCAACCTGAAAAGGGCCCCTTGCCGGCCTTACCAATCTTGGTAGCCTTGTCGGTCTTTTCGGCCCTGCCGTCGCGATCCATGTCAAGCCGAAATAGCTTCTGGCAGATGTGGCCGTGCTGCATCACCGTGAAGTTGTGTTTAAGGCCGGGGCGAAGCCTCTTTATGTCGTCCGCGTTCTTGAAAAGCCAAGCCCGCCTCCCCTTGTTGTGCAGCGGCACGATTCGGCTGTGGATGAAATCAACCCCGATCATCTCGAGGGTGAGCCCGGCCTGGGCAAGACGGTTGATCCTGGTGGTGGCGATCGAGAGATTTTTGTCGTTGGCGTCGACGTTCCCCTAGTCTCCCTTACGGACCGGCGGGCTCCGACGAACTCGACAGAACTCCAGTGGGTCTTCTTCCTCTATCCACAACCATCGGCTCCTCCACTCTTCCCACCTCTCCTTCTGCGCCCCCTCCGGATATGTGCCCTTCTCCCGGGTCCGTGGAATCCATGTGACACAGCCGGAGATGGCGTCCGCCCCCTTGGATACGAGGGAAGAAGTAATGGCGGAAGAGCGCCGTGCTCGGAACCACCCCGGCGAAACCCTCGTAGAGGTGGGCGAAAAAAGCCATGCATGTCACGTTATTCGGCGTGAAATCGAGGAGACGGAAGCCGTAGGTGTGCATGATGTCATTGAAGAAATTGTAGAAATGGGGACAGAGGACGCAATAGAAGTAGTCGAAAAAGAAAGGATACCGATTTGGGCCGGCCTCTGCGCATTGGGCAGGGATGAAGTACGTGGCTGGATGCCCCATCGTCTCGCACCCCCACAAGGGCTTGAAGTGGTCCCTGAGATGGAACATGTTGACCATCGGAGGGAAGTAAGAGTGCTTCGTCCGCAGCACCGCTAGCTCACTCTCCGGGAGCTCCTTCTCCCCCGCACCCTCGTCCACTGCCTTCCCCTTGCTGGACTTGGGCACCATTGTAGCCGCGAGGGAAAGAAAGGGGTCAGAGACAGAAGGGAGCACGACAGCGGCGGCGGGCGGAGGAGAAGGCTCTGGCTTGGGGAAGAAGGAGAAGAACGACAAGCGCGAAATTGGAGGAGCACAGGAGATAAATGAGAGACGCGCCTGCGGTTATTCCCCTTTTTTTATGGGTAAGGCGCGGGCCGCCCTCCACTACCATTTACTATGACGTGTCACCAGCGCACAGCAAACCGCCCCACGCACGACCCCCACGTCAGTGCAAATTGTGGGGAAGCGCAACCATCAGAGGAGTTACTGCGGTAAAGGGGATTCAGCCTCACTGCCCGCGCACCGTTCTGGGCCTCGCCTAACAATGCGTGGAGCTTATGAATGGCCCAGGCCCGGGGGCTCCTGTCGGTGTACAAAAGTAGGGGCACTCTTTTTTTACCCCTTACTTGTGCACGGGGCAGTCAGAACCACGCCTGTGGCCGAACATAACAGGGCAGAAGGAGGAAGCCAGGAATGTGGAGTTACCAGAACAACGCCAAGACAGGCAGCACGAGAAGACCAACAAGGAGACAGACTCCCCCCGACAAGGACTCTTGCCGGAGCGGCCTGCGCGCCCCCCGACAAGGGCTCTTGCCGGGGCGATCCACTCAGACGCCTCCGTCGCAGCCACCCTTGAACCATACGGGCTCCAACGATGCCAACATTGGATCCAAAGCTCGAAAAGAACCCAAGTGATGGCATGCAGATCTTTGTGAAGACAAAGATCTATGACTCCCAAGATAAGAACCAAAAGACATGGCGATCACAGAGCCCCTTGCCGAGGACGCCCACGAGGCCCCGGCAAGGCTCCTTACCGAAGACACCCCGGAGCCCCGACAAGCCTCTTGCCGCAGGATGCTCATGGAGACCCCGGCAAGACCCTTGCCGAAAACAATAGCAAGTCTGCGACAAGCCCTTGCCGCCCCGTCACCACCCCAGCTCGGCGGCCGACCCGCTGGCCCAGGCAGGCACCCACGTGGCGATACGTGGTTCCTGGGCCAGCTAGCCAAGCACGTGTGTGGTGGCATGCAGATCTTCGTGAAGACCCTACCAAGACGCCACCTCAGTTGCCTGCTATGCTGGCTTGGACGCGCGCCGCGACCAGACAGAGCGGCCACGGACGGGACGGGCTTCTTTTTCCGCCCCCGATAAAGTAAACAGACACCTAAGGAGCGCATTGAATGCGCCTTGTCCCATAATGGCGTAGGATAAGCCCATACACTGTACACCTTTCCACCTCCTGTGTGCCACTGTGTCGGCCCCTTTAGACTATAAAAGGAGGCCCGTGGCATACTGGAGGAAGATTCGGATCCTAAAAAGTTGGATAGGCACCGTAGCTAGCTTAAGAGCCCAAGAACACTCAAATATACATCAAAGCAGGACTAGGGTATTACGCATCCTCGCGGCCCGAACCTGGGTAAACGATCGCTGTGCTAACTCTTAGACCTGCTCTTTGCGCAACTTCACGCCCGCCAATAGTAGAAGGGATTCCAGTGATCCCATAGGTGTCATTTCGTACCGACACAAGGTGAGCCAAAGAATATTCACGAGTATTAGTAGTTGAGTTGTCAATTAAACCACACCTGAACGACATAATATTTGCAGCAAAGTATTTGGGAGCAAAGTAATACGGAAGTAACGGTAATGGTGGCAAAAGTAACAGTAGCAGTTTTGTAGTGATTGTAACAACAGTAGCAACGAAAGTAACTTAGCAAAGATCAATATGAGACGAACTCGTAGGCAATGGATCGGTGATCATATGTGTCGGATGCTATTCATCATGTAGAAGTTGTAACCTAGGGCAACGACAAACTAGCTCCAAGTCATCAATATAATGTAGACATGTATTTCTTATATAGTCACACGTGCTTATGGAAAAGAACTTGCATGCCATCTTTTGTCCTACCCTCCTGTGGCAGTGGGGTCTGATGTCTACTATGCAACCTTCTTCTTGTAGACTCGTGTTGGGCCTCCAAGCGCAGAGTTTTGTAGGACAATAGCAAATTTCCCTCAAGTGGATGACCTAAGGTTTATCAAGCCATGGGAGGCGTAGGATGAAGATAGTCTCTCTCAAACAACCCTGCAACCAATTAATAAAAAGTATCTTGTGTCCCCAACACACCCAATAAAATGGTAAATTGTATAGGTCCACTAGTTCGGAAAAGAGATGGTGATACAAGTGTAATATGGATGGTAGATATATGTTTTTGTAATCTGAAAATATAAAAACAGCATGGTAGCAAGTAGGAAACGTGAGCATAAACAGTATTCCAATGCTTGGAAACAAGGCCAAGGGTTCATACTTTCACTAGTGCAAGTTCTCTCAACAATGATACCATTATTGGATCATATAACAATCCCTTAACATCCAATAAATAATCACTCCAAAGTTCCTGTCATGGAGAACATAAGATGAAATTGCTTGTAGGGTACGAAACCACCTCAAAGTTATTCTTCCTATCAATCTATTGGGCTATTCCTATAAGTGTCACAAACATACCTAACGTCAAATAGATACTCCAATGTCACCACAATTATCCGTGGGCTAATTATACGATGTGCATCACACAATTTCAGATTCATAATAGTCAATCCAACACAAAGAACTTCAAGAGCATCCCGAGATTTCTATCGGGGAATAGAATATGAAAACACATTCCAACCCCTATGCATAGATGACCCCAATGTCACCACGGGAATCCGAAAGTTGATAACCAAAACATACATCAAGTGGATCAATAGAACATCCCATTGTCACCACGAATATCCCATTGCAAGACATACATCAAGTGCTCTCACATCCAAAGATTCAATCCAACATAACAAATTCTCAAAGGAAAAGACTCAATTCATCACAAGGTAGAGAGGGGAGAAACACCATATGATCCAACTATAGTAACAAAGCTTGCGGTACATCAAGATCGTGCCAAATCAAGAACACAAGAGAGAGAGAGAGATCAAGCACATAGCTACTAGTACATACCCTCCCACATAGCTACTGATTTGGATGTGGAATGGTACCTAACATATTTATCAATTTAATTCTTCTTTATTGTGGCATGAATGTTCAGATCCGTAAGACTCAAAACAAAAGTTTATCAACATCAAAGCAATAATACTTCAATCATACTAGAAAGCAAATTATGAAGCTCCAAAAATAACATGGCAAAAGAAAGTTATCCCTACAAAATCATATAGTCTTGTTATGCTCCCTCTTCTCAACACAAAGTATAAATCATGCCCACCCCGGTGTCAGCCAAGCAATTGTTTCATACTTTTTAATGCGCTTCAGTTTTTTCAACTCTTCACGCAATACATGAGCGCGAGCCATGGACATAGCACTACGGGTGGAATAGAAGGTGGTAGTAGACAAAGGAAGGGAGAAAGTCTCACATCAACTAGGCAAATCAATGGACTATGGAGATGTCCATCAATTGATATCAATGTGAGTGAGTAGGGATTGACATCTAACGGATGCAATAGAGCTATAAGTGTATAAAAGCTCAAATGAAAACTAATGGGTGTGCATCAACTTGCTTGCTCATGAAGACCTAGCGCATTTGAGGAAGCTCGTCGTTGGAATATACAAGCCAAGTTCTATAACGAAAAATTCCCACTAGTAGTATATGAAAGTGACAAAATAGGAGACCCTCTATCATGAAGATCATGGTGCTACTTTGAAGCACAAGTGTGGAAAAGGATAGTAACATTGTCCCTTCTCTCTTTTATCTCTCTTTTTTTTCTTCTTTTTTTGGGTCCTTTTTTAGTGGGAGACCCTTTTCTCTTTTTTGGGGACTCTTTTGGCCTCTTTATTTTAGAGACTCTTTGGGCTCTTTATTCATAACCTCACATGGGACAATGTTCTCATAATGATGATCATCACACTTTTACTTACTTACAACTCGATATTACAACTCAATACTAGAACAAAGATATGACTCTATATGGATGCCTCCAGTGGTGTACCGAGATGTGCAATGATCAAGAGTGACATGTATAAAAAATAATGAAAGGTGGCCAAGCCACAAATACTATGTCAGCTACATGATCATGCAAAGCAATATGAAAATGATGGTATGTGTCAAAATAAACGGAACGGTGGAGTTACATGGCAATATATCTCGGAATGGCTATGGAAATGCCATAATCGGTAGGTATGGTCGCCGTTTTGAGGAAGGATCTAAGGTGGTTTGATGCACCGGTGAAAGTTGCGCGGTACTAGAGTGGCTAGCAATGGTCGAAGGGTGAGAGTGCGCATAATCCACGGACTCAACATTTGTCATAAAGAACTCACATAATTATTGCAAAAAAGTATTAGCCCTTGAAGAAAAGTACTACTATGCATGCTCCTAGGGGGGAGGTTGGTAGGATTTAACCATCGCTCGCCCCCAACCTTCACACGAAGATGAATAATCAAGACACAACACGCTTCAATTTGGTTACATAGTTAGGAGACCATACGTGCATGCTTTGGGAATCACAAACCTTAACAAAATTATTTCTTTAACCTCACAAATTATCACTAGCATGACTCTAATATTACCATCTTAATATCTCAAAAAATTGGCAAGGGGTCAAACTTCTCATAGTATTCAATGCTCTATATGAAAGTTTTTATTATATCTCCCTTGGATGCCCACTATATTAGGACTAAATTCATAACCTAAGAAAATTACCATGCTGTTTAGAGACTCTCAAAATAATATAAGTGAAGCATGAGAGCTCCTCAATTTCTATAAAATAAAACCACCGCCGTGCTCTAAAAAGATATAAGTGAAGCACTAGAGCAACTGACGAACTACTCCAAAAACATATATGTGAAGATCAATGAGTATTCAAATAATTAACTAGCTAAGAGAAGATCCTCTCTCATTTAAAAATTTCAGATCTTAAGTACTTTATCCAAATAGCAAGCAAAACAAGATGAAATTTCATTGCAAGTATAGTACATTTCTGTAAAGGATGTAGAAAGATCCATACTTATCTAACTAAAAAATTCTGAAAATTTACCACACTGTGCAGAATTTATAATTGCATATTGTGTCAAAATATCAAGCTTTTATCACATTCTGGATTTTCTAAGGAATTTTTCCAACATCGACAAACTTTCTATTTTGAAACAACAACTCATATACTTGCAAATTGTGCATGGTAAAGACTATCCTTGACACTTTTATTGAAACAAAAGATACAAAAACTTATTATAAATAACATCAAGCTATTATAAATGGAAGAAAATGACGCTCCAAGCAAAACAAATATCATGTGATGAATAAAAATATAGCTCTAAGTAATGTTACCGATAATGTCAAAGATGAAAGAGGGGATGCCTTAAGGGGCATCCCCAAGCTTAGTTGCTTGGATATTCCTTAAATATTACCTTTGTCTTCCTTGGGCATCCCCAAGCTTAGTTTATTGCCACTCCTTATTCTCCTCATATCGATATCTAACCCAAAACATGAAAACTTCAATCACACAAAACTTAACGGAACTTTGAGAGATGCGTTAGTATAATAAATCAAATCATTCTCTTTGGTACTGCCAAGACAGATTCATAATTGTTCTCACACAATACCTATTGTAACTTATCATTTACACAAGTTATATCACTTAATATAAGCTATGGAAACACTAAAACAAGCAAACTATGCATTGAAAACATAATCTGTCAAAAATAGAGGAGTCTATAATGATCTGGACAACCAACATACTTCTACAACTCTAAAAATTCTAAAAAATTATGACAATGTATACAATTTGTATATAAATAATGTGTAAAACTTTCAGCTAATTATCAGTTCCAGTGATTTATAGAATTTTCTGCACTGGACGCAAAACATTCTGTTTTTGCACAGAATCAAATCAACTACCATCCACACTATCCCAAAGGCTTTACAAAGCTATAAAACATGATTACTACAGTAGCTTAATCATGTGGATACAGGAAAACGCTAAGTAAATGTATTGGGTTGTCTCCCAACAAGCGCTTTTAACGCCTTTTTAGCTAGGCATGAAGATTTCAACGCTGCTCACATAAAAGTAAGGAATTGAAACACAAATAGAGCATCATGAATCACATGACAAGCACATTTAAGTCTAACCCACTTCTATGCATAGGGATTTCGTGAGCAAGCAATTTATGGGAACAAGAATCAACTAGCATAGGAAGGCAAAACAAGCATAACTTAAAAACTTTCAACACCTAGAGAGGAAACTTGATATAATTGAGCTATCTAAAAGCATATGTTCCTCTCTCATAATAATTTTCAATAGCATCATGGATTAATTCAACAATATAACTATCACATACAGCACTCTTTTCATGATTCATAAGCATAGAAATTTTGATACTCTCCACATAAGCTAATTTATTCTCATGAATAGTGGGGGGAGCAAGTTCAACAGAATAACTATCATGAGGCACTTGATTAAAATGACAATGACATGTTTCATGGTTACTAGTATTCTTTATAACATAGGTGTCATCAGAATAATCTTCATAAATAGGAGGCATGCTTTCATCATAATAAATTTGCTCATCAAAACTTGGGGGACTAAAAATATCATCTTCATCAAACATAGCATCCCCAAGCTTATGGCTTTGAATATCATTAGCATCATGGATATTCAAAGAATTCATACTAACAACATTGCAATCATGCTCATCATTCATAAAAATTATGCCAAGCATTTATGAACTTCTTCTTCTAACAATTGAGAACAATTTTACTTTCCATCATTTTCACGAAAGACATTATAAAGATGAATAATATGAGGCAACCTCAATTCCATTTTTTTGTAATTTTCTTTTATAAACCAAACTAGTGATAAAAGAAGAAACTAAAAGATTCGATTGCAAGATCAAAAGATATACCTTCAAGCACTCACCTCCCCGGCAACAGCGCCAGAAAAGAGCTTGATGTCTACTATGCAACCTTCTTCTTGTAGACTCGTGTTGGGTTCCAAGCGCAGAATTTTGTAGGACAATAGCAAATTTCCCTCAAGTGGATGACGTAAGGTTTATCAAGCCGTGGGAGGTGTAGGATGAAGATAGTCTCTCTCAAACAACCCTGCAACAAAAATACTAAAATGTCTCTTGTGTCCCCAACACACCCAATACAATGGTAAATTGTATAGGTGCACTTGTTCAGTGAAGAGATGGTGATACAAGTGTAATATGGATGGTAGATATAGGTTTTTGTAATATGAAAATATAAAAACAGCAAGGTAGCAAGTAGGAAACGTGAGCATAAACGGTATTGCGATGCTTGGAAACAAGGCCTAGGGTCCATACTTTGACTAGTGCAAGTTCTCTCAACAATGATAACATAATTGGATCATATAACAATCCCTCAACATGCAACAAAGAATCACTCCAAAGTTCCTATCGCGGAAAACATAAGATGAAATTGCTTGTAGGGTACGAAACCAACTCAAAGTTATTCTTTCTGATTAATCTTTTGGGATATTCCTATAAGTGTCACAAACAACCCTAGAGTTTGTACTAGAATAACACCACGTGACACACATCAATCAACCCAAATTTCACCTAGATACTCCAATGTCACCACAAGTATCTGTGGGCTAATTATACGATGTGCATCACACAATTTTAGATTCATAATATTCAATCCAACACAAAGAACTTCAACATCATCCCGAGATTTCTATCGAAGAAAGAAATGAAAACGCGTTCCAACCCGTATGCATAGATTACCCCGATGTCACCACGGGAATCCGCAAGTTGATAAACAAAACATACATCAAGTGGATCAATAGAGCATCCCATTGTCACCACGGATATCCCATCGCAAGACATACATCAAGGGCTCTGACTTCCAAGGATTCAATCCAACATAACAAAATATCAAAGGAAAAGACTCAATTCATCACAAGGTAGAGAGGGGAGAAACACCATATGATCCATCTATAGTAACAAGCTTGTGGTACATCAAGATCGTGCCAAATCAAGAACACGAGAGAGAGAGAGAGAGAGAGAGAGAGAGAGAGAGATCAAACACATAGCTACTGGTACATACCCTCAGCCCCGAGGGTGAACTACTCCCTCCTCATCATGGAGACCGCCAAGATGATAAATATGGCCACTAGTGATGGTTTCCCCCTCCGGAAGGGTGCCGAAATGGGCTCCCGATTGGTTTTTTGTGGCTACATAGGCTTATAACAGCGGACCTCCCTGTCTAGGTTTCTTTTTGGGTGTCTCCATTTATAGGAATTTTTGGCATCGATTCATGTAGGGGGGCGTGGCCTCCACCCTTGTCATTGACACGGGACTCTTCTGGCCCAACTCTTTTGCTTCGGGGGCTTCTTGTGGTTCATAAAAAATCATCGTAAATTTTCAGCTCATTTGGACTCTGTTTGGTATTCCTTTTCTGTAAAACTAAAAAACAAGGAAAAACAAAAACTGCCACTGGTCTGTAGATTAATAGTTTAGTCCCAAAAATAATATAAAATAGCATATTAATGCAAATAAAACATCCAAAACTGATAATATAATAGCATGGAACAATAAAAAATTATAGATACGTTGGAGACGTATCAGGGTCTTAATGGAAACTAAGGGATATTATGGCCTCCTTTTAATAGAGAATCGCAACAAAGTATTAGCACTTAGTGAATACACGAACTCCTCAAACTACAATAATCACCAAAAAGTATCCCAATTATTGTCACCTTGGGGTATGCGGATAATAACACATAGTAGGTGTCTACAACTTGCAAGATCGGATCAAGAACACATGTATATTCATGAAAACATAATAGGTTCAGATCTGAAATCATGGCACTCGGCCCCTAGTTACAAGCATTAAGCATAGCAAAGTCATAGCAACACCAATCTCAGAACATAGTGTATACTAGGCATCAAACCCTAATAAAACTAACTCGATTACATGATAAATCTCGTCCAACCCATCATCATCCAGCAAGCATACGATGGAATTACTCACGTATGGCGGTGAGCATCATGAAATTGGTGATAGAGGAAGGTTCATGATAACAATGACGACAGATTCCACTCTACGGAGCCCCAAACGGACTCCAGATCAGCCCTCCCGATGAAAAACAGTAGGTGGTGGCGGCTCCGTATCGTGAAACACGATGAGTCCTTTTCTCTGATTTTTTCTTCCCGAACATGAATATATAGATTTGGAGTTTGGGTCGAAGGAGCCTCAGGGGGCCCACAAGCCGGTGAGGCCGCCCTAGGGGGGCGCCCTCGGGGCTTGTGGCCTTTGGGTAGCCCCCCTCTGGATAATTCTTGCGCCAATAGTTTTTATATATTCCATAAGAATTATGTGTAAATTTTCAGGTCAGTCCGAGAACTTTGATTTCTGCACAAAAATAACAGCATGGCAACTTTGCTGAAATAACGTGAGTCTGGGTTAGTTCCATTCAAATCATGCAAATTAGAGTCCAAAATAAGAGCAAAAGAGTTTGGAAAAGTAGATACGACTGAGACGTATCAACTTCCCCAAGCTTAATCCATTGCCTGTCCTCAAGCAATTGAGTTGATTGATACATCTCCAACATATCTATAAATTTTATTGTTCCATACTATTATATTATCTGTTTTGGATGTTTTATATGCATTATTATGCTATTTTATATTGTTTTTGGGCCTAACCTATTAACCTAGAGCCCAGTGCCAGTTTTTGTTTCTTCCTTATTTTTGAGTTTCACAGAAAAGGTATATCAAATGGAATCTAAACGAGCTGAAAATTCACGGTGACTTTTTATAGACCAAAAGTAGCCCCCGGAGGAAAAGAGTTGGGCCAGAAGATTCCGAGCCAACCACAAGGTTGGAGGGCACGCCCAAACCCCCCCTCCCCGGGCGCGTCCTCAGTCCTTGTCGTTGACTCATGGACCCCCATGACTTGTCCCCGACGCCAAAAATTCTTATAAATAGGGGAAAACTGAAAATAAACCTAGATCGGGAGTTCCGTCGCCGCAAGCCTCTGTAGCCACAAAAACCAATCGGGAGCCCGTTCCGGCACCCTGACGGAGGGGGAAACCATCACCGGTGTCCATCTTCATCATCCCGGTGGTCTCCATGACGAGGAGGGACTAGTTCACCCTCGGGGCTAAGGGTATGTACCAGTAGCTATGTGTTTGATCTCTGTCTCTCTTGTCTTCTTGATTTGGCACGATCTTGATGTACCGCAAGCTTTGCTATTATAGTTGGATCTTATGATGTTTCTCCCCTCTACCTTCTTGTAATGGATTGAGTTTTCCCTTTGAAGTTATCTTATCGGATTGAGTCATTAAGGATTTGAGAACACTTGATGTATATCTTAAATTTGCTTATCTGTGGTGACAATGGGATATTCATATGATCCACTTGATGTATGTTTCGGTGATCAACTTGCGGGTTCAGTGAGCTTGTGAACTTATGCATAGGGGTTGGCATACGTTTTCTTCTTGACTCTCCGGTAGAAACTTTGGGCACTCTTTGAAGTTCTTTGTGTTGGCTTGAATTGATGAATATGACATTGTGTGATGCATATCGTATAATCAAACCCGCGAATACTTGTGGTGACATTGGAGTATCTAGGTGACATCAGGGTTTTGGTTGATGTGTGTCATATAGTGTTATTTTGGTACGAACTCTAGGGCTGTTTGTGACACTTATAGGAATAGCCCAATATATCGATCAAAAAGAATAACTTTGATGTGGTTTCGTACCCTACAATAATCACTTCATTTGTTCTCTGCTATTAGTCACTTTTTAGTGACTCTTTGTTCCATGTTGAGGGATTGTTATATGATCCAATTATGTTATCATTGTTGAGAGAACTTGCACTGCTGAAAGTATGAACCCTAGGCCTTGTTTTCACACATTGCAACACCATTTATGCTCACGTTTGTTACTAGTTACCGTGATGTTTTTATATTTGCATATTACAAAAACCTATATCTACCATCCATATTACACTTGTATCACTATCTCTTCGCTGAAGGAGTGCACCTATACAATTTAATATTGTATTGGGTGTGTTGGGTACACAAGAGACTCTTTGTTATTTGGTTGCAAGGTTGCTTGAGAGAGACCATCTTCATACTACGCCTCCCACGGATTGATAAACCTTAGGTCATCCACTTGAGGGAAAATTGCCAATGTCTTGCTAAACTCTGCGCTTGGAGGCCGATGTCTACACACGCTTCTACTCTTGTAGACTATGTTGGGCATCCAAGCACACAGGTTTGTAGGACAGCAGCAATTTCCATCAAGTGGATGACCTAAGGTTTATCGAACTCAGGGAAGTAGAGGTTGAAGATGGTCTCTCTCAAGCAACCCTGCAACTAAAATACAAGAAGTCTCTTGTGTCCCCAACACACCTAATACACTTGTCAGATGTATAGGTGCACTAGTTTGGCGAAGAGATGTTAAATGGCAAGTGATATGGATGGCAAAAGAAAGTAATATAAATCTATAATAAAAAGTGCAACAAGCAAACAAGCGGTAAACGTGAGCACAAATGGTATTGCAATGGTGGAAACAAGGCCTAGGAATCATACTTACACTAGTGGCAACTCCCAACAACATTAACATAATCGAATCACATGATATTTCCCATAAAACATGCAATGGAGACGCATCCGGAGGTCATTCCTTCATGGTCAAGAGAGGACGAGAATTATGTAGGGCTACAAAAGCACGCCTCAAAGTTCGTAGTTCTCAATCTAAGGATTTCCCAATGTCACCGCGGCCATCCAAAGAGAGTTCCACAATCACCACAACATATCTAAAGGATAGTCAAAGACAAGCACCAAGAGACTCCCAATCTTCAATCAACACACAAGAGAGGAAATCACTCATGAAAATATTTTTCTAATCCATGTCCAATAGACCGCTGTCACCTTGGTCTCGGGGATTATACTAGATAAAGACAAGTGAGTACATCAATCCAATACATAGTGGAAGGGAAAATATCATGGGATCACCCTAGATTTACATAGCCTATGATCACAACGAAGATCACATCATGGGAGAGAGAGATAACCACATAGCTACACATACGAGCCCTCGGCCCCGGAGAAGACTACTCACACATGGACATGGTGAGGAGGATCTTGATGATGCTGTTGATGGAGAGGTGCAGCCCCGCGAGGAGGAGACGGCCGGCGGCAGCCACGGAGGCGGCGGCGGCGGCCCTAGGAGGCGGCGGCGGCCCTAGGGGGCAGCGGCTCCTTGGCCCCCCTTCTTCCTTGTGGATGGTGCTGCAATGGTGCTTATCCTCCCCTCCAAGACGGCGGCTCGGGAGGAGGAAAAATCGTGGCCCTTGGTGACCTAGGTTTTCTCTCTTTATATAGACTCTCGGATTCCCGTCATCAGATTTTGGGCCTCAGTAAAACGGGCTTTACTCGGCCGTACGGACTCCGATTTGAACGAATTTTATATCCAGAAGCATCGCCTCGAAATTCCCCACAACTTTCGCAACTAGACTTTTTCCGTTTGACGTCATGTTCGGGCAGGAACGTGACCATCTTGAAAAAACGTTCTCAGACAGATTTCAGGAAAGTCAGAGTCCTACTCCAATACGACTCCTTTTGCGTTCTTGTCAATTTCCAAGTAATTCCTACACAATAAAGTGTAAAACAAGAACATTGTGCACTTTTGCAACCATTAGTAGGTTAGTCCAAATATGATCAAAAAGTGTATGGAAGTGCATAAATATCATAGCAATATCACACAAAAAGGACATGGAGCAAGCAGAAATTATAGATACGTTTTGGACGTATCAACATCCCCAAGCTTAATTCTTGCTCGTCCTCGAGTAGGTAAATGATAACAAGCATAATTTCTGTGGTGACATGCTATTAACCATATAAGAACTTTTCACAGTCACATGACAAATGCTTACTAAGACAATGAATCTGTAGTAATTAAGTTACCTCATGAGAAAATCACAAAGAACTGAAAGTTTTACAATATGATACTGAAACACTCAATAGATTTGTAGTGAGCATGGTGTGAAAATATGACAAAGTGATATCTCGCTTGCCCCCTTTAGTGAAGCAAAACATAAATGTAGGGGCACCTCCAAAGTTTAAGTGACGACTAGATACAATGATTTCAGAATAAACGATATCATAATCATGCAAAAGACAATGGTACTTTGGGACGATGCACATTACACTCAGAATGACAATCATGCGCTCAATAGTTGGTGTTTTAAAGAAGGTGGAGACTCTCGAACCATGGCTTTTATTGGCAAGGTTGAAAACCCGTGGTCGGAAACAAAAACTAAACATGTACCAGAGCTCTTGGTTTTAAAAACAGAGATAATAAATTTTTTTTAGATATGCATGTTTCGTCAACGAATGCTAGCAGATAACTCAATTACTTCTTGAGCTGGACAAGTTTCGAGGAACGGCTCCCGAATGAGGACGATCACATCCTCTTAATCTCCTTTGTTTATCACTGCCAAAGTTTTCTGATTTCTCATGAACAAAGCGTGAAGGAGGGTTTGTTTGTTGTATTATTTTTAATGAGCCGGGCGCACTCTATGCCAGTTCCTTCTCGTATTATGGGTTTGCACATTAGACATGCAATCCCGGGGTGAAGCTTGTCCAACTTAAAAAGATCATGAATTAACTATTACTTCCTCATGTACTAAAATAGAGGCACAAAATAGGAATGCTTTTTTTTGAATAATTTCGAGATGGTACATGAAAGTCTTCGTTACGAATGGCAGGTAAATACCATGTATAGGAATGTATGGTGGACTCATATGGCATAACTGGTTTAAAGGATTTTGGATGCAGAAGCAGTTAGTCCGATTAGTACAGGTGGAGGTTAGCAAAAGACTGGGAGCGACCAACTAATAGAGCAATGACAGTCATAATCATGCAGAGCGACAAAGTAACATTGAATCGGGCAAGGAAGTTATATCGCTACTCAGAAATTAAAGATCATCAAGGCTTGACATACTTTCTTTACAATCTTAAATATGCGTGAGCATACGCCAAGTCAATCAAAATAAATTCTCGGAGGAAGATATCACTAAACCATACCACATCATAGGCAAACAAATCATGTTGGTACTCCAATAACACATTGGGAATCCCCCAGCTTTTTGAGACTAACCATAAGAAAACATGAAGTACTAAGCACCATTATGCACATAGCATTTTTATCATAGACATATCGACCAGTGCAACAGAAGCCAACTCTCTTAACAAGATAAGCATGATACTAAAGAGAGTTCCAGCGACCAACTAAACAAAAGCTCTTTAAAAAGATAAGCATGGAAACTAAAAGCTGAACATGATAGTAGCTATTGAAAGAAAAAGAACACACACAGCAAGGATAGACATGAAAATTCTATGTTGTGCTCTAGGTTAAGTGGAGCGTGTTTCTCTCCCACACAAAGAAAGCTGAGTTCCAACTCATTATGAACAGCAAGCAAAGCTAAAGAAAACTAAAAAGGAAACTAAAGCAAGACGCTCCAAGCATAGCACATAACACATGAAGTGATAAAAATATAGTGGAACGAAAGACGAACTGATAATTGTTGATGGAGAAGGGGATGCACGGGGGCATCCCCAAGCTTAGATGCTTGATTCTTCTTGAATATGTCTTGGGGGTACACGGGGGCATCCCCAAGCTTGAGCGTTTGACACTCCTGAATCTTTTTATCATCTTCCCTCGCACACTTGAAAACTCCCTTCATACATAACTCATCATAATCTGATTAGCGAGGTTAGTATCCTTAATAAAATAATTGTTCCTTGCTGGAAATAATGATATTCTTGAAGGTCTACTGTTTCTCAAGATTTCCAAAAGGTTTTTGCAAAGAAAAAGCAAGCTCAAGTTTTGCAAAATGAAGGAAAGGCAAAACAGGACAGAATCTGTGAAAAACAGACCAGCAGGTAGTAAATAATTTTTTCGGGGCACTTCTGCAACTCTAATAAAAAAACTCAGAACATACGCCCGAAAGCCAATTGTATAGAGCAAGCTGTCGAAAAAATTCAGACCAAAAAGATGATCTGGTGATTTTATACGAATTTTTCTGTCCAAGGACAGAATCTGTTTCCTGGACAGCACGTCACAACTTTTGAACTTTCTTGCAATCAGAGGCTACACTTGGCACAAAGCTGCAAAGTAAAGATACAACGATGATGCTACTGTAGTAACAAACATCAAGATCACTAAAACTGAAAGAACAAACTGAAAGCAAAGATAACAAGGGTTGTCTCCCTAGAGCTCTTTCTTTATAGCCATAAAGATAGGCTTAAGACTTTAATGATGCTCTCGTAGGAATAAGAGTTGAAGAACAAAAGAGAGCATCAAGAAGCAAATACCAAACACATTTAAGCCTAACATGCTTCCTATGCATAGGAATATTGCAATACAATAATTCATTGAAGCACAAAGCAATAAGCATAGGAAGGCAAAACAAGCCTAACTTCAAAATATTCACCATAAAAAGAGGAAACTTCTTATTATTAAGATATTTAGAACCAGGTCCCCCTCTCTCATTATAAATTTCAGTGGCATCATGGATGAACTCAACAATATAACTATCACATAAGGCATTATTTCCATGATCCAAAAGCATAAAAGTGTCATTACTCTTCATATAAGCAAAATCTTTCTTATTAGGAATAGTGAGAGTAAGACTATCATAACCATCATGGTAATCATCGTATTTTGGAGGCATATCATAATCATAATAAATTTTATCCTCAATAGTAGGTGGACTGAAAATATCATATTCATCATTGTAATCATCATATATAGGAGGCATAATATCATCAAAGTAAATTTTCTCCTCAAAAGTTGGGGGACTACAAATATCATGTTCATCAAACGTGTCATCCCCAAGCTTAGAGCTTTCCATGTCATTAGCAATATTGATATTAAATAAAAACATACTAATAACATCACCACCATCATGATTGTTATGCAAATAATAAAGTTCCAAAGGTTTTTTAATTTTCTCTTCGAACACATCATGTCCAAGTTCAAGGTAGAGCTTATAAAGCTCTCTCATATTTTTGTTGTTTTCCATTAAGCAAAACTAGTGAAATAAAAACAAGAAACAAAAAGATTTAATTGCAAGATCTAAAGATATACCTTCAAGCACTCACTTCCCCGGCAACGGCGCCAGAAATAGCTTGATGTCTACACACGCTTCTACTCTTGTAGACTATGTTGGGCCTCCAAGCGCAGAGGTTTGTAAGACAACAGCAATTTCCCTCAAGTGGATGACCTAAGGTTTATCTAACTCAGGGAAGTAGAGGTTGAAGATGGTCTCTCTCAAGCAACATTGCAACTAAAATACAAGAAGTCTCTTGTGTCCCCAACACACCTAATACACTTGTCAGATGTATAGGTGCACTAGTTCGGCGAAGAGATGTTAAATGGCAAGTGATATGGATGGCAAAACAAAGTAATATAAATCTGTAATAAAAAGTGCTGCAAGCAAACAAGCGGTAAACGTGAGCACAAATGGTATTGCAATGGTGGAAACAAGGCCTAGGGATCATACTTTCACTAATGGCAACTCCCAACAACATTAACATAATCGAATCACATGATATTTCCCATAAAACATGCAATGGAGACGCACCCGGAGGTCATTACTTCGTGGTCAAGAGAGGACGAGAATTATGTAGGGCTACAAAAGCACACCTCAAAGTTCGTAGTTCTCAATCTAAGGATTTCCCAATGTCACCGCGGCCATCCAAAGAGAGTTCCACAATCACCACAACATATCTAAAGGATAGTCAAAGACAAGCACCAAGAGACTCTCAATCTTCAATCAACACACAAGAGAGGAAATCACTCATGAAAATATTTTTCTAATCCATGTCCAATAGACCGCTGTCACCTTGGTCTCGGGGATTATACTAGATAAATACAAGTGAGTACATCAATCCAATACATAGAGGAAGGGGAAATATCATGGGATCACCCTAGATTAACATAGCATATGATCACAACGAAGATCACATCATGGGAGAGAGAGATAACCACATTGCTACACGTACGAGCCCTCGGCCACGGAGAAGACTACTCACACATGGACATGGTGAGGAGGATCTTGATGATGGTGTTGATGGAGAGGTGCAGCCCCGCAAGGAGGAGACGGCCGGCGGCAGCCACGGAGGCGGCGGCGGCGGCCCTTGGGGGCGCGGCGGCGGCGGCGGCCCTAGGAGGCGGCGGTGGCCCTCGGGGCGGCGGCGGTCCTAGGGGGCAGCGGCTCCTTGGCCCCCCTTCTTCCTTGTGGATGGTGCTGCAATGGTGCTGGTCCTCCCCTCCAAGACGGCGGCTCGGGAGGAGGAAAATTCGTGGCCCTTGGTGACCTAGGTTTTCTCTCTTTATATAGACTCTCGGATTCCCGTCATCAGATTTTGGGCTTCAGTAAAACGGGCTTTACTCGGCCGTCCGGACTCCGATTTGGACGAATTTTATATCCAGAAGCATCGCCTCGAAATTCCCCACAACTTTCGCAACTAGATTTTTTCAGTTTAACGTCGGCTACGGGCCGGAACATGATCATCTTTAAAAAAACGTTCTCAGACAGATTTCAGGAAAGTCAGAGTCCTACTCCAATACGACTCCTTTTGTGTTTTTGTCAATTTCCAAGTAATTCCTACACAATAAAGTGTAAAACAAGAACATTGTGCACTTTTGCAACCATTAGTAGGTTATTCCAAATATGATCAAAAAGTGTATGGAAGTGCATAAATATCATAGCAATATCACACAAAAAGGGTATGGAGCAAGCAGAAATTATAGATACGTTTTGGACGTATCAGAGGCCCAATACGAGTCTACAAGAAGAAGGTTGTGTAGTAGACATCAAGCTCTTTTTTGGCGCCGCTGCCGAAGAGGTGAGTGCTTGAAGGTATATCTTTAGATCTTGCAATTCAATCTTTTAATTTCTTGTTTTATCACTAGTTAGGTTTATAAAAGGAAAATACAAAAAAATGGAATTGTGGTTGTCTCATAGCTTCATCTTTTTAATGTCTTTCGTGAAAAGAATGGAAAGGAAAATGGTGTTCAATTGTTAGAAGAAGAAGTCAATTAATGTTTGACACTAAATATTTGAATGATGACCATGTTTGCAATGTTGTTAGTATGAATTCTTTGAATATCCATGATGCTAATAATATGCAAAGCTACAAGCTTCGGGATGCTATGTTTGATGAAGATGATATTTTTAGTCCCCCTAGTTTTGATGAGCAAATATGTTATGATGAAAGCATACCTCCTATTTATGATGATTATTGTGATGACACCTATGTTATAAAGAATATTAGTAACCATGAAACTTGTCATCGTGATTTTAATCAAGTGTCACATGATAGCTATTTTGTTGAGTTTGCTCCCACTATTATGAATGAGAATAAATTTGCTTATTTGGAAATTAGCAAAATTTCTATGCTTGTAGATCATGAAAAGAATGATTTTATGTGATAGATATATTGTTTAATTCATTCTTGTTGCTACTAAAAATTACTATGAGAGAGGAACATATGATTGTAGGTATTCCAATAATATCAATTTTCCTCTATTTATGTTTAAAGTTTTGAAGTATTGCTTGTTTTGTCTTCCTATGCTACTTGAATCTTGTTCTCATGAATTGTTTGCTCACAAAAATCCCTATGCATAGGAAGTGGGTTAGACTTAAATGTTCTTGCAATGTGATTCGTGATGCTCCCTTTTATGTTTCAATTCCTATCTTTAATTGAGCATCATTGAAATCTTCATGCCTAGTTAAGAAGGCGTTAAAGAAAAGCGCTTTTTGGGAGACAACCCAATACTTTTACCTACTGTTTTTGTATGTTCACATGATTAAGCTATTGTAGTAATCATGTTTTGTAGCTTTTGTTTCAATAAAGTGCCATGTAAATCCTTTGGGATAGTGTGGTAAATAGTTGACTTGATTCGGTAAAAAAACATAAAGTTTTGCGTCCAGTGCAGAAAATTCAATAAATCACTAGAACGTGATAATTAGCTGAAATTTTTACACATCATTGATATAGAAATTACCTACGTTTTCCTAATGTTTCAGAATTTTAGAGTTGCACAAGTATGGTGGTTGTCCAGATCATTACAGATTGTTCTATTTTTGACATATTCTGTTTTCAATGCATAGTTTGCTTGTTTTTGTGTTTCCATAGCTTATATTACGTGATATAAATTATGGAAATGATAAGGTACAGTAGACATTATGTGGAAACAATTATGAACCTTGTCTTTTCCAGTACCCAAGCAAATTATTTGATCTTTATCATACTAACCCATCTCACGAAGTTCCGTTTTGTCTGATTAAAGCTTTCAAGTTTTGGGTGAGATATCGATATGAGGAGAATAAGGAGTGGCAAGAAACTAAGCTTGGGGATGCCCAAGGCGCCCCGAGGTAATATTCAAGGAATATCCAAGCAAGTAAGCTTGGGGATGCCCTGGTTGGCATCGCCTTTTTCGTCTTCAACATTATAGGTAAACTCACTTGGAGCTATATTTAAATTCATCACATCATATGTGTTTTTCTTGGAGCGTCATTTTATTTTGTTTGGATTTGTTTGCTGTTATTTATAATAAGTTTTTGTATCTTTTGTTTCAATGAAAGTGTCAAGGATAGTCTTTACCATGCATAATTTGCAAGTATATGAGTTGCTGTTTCAAAACAGAAAGTGTATCACTGTTGTAAAAATTTGTGAGAAAAGTTTGAATGTGATAAAAGCTTGAAATTTTGAAACAATATGCAATGATAAATTCTCTACAATCTGGTAAATTTACAGAATGTTTTGAGTTATGGAAGTATGGATTCTGTTTAGACAGATTGTTGTTGTGTTTGCATATGTTTGCTTTTTAATGGTTCTATTTGAAGATGGGAGTGTTAAATATGTAGAGGCATTTAGTATGCAATGTCAAATTATAATTTTTAGTGATTTTCTATAGTATAAAATGATAAGGTTTTGGATGGATTTATACTAACTTATCTCACGGGTTCTTGGTAAGTTTTGTGTGGATGAAGTTTTTAAGGTTTAGGGAAACCGTGACATAAGAGGAACTAAGGATCCATAAGAGATCAAGATTGGGGATGCCCAAGGCATCCCTAATTAATATTTCAAGAAGTCTCAAGCATCTAAGCTTGGGGATGCCCCGGTTGGCATCCCACCCTTCTTCATCAACAATTATCGGTTAGTATCAGTTGAGCCTAAGTCTTTGCTTCTTCACATGATATGTGCTATCCTTGCAATGTTATTCTATTTTATTTTGCTTCCTATTTGAATAAAGTACTTAAGATCTGAAATTTTATTTATGAGAGAGAGAGTCTTCACATAGCTACTTAATTATTTGACTACTCATTGATCATCACTTATATCTTTTTGGAGTAGTTTGGCATTTACTCTCATGCTTCACTTATATCCTATGAGTAAATGGTTGAATGAATTGAATATCATAAATCTGAAATTAATATGTTTCATATGCTTATCTCGTGGGGAGTAATGACTTCACATATAAGAAGTATAGGTGGTAAATTTATTAAAATTTAGCAAACATAGTATTGATCACTTGAACAATTCATGAAATAATATTGAAGGAAGTGTCACATCCCTAGCTAGCACTTGCATTAGGACCTGACTAGAGTGTGCATCATGTTTACTTTCAAAGAAACTTGAAATGGGATTAACAGAAACCCCAGCACCCCTCCCCTAACAACTAGGGTTTGCTAAAATATTTTCCAATGTACCCAAAATGCCCTTCAAAATGTTCATCATTTCTGCCTTGGTCTTAAACCTCTGCCAAAAATGGTGCACAATTTTCTAGGACAATCTAGGGCTTTGGATTAAATCATATGGTATTTGAATTTGGGCATTTAAATGCTATAAAATATTTTAAATGCTCAAATAATCATGAACTATAATGTTTCCTACTGTTCATATTATATACAGTAGATATGACAAGTGTCATGAGTTATAAAAATGTTTAGGCATTTTTAATAATTGAACAAAGATGCAAAAGAAATGAAACAGAACAGAAAATAGGAAAAGGAAAATAGGAAGAAGTACTTACCTCGGCCCAGCCCTGTAGCAAGCCGGCCCAGCCCACCAGCCCTCCTCATGTCGTCTTCCTCCTCGCGCCAGAAGGACGCGCGCGTGGCCGCCGCGCGCCGGCACGCGCCCAGCCACCTCCAGGCTGCTTGCCTGCCTCACCGATGGCCTGGATGACTCCACGAGTCGACACGCAGCTGCCCCGACCGCTCTCACTTCTCCCCCTCATCTCGTTCGCCCTCCCCTGGCTCTTTCTCCTCCATCACCGAGCCGCCGTCGCCGCCGCTCGCCGTAGCCGCACTCAGAGCCACCCCCTCGCCCCGTGAGTGTGTCCAGAGGATCTGCCGCGTCGTCCTCTTCCTCCTCGCTGAGCCACGAGCCACCGGAAGCCCTGCAATGACCCCACGCTGTCGTCCCCTTCCTCAGATCGCCGGAGTACCTCGCCGCCGTTACGAAGCTACAGCGCGTCCCCGACCCCGCCGTCGAGCTCATTAGCACCGCAGTGAGCTTCTACGTCGAACCCCTCCTTCCTTCGTTCCTTTTGCGCTGTGTAGCCGCCGCTCTGTTGATCACCGAAACGCACCGCCGCCGTGCTCGCCGCCGACGATGCTCCGGTGACCATTTGGTCACTGGCACCCGTCCAACATACTCACCGCAGCACGTAGATGCGAACGGTGCTACGCACGCATCGCCTAGGCCCCTGCAGCCGTTTCTCCACACACGCCCGACACCGGTCGCCGCCGTCGAGCTCGTTGCCGTTGTCTCCGGCCACCCCACGTCCGGCGACCACCACCATCCGACGCGCAAGAGCAAGAGCTCTCCAACGCGCCTAGCCACAGCTCGAGCCGTGCACCGCAGACGTTTTCCGAAGCACGGCGCCACACTTGGCCTCGCCGGCGTCACGTCGCCGGCGGGTTTGACCTGTTTGACCAGGGGTTGACTACCCCTGGGTCACTGACGTGTGGGCCACCTTCTGCTAATTAGTTAGTTTAATTAAGTTTTTGTTAATTTAATTAGTTAATTAGTTTAGTCACTGACCCGTGGGCCCAGGTCCCACTGACAGCTAATTACTTTTAGTTTAACTCTAATTAACTCAGTTAATTAGCTGTGACACTGACATGCAGGGCCCACATGTCATGTTTGACTTGGACTAGCTCCTGTTGACTGGCTGACGTCAGCATGATGTCATGCTGACGCAGTAAAGGTTTTTCTGGGATTTTTAGATTTAAAATAATTCAGGAAATTCCAGAAAATACCCAAAACTTCTAAAATTCATATAAAATCAACCATAGCTCAGATGGAAAAGAATTATATATGAAAAATGATTAGAAAAATCCAATCTTTCCAATGGCACTGGTTTCATGCATGTTTGAACAAGTTAACTTGCTGTCTACATCAAAAACATGATTATGCACTTATTTAAATAATAGTTTGAACTTCAATTTGAATCCTTGATTCAAATAGGTTCAAACCCTTCTGATTTTAGTTGCATTAGCCAGCACACATGCATCTTGCCATGTCATGAGCATGCATCATATTGTTGCATTTGTTTGTTAATGATTGTATCGCCGGTATTCCCTGTGTTAGGTCCTGCTCCCGAGGATACGTCTGCGTATCCAGTTGAAGAGCAGTACCCGACAACTACCTTGTCAGGCAAGCAATCATTGATCATTCCGATACAACCCAATCTTCTCGCTCCTGCTCTCTTTTACTGCATTAAGGCAACAACGCGTGAACTGCTACTTGCTGCGGTAGTTGAACCCTATTCCCTTGCATGACCTGTCATTGCCACAGTAAATAGTTGAAACCCACGAGCATGTGTAGGAGTTGATTGAGCCATGTGATGTGTGATCCACCATGCTATTTGTTTATGTTGCCTGCTATGCTTAGAGTTGTGTCTGGTCTGGTTCATCTGGGTGATGGATCAGAGTGAAACAATCTTTAGATAAAGAGAAGGAAGTGTGGAATACGCTTGGTAAAGGTATCGATGAAAGGCCATGTAGGAGTACGTGGTGGGTTGTTTCATTGGAACCGTACATAGGACCCGAGATCTGTATGTATGGTTCAAGTTCCAGTTACTACCATGCATTGGGCCCGAAACCAATGGACCCTCTCGGCTTATTAATTACCCTTGATCTCTGTCCAGGAGTTGCAACTAGTTTCTGGTGTTTATAGCTTACTGGAGGTCGTGCACAACGCTGACCCTCGGGGTGGGTTGTGATGCGACAGGTACGTGGCACGGTGTATCGGTTGCCCGTTTGGTGACTCAGGAACCCTGTACAAATCGTTTGGGGCCGTGAGCGACACCCCGGCCGGATCTCCCCACGGATGGAACCCAAATAGGCGATAAACCTGGACGAGAGACTTGAGTAGTTAGTCAGGTCGTGGCCGACACCCTCGCTGGGCTTCCGCTTGAAGGTTGCCGAGTACACGCCGAGTAAACGGCGATAAGTGGTGGAAGCGTGTGTGAAGAGGTACACCCCTGCAGGGTTATCAAACTATTCGAATAGCCGTTGTTCGCGGTACGAACTACTTGGTTACTCTTACAGTTCATAGACAAGTTGATGGATACTACTAAAAGCCTCAAGATAAGCGTGAGTGCCGTGGATGGCCCTTCCGTAGGATGACGGAAGAGGATCCTCGGTAGTGTATTGATGTGGTGAGTAGTGGACTCGTGTTTGTAACAACATCTTGCAATCCGTTGAGAGTTGTAGTATAGGTTAGCCAAGGTCAAAGCTGTCATTCTGCTATAAACTCCACTACCCCCTTTTGATAATGTTGCATGTATGATAGGTTCTGTGGTAAGACTTGCTGAGTACCTTTGTACTCATGTTTGCTTAATAACTGTTGCAGAGGAGAACCCTGCCCCTGCTGATGGGTTCTACATAGACGTTGACGTCGACGAGTAGCTTGACACCCAGACGGTGATCTGGAGCTTGTGAAGGGCCTTGTAGATAGCCAGGCTACACCAAGCCTATTTTATTTTCTAAGTTGTCTGTACTCAGACATGTAGCTTCCGCTTGTGCTTGTATGACTGTATGACCTGAGTGATGGGTCATATGACCCCTACCTGTATGGATATCTTACGTATGGCTCTTGGAGCCTTTTTAAATAAAGTACTTTGAGTCATAGAGTTCTGTTGTGATGCATTGTTGTATTTGCACATATTGAGCATATTGCGTGTATGATTGAAATGCTTGGTATGTGTGGGATCCGACACCTAGTTGTTTTCCTTTGGTAGCCTATCTTACAGGGAAATGCCTCCTAGTGATTCCAATGAGCCTTGGTAGCTTGCTACTGCTCGGAACACGTAGGCTGGCCGGCATGTGTCCTTCTTCGTTCCTGTGTCTGTCCCTTAGGGGAAATGTCACGCGTTGTTCCTTTAAGTCCATGTAGCTTGCTACGACTTGGGTTCATACGTTGATGACCGACACGTTCGTTGCTGGGTCATGGATGCCTGTCTCTATAATTTAGTGCCACTTTTGGTTTATAACTAGCCATGTCAGCCCGGATTCTCTGTCATATGGATGCTAGCGACACTGTCATATACGTGTGCCAAAATGCGCAAACGGTCCCGGGCCAGGTAAGGTGGCACCCGTGGGGTTACCGTGCATGAGGCCGCAAAGTGATATGACGTGTTACAGCTAGATCGGTGTGACTTGGGATCGGGGTCCTGACAGGAAGAGAGATTTCACACATAAATATACTATCTTGGACATCTTTTATGATTGTGAGCCCCATTAATTACTTTCAAACTTGAGCAAATTAGTTGAAGTTGGACAAGGAAGACAACATAATGAGTTATGATTGGGTATATTTGTATAGAAGTTATTCCTCCAACATGTGGTGCTTGCTATTTAGAATCTTTTGCTAGCCAAAATTTACGTACTAAGCGGGATTACTGCTTGTGCATCCACTTCCATAAACCCAAAGTTGTTCCTTATGAGTCCACCATACCTACCTATATGCGGTATTTACCTGTCGTTCCAAGTAAATTTGCATGTGCCAAACTCTAAACCTTCAAATAAAATTATGTTTTCTATGCCCAAATCGCTCATGTGGCAATTGGGGGCTGTATTTATCTTCCATGCTAGGTAGGTTATTCTCACGATGAGTGGACTCCTCTTGTCATTCACGAGAAAATGTCTGGTACTCGGGATGCCCTGTCCTATGATCAAAAGATCAAAAACAAAATCGCAAAAAAATAAACAAAACTCCCCCAGGAAAGTTGTTGGTATAAATGGTACCATTGTTTGGAATCAGCCGTGGAGTGTAATTGTTGTTGGGGGGAGTAAAAATATTACCATTCTGTTTGGGAACCGCCTATAATGTATTTAGCATGAAAGATATTGAGAACTCTTGGTCGATATGTTGACAATGAAAACATACCTCTCAAAATTATTTTCATCTCTGTTTTAAAGCTTCGAGCTCTGGCACCTCTACAAATCTGTGCTTCCCTCTGCCAAGGGCCTATCTTTTACTTTTATGCAAGAGTCGGTAGTATTCCTTCTCATTCCAACCTACTCTTTAGTTGGAAAGCATCATGTGGTGGGGAAAGATCTAAGCATATATGGCCATTCAAATATGTTTGATCATGAATTATTATTGTTTACAATTATCTATATGATAAATAAGTTGGGAGGCGAAACATTAAGCCCCTATCTTTCTCTGTGTTCGATGGATGCCATTTGTTCGAAAAATATGCTTTGAGTGGTAGCAATCATGGAAGACTATATGATAGTTGAGTATGTGGGATTTGCTAAATCAAAGCTCTTACATAGACCCTTCCTGAAAATAAGATGAATTGCAATTGTTTGATGACTAAGAACATAGATTGTTAGTTTTCAAGAAATTTTATGGTCTATACTTTAACATCTGAATAGCGTGCTACTTGGTCATGATAAGTTTTATGAGATGTGTCGGCATCCTAGGAACGGGGGTACCCAGACTTGCTTGCCCACGGCCTAGGGCGTGGCTCATCCAGCGGCCTGGTACGGCCCAACCTCATCAACAACCACTCAAGACCCTCGCGGGGGCCAAGCCTCGCGAGGCGGACGACGCAAGACCTCCCCTAGGGCGGGCTCACTAGGCAAGCTCCCGAGGAGCGGAGATATCAATGCAAGGGGCACCTCGCAAGGTTCCCGTGATGTGAGCCGTGATGACCAAGGCCAGGCGGGCGCCAGCGGCCATAGGATGCCAGTTTCCGCTTTGGTGCTAAAGGGGCGAGCGCAGGCGAGGAGTCCCGAGGCATCAGGCAAAGGTTTCCATATTGGTGCAACAAGACCAAGACCAGCAGGACGGCAGGGCGGAGGTCACCGTGGAGCCCACATCAGTGTCACCACCAGAACCTTTGGCAGGCGAAGACCACCTTTTGTTAGGATAGCTTGTACTGGCTGTCCCCCTTCAAACTTGGCCGTTGTGGGATCCCTTCCCGCTCAATATTTGGGAAGAGGACCCGGGCCTCTATAAATAGGACTAGCCACTACCGTAGAAGGGGATCGGATCATTGAGACCACCCACACACCCACAAGCTCTCCGAGCACAAGAACACCTCTCCCCAAGAGGCTGTTTTCCCCATGTACTAGTTCGTCCTCAGCCCAAAAGGCAATCCACCACACCACACTGGATTAGGGTATTACACCACAACGGTGGCCCGCACCAGTATAAACCCTTGTGTCTCTTGTTCTTCGAGTTCGACGAGCTAGGGCTAGGAATCGGTGTGAGAGTGATCTAGAGCGGAAAGGAGAGATCTTCGTGCACACCCCAATGTTCGAACCTCAAGGGTTTTGCCGGAACACGCGATCCAACGTTTGGCGCGCCAGGTAGGGGGTGCGCCGAAGTTTCGCCTCTCCGCCCCCCCCCCCCGGCTCTCCATCCGCCAGGCTCTCATGGTGGGCGCCTATTCTTCGACCGACTCGGTGGGCGCGCGCAGCGACGTAGCGGGCCACCGAGCCTTCACCCCCTCCTTGCGACAGGTGCAGTGGCCACTCAGGTTTAGGCCAGAGCTACCGCCCCATTACGACGGGGCAGCAGATTCGGCCGTCTTCCTTCAGGCCTATGAGGAGGCCGTTTTGGCGGCCGGCGGCGACAGCAAGGTCATGTCCAACTAGCTCCCCATGGCACTCACCGGTGTTCCGTGTGCCTCGTTTCTCAACTTGCCAGAGTCTTCTGTGGCATCCTGGGAGGAGCTGCACGGTCTCTTCACCGTGTGCTTCGGGGCGCCGGCGCCCCACGTCACTGCGGCCCTCCTCGGCGGCTCTCAAGCGCCGCCCTTGGACCGCCACATCAAGCAGTTCTTCCGCCAGATCGGCGCCGCCTCCGTACGCCGCCCCCCCCCCAGATGGGCGGTGCCCAAGACTGACCTCATCTTTGACTCAGGTGACCATCTCGCTTCCGCTGCGGCCTCAGGCGCTCTCCCGATGCTTTGCACACCCACCATCTGCAACGTGGTACTCACCAAGACCCTCATCGACGGTGGGGCTGGCCTCAACATGCTCTCGGTAGATGCTTTTTGCCTGCTCCACGTGCCGCTTGAGCGGCTACACCCCACCAAGCCCTTCTCCGGAGTCGGCACCGGTTCTGCCAGCCCTCTAGGGCATATCCGCCTCCCGGTCACCTTCAACACCCGCAAAAACTACCGCACCGAGATGATCGACTTTGACATCGCTTGTGTCGGCCTCCATTACAACACCATCCTCTGGTATCCTGCCCTGGCTCAGTTCATGGCCGCGACCCATCCAGCCTACAACCTCCTGAAGATGCCGGGGAGCAGCGGTGTCCTCACCGTGGCGGGTGACACTAAGGAGGCTCCGGCGGCCCTCAAGCTTGCCTTTTGGACCGCTGTGGCAGCACGTCCGACCAATGAGGCCGCCCCATGAGCCAAGGGGGATGCACCAGCAAAGAATAAACAACTTTTCTCTCAAGACCAGGCCGAGACGAAGTATGTGCTGGTGGATGAAGACGGGGCGTCAGGCGCCACCTTCACCATAGGCGCTGGCCTTCCCCCAGCTCAAGAAAAGGCGCTGGTCGGATTTGTGCGCGCTAACAAGGAGGTGTTCACGTGGGAACCCAAGCACCTGGCAGGAGTCCCGAGGGGGTGATTGAGAAGTCCTTCATCGTGCAAGAAACTCGCAAACTAGATGCAGCAGGTGTCATCCGCAAGGTCCGGTACCCGAAATGGCTGGTGAACCCCGTCGTTGTGCCCAAGAAATGCGGGAATGAGCGCATGTGTGTCGACTTCACCAACCTCGACAAGGCCTGTCCACAAGACCCGTTTCCACTGCCCCGCATCGACCAAATTGTCGACTTCACCGCCGAATGCGACCTACTGTGTTTCCTGGATGCCTTTTCGGGCTATCACCAAATCAAGACGGTGGTGCAAGATGTCGAGAAGACTACCTTCCTCACCCCGTGCAGGGTATACTGCTACACTTGTATGCCATTTGGGTTGCGGAATGCAGGAGCAACCTTCCAGCGGTTGATGCATATTGCTCTAGGAGAGCAGCTCGAGAGGAACGTTGAGGCCTACGTTGATGACATCATGGTAAAGTCTCAGGAGGCCAAGACCCTCATCGAAGATTTGGAAGAAACCTTCGCCAGTCTGAGCCATAGCTGTCCCTTCTGGTGACGAAGCTCCCGAGGTTCCATTACCCAATCAGGCGCCATAGCACCAGGACAGCTCGGGCTTCACCCCCGTTTAGCACTGATACGTCTCCAACGTATCTATAATTTTTTATTGTTCCATGCTAATATTTATGAAGTCTTGGATGTTTAATGGGCTTTATCATTCATTTTTATATCATTTTGGGACTAACCTACTAACCCAAAGGCCCAGTCCAGATTGCTGTTTTTTGCCTATTTCAGGGTTTTGCAGAAAAAGAATATGAAACGGAGTCCAAGCAGAATGAAACCTTTCGCGAGAGATATTTTTGGAGAAAATCAAACACGCAAAGCTTGAGGACCAAGTCAGGGGACAGAGAGGTGGCCCTCGAGGGTGGGGGGCGCGCCCCCCTTCCCAGGGCGCGCACCCTTGCCTCGAGGCCCCCTCAAGTGGCCCCCAGTGCCCTCCTTCTTCCTATATAAGTCCACGTACCCCGGAAACTCCATATACAGAGACAAAACCCTAATTCCACTGCCGTACCTTCTGTTGCCGTGGAGATCCCATCTTGGAGCCTGTTCCGGAGCTCCACCGGAGGGGGATCCATCATGGAGGCCTTCATCATCATCATCATCATCGCCCTCACCTTGAATTGTGAGTAGTTTACCACAGACCTTCGGGTCCATAGCTAGTATCTAGATGGCTTCTTCCTTCTCTCCGAATCTCAATACAAAGTTCTCCTCGGTCTTTGAGGAGATTTATTCGATGTAACCTCTTTTTGCGGTGTGTTTGTCGAGATCCAATGAATTGTGAGTTTATGATCAAGGTTATCTATGAAAGATATTTGGTTCTTCTCTGAACTTTTTATGTGTGCTCATAATATCCTTGCAAGTCTCTTCTGATTATTGGTTTGGTTTGGCCTACTAGATCTATAGTTCTTGTAATGGGAGAAGTGCTTGGCTTTGGGTTCAATCTTGCGGTGTCCTTTCCCTGTGACAGTAGGGGCAGCAAGGCACGTGTTGTATTGTTGCCATCAAGGATAAAAAGATGGGGTTTACATCATATTGCTTGAGTTTATCCCTCTACATCAAGTCATCTTGCTTAAGGCGTTACTCTGTTTGTATGAACTCAATACACTAGATGCATGCTGGATAGCGGTCGATGTGTGGAGTAATAGTAGTAGATGCAGGCAGGAGTCGGTCTACTTGTCTCGGACGTGATGCCTATATACAATGATCATGCCTAGATAGTCTCATAATTATTTGGTTTTCTATAAATTGCTCGACAGTAATTTGTTTACCCGCTGTAGAATATCGCTATCACGAGAGAAGCCACTAGAGAAAACTATGGCCCCCGGGTCTATTCTCAACATATCAATCTACATCTACTTTACTTTTATCGCTTTTATTTGCTGTTTTATTAAACTAAAAATACCATAAATATAAACTATCATCTCTATCAGATCTCACTCTCGTAAGTGACCGTAAAGGGATTGAAAACCTTTTATCGCGTTGACTGCGAAGTTCTTATTTGTTTGTGCAGGTGCGAGGGACTCGTGCGTGGTCTGCTACTTGATTGATACCTTGGTTCTCAAAATCTGAGGGAAATACTTATGCTACTGTGCTGCATCTCCCTTTCCTCTTCGAGGGAATACAACGCAAGCTCAAGAGGTAGCAAGAAGAATTTCTAGCGTCGTTGCTGGGGAGGCTTACGCAAAAGTCATATACCAAGTACCTATCACAAACCCTTATCCTTCGCATTACATTTTTTGCCTCTCGTTTTCCTCTCCCTCACTTCACCCTTGCCGTTTTATTCGCCCTTCTTCCGCCGTGTGTTTATCGTTCGCTTGCTTCTTGTTTGCTTGTGTGTGTTGGATTGCTTGTTTGTCAGTATGGCTCAGAACAATACCAAATTATGTGACTTCTCCAATACCAACAAGAATGATTTTATTAGAACTCCGATTGCTCCTATTACCGATGCTGAATCTTGTGAGACCAATGCTGCCTTGTTGAATCTTGTTATGAAAGATCAATTCTCCGGCCTTCCTAGTGAAGATGCCACTACCCATCTAAACAACTTGGTTGATTTGTGTGATATGCAAAAGAAAAGGGATACAAATAACGATATTGTTAAGTTGAAGTAATTTTTGTTTTCACTTAGAGATCGTGCTAAAACTTGGTTTTCCTCTTTGCCAAGAAATAGTATTGATTCATGGAATAAGTGTAAAGATGCTTTTATCTCTAAGTATTTCCCTCCTGCTAAGATCATCTCTCTTAGAACCGATATTATGAATTTTAAGCAACTAGATCATGAGCATGTTGCACAAGCTTGGGAGAGAATGAAATTGATGATACATAATTTCCCTACACATGGTTTGAATCTATGGATGATTATTCAGAACTTTTATGCTGGCTTGAATTTTTCTTCTAGAAATCTTTTAGATTCGGCCGCCGGAGGCACTTTCATGGAAACCACCTTAGGAGAAGCTACCAAACTCCTAGATAATATTATGGTTAATTATTCTCAATGACACACTGAAAGATCTACTAGTAAAAAAGTGCATGATATCGAAGAAATTAGTGTTGTCAGTGGAAAGATGGATGAACTTATGAAATTGTTTACTGCTAAGAGTGCTTCTTCTGTTCCCAATGATATGCCTTTGTCCATTTTGATTGAGAATAACAATGAATCTTTGGATGTGAATTTTGTTGGTAGGAATAATTTTGGTTACAATGCTTATAGAGGTAATTTAAATCCTAGGCCTTTCCCTAGCAATTCCTCTAATAATTATGGTAATACCTACAACAACTCTTATGGAAAAATGCCTTCTGAATTTGAAACTAGTGTTGAGGAGTTTATGATCTCGCAAAAGAATTTCAATGCTATGCTTGAAGAGAAATTGCTTAAGGTTGATGAATTGGCTAGAAGTGTGGATATAATTACTCTTGATGTTGATTCTTTGAAACTTAGATCTATCCCACCTAAGCATGATATCAATGAGTCTCTCAAAGCCATGACAATTTCCATTGATGAATGCAAAGAAAGAACTGCTAGAATGCGTGCTAAAAGAGAAGATTATATTAAATCGTGTTCTTCTAGTTATCGTGAAAATAAAGATGAAGATCTGAAAGTTATTAATGTGTCTCCTATTAGATCCTTGTTTTCTATTATTAATAATGATGAAAATTGGATTGGAGATGATTCTACTTTGAGGTGTCCCAATGATTCGGAGTTTATAGATCTTGATGCTAAAATTACTAAAAGTGGGAGTGAAGAGATTAAAACTTTGCATAGTGATTAACCCACTACTTTGGATTTCAAGGGATTCAATTATGATAATTGCTCTTTTATTGATTGTATTTACTTGTTGCAATCCGTGCTAAATTCGCCGCATGCTTATAGTCAAAATAAAGCTTTCACTAAACATATAGTTGATGCTTTGATGCAATCTTATGATGAAAAACTTGAATTGGAAATTTCTATACCTAGAAAGCTTTATGATGAACGGCAACCTACTATCAAAATAAAAATAAAAGATCATGAATGCTATGCTTTGTGTGATTTGGGTGCTAGTGTTTCCACAATCCCAAAAACTTTGTGTGACTTGCTAGGGTTCCATGAGCATGATGATTGTTCTTTAAATTTGCATCTTGCTGATTCCACTATTAAGAAACCTATGGGAAGAATTAATGATGTTCTTATTGTTGCCAATAGGAATTATGTGCCTGTAGATTTCATTGTTCTTGATATAGATTGCAATCCTTCATGTCCTATTATTCTTGGTAGACCTTTCCTTAGAACGATTGATGCAATTATTGATATGTAGGAAGGAAATATTAGATTCCAATTTCCATTAAGGAAAGGCATGGAACACTTTCCTAGAAAAAAAATCAAATTACCAAAGGAATCTATCATGAGAGCCACTTATGGATTGCTTTCCAAGGATGGCAATACCTAGATCTATCTTGTATCGTGCCTAGCTAGGGGCGTAAAACAATAGCACTTGTTGGCAGGCAACCCAATTTTATGGTTTTTGTTTTTGTTGCTGTTAGGGAATAAATATTGCATCTAGCCTCTGATTTGATGTGGTTTCATGTTTTTTTAGTGTTTGTGCCAAGTAGAACCTTTGGGAAGACTTGTGCGAAGTTTATATGATCTTGCTGTGAAAAACAGAATCATTAGCGCTTGCTAAAGTAGTCGTGGGATTTTACTGGAGCGTGATTTTTAGTTGATTCTTTTTGCAGATGATTGGTAGACAAATTGCGCAAATTTACCAATTTAGTGTGAAATTTTTTGCGTTCCAGAAGTAGGCGAACCCTGCAGATTATTACAGACTGTTTTGTCTTTGACAGATTCTGTTTTTCGTGTGTTGGTTGCTTATTCCGATGCATCTATGAGTAGTATTGTGTAAGGACCGGATTTTCGGGACATTAAATTCCCAAAAGAGGACCTTGTGCTCACCAGCCCCAGGATTACTGTTAGCTGATGAGGCACCAACTTGTTACAGGAACCCCAAGCAAAGCACAAGATATGTAGCATAAGACCATTCTGGCCCGTGAGTACAATATAAAGTTTCTAGTGATTGATGGCGGAAGCGGTTTGTGGATCGTCAGTGACTATGGGACTCCATTTCCCACAGGAACGGCTGACCGAGATAACACCTATCTTCGCGAGGCTGCTAAATCCAATAGTGTAGGCTCCGGGGCTGTCATCACGTCGTTCCTTCCCACGCAAGGAATCTGGCCAAGACAATAGCTAGGGTGTCGGTGTACTAAAGTAGGGGTACCTTAGTATCCCGAACTTGTGCACGGGCAGTTGCAGCGTCCCGCGGCAAGGCTTGCCAAGCGACCGCCAAGATCCTCCGAGGTCCCCTTGGGGCCATTCAAGAACAAAGTATCCAAGTCAAAGAGACAAGACCCCGGCAAGAGGAGCTTGCCGGGATGGCCACTCAAGGCACAAAACCACTCAAGGTACAAGACCCTGGCAAGAGGAGCTTGCCGGGAAGGCCAACCAAAGGCACCTCAAGAGAACATGCCGCGACGCGCCACGCGTCCCGGCAAGGACCGGTGAGCGACAAGCTCCCAGGCGCGACAAGATAGCGACCGCGGCAAGGCACTTGCCGCGGCAAGTTTCCACTCAGTACCCACGCTCCAGCTCATCCACCCACGTGTCGCCCTGGGACCCTCCCAGGTGCACGTGGCGGAAGGCTGTGCAGCCAGGGGAACACGGTGGTAAGCTGCGATGACAAGGCTACCGTCATGGCGAACGGTGGTGCCCCCGACGGCCACTTTTTGCACTGTTTGGGGCGACGGCGACGGGCATTCAATGCCCTTGTCCCCTGCCGTCAGAGTTAGGTATAGAGCACTATACAAACACCGTTCCAACTACCACTCTTTTTACATTTTTACCCCCATCTATGTTGCCACCTGTCGGTGACCCTTTCGACCTATAAAAGGAGGCCCATGCGCAACATAGAAAGGGTTCCGAACATCGATCATTCTCCACGCTCGGTCTAGTTAGCGGTTAGAGTGTACTGTTGCTCTCCTAGCTCCCGAGCCAAGAACTCAATAACAAACCAAAGCAGGAGTAGGGTTTTACGCATCCGTGCGGCCCGAACTTGGCTAAACTGCTCGCGTGCTTGCCTCGATCCACTCTTTGTGCATCCTCCGCCCCCTGCCGTACCGAGAAGGGGCTCCGGTCCCATTGGTGTTCGTGGGCGATCACTTTCCCCGACATCTTTGGCGCGCCAGGTAGGGGACGCGTCGAGGTTGTGTGAACCTGATCCGGCGTTCACGCGAGCGAAATCTTCAACATCTTCATCGACATGCCGCCGAAGAAGAAGGCCTCAGAGGCAGCAGGCCCGTCCGCGTCGATCCCGCCACCGCCGGAGCCAACGGCTGGTGGGGTAGACGCTGGCGGAAGGACGGACGTCGGTGAGGAAACTCACGGCGGCGCCAAGTCCAAGGACAAGATGGACGACCGGGCACACTCCAAGGCCTCGGCGTCCGTACATGCGCCGCGCCCATCTCAGGAGGCGCGGGACCGGCAGCGACGTGGTACTCAAGGTACCATACGCTTGCTGGGCCAAGGTCAAGCCAGCGGATCTCGGGACGCTCAAGGCCAGCATGCACATCAACATGCTGGCACGAGCAAGGCGCGATCGCCGAGACGAGATGCTGCTCCTTCTAACGCAGTTAGAAGTCCGAGCGTATCTCGCTCCTCGCACCGCTCGCCACCGCTACCCGCCACTCCAGCAGAAGCTCTAGCACGAGCTCAACTGCTTCTCGACTTCCCTCCAGCGGAAGACAAGGCCGACGACTGGAGGGCCACCATCCAAAGTCTCATCACCTTCTCCAACGGCGACACCCCGCAGCAGCCGAGCGCGTCGCGGCCGCGGCAAGTCAGCCAGGCGCAGGCCGATGGTGACAAGACCGCCCGGGGTGCAACCACCGTGCACTCCCCGCCAAGAAGGCCAAGATCGCCGACCCGCCAGATCAACGTCGACAGCGACTCCACCACGTTGTCAGATCCGCGGGCTCGTCGCGATCAGCGCCAAGTCCTTCAAGATCGACAACAAGAGGACGCTCGAACCCGCATCGAGCGTCGAAGAGAAGCGCGGCATCAATCAGACCAGCGCGCTGGGCCCGCTGTTGACATGCAAGCGCCAGGGGGACCAGGCGACCTGCCGTACGCGGCAGGTTGCCCTGCGTTCACTCGTGAGCTGCGGCAAGTCCAGTGGCCCAGCATGAAGAACTTCAAGCCCGACGTACCGGAGAAGTACGACGGCAAGACACATCCGTCGGAGTTCCTCAACATCTACACCATCGCGGTGCAGGCTGCCGGAGGACGAGACGAGAAGATACTCGCCAATTACTTCCCGCTGGTGCTCAAGCCAAACGTCAGATCTTGGCTCATGCACTTGCCGGAGAACTCCATTTCTTCTTGGGCCGACCTGTGCCATCAGTTTGTTGGCGCCTTCACAGGTGGCCACAAGCCCCATGGCCAGGAGAGTGACCTTCATATACTCGCCCAGAAGGAAGGAGAGCCCCTGCGTAAGTATATCCAGAGGTTCAGCCGTGTCCAGCACAACATCCCGGACGTCCACCCTGCCGCGGTTATTAGCGTGTTCCATCAAAACGTGCGTAACCGCCGGATGAGGGAGGAGATGGCGATGTGCAAGATCAGGGACGTCAGCGAGCTGTACGCCCTGGCCGACAAGTGCGCACGTGCTGAGGAGGGGAGGAAACTCCCCGGAGAGGATACAGGAGCAGGGGGATCCGACAGCGAGGATGCCGCCCCGACAAAGAAAAGCCGGCGGCGGGGCAACAGGAAGAAGAAGAACAAGGAAGTGCTAGTCGTTGAGCAGTCCGGCAAGGAGGCTGGCGCCAAGAAAGCCTAGGCTGGTAGCTCCGGCAAGGAGACTGCCGCGTGCACCAACTGCCAGGCTGTGGTGGCGGCCGACAAGCAGGACGGCTCCGACAAGCAATACTGCAAGATCCACCGCACCAAGGGCCACGACCTCCAGAACTGCAAGAGGGTCGAGTACCTCGTCGAGCAGCAAAAGGCTGAGTACGAGCGACGCGACAAGGAGAAGGCCCAGAGAGGTGATGGAGTGTCCGGCAAGAAGCGGCCATTCAACGCCCGGGGAGGACGCCGCGGCAAGGCCAAGCAGCAGCAAGGAGACAAACCTCCCCGCGGCCGCGACAAGGACGAAGACGAAGACGAAGACATGGATGATGGAGAGAACAACGAGCAGGAGTTTCAAAAAGCTACAAAAGTTTTGTGCATTGACGGTGGTGCTTCTCTGCATACTTCACACCGCCAACTCAAGCAATGGGTGCGTGAAGTCAATGCGGCAGAACCACCCGTCGAATCGCGCAAACTTCTGAAGTGGTCCAGCACGCCTATCATCTTCGATATTGAGGACCACCCTGATCGCACAACTGCGGTCGGGTGCTTGCCGATGTTGGTTTCACCAATCATCCGCAACCTCAAGGTCACCAAGATGTTAGTTGACGGCGGGGCCGTCTTGAATTTGATCTCCTCCACTGTGATCCAGAAACTCCAGATCCCCGACGGCGAGCTCGAAGAAACCGGCACATTCCAAGGGATCAACCCGGGAAGGAGCAAGCCGAAGGCGAAGATCACGCTGCCAGTGACATTTGGCGGAGAGCTGAACTTCAGGACTGAGAGGATCACTTTCGATGTTGCCGATATTCCATTGCCTTACAATGGAATACTTGGCCGTACAGCGCTCGCCAAATTCATGGCAACCTCTCACTACGCCTACAACATGCTCAAGATGCCAGGCCCGATAAGCGTCATCTCTGTCCCTGGCGACAAGAAGGATGCCCTTAACTGTGCCGATAAGATTTACCGGGATGCAGCAGCCGCAGCATATAGCGAGACACTTGCCGCTGAAGCTCCCGGAGGGAAGAACAAGACCAAGTCCGGCAAAAGCTCTCGGGCCCACTCCGGCAAGCACACCTCTTCAGAGTGCTGCGCTGCCGTCGAGGACACACCATCGAGCTCCACCGGCAAGTGTAAGAAGGCGATGGCACCTCCGCCAACAACCAAGAAGGTATCTGCCAAGGAGGACGGCACTGGTGGTACTTTCACCATCAGTGCCACGCTTGATCCTAAATAGGAATGCGCGCTTGTTGCTTTCCTGCGGGCGAACAACGACGATGTGTTTGCATGGCAACCGTCTGACATCCCCGGTGTTCCCAGGAAAGTGATTCAGCACAAGCTTGCCGTTTGTCCTCACGCGTGGCCCGTCAAGCAAAAAGTCAAGAAACAAGCAGTAGAGCGCCAAGAGTTCATAGCCGAAGAAATCAAGAAGCTGGAAGCGGCAGGCCTTGTCAGAGGTGTGCTCCATGCCACGTGGTTGGCCAATCCTGTTGTCGTGCATAAAGCGAATGGGAAGTGGAGGCTTTGTATAGACTTCACCGATGTGAATAAAGCCTGTCCCAAAGATCCATTTCCCTTTCCGCGCATTGACCAGATTGTTGACTCCACCGCCGGATGCAATTTGCTTTCATTTCTTGATGCATATTCAGGATACCACCAGATCTTTATGGCTGAAGAAGATGAGGAGAAGACCGCATTCATTACTCCATGTGGCACTTATTGCTTCATACGCATGCCTTTCGGATTGAAGACTGCTGGTTCAACGTTTGCAAGAGTAGTCCATACTGCTTTTGAGCCACAGATACACAGAAATGTGGAAGCTTACATGGATGATATAGTGGTTAAGAGCAAGAACAGGGATACTCTGATCCAAGATTTAGATGAAACTTTTGTGAATCTACGTAAGATCCAACTCAAGCTCAACCCCGAGAAGTGCGTGTTCGGAGTCCCCTCCGGCAAGCTTCTCGGGTTCTTCGTGTCTCAGAGGGGGATTGAGGCCAATCCCGACAAGATCAAGGCCATCGAGCAAATCGAAGCACCGAAGCGCGTCAAGGATGTATGAAGACTTGCCGGCTGCGTGGCTGCTCTCAGCAGGTTTATCTCTAAGTCTGCAGAATGCGCCCTGCCGTTTTTCAAAATTTTGAAAAAGGCAGGTCCAATGAAATGGACTCCGGAAGCGGAGGCAGCACTGCAAGACTTGAAGAGGTACCTGTCCTCCACTCCCATACTTGTCGCACCTAAACCACAAGAGAAGTTGTTGTTATATCTAGCGGCGACCAATCAAGTGGTTAGTGCTGCATTAGTAGCGGAGAGAGAGGCAGACGATGAGCCAGCAGCCGCGGCAAGCACGTCCAGCGACAAGCAAGGGGCTTCTCCGGCAAGCTCTGGTCCCGACAAGTATGGATCTGCGCAGATGCAAGAGGAGATACAGAAGAAGATGGTGCAGCGCCCAGTCTACTTTGTAAGCTCCCTTCTGCAGGGGCCTAGGTCAAGGTACTCTGGGGTGCAGAAGTTGCTTTTCGGCCTTCTCATGGCCTTGAGAAAGCTGCGCCATTACTTCCAGGCACATGAGATAACGGTGGTCACTCGCTTTCCGCTAAAGAGGATATTGCAAAATCCAGAAGCGACAGGTAGGATTGTCGAGTGGGCGCTGGAACTGTTAAGCTTTGGCCTCAAGTTTGAAAGCACTTCAACTATCCAAAGCAGAGCATTGGCAGAATTCATAGCAGAAGGGACGCCAACGCCAGACGAAGAGATTCTAGAGACGAGCATCCCTGTCAAGGAAACAAACAAAGAATGGATAATGTACTTTGATGGTGCCTTCTCGCTGCAAGGCGCCGGTGCCGCCGTGCTGCTTGTCGCGCCCACCGGGGAGCACCTCAAGTATGTGGTCCAGATGCACTTTCCCAAGGAGCAAGCGACAAACAATACTGCAGAGTATGAGGGTTTGCTTGCCGGTCTCAGGATCGCAGCAGACCTTGGGATCAAGAAGCTGATTGTAAGGGGAGACTCGCAGCTTGTCGTCCGCCAAGTAAACAAGAACTACCAGAGTCCGTTGATGGAAACTTACGTCGATGAAGTGAGAAAGCTTGAAGAACACTTTGAAGGCCTACAGATGGAGCACATTCCAAGAACTCAGAACGACATCGTAGATGGCCTGTCAAAGTGTGCCGCACTAAAGTTGCCTGTGGAACCAGGAATCTTTGTGCTCAAGCTGACTCAACCATCCGTAACACCATCAACTAGACAGAACAAGAAGAGGAAGTTGATCTCCGGCGACTACTTTCTGGCAGAGCTTCCCGAAGCCGCCAAGGTCCCCAAGATCAACGCCAAGGATGCTGAGGAGCAATCTGCTCCGGCAAGTCCCAGGGCTTGTTCCATTGAAGCAGAGGCTCCCGACAAGATTTTCCCCGGCAAGCGTCATGCTCCAGCTGAACCACAGGTGCTCGCCGTAGAAGCGGACGTTCCCGCAGCAGCAGATGCGCCTTTAGTCCTTGCTATCGAACCACAAGCTCTGGCATGGGCGCAGCAGATTGTCCGTTTCCTCCAAACAGGAGAACTTCCCGAAGAGCAAGAAGAAGCGGAAAAAGTAACCCGGTAGTCAAGTATGTACCAGTTTGTTGACAACACACTGTGCAGAAGAAGACTCAACGGCGTGAAATTGAAGTGTATTCCCCGGGAAGATGGACAGAAGCTGTTGGCAGAGATACATGGAGGCATATGTGGTCACCACATTGGCGCAAGAGCACTTGTCGGCAAAGCATTCCGGCAAGGTTTCTTTTGGCCGACAGCCCTCCAAGATGCAACTGCACAAGTAACCAAGTGTGAAGCATGCCAGTTCCATTCCAAGAAGATACACCAGCCAGCTCAAGCTCTCCAGACGATCCCTTTGTCCTGGCCATTTTCGGTCTGGGGGCTCGACATCCTCGGCCCCTTTCCCCGCGCTGCCGGAGGCTTTGAGTTCTTGTACGTCGCCATCGACAAGTTCACAAAGTGGCCGGAAGTGGAACCAGTGAGAAAGGTGACCGCACAGTCAGCAGTCAAGTTCTTCAGGTCGATTGTTTGCCGTTTCGGGATCCCTAACAGGATCATCACCGACAACGGTACACAATTCACCAGTCGCACCTTCATGCAATACGTCCAAGATCTTGGCACCAAGGTCTGCTTCGCTTCTGTTGCTCACCCGAGAAGCAACGGTCAAGCGGAGAGGGCAAACGCTGAAGTGCTGCGTGGACTCAAGACCAGAACTTTCGATAGGCTGCACAAGTGCGGAAGAAACTGGATCGAGGAGCTCCCGGTGGTTCTTTGGTCGATCAGGACGACGCCAAATCGAGCCACTGGGCAGACACCCTTTGCTCTAGTCTACGGAGCAGAAGCAGTTCTCCCCACGGAACTTGTATACGGGTCGCCTCGAGTGCTCGCTTACGATGAGCTCGAGCAAGAGCAGCTGCGACAAGATGACGCGCTGCTCCTTGAGGAGGACCGTCTTTAGGCCGCTGTGCAAGCTGCTCGCTACCAGCAAGCTTTGCGTCGCTACCATAGCCGCAAAGTTAAAGCCAGAAGTTTCGAGGAAGGCGACCTTGTTCTTCGGCGCGTTCAGTCCGCCAAGAATTCCAACAAATTGACGCCGAAGTGGGAAGGCCCTTATCGGGTGAAACGAGTCACTAGGCCCGGCGCTGTCCCCCTTGAGACCGAAGGTGGCTTTCCGGTGAGCAACTCCTGGAACATCGAGCATCTTCGTAAGTTTTACCCATAAGGCGCGGTTGCCGTGATCCGCTCCGGCAACCACCTTTTGTACAAGTCTTGCCGCTGTTGCATGTAATCCTTTGTACAAAGCCGGGCGCAGACCCCGTGCATCAGTAAAGTTTATGTGCCCCGCACGTCTTGTCATTTCATGCTTTCTATTTTTTGCATGAATCAATGGACACCCTGTGCAGCACCTACCCCCGGTAAGCAATAACGAGCCGCAAGGGCCCATATCTGTGTTTTCTCTTCTTTCTTTTTTCTCAAGGAAGAAAAGGTTCTCTCGCGCACAAATTTTCCGGGGGGGAGGAGAAGATGGTGGTATGGACCAAGTGCCGTTCAAGAAAGTTTGGCATTGCCGGGAAGCAAACAACACAAAAGCTAAGTTGCCAAAGTTTGAGCAATCAAATTTTTAAATTTTTAAGTTATCCTCCTTGAACGGCCGCGCTTTGTATGGAAAACTTGTGCGCGGAGGAACCAACTCGTAGACAGCTGCGCCCTTATTTTGTTTCGAGTTTGCTCAACAGCTTAAGTGTGCTGCGACTAGTGTCGCGCCCTTACTTTGTTTCCGAGCCCGCTCAACAGCTTAAGTGTGCTGCAACTGGTTGCGACAAGGTTTCTTGTCGGCAACGGCACCGCCAGCAGGCTGCTGAAGTTCCGCACTCCACGCTCGCGGCAAAGGTGCCTACACCGGCAAGTTCCCTAAAAGCATAGGGTAAAAACATACAAAGCAAGGAAGTCAAGTAAAGGAAATAACGTTGCATTAACCACCTAAGATAGAGTTATATTACAAAATGACTTGCCACAATTCTAATAGACTATTGTTCATAACATGGTTGGCAGCGACAAGGAAAGAAGAAAGTAAACAGCCTAGTCCGCGCGGTCGCCTTCAACCCTCTTGATCCCGCCCACATTGTCCACAATGGGTGAGACAAGGGCCTTGAGCGCCTCCTGGTCGGCGTCGGGTGGCAGGGTCCTGAGGACGTTGGTGAGGTTGAGCCCTGGGTTGCGGAAGGCCACCTTCATCAGCACCTTTTGGAGGCCCCCCGCGCAGAGCCTGCGCGACTCATCCGCCAGCTGCTTCGGGAGTCTCTCTCGGAGTTGCTGGAGGGCCGTCACCACACCCGTGAAGAATAGAGTAAGCTTGGCGCTGTGGTGGAGTTGCTCGTCGGTGGAGTACCCGAGATACTGCGCCCCCAGCTCCACCAGCTCCTTGTCAATATCCGCGGCGGCGTTGACAAGACCCTCCGTCCAGAGCTCGACGTTCTCTCTGAAGATGTTTTGGGTGACGGCAGCGCTCGCCATCAACGCCTTCTCGGCCCTGAGCTCCTCCTTCAGAGCCGTCTCCCGCTCCCTGGCGCCGTCCAGCGTCTCGGTTAGGGTGGCCAGCTTCAACTCGAGGTCGGCGATGGAGTCCTTGGCGACGGCGAGCTCCTTGCCCTTCTCGGAGAGGCGGACCTGCAGCTCGGAGTGGCTGTGTGCGTCCTTCTCCCTCTCGAGCTTGAGTGCGGCGACCTCCTCACCGCTCGTCTTCAGGTTGGCCTCCAGCTGCGCCACCCTCATCTCCAACTCTCTCTTGGCGGTCTCGGCAGCTGCGGCAGCATCCTTTGCCTCCTGCAAAGCTCCGCCAAGCGATCGCTCGCGCGCGGCAAGCTCATCCTCGTGGCTGTCGAGGTCGACCTTCCGTTGCGTCAGCTCGCCTTCTCGCCTGGATAGCTCCTCGGCGGCAAGCCTTTGCTGCTCCTCCACTTCTGCCTTCTCAAGGATGAAGGCCTGCTGCGCCTCGGCAAGCTGCTCCCGCTTCTCCACCAAGGACCGGAGAGCCGCTTGGTTGACGGCCCGGAGCTCTTCTGCACGCTTCTCCAAGTCAACTCCTGCCTTGGCGGCCAGAGCCTCACGGGACTCCAGCTTGGCCTGTCGGGCGCGGTAAAGAGACAGAAGCTTCCGCAGCAGCCGCTCCTCCTCGGGTTCGCTGCTGCTGCTCGACGCATCAACGAGCTTCAGTCTGGCGGAGGCAAGGACCTCCCCATCAAAGACCTCTCCCACGACTGGCACCCTGGACATGGACGCCCACGGGAGCTGGATGAACACGTCGTCGCCGGCCTTCAGATAGGCGCTTGGTTCGGGCTCGTCGGAGCTGGGGGGCTGCGGCTGTGGCGGAGGGCTCGGCGGTCGGCGTAGCGCCTAGCGCTCCTGCGGCCTCAGTGCCGTCAGTGCGATCGCCAGCCTCTTCGCCAGCTGCCGCGGCGGCAGCCTTGGCGGCCTCCGTGCCGGCAGGCTCGTCTGCGCCAACCTTTTCTTCGGCAACGGCGGCGTCTTCAAGAACGACCTCCGTCTCCATTGGATCTGCCGCGGACGGGTCTGACAGGAGAAAAAGAGTAAACAGTTAAGGAAGTATCCAAAAAGAAGAAATTCAGAGGAAGAAAAGCCACGGGAAACCTGAAGCAAAGGGGTTACCTGCACGGGCCGGCTCCTCAGTGAGGTTCCTTGCCGGGGAGCTCTCCCTCGGCGGCGTGGTTGTAGCTCCCGCCGGCGGAGGGCCGCTAGTGCCATCCCTCGCCGGAGAGTCCGCCCTTGGCGGAGTGTTTGCCCTTGGCGGAGAATCCGTCCTTGGCGGAGGGCTCGCCCTTGCCGGAGAGCCTCCCCTTGACGGTGTGGCCGAAGCGTGCGGCACGTCGGAGGCGGTCTCCTGGCGATCCTGATGATGCTGCTCTGCTTCTACACAAGTCAACAAACAAGATGTCAGCAAGGATGGAAGACCCACGCGCGCCCGACAAGCGGAAAGTGAACCACACTTACGCTGGGGGCTGCGCCGGGGGCTGCTCCGAAGAACAGTTGTCGGGTCCGGCAAGCTTGTCTCGGGCGCACCCCCTGCTGTTGCGGCGGGCTCGTTCTCGATGACGATCACCGGGACCTTGGCCCTCTTCGCTGCCCTCTGGGCCAGAGTTCTGAAAAGGACAGGTTCAGAGTTAGGCAAAAGAGATGCAAGACAAAGCAACAGAAAATCAAAGAAAAACAAGAATTGCGAAGACTTACTCTCCTTCCTCTTCGTTGGAGCTGAGCGTAGAAAAATCAAAGTCTGGCTCACGCATCCCGGCGCGAGGAGCCGGGGGACTAGGCTCCCTTGGCCGCTTGGAGGGAGCAGGGGCGGTTGTCTGAGAAGACCCCGCTCCGGTTGCCGCCGAGGCACGAGGCGCGACAGGAGCAGAGGCGCCAGTCCGGGAAGATCCCCCTCCAACCGCTGCAAAAGCGCGAGGAGCTCCCGTGGCGGCCTTGCGTGTCGCGGTCACGCGTGTCGCGCGGCGCTGTGGCTATTGGCCCGTCTGCCGCCCCGTCACGTCTGCGGCCTTGTGGAGGCGTCTTCTTGGTGGAGCTGGAGGACTTGCTGGTGGTGGCGAGCTGCCCGAGGACGAGGAGCAGGAGCTGATCTCCAGTGAGCCGCTCGAGTCCTCGACAGGCTCACTTGACCCGGCACCCTGCTCGGCGGGCTCGCTCGACTCGACGCCCTGCTCGGTGGGCTCGCTTGTCCCGGCGATTTTCCCGGCAAGCTTCCCCGCCTTGCGAAGCTCTTCCTGCTCGGCAAGGCTTGTCGCCTCCGCTGCCTCCGCCTCATCCACAGTGTACCCGAACTCGCCCGCGGCCGTGATACGTCTCAAACGTATCTACTTTTCCAAACACTTCTGATATTGTTTTGACCTCATTCTTGCATGATTTGGACTAAACTAACCCGGACTGACGCTGTTTTCAACAGAGCTGCCTGTATGGTTTATTTGTGTGCAGGAAAACGGATTTTTAAGCATCTCAGAAAAATCCACGAAAAATCACGAAAAATCCACGCACCCGAAGAAACAAAATGCCAGAAGTGGGGCCAGAGGGGGGCCAGGGGGTGCCCAGGCACCCTGTGGGCGCGCCCCCCCTGGACCGCGCCGGGGAGGGCGCCTGGGTGGGCCCCACACCCCCTGGTGCCCTACTTTAGCCCGTATTTTTCCTCCCGACGGAAAAATCCCAGATCAGAAGTCCTTTCGCTGTTTTTCGTCGCGGAGCCGCCGCCACCCTCTGTTCTTCTTCGGGAGGGCTAATCTGGAGGCTGATTTGGCCTCCGGAGAGGGGAGATCGTCGCCATCATCATCATCATCACCACTTCATCATCCCTCCATGACTTCCCCCTTCATGTGTGAGTAATTCCCTTGCTGTAGGCGAAGGGGATGGTAGGGATTGGATGAGTTAGATCATGTAATAGTTCGTCAGATTGTTGGAGGCATGTTGCCTATCATCTAGTATGGTGTTTATCATCTTTGCTACAACTTGTTATTCTTAATGCTTGACACATAGGGCCCGAGTGCCATGATTTCAGATCTGAACCATATGTGTTTGCATGAATATATTTGTGTTCTTGATCCTATCTATGAGTTGTATGCACCTGTTACGGTTCGGAACCGGCGGTCCCGAAAGTGACAGCTTGGGACACCAAAGGGGATGGTCCGTAGTTTGAGGATTACATGTATCCATTGAGTTCATTGCTTTGTTCCGGTGCTCTTTGACAGGAGCACCTTAATATCCATTAGTTCCTTTTGGCCCCGTTCGTAGCGGGATGGTAGGACAAAAGATGTTGTGCAAGTTCTTATTGCAAGCACGTACAACTACATACGGGATACATGCCTAATGTTTGATATTTGCCTAGATGATCATTACTTTTCCGTGTGCCGTGCCCCAAGTTAGAATCTGTCTCATCCATGCAGCACCCAACCATCCATCTCCCTAGCCTACAGTATTTTAAACCTTGCTTGTCACTAGTTGCTACTTTTGCCATTTACTACTGCTATTTACTTTTGCTGTTTACTTTTACTATTACTATCATCACTATCATATCATGGTTACCACTTATCTTTTGTTGCAAGTTAGTATATTTCAGGTGCGGTTGAATTGACAACTCAACTGTTAAAGCTTATAAATACTCTTTGGCTCCCCGTGTGTCGAATCAATAAATTGGGTTATTCTTACCCGCGAAGACTATCTCGATCCCTTACGATTGAGGGTTATCAGGCCGCGGCTGCCGCTGCCTCTTCCAGTCTGGTGGCAATGTATGCCATCTCCTGGTCGGTGGTGTCGCTGGTGAGGCCTTTCTTCTCGTCGGACTTGACTGGCTGCTCCACCAAGTTGTCGAAAAACGCCTGCACAGCTTCGTCGGAAGGCTCTTGCCAAGTGGGGTCGATCCCGTGGGAATCGCATAGCGGCATCACTGCACGGATGGCGCCGAGCGACGAGTTATTGCATAGCGGAACTACGCCCGCCGGCAACGAGAACCACTCGGGGTGGGCGGAGTCATACTTGAACAACGCCTGGAGCATCGCGTTGAGCTCCAGGACGGTGAATTTATAATTAAGGCCTGGGCGCAGCCTCATGATATCTGCCGTGTTCTCGAACTCCTAGGCGGCCCTCTTCCTCTCCTGCAAGGGGGCGATTCGGCGGCGGAGAAAGTCTGCTCCAACTGCGCCCACGGTGAGCTTGGCGTGCCTGAGGCAAAGGATCCGGGTAGTGGCAATCTTCAATCCTCTATCCTTCGGGGCCAAATCGCTCCAGTCGTTGCCGTGTACTACTGGGGCTTGGCGCCGGGAAGTGAATGGTTGCGGGTCATCCTCTACGATCCAACACCAATTGGCCCTCCATTCATCCCACTTGCCGCGGAGCTCCCCCTCCAGATAGGCTTCCTTCTTGTGCGTCCTCGAGATCCAGGAGACACCGCCGGACAAAGGCGACCCTGCCTCGACTCGAGGCGTGAAGTAATGGCGGAAAAGAGCTACATTAGGGTAGACTCCGACAAAGTTTTCGCACAGATGTGCGAAAACGGCCATGGTCAAGACGGCATTGGGGGTGAAGTCAAGGAGGTGGAACCCGTAGGTGTTCATGATGTCGCAGAATAACTCAGAATAGGGCGGGCAGAGCCCGTAGTAGAAGAACAGGGCAAAGAAGGCGTAGCCGTTCGGGAACATCTCGCAGGCTACGGCGGGGAGTACCTTGGTGCACGAATGCGCCTTCGTCTGCCTCGACCAGAAGAGGTAGAAGGAATCCCTCAGCTCCTCCGCGTCAAGCTTTGGCGGAAAGACCGCCATCTTCTTCCGCATTGCTGCTAGCCGTAGCGCCTCGGCGGACTTCGCGGCGGACTTCGCGGACTTCCCCTTCTCGCCTTTCGGAGCCATGGCGGGAACGGTGGGGGAGGTCGACGGCGCTGGTCATGCTGGTGGCGACGGAGGGCGGAGCGCTACTCTCTTTCGGCCTTCGGGAAGGAGGGGAGCGGCGGGGGTTTCTGAGGATTGAAGAAGCACCGGGCGAATGGAAGGAACTGCCCCTGTTTCCCCTGCTTTTAAGGGGGAGGAGGGGGACGTTCCGCATTTCCCATTAAAGAAATAGGCCACGATCTCTCCCACGACGCCGCGATTGACGCGTGCCGTTAAGGGAGGGCACGGTGGATACGGAGTGGGATACGGCGTGCCGCAGGCCGCGCGTGCCCGTGCACTGTTTTGGGCCTGGCCCAACAACGCTCGGCACCGTGTCTGGCCCAGGCCCGGGGGCTCCTGTCGGTGTACTAAAGTAGGGGTACCTTAGTATCCCGAACTTGTGCACGGGCAGTTGCAGCGTCCCGCGGCAAGGCTTGTCAAGCGACCGCCAAGATCCTCCGAGGTCCCCTTGGGGCCATTCAAGTACAAAGTATCCAAGTCAAAGAGACAAGACCCCGGCAAGAGGAGCTTGCCGGGATGGCCACTCAAGGCACAAAGCCACTCAAGGTACAAGACCCTGGCAAGAGGAGCTTGCCGGGAAGGCCAACCAAAGGCACCTCAAGAGAACTTGCCGCGACGCGCCACGCGTCCCGGCAAGGACCGGTGAGCGACAAGCTGCCAGGCGCGACTAGATAGCGACCGCGGCAAGGCACTTGTCGCGGCAATCTTCCACTCAGTACCCACGCTCCAGCTCATCCACCCACGTGTCGGCCTGGGACCCTCCCAGGTGCACGTGGCGGAAGGCTGTGCAGCCAGGGGAACACGGTGGCAAGCTGCGATGACGAGGCTACCGTCGTGGCGAACGGTGGCGCCCCCGACGGCCACTTTTTGCACTGTTTGGGGCGACGGCGATGGGCATTCAATGCCCTTGTCCCCTGCCGTCAGAGTTAGGTATAGAGCACTATACAAACACTGTTCCAACTACCACTATTTTTACATTTTTACCCCCATCTATGTTGCCACCTGTCGGTGAACCCTTTGACCTATAAAAGGAGGCCCATGCGCAACGTAGAAAGGGTTCCGAACATCGATCATTCTCCACGCTCGGTCTAGTTAGCGGTTAGAGTGTACTGTTGCTCTCCTCCCTCCAGAGCCAAGAACTCAATAACAAACCGAAGCAGGAGTAGGGTTTTACGCATCCGTGCGGCGCGAACCTGGGTAAACTGCTCGCGTGCTTGCCTTGATCCGCTCTTTGTGCATCCTCCGCCCCCTGCCGTACCGAGAAGGGGCTCCGGTCCCATAGGTGTTCGTGGGCGATCAGTTTCCCCGACATAGGGACAAGCCAGTGAGTACTTTGAATGTACTCGCAAACATTATGAATATGGGTGAGACAAGACATGCTTGAGGATGATTCATGATCACTATGATAATAATGATATGATAGAATATAATTTTAAGCAGGTCATCCGCGTAAAAGACATATGCAATCGGAGAGTAGTAATAAAATAAATAACAGGCTCGCCACAGTCGGGTGTCTGAGTGACACCACAGACAGGGTTATAAATAAAAAGAATGCCACAGTCGGACGTCTGAGCGACATCACATAAAGGGCTTATAAATAAAAGAATGCCACTGTCGGACGTCTGAGCGACATCACATAAAGAGATTATAAATAAAAGAATGCCACAGTCGGACGTCTGAGCGACATCACATAAAGGGCTTATAAATAAAAGAATGCCACAGTCGGACGTCTGAGCGACATCACATAAAGGGCTTATAAATAAAAGAATGCCACAGTCGGACGTCTGAGCGACATCACATAAAGGGCTTATAAATAAAAGAATGCCACAGTCGGACGTCTGAGCGACATCACATAAAGGGCTTATAAATAAAAGTAAAATCACGGTAAATATCCGGGAGGTAGAACCGTCCCAAGGATACTCATCGTTCCAAAGGATACGAATGGTTAGTCCATAATAATGATAAACCACAATTACCACAGGTCATAAATAAAGTTCTAGTTTAACAGTTTCTCCTCCGAAGGCTGACACTAAGACCGACACTCGACGCATCCCAGACTGTAGTCCTTAACCATGGACACGGCTATTCGAATAGGTTTTATATCTCTGCAGAGGGTGTACTCTTTACCCACGAATAACGGATTTTCTGTAGTCCCTCTGGACTAATTCCGCCTACGGTCTTTTAATTTGAAGACGCACCTGACTGCACACACCAGCCTAACTTACCGGTGTCTGGAATCACCCACGACACTAGTTAAGCCAAACTTTAAGTGGGGAGGCTACAACCTCGGCTAGCATGGGATCACAATAATTTATAACGCGCGTGAAGACCGGGGAAGCTATCCCCTTCGGCTCCAACCGAAACACCCATGCCCCCGGACCAGGTGGTCTGCCTACCAGATGCAGCCGGTATCTTCCATCGTGGCCTCTCTGTACGGTGTGTGATAGAACAGGGGTCGACAAATTTACTGAACCGCACCCTACCTGTAGCAGGGACACGTGGTAGCACGAAACAAGTATGGGGGGGGGGGGTTACTGGAACGAGACTCGATCTATGGTCGACTTAGGAGGTTTCAGCTTTACTATATGGTTAGTGTTGTATTGCTTGACACCGCTCTCTGACAGGGTCACCACCCCTCATGCTTCATCCTGCCTTACTGCACATCATTCGTCATCACGAGATGTCAGTCACTCAGCTGTGCTTACCGGAACACAACTTTCCTTCGGACTCCGTCCGAACTATCATCAGGCATATGAGGCAAGAGAAGTGATTACTGCCTACAATATCACAAACACAATATAATTTTTTTTCACCACAAGTTGACATGCAAGAGTATGGCTTTTACATGAAATAACGATGCTCCATTTTAGCATATCAATGGAGTTCTTGTGTTGTAGAAAACAACACACAACGCGTATTATCACGGGGTTCAAGATGCTTGCCTTCAAGTAGAGGGGAGGAGAAAAGCATTCCAAGAATTTTGGAAGTTTTCTCCCTCTTCAAAGTCCTAAAAGAAATAAAAGAAATCAAAACATAGACTTGGAACACCCCCAAAAAGTTATCTGGAAAATTTTCATATAAATATGAAAATAAACTAGACAATATTTGGGAAACAACAGAAAAAGAATCAAATCATTTGGATTTATAGATTAAAAGATATTGCCAGTCAAAGTTCAGTCAACTCTGGTTTTAAAATAAAACAGAAATAGGAAAACGTTTCGATATGAATACGCTTTCGAAGTGGGGAGACGTACTCGGGGGGGGGGGGGGGGGTTTGCGCCTTCACTAAAGCACGCGTGGGCTGGCGCTGTCTCACTGACAGAGGGCCCAGGGGGGCCACTGGTCAGGTTTGACCAGTCGCCCCCGCCTCCTTCTTCTTTGGCCGAACAGAGGCGCGGCTCCAGCGATCAACGCCAGCGAACGACGACTCCTCGAGGGCGTTCGAGTGCAGGGATGGATCTGCGGGGTTGGTGCGGTCCTCCCAGTGGTCGTGTGGTCGACGGAGGTGGAGGAAAGAGACGGCGATGAGCCTCGCGGCGGACGGCGGCCTCGGTGGGTTTGGGGCTTTGCTATACGGTGGCTCCCGAGCTAGTCTGAAGTGATTGGCGGCTCCGAAGGATCACATGGAGTCGGATGGTGGTGCTGGCTGGGCGGGAGGGGCGACGGTTGAGACGAATTGAACTGAGGTGCGGTGGCGGCCGTATTCGCCGGAGATGAAGAAGAAAGCTTGCTAGAGATGAATGGCTGCCACGGGGTTGCTCTGCGGGGTGCCTAGTGGTCGTCTGTTGCTGCGGAGGGGTTCGGGGCACTCTTAAATAGTCGCTCAAGGTTGGTTCGACGGTGGCCTTTGATAAGGACGACAACGGCGGCGCTATTGCGGAGCAGGAGAGGTGGGGGCTGGCCAGCAGAACTTGCAGAGGTAGACGACACGTTTGTGGATGAGCACGGCGGCCTGGGACGCTCGGGGGCGCGCCAGGTGGCCCGTACGGCGCCGACCACAGCAGGCGGCGGTGGCGGCTAGCTCCTGGCTTGCCGGAGACGTGGCGAGGGTCTGTGTCGCTTGTGCGGAGATGCGGGCAGCAGCTTGGCTCGACGCGGCAGACTGCAGTGGTCTGGATAAGCACGGGGGAGACATGCCAGGGACGCGGCGGCTCGGGCGCGGCACGTGCAAAACGCGCGCTCTCGCCATGCTCTGTGCACGCACGGCAGGTGCTTGACGAAATGCCAGGGTGGCCAAACCTGCGTGGATGCCAAAGCAACTCAGCATCCTCAGGCTAGAGGGAGCTAGGAGGTTAGTTGACATGACTGCTAGGTCAGGGGTTCAAGTTCACCATGTGAACCAAGAACTATGCCAGCAATGGTCATGCGCTCAAGGTGCTCGACAAAATGCTATGGGCATAGGGCCATCTCCACTGGTGGTCAAACTCTCCAGATCATAGCCTCCTTAGGTGAAAGAGATGGTGGCAAGGCTAGTTGGGCAAAACCAGAAACTTGTTAGTGCAAGTTTTGCAAATCGTCAGTTCTGGACAAAAAATGCAGAGCATTGTTTCATGAACCAAAACTACCCCAATAGGCCCACTCTTCTAGACTTAAGGGTTTTGCAAGAGAAACTATAAGCATGAGGAAGCTCAAGGGCACTAGAGCAAAATAGACTAGGGTTGCAGTGCAAAACACCAAACTGAACCAGAAAGGAAAAGAGGTTGGTTCACTCAAATTTTCCAAAGGACCAAGATGGGTTTTTGCATAAAGTTGGATAACATACTGCTATGAACATCCCATAATTTTGGTGGAAGCATTACAGGAATATTTGAAGGGGTTGTAGTGCAATTTGGCCTACTGTACCAGATTGGGAAACAAGTTGTGGAGCTCAAAATATTAAATGAAATAAATATATTCTTGCATAAAAGTGATATAATGGCACTACCCGACATCTCCATTTTTTGGTTGAAATTTTAAATAAATTTACCAAGTGGTTGCAGTTCAAAAGTGGCCTTAAAACTAGGGGCAACCATTTATATAGGGAAGAAAAATTTAGGGAGACAATTATATAATTAATCCTGCTGATATGTGACGCCCCGAGACCGATGCGCCAGGTGTCAGCCAGTTATTCGTCATTGTTGCCATGTCATTTGCTTGCGTGTTGCACTTTGCCTTGTCATCATGTGCATTTCATCAGCATGTTTTCAAAACTTGCTTTCGTTCGGGTTCCCCCAGTTCTCTCCGTTGTCCGTTCTGAGTCCAGACACAGTCGTACGCGCCCGCGGCACCTCCGAATATTTATTTTATAAGTATCCGGAAAATGTTCTCGGAATGGGATGAAACTTGACGTGTTGTCTTATTATAGCGTAGGTAGACCGCCTGTCAAATTTCGTCGCATTCAGAGTTCGTTTGATAGCCCAACCGTTAAACTTATAGCGGCACTATAGCCGGATAAACGTTCGACATTTCAGTGCTCTGAGACCTATGCCGGGTTGCTTCTTCTCTCTCTTCTCGGTCCAACCACGCAGTTGTCCGCAACCGCCTAATGCTCTACACAGCCCATTTTTGCCCCCTCGTCTGCACGCCCGAAACTGCCCCAAACCCGGTCCGGGCTGTTGTTACCGTTGGTCCGGATCATCCCCAAACATCCCTAAAATATCATCGATTCTTTATTTGGACTCCCTAACCTTTTTATTTCGGACCGTCCAATTACGATCAGAGGGACCGAATAGCCCCTACCCAAATCCACCTACTATATGATAGTCCAACCCTAGTTTTTAGGCATCTTGTCCATCCTCCTAGCCGCCGCCATTCTCTTCCTTGCTTTCAGTGCCGAGCCAACCTCCTTCCTTCTATTCTAGCCACCACCAAATTCCATCAATCCCTCCCCAACCAGTGCTCGCCACCTATAGCCAACCCCTTCTCCTCGATTTCCCAGCCCCTTCTATCCATCCTCTCGCCCGCCTCCAGATCGAGCAGGAGGCTCGATCTCGAGCTCCTCAAGCCCAAGCTGCCCCTGCCTTGCTCCTGCGTGAGCACGCACCCGAGGCGCTCGAGCTGGAGAACCTCCCCTCCAGCAGGAACAGCTCGCCTTGCGTCACCAGCGACCAAAGCCAGCAGGGCCGCTCTCTCCTTCCCTTGCCTCCTTTTTCTTCGTTCCTTCTTCTTCTTCCCGTCTCAACCCCTGTCTCTCTCTCCACGGGCGCATGGCGTCGCTCGTCCCTGCAGCTCCCTACTGTGTCCGCCTCGCCGGAGTGGCTGACCTCGTCCCGCTTGTCCAAGACCTCCCCTGCCTCCAATCTGTCGTTCCCGGCCTCCCGCCGTGCTTTGCGTCCTTCGCCTGGAGTCGAGATCCTCTGCTGCACCCTCAACCCCATCGTGAGGAGTACCACGCCGTGGCCGTCGCCCTGTCAAGACCCGTCACCGGACCCGCGGGGCTCTGTCCAGCTGGATCCCCACCGGACCTTCTTCCTCCTGCGCCAGATCCAGGCCGTCGTCAAGTCGCCGGCGTCCTTCGTCCTGTCCCGCTCGGCATGGCCGCTGGCCTCTATGTTTTCCTCGCTGTGAGCAACTGCATAACTGAAGATTCGTTTTGTTCCTAGATCCGTTCTAGCATGTAGGTTTTATTCAGTTTTGCATCTTTTGTAGCATAGCAAAGTCACTGGCCTAGTGGTTTTTCCTTGCGCACTCATCCAGGAGATCCTGGGTTCAAATCCCAGATGCCTTTGTATTTTTTGTTCTTTCTTTTATTTTGCACACACTCAGTCACTCAACCACTTGGGCCAGATGCTTCTGGGCTGCTGCGGTGTGCTGCAGTTCGGCCCATCATGTGTTTTTTTTTCAGCAGAGTGTTTTTATCATTTAATCATGTGCATGCATAATCATGGAAAATGCTTTTGTTTTAGAATGCTCACAACTAAATAACCGTGCATCGGATTTAACCATGATATATATGTAAAATGCTGAGAATTTCATCTAGTTTCATAATTTGCAACTTCCTTCCATGTTTAAAATGTTTAACTTGCTGTTTTCATTAATTTGTGTAAATAACTTGCTAAATGGTTTATTTCATAACTAAATAACCATAGCTCGGTTTTTAGTAAACTTTATATGTAAATGGGGTGGAAAAATGTGTAGAATAACATGATGCACTTTATTTTCCTGTTTAACAATAATAAAATGTGCTTCTAGGCAGAACAGTACCAAATTCATAATATGCACATGGGGATTTTCCGGAATTGTTGTTTGTTATTCCGGCCTCATTTAAACTTGTCTAAATAGTTAGTTTACTTTTGCTTCACCCCTTGCATCATATATAGACTTGTCTTGCATCATACTTGCTTGAGCATATTGTCATGTTTCTTGTGTTGTTTTCTGTGCTTCCTACCTTGCCATGTTGTGCTACCTGTATGGACTTGTAGTGCATCCTATGTAGAACTGTCTTGCATCATACTTGGTTGAGCATATTGTCATGTCTCGTGTGGTGTGTTTACCGTATTGCTTGCTTCTTCTCGTTAGTGCTTGTTCCGTTGCGATCGTGAGGATTCGTTCGTCTACCCGTGGTTCTTCTTCAAGGCTTCTTCTTCGTCTTCTTCATGGACTTGTTCTTCTTCCTCGCGGAATCCCAGGCAAGCTGACCATACCCTTGGATACCTTTACTATAATTGCCATGCTTAGTGTCTCGATGCTATGATTATATGTCGTGCTACCCATCATTATTGTCAGCCCCTCTCCTTGTTGCCATGAAACCTTTAAGCTTTGACACCTTGCTAGCAAAAACCATTGTTTGGCTATGTTACCCGCTTGCTCAGCCCCTCTTATAGCGTTGTTAGTTGCAGGTGAAGATGAAGATCGTTCCAGGTGGGAACTTGTTGTTGGAATATCACAATATCTATTATTATTATTAACACACCTATATACTGGGCATGGGTGGAAGTCTTGGCCTTTTTCTCGGTGTTTTGTTCCACTCATGCCACCTTAGGCGCCGATAAACCGGCATTATGTTCCTTGATTTTGCGTTCCTTACACGGTTGGGTATATGGGGACCCCTTGACACTTCGTCTTTGAATAAAACTCCTCCAGCAAGGCCCAACATTGGTTTTAATTTGCTCATAATAACAACTTAATTAATTAATTAATTGCATAGGGGGTCATGTCCCCGGGTTCTTAATTCTACATAACAGGGGGATAGTGCTGATGGTGTTGGTCCCAAACGGGCCGACTGCGGGGCCACCACGGGGAAACTCGAGGATTGGCTCCCGTAGGCTGTCCCATCCGGTCGTGGCCAGAGACGAGATACACGCGACTACTATCAGGGTGTCTGCACGCTGGGAGATCTTGCTGGACTTGTTTTACCATTGTCGAAATGTCTTGTGCACCGGGATGCCGAGCCTGATCGGATTTCCCTAAGATAAGGGGTGATGATATTATATTTATCACTTCAGCTGATCGTGAGAGCTTGTGATGGGCTATGTTGGGAGACCCCTGCAGGGTTATGATCTTTCGAAAGCCGTGCCCGCGGTTATGTGGCAGATTGGAATTTGTTAATGTCCGGTTGTAGAAAACTTGACAGAGGATCCAAAGTAAAACACACAACTGTGTGCGTAACCGTGACTGTCTCTTTTCAATTTGAGAAGAGAACACGGTGGGGTTATGTATGAGTCGTATTTAGTTTAGGATCTTTAGCGATCACTACTAGATTGCGACCGTTTGCATAGATGCTCATCTTATTCTTGTACTCGTATGTGTGTGCCGGTGGGGTTATGTATGACTCGTAGGTAGTTCAGGAACTTCAGTGGGAGTTCGATGAAGAGCATAGCCGTATATGTGTGACGTTTTCGACGATGAGTAGTGGTTTCTACTAGGGGCGATTCGGACCTGTGGCTTTATGTTTTTCTTTGGTATCTTTCTTTTGGATCTTCGCCCGTAGTCGGGTTGTGATGTTTTGGATGATGGTTTTCTTATGTAATGTATTGTGTAATGTGGCGAGTGTAAGCCAACTATCCTTTTGCAATTTCATCCCTATTTTTACATGAGTCGTGCAAAGATACCAAACTTGAGATCATTCCAGAATGGGCTTATACCTTTAAGTCGTGCCTCGACAGGTAGGAGGTATAGTCCCATCCTGGGCATTACATGATATAAGAAAAAAAATTAAAGGGGTGCATAAGAGGATCTAATATTAGCTGAAAAGTTTTCACTAGGGGTAGAAACTCCAACATAACAGAACAAGAATGGTTCTGGAGTCCAAAGAAACATCCAGCAAAAGGCACAATTTTAATTAACTGGCAAAATTTTAGTTAATAAAACATTGCTAAATTTTTGCGGTGTTACATATTGGAGGATATGAACCATAGAGAAGTTGGAGTACAGTAGGTTTAACACCAATATAAACAAAGAATGAATTCATTGATGTACCTTTGAGTAGTGGTTTGCTTTCTTATACTAACGGAGCTCACGAGAATTTTTCTCTAAGTTTTGTGTTGTGAAGTTTTCAAGTTTTGAGTATTACTTTGATGGACTATGGAACAAGGAGTATCAAAGGCCTAAGCTTGGGGATGCCCATGGCACCCCAAGTAAATTCAACATAATCAAAAGCCTAAGCTTGGGGATGCCCCGGGAAGGCATCCCCTCTTTCCTCTTCATCCATCGGTAACTATACTTGGAGCTATATTTTTATTCGCAACATGATATGTGTTTTGCTTGGAGCGCCTTGTATAATTTGAGTCTTTGCTTGTTAGTTTCCACAATAATCCTTGCTGGACACACCTATTTGAGATAGTTAATTATGGCCTAGAAATTATTAGAACACTCTATGTGCTTCACTTATATCTTTTGAGTTGAATAACTTTTGCTCTAGTACTTCACTTATATCTTTTAGAGCACGGTGGTGATAATATTTTGTAGAAATTGTTGAACTCTCAAGCTTCACTTATATCTATTTGAGAGTCTATTAAAACAGCATGCTAATGTGTCTAGGCTAAAGAAACTAGTCTTCACATGATAGACGTCCAATGTCAATGTAGTAAAAAATTCACACCAAGTGCATTGAATAGAATGAGATGATGGATGCTTGATAATTGTTTTGAGATATGAGGATAGTGATATTAGAGTCATGCTAGTGGAGTTACTATGAATTTGAGAAATATTTGTGTTAATGTTAGTGATTCCCGTATCATGCACGTATGGTGAACCGCTATGTGACGAAGTTAGAGCATGAGGTATTTGTAGAGTGCCAACCTTTGTGTGGAGGTCGGGGGCGCGCGATGGTTAACTCCTACCAACCTCCCCCCTTGGAGCATGCGTTGATTGCTTTGTTTTGATGACTCGTAGATTTTTGCAATGAGTATATGAGTTCTTATGACTAATGTCGAGTCCATGGATTATACGCACTCTCACCTTTCCACCATTCCTAGCCTCTCTTGTATCGCGCAACTTTCGCCGGTGCCATAAACCCACTATATATCCTTCCTCAAAACAGCCACCATACCTACCTATCATGGCATTTCCATAGCCATTCTGAGATATATTGCCATGCAACTTTCCACCGTTCCGTTTATATGACACGCATCATATTGTCATATTGCCATGCATGATCATGTAGTTGACGTCGTAGTTGTGGCAAAGCCACCATGCATAATTTTTCATATATATCACTCTTGATTCATTGCATATCCCGGTACACCGTCGGAGGCATTCATGTAGAGTCATACTTGTTGGAGTATCGAGTTGTAATATCGAGTTGTAATAAAAAGTGTGATGGTCATCATTATTAGAGCATTGTCCCATGTGAGGAAAGGCCAAAAAAAAGTGATGGCCCAAAAAAAATAGAGAGGGGCTAATAAAAAAAAGAGAAAGCCCCTCCAAAAAATGAGATAAAAGAGAGAAGGGACAATTGCTACTATCTTTTTCCACACTTGTGCTTCAAAGTAGCACCATGTTCCTCATTGTAGAGAGTCTCATGTGTAGTCACTTTCATATACTAGTGGGAATTTTCATTGTAGAACTTGGCTTGTATATTCCAGCGATGGGCTTCCTCAAATGCCCTAGGTCTTCGTGAGCAAGCAAGTTGGATGCACACCCACTAGTTTCTTTTGTTGAGATTTCATTCATATTTAGCTCTAGTGCATCCGTTGCATGGCAATCCCTACTCACTCACATTGATATCTATTGATGGGCATCTCCATAGCCCGTTGACACGCCTAGTCGATGTGAGACTACCTCCCTCATTTTTTTTCTTCTCCACAACCACCTCTATTCCACCCATAGTGCTATATCCATGGCTCACGCTCATGTATTGCGTGAAAGTTGAAAGATTTGAAAAGATAGAGTATGAAAACAAATGCTTGGCTGAAATCGGGGTTGTGCATGATAGGAATATTTTGTGTGATGAAGAGGGTGCATAGCCAGACTATATGATTTTGTAGGGATAACTTTCTTTAGCCATAGTACTTTGAGAAGACATGATTGCTTTGTTAGTATTGCTTGAAGTATTGTTATTTCTTGTGTCAATATAGACTTTGAAAGGATCGATATGGTTGACTAGAGGAGGGGGGGTGAATAGGCAACTAACAATTTTTAACTTTTCTTAACCACTTTAAATTGAGCGACAAAGTAAGTTGTCTAAATATGCTACGATGGAGACAACTTATAGGAAGCGAAGATAACAACCTCACAAGCAAGCTATATAAGATAAACAAGTAAAGCTTGCACAAGTAAAGGAAAGAAATAACCACAAGTGGAACCGGTGAAGACGAGGATGTGTTACCGAAGTTCCTTCCCTTTGAGGGGAAGTACGTCTCTGTTGGAGCGGTGTGGAGGCACAATGCTCCCCAAGAAGACACTAGGGCCACCGTATTCTCCTCATGCCCTCACACAATGCAAGGTGCCGTGATTCCACTAGTGGTGCCCTTGAAGGCGACAACTGAACCTTTACAAACAAGGTTGGACTATCTCCACAACTGAATTGGAGGCTCCCAACGACACCACGAAGCTTCACCACAATGGAATATGGCTTCGAGGTGACCTCAACCGTCTAGGGTGCTCAAACACCCAAGAGTAACAAGATCCGCTAGGAATTAGTGGGGGGAATCAAATATCTCTTGGTGGAAGTGTAGATCGATGTCTTCTCAAGCAATCCTGAGCAAATCAACAAGTTTGATAGGCTAGGGAGAGAGATCGGGCGAAAATGGAGCTTGGAGCAACAATGGAGTATTTGGGGGAAGAGGTATGTCAACAATGAATAAGAAGGTGCCTTTATATAGTGGGGGGGGGGGGACAATCCAACCGTTACCCCCCCACTCAGCCCCGCAGAGAGCGGTACAACCACTTGAGTGAGCGGTACTACCGCTTAGTAAGTGGTACTACCGTTGCACCCTTGCGGTACTGCCGCACAAGGGGGCTGGGACCCAGAGCGGTACTACCGTGGAAGCAGGGGCGGTACTACCGCTGGGGAGCGGTACTACCGCCACTACTACCGCTTCTAGTGCCACAAAACCCGACACGAGAAAGTGCGTTCTCGAGTCGAGGCGGTAGTAAAACGGAGCTGCAACGGTACTGCCGCAGAGTGCTACAAGCGGTACTACCTCTCAGTGGAGCGGTACTACCGCTTGAGGCACTTAGGCGGTACTACCGCTAAGGCTCGTGGTACTATCGCTGGGGTTAGGAAAAGCAGAGAAGGGGGAAAGCAGGCGGGAAGGTACGGTGGGTGCGATAAGGAAGTGTACGTGTTGATTCCACCCTAACCTTACTAATGCGGATCCCCTCTTGATAGTACGGTGACCCCTCCGAAACTAGTCCAGCAACAAAGAAGCGAAAAGAGCTACACCGTCTTGAATCCAACACCGAGGGGATATAATCGTCTCGTGCCAAAGAATGAATCTCTGAAAAACTTAGTGAACACGATTAGTCCGCAAAAGCATTGTCATCAATCACCAAAACACTATCGGGCAAGATATGCCCTTACAATCTCCCCCTTTTTGGTGGATTGATGACAATACGGGATTTGAACAAAAAAGTAATGACATAGAGTAAGCGCAAAACCACATCCCTAAAATATAGACGGGCTCCCCCTAGATTTGTGCTATCTAGATAAGTGCTTTGGACTGCATGACACACATACTAGGATCAACACTCCCCCTATATTTTAGAGACCAACAACCTAAGCATGATATCAGAGCATAGTATATAACAGGATAAGCATACACGCTATAGAGTACCAAGTTACATAGATAAGATAAAGGAAGGTAGCATAGGTAGCATATGTCTCACACCATATGTTGGGAACTTAGGTCTCACGAAAACCAAACAAAGCAAAAGACGAGAAAGCACGACGACAAGAACACAAATCCCTTAACTTTCTCCCCCTTTGGCATCGAGACACCAAAAGGGCAGAGAGCTAAGCTACGGCTCCAGGTGAGAGCAGGTGAAGGTCTCGAACATCAAATCCCAGCGGGGTCATCTGCACCGTCGTCGTCGACCGGAAACTGCTCGGCGTCGGAATCTGTCCACGGGCAGTGCTGCTGAATCCAGTCTTCCTCCTCGGTGATCTGTTCCTCAGAACCACTGGCCACAGTTGCACCCAACTGACGCATGGGCTCCTTGTGACGTCCCCTGGCCTTCTTCTCCGCCACATGAGTCATGTACTGACCGTGAGACTCCATGCAAAACAACTTCTTCATCTTCAGCTTAAGCTTCTTTGCCCACGAGGGCTCTGCACCAGATGGCTCATAGTCATCGTCATCATCAGCCTCAGCCTCAGCCTCCTCAGTGTCCATAGCAGCAGCAGAGGATGTACCCCCAGATTTGGGTGCCTGAGTGCCCAAGTTGTCCTTCCTCCTTAGACGCTTGATCTCATGAGACACCAACTCTCTAGTTTCAAGCAAAACGTTGGGATAGGTATGATCCCAAGCCTTCTCAATTAGAAGCATGATGAATGGTCCATAGATCAGGCACTTGCGCATAGAGATGGCAGATAAGAGTTCAGACCACATCACATGAGAGATATCCAGGGACTCACCAGTGTTCTTCTCTAGCTCATGCTGGCAAAAAAGAAGCATGTCCACAAGATAGGAGTGAACCATATCCTGATTCCCAACTCGAGGGAAGAGGGTCTCACGGAATATGTGGTGAAGAATATCCCGATAGGTAGACAACTCGTATGTTACCTTCTTAGTTTCAGGGTGGACCTTTGCAATGCAGTAGGGCCAGCGAGCTTGCTTGTGGGTGGAGGTAGTGTTGCGATGAGGACGAAAGCCAACAAGAGTCTCAAGCCCATGGTCTTCCACCCCAAGTAACTCCATGAAAGCCTTCCACTTGACAGAAAGCAATTTGCCATTGGTTATCCATGTCAGAGTCCTGTCATCATCAGTCCCTAGATGGACAGTGGCATAGAATTGAGCCACAAGATCTGCATCAAAATCCTTATTGAATTGAATGATCTGGAGAATGTTAAGCTGATAGCACATCTGAAGAGCATCGCCAAAATACTCAGGGTCCTTCTCAAGGTAATCCTTGTCGATGGAGCGAACACTGACAAAGAGATTCTTCTTTGCCTTGATCACATCAAAGTAGATGGCAAACTGAAAGCAGTTCCAGAACGGACGGTTGACCAAATTGGGTTCTTGATCTACTTCATAGTGATTGCAGTGATGCTTTGCCCAGAATTCCTTGACACTCATTTGGGTCACAATTTTGCCCTTTGGATTCAACATGGACTTCTTCTTGATTTGAGGTGGAGGTGGAGCACTAGATGAACCTCCTGCAGACTCAGATGTGCGGTAGCGCTTCGAGGTGGCATGATTGGGGTTGATATGGCGAGCTTGATGCTCAGGATGTTCATCACCTGGAACCAAACACAAAACACGCGAACCAACCAGAAGGAACGAGCATAAGCCAACAAACACAACAAAAGAAGATCAAAGAATGGAAAAACATGGTTGAACTTGGCAGGCAGCGGTAGTACCGTGACCTGTAAGCGGTAGTACCGCCCAAGCGGTAGTACCGCTCCAAGAGAGCGGTAGTACCGCTCGAGGCGGGGGAACAGCAGTTCCCTACTACCGTGGTCAGATCCGGCACTACCGGCCTGTCAAATTCAAAAATATTCCTACCATACTCTAATCTAGATAGTCTAGTTGCCTTCTCCAACCTACTCAAGCCTAGATTTAGCCAAAAATCTAGAGATGCAACCACAATTGCCCCTAAAACACAAGTTCTGAAAACGAGACAAGAAGAGAAAATGAATGGGGGCAATACCGGCATCCATGGCAAGAGAACTAGGTGGGGATCGACTCCACCGAAGGAAATGGAGAGGAACGCCCCGGAGGAGGAGATCCGCCGAAGCCCTCCCGCGGCGAAGAACTGCTGGTGAGAGGACGAGAAACACAAGGGGCGAGCGAATGGGTATGGGGGAGAGAAACCTCCCCCTGCCCCGATATAACCCCCTAGTACTGCCCCGCGGCGGTAGTACCGCGCGGGGGGTGGGGGGGGGAGGTAGTATCGCTTATAAGCGGTAGTACCGCGCACCACCAGCGGTAGTACCGCCCAGCATGCCAAGGCAACTATACTACAAGGCTTAGCTCAAAAAAAAGAGGACACAAAAGCAAGGAAAACCAAGACACAACACACACACACCAGCAAGAGACAAGAAACCCCTCTTCAAGAGAGGACGGTGGCCGAAGCCACCTATGTTTGAGTAAAGAGGTATGGCGCCGTGAAGATTTTAACCTTGGTCCCATGACCAAAACTCGTCCTTGAAGCACAAGTACCATCAAAGATGGTTAGTGTGAAAGACTTGATCAATTTATGCATAATGGGGGGGGAGAGAGTTCATTGAGAGAACAACACTCCCCCTATGTCCATGCCTACATCTAGATTAGACAATATGAAGAGTATGGTGGGGTGTGCACGTGCTCAAGCCACATTGCTCAAATCAATGATATTTAGCTCATGCCTTAATGTGACGCCCCAAGACCGACGTCCCAGAAGATTCCAGATGTTTCGGGTTCTCCCGTGTGTTTCATTTGTGCTTGTGTTATTTATTTTGCATTGCATCATGTCATCATGCCATCATGACTTTAATTCTGCAACTCAACTAAATAAATTGTGTGGACCTTCGGTCCATTTAAATCGAGGGAAGGATGACTTCCCTTTATAACATATATATATCCTACTAATATTTATGAAGCTGTTATAAAAATATTCCATTGTTGGAAGCAACCATCACACACTTGCATAATATTTCCCATCTCTATTTCACTCCAAGTTTTGACTCCCACAACCTTGCTTGATCATCTTCTTCTCCTTCTTCGTTAGTCCATTTAAATTGTGGCATTCTATTTCCTGCACCAATTTAATGTTCATTCTTTTCCTATCAATTCTCAACCATGCCTTCAACATCCTTGCCAATTTTTAGTTCCTTTGGACTTGTTTTGGTTGGGTTCAAAAATGGTCAAGTTTGAATTTAATTCAAACTTGAATTATTTTTATATCCTTAAAAATGTCCAAGCTAGTTTATTAAAATTGTGCATAAATCTAGGAGTTCAAGTATATTTTTACTTCCTTCTTATTTATAACCCCCTGTCCATTTTTCCTTTTCATTATCGGGTTTTGAGTCTGCTTTTGTTTTTTTGTTAAAAGGGAAAGGGCTCCCTGCAGCCTACTTAAGGCTGCCAGTGGCCGAGGCCCAGACCGGCCCATTTTCCCCGAGGCCCAGCCGCCCATCTATTCTAACCCTAGCCCACTCTGCCTCACACCTCGACCTCTCCCTCTCGTCCCTTCCCTCAGCGCCGCACCTGCCTCCCTCTCGCTCGATCTCGATCCAGCGAGACCCCGCGAGCCGCCTCCACCTCGCGACCCCGTTCTCCTCGCCGACCTCCCCATTCCCCGCGCCTCCGCGCTGCAGCGACGCGCCTCCTCTTCCCCTCGTGACCATCAGCACCCCGCCGTCCCCGCGACCGGCGCGCCCAGGCCGGCGAGCCTACGCCTCCTCCAGTGCATCTCTAACGCCGCCGCCTCCCTGCTGCCTCCGATCCCCGACGCCACACTGGTTCCGCCGTCTTGCCGCGCCACCACGGGCCACCCGATAGCGCTGGCGCCGTCGCCCTGCCGCTGCTCCTCGCCAAGCCCCTCGAGTAGCCTCCAGCGTCGCGCATCCGGCCTCCCATGCCCCCTCCCGTGCGGCCCCGGCCTCGCATCTGGCCGTGCTGCTGGCGCCCTTCCTCCTCGCTGCTCCGGCCGGCAAGTCTAGCCCCCGGTGCCTCCGCGCCTTGCTCCCTCCTTCCGTGGCTCCGCCTCCCCTGCTGCCGCCGCTGCTCTGCCTTGCTTCATGAGGCCTGCGTGCGGATTCATTTTCTGGTGATGCCGAGACCACCATCCCTTTGTTGCTGTTGTTGTTCGCCAAGGACCTCAGAGGCGTCAAGTTCCTCACCGTGTACGTCTACGGCTCGTGTACCCCTACGTCAACGACGACTCGACAAGTACCCTGCCAGCAAGACCGACGCCCGAACGACTAGTTCAACTACGCCCGACGACATGTACATCTTCGAAACGAGAACGCCTACACGGCTACACGTCATGTACCACTACCGTCGCCGAAGAACCATGAACGAAAACGCCAACGTGTACCACTACCGTCGCCCCGAAGACGTTCGATTCGCCAAGTACCTCTATCGTCGACCCCGAACATCTACGGAAACGTGATCGGCTACGAAACGTGTACCACGACCCGCGAGTACCACTACTTCCTCTACGACCTCGAACCGCCTCCGAGAACGCACGCTCCGAAGGTATACCCCGAGTTGAACGCCGATGTGGTGAACGAATGCTTGTTGTGTTGTATGAGATGTATCGAATGTTTGCATCGTGTCCGTTGTGCCCTCGTTTGCCTTGGCGGCAACCCGTGGGAACCCGGTGACGGGATCACCCCACCTTTCATCTTGTTCGACCCGCTCTCCGTCATGTTTTGCTTCGGACTCTCAACGAGTTACGGATTCGTCGTCGTGGCCCCTTTCTTTCCACCATGGTGATAAATACTTCATATCTCTTCATGTTAACATTTACTAAAATTGCATAAAACTTGATCATGTCATCCGCATCATGTTAACAACATTAAAATGTGTGAATTGTTGTTTGCTTAAAATTGCTAAACATGCATATGGGGATTTTTCGGAATTGTTGTTGTAGTTTCCGGCCTCATTTAAACTTGTTGACTTGTGTTGTTTTTCTATGCTTCCTACCTTGCCATGTATTGCTTCCTGTATAGACTTGTCATGTATCATACCTTGCCATGTATTGCATCATATAGACTTGTGTTATTTTTCTGTGCTTCCTACCTTGCCATGTATTGCTTCCTGTGTAGGCTTGTGTTGCATCATACTTGTTTGAGCATATCGTGATGTTCTTGTGATATGTGTTTACCGTATTGCTTGCTTCTTCTCGTTAGTGCTTGTTCCATTGCGATCGTGAGGATTCGTTCGTCTTCCCATGGTTCTTCTTCAAGGCTTCTTCTTTGTCTTCTTCTTGGACCCGTTCTTCTCCCTTGCGGAATCCCAGGCGAGATGACCATACCCTTGGATACCTTTACTATCATTGCCATTGGTTAGTTGTCTCGATGCTATCGTTATATGTCGCACTACCCATCATTTTGTCAGCCTCTCCTTGTTGCCATGAAACCTCTAACCTTTGAAACCTTCCTAGCAAAACCATTGTTTGGCTATGTTACCCGCTTGCTCAGCCCCTCTTATAGCGTTGTTAGTTGCAGGTGAAGATGAAGATCGTTCCAGGAGGGAACTTGTTGTTGGAATATCACAATATGTTATATATATATAATAAAACACCTATATACTGGGCATGGGTGGAAGTCTTGGCCTTTTGCTCGGTGTTTTGTTCCACTCATGCCGCCTTAGGTGCCGATAAACCGGCATTATGTTCCTTGTTTTTGCGTTCCTTACACTGTTGGGTATATGGGGACCCCTTGACACTTCGTCTTTGAATAAAACTCCTCCAGCAAGGCCCAACATTGGCTTTAATTTGCCTCATAATAACAACTTAATTAATTAATTAAAATTGCATAGGGGGTCGCGCCCTCGGGTACTCTTTTCTACATAGCAGGGGGGGGGCCAGTGCTGATGGTGTTGGTCCCGAACGGGGAGACTGCGGAGCCACCTTGGGGAAACCCGATGGCTAGTTTTACTCGTAGGATCACCTATCCGGTTGTGGCCTGAGACGAGATACGCGCGGCTACTATCAGGTTGTCGGCACGCCGGGAGGTCTTGATGGACTAGTTTTACCATTGTAGAAATGTCTTGTGCACCGGGATGCCGAGCCTGATCGGATTTCCCTAAGATAAGGGGTGATGATATTATATTTATCACTTCAGCTGATCGTGAGAGTTTGTGATGGGCTAAGTTGGGACACCCCTGCAGGGTTATGATCTTTCGAAAGCCGTGCCCGCGGTTATGTGGTAGATTAGAATTTGTTAAATGTCCGGTTGTAGAAAACTTGACAGAGGATCCAAAGTAAAACACACAACTGTGCGAGTAACCGTGACTGTCGCTTTTCACTTTGAGAAGAGAACACGGTGGGGTTATGTTTGACTCGTAGGTAGTTCAGGATCTTTAGCGATCACTACTAGTTGTGACCGTTTGCGTAGATGCTCATCTTATTCTTGTACTCGTAAGCTAGCCACCATATTATGCTTAGCCGCTGCTGCAACCTCACCACTTTACCTCTTCCTACCCATAAAGCTTTGCTAGTCTTGATACCCATGGTTATGGGATTGCTGGGTCCTCGTGGCTCACAGATACTACAACACCAGATGCAGGTTCAGCCGAGAATGATGCAGGAGATGGATCAGAACTCCACCGGGAGTCCGATGAAGAGCGTGGCCGTATGCTTGTGACGTCTTCGATGATCAGTAGTGGTTTCTACTAGGGGCGATTCGGACATGTGGCTTTATGTTTTTGGTATCTTTCTTTTGGATCTTCGCCCGTAGTCGGGTTGTGATGTTTTGAATTATGATTTGCTTATGTAATATATTGTGTGACGTGGCGAGTGTAAGCCAACTATCATTTTGCAATTTCATCCTTATTTTTACATGAGTCTTGCAAAGATACCAAACTTGAGATCATTCCAGAATGGGCTTATACCTTTAAGTCGTGCCTCGACACGTAGTAGGTATAGTCCCATCCTGGGCATTACAAGTTGGTATTCAGAGCCTTCTACGAACTAGGAGCCCCCACTGATTGATCGAATCGTTGACGGTTGAGTCTAGGTACACACTTGAAAATGTTTTGAGTCCTATATATATATCGGAGAGTAGGATTTCTTTTGCTCCTCATCCCCTTTCACTCTGGTGAGGAATCCTGACGATTACTCTATCTCTTCTACTCTAAAAAATGCACCAATTTTTATTTAGGATCACGCGAGTATTGTTTGGATTGTTCCGATGTCTTTGTGACGAGAACATTGTTCTCGATGCCTCCTGTCATTTAGGGGTTGTGGCAGTGTCCCGGGGAGTTAAGCTCTGAGGTGTTGTCGTCACAAATATATCGCAACAGTTCTGGAATACTTAAGACGGCCGACATCGAAAACTCTCCTATGCGGTTAGTGGCAAGATAACCCCGACATCACCCAGTACTGGGGAGGTAGTTCGGGAGTATTGCCATAGCTGGTATAGTAGATGCGTTTCATAGGTACGAGGTAAACGGTTTCCGGAAATAGCTGGTTATGTGTTGAAGGATGGATACAGCTGGATGTAGGATTAGAGTTGAGTGCGCGGTGCTTCCCCTGTATCCCCAACACCTGATTGCATAACTGGAAACTTTCGGAAATTAATAGGTGGGTTCATCTAGTAGCTCGTAGGCATTCTTCTAACGAATGCATGATATGGAGTTCGGGGTTCAATATTGAGTGAAGTGGTTTTATGGGCGTTGTTCCGATCGGGAGTTGCATCTTAAAGGGTCCTTGGCTATGCTGATCCGGGGATTGCAAAACCCTTTTGTAACACGTTCCATGAGCTTTTAGCACGTATATGTCGAATGAAACTTCTATCTTGTATTTGTTCTATCTCCTCCTTGTTGCTTTTTATTTACCTTTTGTTCTCCCAAGTGGATTCTCGTCAAGTTGATGTACCTACGGAATTCATTCGTTCAATTCTCTGTTCGAATGATATTGTGAAGATTATGTTGCAACATATCTATCCTTTGTTTTTGATTTGATTATGGTATTCGAGTTGCTTCGATGTCAAATGTTGATTCCATACCTTTCCTAATCGGTGTTCTCATATTTCTATGGGAGTGCTAATTCTTCTTGACCATCGAGATTTTCATGTTAATCCTTTTCAACCAGCGTGCCTTCTCTTCAAGTTATTCCATACGGATGCCGTTGAGAAATCTGACGAATTGTCTGTTTCATTCATCCCAAGTTGTCTTTGTTTTCCCCACCCTCCCACCCTTCTTCTTCTCGGAGCCAAAATTCTTAATCAAGTATCCATTTTATTCATGTGATATTTGTTCATTCATTTCCTTCAATGTTCTTATCCGGTGATTAATCGTGAAGATGCTCGAGAGCTTCAAGTTCATCATTCTCCGTTCTCGCTTCTTCTCCGGTGGAATAAATTCAAGCCTTGGTCATGATGATATCTCTTCCTTTTTGTTTAACATGTTTTCCCATGTCGAAATTTCTTATCCAAGGCTCTCTTATTTCTTTACATCTCTCCTATTCTTATCCGGAGTGTACAAGACAACTCAGAAGATTCATAATTCCATTCTTAATCCGTTCAAACTATTTTGAGGATTGTTATCTTACTCAAGCCATTTAATTCAACCGGTGCAATATATCTTAAGCAATCTTTTTCAGCGGTGATTTTCTTTTGAGTGGGCCCTAACCCACAGGTCTTTTTCAGGATCTTACCTAACTCTTCTAATTTCTTTTCCGGAGTTATACTCAAATTCTTTTCAAGTTTGATGTAAGAATGGATTTCTCTTCGGCCAAATGTATCCTCTAAGATCGCTTTCAAATTCTTTTCACCATTGTTTCAACCTTTTAATTCTTCATCACGGAGTGCCTATACAGTTCATGGTGGTGTATTTCATCGTCTTCTCAGATTTTGAAGACTCGAAGACGAGTTCCTCTTGAATCCTTACCCGGTCTTCTAAAGATTCGTGGTTCTAGCTTCATGTCATCCTCATAATTGTTTCGATTGTGGTAATTGTTTTCATGAATTCTGGCCATTGTGATCCTCCGAAGGCCATCATTTCAGAAGATTTATTCGTTCTCAGTTTTCAACTTCGTCCTCCAACTATTCTTAATTGATGCCCCTTCGTCCGTCTCCATATTCTTCCCGGTGATTCATTCTTTTATATTCACTCAATTTCAATTCCTTACGGTGGATTATTCTTTGTCATCACTCCATTTCAATTTGTACGGTGGTTCGTTAAACATTCTTTTCTGTGTTATCATGTCATTTCATTCATTCTTTCCACAATCCTACCGGTGGTTCGTTGAAGATTTACCCAAGTTGGTGCGAGATATCTCTTGAATTCTTTGCAACAAGAATAAGTTGTATGCCAAATCCTTTGGTAGTCATCAATTTAAATTGGTGAAGGATACTCATAACATAATTCTTATTCTTGTTACTTCAAGTGTTTAATTCCTTTGTCTGGAGTTCGTTCATGATATCAAATTATTGGTTGTTCATCTTTTCTTCCGGAGTTCCAAACTCTCTCAATTATCTTGTCACGGAGCTCTATCTGAATCATTGTATGCCTTGAATCTTATTATTTTCATCTTTCGCTTCTCATGCTTTCATTACCGGAGTTCTCATGGTGGTTCATCATGTTTTAATACATCCTCGAAGTTTTCATCAAGATTCTTGTTGGAGCTCAAGCATTCTTCATCATGCATTCCAATTGCAATCCTTTCTACCTTATCTTTTCAGATGGTGTTATGTCATTCTTGACAATTCCATCACGAATTATGATTCACGAGTTATCAAGAATGAGATATTTAAAACCATCATTTTTCCTTGTTCATGAGATCTTTTCAACCCTTCAATTATTCGTTGGAGTTATCTTGGGTTATAATCCACCTAAAAGCTTCCCCTAAGGATTGTTGCTAATTATGGTGCTTATAAATGACCCAAGTTCTTCATTTATCATTCCGGTGAAATAAGTTTATCGTCTCCTTGTTGATCTCAATCCAATCAAATGTTTCGTAAGTGGCTGGTTGTCACCTCTTAATTTTGAGATGTTTTCCATAAGCCCACATCAAGCTTATTCGTTTCGTGTTGATTTTTCCATCAACCCCATTCAACCCTTCTTTGTAAGGAGGATTTCCTAATTCATTCGTGGGAGAAGTTGTCATTTTCTTCTCCATTCATTTATTTCATTGATTTATATGCTATTCTTTCATTCCGGAGGCATTGTGATGTTGCTCTCTCCAAACCATCATATCATTTTATCGAGATCATGTTCTTTCCCTTGCTTATCATTTAACCGGAGTGTTGTATTCTCCATTCTAATTCTCTCATCTCATCAAGTTTTGCCTCTCTTTTCAATCGGAGTGCTGTCCTAATTATGTCATTCTTATTCCTTGGCTATACCATTGCAGTTTCATATTCTTTTGGATCGTAAGCTCTTGTTTCATGTCTTTTAACCTACAAGGTTCTCATAATGTTCCTTGTTCCTCTTTTCTAACGGAGTTTTCATATTCGTTCATCTCCGTTGTATTCTTCTTTCAATTTGGTCAACCTCTCAAGGTTCGTGGTTTCACTCGTTTGTCGAAGAAGCAACTTTGTTTTACCTCCTTTTCTTCGTTTCTATCCGGTGCCATCTCTAGGATCTCGGGTCGAGATCCTCTGTTAGTGTGGGAGAGTTGTGACGCCCCAAGACCGACGTCCCAGAAGATTCCAGATGTTTCGGGTTCTCCCATGTGTTTCATTTGTGCTTGTGTTATTTATTTTGTATTGCATCATGTCATCATGCCATCATGACTTTAATTCTGCAACTCAACTAAATAAATTGTGTGGACCTTCGGTCCATTTAAATCGAGGGAAGGATGACTTCTCTTTATAACATATATATATCCTCCTAATATTTATGGAGCTGTTATAAAAATATTCCATTGTTGGAAGCAACCATCACACACTTGCATAATATTCCCCATCTCTGTTTCACTCCAAGTTTCGACTCCCACAACCTTGCTTGATCATCTTCTTCTCCTTCTTCGTTAGTCCATTTAAATTGTGGCATTCTATTTCCTGCACCAATTTAATGTTCATTCTTTTCCTATCAATTCTCAACCATGCCTTCAACATCCTTGCCAATTTTTAGTTCCTTTGGACTTGTTTTGGTTGGGTTCAAAAATGGCTCAAGTTTGAATTTAATTCAAACTTGAATTATTTATATATCCTTAAAAATGTCCAAACTAGTTTATTAAAATTGTGCATAAATTTAGGAGTTCAAGTATATTTTTACTTCCTTCTTATTCTTCATATAACCCCCTATCCATTTTTCCTTTTCATCATCGGGTTTTGAGTCTACTTTTGTTTTTTTGTTAAAATGGAAAGGGCTCCCTGTAGCCTGCTTAAGGCTGCCAGTGGCCGAGGCCCAGACCGGCCCATTTTCCCCGAGGCCCAGCCGCCCATCTATTCTAACCCTAGCCCACTCTGCCTCACACCTCGACTTCTCACTCTCGTCCCTTCCCTCAGCGCCGCACCTGACTCCCTCTCGCTCGATCTCGATCCAGCGAGACCCCGCGAGCCGCCTCCACCTCGCGACCCCGTTCTCCTCGCCGACCTCCCCATTCCCCGCGCCTCCGCGCTGCAGCGACGCGCCTCCTCCTCCCCTCGTGACCATCAGCACCCCGTCGTCCCCACGACCGGCGCGCCCAGGCCGGCGAGCCTGCGCCTCCTCCAGTGCATCTCCAACGCCGCCGCCTCCCTGCTGCCTCCAATCCTCGACGCCACGCCGGCTCCGCCATCTTGCCGCGCCACCACGGGCCACCCGACAACGCCGGCGCCGTCGCCCTGCCGCTGCTCTTCGCCAAGCCCCTCGAGCAGCCTCTAGCGCCGCGCCTCCGGCCTCCCATGCCCCCTCCCGTGCGGCCCCGACCTTACCTCTGGCCGTGCTGCTGGCGCCCATCCTCCTCGCTGCTCCGGCCGGCAAGTCCAGCCCCCGGTGCCTCCGCGCCTTGCTCCCTCGTTCCGTGGCTCCGCCTCCCCTGCTGCTGCCGCTGCTCTGCCTTGCTTTACGAGGCCTGCGTGCGGATTCATTTTCTGGTGATGTCGACAACACCATCCCTTTGTTGCTGTTGTTGTTTCGCCAAGGACCTCGGAGGCGTCAAGTTCCTCACCGTGTACGTCTACGGCTCGTGTACCCCTACGTCAACGACGACTCGACCAGTACCCCGCCGGCAAGACCGACGCCCGAACGACTACACAAGACGATGCGCCAAGTTCAACTACGCCCGACGACATGTACATCTTCGAAACAAGAACGCCTACACGGCGACACGTCAAGTACCACTACCGTCGCCGAAGAACCGTGAACGAAAACGCCAACGTGTACCACTACCGTCGCCCCGAAGACGTTCGATTCGCCAAGTACCTCTACCGTCGACCCCGAACATCTACGGAAACGTGATCGGCTACGAAACATGTACCACGACCCGCGAGTACCACTACTTCCTCTACGACCTCGAACTGCCTCCAAGAACGCACGCTCCGAAGGTATACCCCGAGTCGAACGCCGATGCGGTGAACAAATGCTTGTTGTGTTGTATGAGATGTATCGAATGTTTGCATCGTGTCCGTTTTGCCCTCGTTTTCCTTGGCGGCAACCCGTGGGAACCCGGTGACGGGATCACCCCACCTTTCATCTTGTTCGACTCGCTCTCCGTCATCTTTTGCTCTGGACTCTCAACGAGTTACCAAAACCGATATGTTGCGTGGCATCATTTCGGATTCGTCGTCGTGGCCCCTTTCTTTCCACCACGGTGACAAATACTTCATATCTCTTCATGTTAACATTTACTAAAATTGCATAAAACTTGATCATGTCATCCGCATCATGTTAACAACATTAAAATGTGTGAATTGTTGTTTGCTTAAAATTTCTAAACATGCATATGGGGATTTTCCGGAATTGTTGTTGTAGTTTCCGGCCTCATTTAAACTTGTTGACTTGTGTTGTTTTTTTGTGCTTCCTACCTTGCCATGTATTGCTTCATGTATAGACTTGTCATGCATCATACCTTGCCATGTATTGCATCATATAGACTTGTGTTGTTTTTCTGTGCTTCCTACCTTGCCATGTATTGCTTCCTATGTAGACTTGTGTTGCATCATACTTTGCATATTGTTATGTTCTTGTGATGTGTGTTTACCGTATTGCTTGCTTCTTCTCGTTAGTTCTTGTTCCGTTGCGATCGTGAGGATTCGTTCGTCTTCCCGTCGTTCTTCTTCAAGGCTTCTTCTTCGTCTTCTTCTTGGACCCGTTCTTCTCCCTTGCGGAATCCCAGGCAAGATGACCATACCCTTGGATACCTTTACTATCATTGCCATTGCTTAGTTGTCTCGATGCTATCATTATATGTCGCGCTACCCATCATTTTTTCAGCCTCTCCTTGTTGCCATCAAACCTCTAACCTTTGAAACCTTCATAGCAAAACCATTGTTTGGCTATGTTACCCGCTTGCTCAGCCCCTCTTATAGCGTTGTTAGTTGCAGGTGAAGATGAAGATCGTTCCAGGAGGGAACTTGTTGTTGGAATATCACAATATGTTATATATATATAATAAAACACCTATATACTGGGCATGGGTGGAAGTCTTGGACTACAAGTCTTGGCCTTTCGAAAGCCGTGCCCGCGGTTATGTGGCAGATTGGAATTTTTTAACGTCTGGTTGTAGAAAACTTGATAGAGGATCCGAAGTAAAACACACAACTGTGTGAGTAACCGTGACTGTCTCTTTTCACTTTGAGAAGAGAACACGGTGGGGTTATGTTTGACTCGTAGGTAGTTCAGGATCTTTAGCGATCACTACTAGTTGCGACCGTTTGCGTAGATGCTCATCTTATTCTTGTACTCGTAAGCTAGCCACCATATTATGCTTAGCCGTTGTTGCAACCTCACCACTTTACCTCTTCCTACCCATAAAGCTTTGCTAGTCTTGATACCCATGGTTATGGGATTGCTGAGTCCTCGTGGCTCACAGATACTACAACACCAGATGCAGGTTCAGCCGAGAATGATGCAGGAGATGGATCAGAACTCCACCGGGAGTTCGATGAAGAGCGTGGCTGTATGCTTGTGACGTTTTCGACGATCAGTAGTGGTTTCTACTAGGGGCGATTCAGACCTGTGGCTTTATGTTTTTGGTATCTTTCTTTTGGATCTTCGCCCGTAGTCGGGTTGTGATGTTTTGGATGATGATTCGCTTATGTAATGTATTGTGTGACGTGGCGAGTGTAAGCCAACTATCATTTTGCAATTTCATCCCTATTTTTACATGAGTCGTGCAAAGATACCATACTTGAGATCATTCCAGAATGGGCTTATACCTTTAAGTCATGCCTCGACACGTAGTAGGTATAGTCCCATCCTGGGCCTTACACTTAACTCGTGAAATCTTGCTTCATCCAAAGGCTTTGTGAAGATATCTGCAAAGTTATCATGAGTGTTGACATAGTGAAGCTCGATCTCTCCTTGCCGTATATGATCCCGGATGAAGTGATACCGAATCTCTATATGCTTCGTCTTGAAGTGTTGCACCGGGTTGAGAGAGATCTTGATGGCACTTTCATTGTCACACCAAAGAGGCACTTTGTCACAAGTGACACGTAATCCTTTAAAGTTTGCCTCATCCATAGGAGTTGAGCACAACAACTGCCAGCTGCCACATACTCTGCTTCGGTGGACGAGAGAGACACACAACTTTGCTTTTTGGACGACCAAATTACCAGAGAGCAACCAAGAAATTGGCACCCTCCGGAAGTGGACTTCCTATCCACTTTGTCTCCCGCCCAGTCTGAATCAGAGAAACCTACAAGGTTGAAGTTTGCTCCTCTTGGGTACCATAAGCCAAAGTTTGGTGTATGAGGCAAATATCAAAAGATTCGCTTGACTGCCACAAAGTGACTTTCCTTAGGTGAGGCTTGAAACCGTGCACAGATCCCCACACTCAACATAATATCCGGTCTAGATGCACAAAGGTAAAGCAAGGATCCGATCATAGAGCGATATACCTTTTGATCCACCGCTTTACCATTGGGATCAATGTCAAGTTGGCACTTGGTTGGCATTGGAGTAGTAGCCGGCTTGACATCACTTAGATTGAACCTCTTGAGCATGTCTTGAGTATACTTGGATTGTTTGATGAAGATTCCTTCACTTCTTTGCTTGATCTCAAACCCAAGGAAGTACTTCAACTCTCCCATCATAGACATCTCAAAATGTGTGGTCATGAGTGCAGCGAACTCATCATTGAAAGCTTTGTTAGGAGAACCAAACATAATATCATCAACATATAGTTGGAAGACAAACAACTCCCCTTTGACCTTCTTAGTAAAAAGAGTGGGGTCGATTTTCCCAATTTCAAACCCATGATCTTGTAACAACTCGGTAAGATGCTCATACCAAGCACGTGGGGCTTGTTTAAGGCCATAGAGTGCCTTATCGAGTTGGTACACGTAATTGGGGAACTTGGGATCCTCAAACCCCGGGGGTTGTTTAACATACACCAACTCATTAATAGGACCATTAAGAAATGCACTTTTCACATCCATTTGTTGTAGCTTAAAATTATGATGAGAAGCATAGGCAAGCAACAAACGAATAGATTCAAGGCGAGCAACAGGGGCAAAGGTTTCACCGTAGTCGATACCCTCGACTTGGGAGTAGCCTTGAGCCACAAGACGCGCCTTGTTGCGGATGACAATGCCGTGAGCATCTTTCTTATTCTTAAAGATCCACTTGGTTCCAATGGCATTATGGTTCCCCTTTGGCCTCGGCACCAGACGCCATACTTTGTTACACTCGAAGTTGTTGAGTTCTTCATGCATGGCATTAAGCCAATCAGGGTCTTCGAGCGCCTCATAGACCTTCTGAGGTTCAACATAGGAGACAAAAGGTTGATGAGCATAATAGTTTGCTAATTGTCTATGAGTGCTTACCCCGTTTTGATGCTTCCAAGAATATTCTCCATGTGATGTTCTCTGGAAGCAAGCCTGGAGGCAACTTTTGCAGCACGACGCTCCAATTGCTCTTCAGGAGATAATTGAGGAGCACTAAGTTGATCATCTTGAGCGATGTCAGGAGCTTGATCTTGATCTTGAGCTTCCTCTTGATCTTGATCTTGCTCAGAGGATAGAACTTGGTGATACGTCCAAAACGTATCTATAATTTCTGCTTGCTCCATGCCACTTTTGTGTGATATTGCTATGATATTCATACACTTCCATACACTTTTGATCATATTTGGACTAACTTACTAATCCAGTGCACCCCAGTGCCAGTTTCTGTTTTCGGCTGTTTTTGTATTTCAGGTTTTCACGTTTCGAGATCTGCCCAGAAAAATCCAGAAAAATTATATAAAAAATCAGCGAACCGGAAACAACACTGCGTCCGTAGGGCAGCCTGGGGGGGGGGGCACAGGGGCTCCAGGCGCCCTGTGGGCGCTTCCCCCTGGGCCGCGCCGGGGGGGCGCCTGGGCCCCCCGAGGCTCCCCCGGTGCCCTACTTTGGCATATATTTAAAGGGTCCTCCGTAACCCTCAGAACATGACTTCTTTTCGCGATCCCATCTCTGTTCCGCCGCCGCCGCCGCTTCCAAGATCGGGAGCACCAGGAGAACTCTTCCCGGCACCCTGCCGGAGGGGAGGATCACAACCGGGAGCTTCTCCACCACCATGGACGCCTCCTGGATGACTCGTGAGTAGTCTCCCTTGGACCATGAGTCCATGACCAGTAGCTATGTGATGTTCTCCTCCCATTCTTGTGCTTCACTAATTAGTCGTCGTGAGCTGCCCTACGTGATCGAGGCACCTATGTAATCCTTATGCTGTTGCTATGTTGAGTTTGCTGGGATCCGATGGATTATGAGATTATGTTCAGATTGATCTTGAGTAATATATTTGATTCACCTCTTTTATATTTTAGTTCATAAGTAATTCTTGCGTGTTCTCTGTTGTTATTTATTGCTTTGGCCGAGTAGTAAGTAGTGACTCCAAGAGGGAACGTTATGCTCGATTGTGGGTTCATGCCCCTCGATGACTAGCTTGAGCGACAGAAACATGAGTCTAGGGGATGTGCTGTTGCCACAAGGGGGAAAACAACGGTGCTTGTGCCCGCGGGTGCAAGGATTGTTTACTTTACGCAAAGTTCTTTTAATGCAGTTGTCTTTTGCATTGAGTTTACACTATGGGTGGGACTCGCAACTTAATACCAGCGAGATGTTCTGGATAGATATCTCAAGGTGGATGATTAGTAGTAGATATTGATGGATTTCGGTCTACTTACTTTGGCGTACCGCCCATGCTTTGAACCTCAACCTTTCTTGCATTGTAATCAGCATTGGTTTGCGTTCATGGTCCTGTCAATTGCCCAGCTGTAATTTGTTTACCTCACATAGCTGTTTTGTCGTCTTTTGGGAGAGAGACATCACTAGTGAACATCATGAGACTCCGGTCCATATTACCATCATTGATCACATCCACTATTTACTTTTCGCTATTTACTTACTATTGCAAAACACTATCTATCACTACTATCATATTGCTTTTAACCCTTTGTGAACTACAAGGCCAGAGAGATTGACAACCTCTCTGTACTCGTTGGGAGCAAAGTTATTTGTATCTGTGTGCAGGTCCACGTTGATTGCTAATTGCGCCGTTAGCAATTGACACCTACTTGTTGAACCTAGGAGTCTCTGGGGATTCGATCCTTGGCATCTTTGCTAGGGGAAAACACTTCTACTTACTGCATCTTACACCTTCCAGTTGGGGTAACCAACGAGGGGTTCGAGGCCCATCAAGGAGTATTTTCTGGCGCCGTTGCCGGGGACTCCACTCTTCAGGATAGGGGAGTTGCATGCTATCTTTTACCTTTGCTTTTGAGTCTTGTTAGTTTACTTTTCATTTTTGCTTTAGTTCCTTTTATCGAAAATCACAAAAATAGTTATCTTGCTTGCTTGCTACTATGGGTTCCACCGAGAACACCAAGTTGTGTGACTTCACTAGTCACAACAACGATGACTTTATCAGCACACCTATCACTACACCTACCACTTCAGCACCCTCATATGAAATTAAACCTGCTTTACTTAACTTAGTCATGAGAGAACAATTCTCCGGTGCTGGAGATGATGCTGCTTTACACTTGAACAACTTTGTAGAACTTTGTGATATGCAAAAGTACCAAGAAATAGATGGTAATATTGTTAAGCTTAAGCTTTTTCCTTTCTCCTTGCGAGGAGGAGCTAAAATTTGGTTTCAGTCTTTGCCTAGAAATAGCATAGATTCATGGGACAAGTGCAAAGATGCTTTTATCGGAAAATACTATCCACCTGCTAAAATTATCCAACTTAGAAGTAACATCATGAATTTTAAACAATTGGATAATGAACACGTTTCCCAAGCTTGGGAACGTATGAAATCTCTTATCAAAAACTGCCCTACTCACGGTTTGACTACTTGGATGGTTATCCAAACTTTTTATGCAGGCTTGAACTTTACCTCGCGGAACTTGTTAGATTCGGCCGCGGGAGGAACTTTTATGTCAACTACACTTCGTGCTGCCACAAAGCTTCTCGACGAGATGATGACCAACTATTCCCAATGGCACACCGAACGCGCTCCAACAGGTACGAAGGTAAACTCTGTCGAGGAGATTTCCTCCCTTAATGAAAAAGTTGACTTGATCATGTCTCTACTTTCGAAGCAATCTATTATTGATCCTCGTGATGTTCCTTTAAATTCTTTGATTGCTCAAGAACAATTAGATGTTAACTTTATCTCTAGAAATAATTTCAACAACAATCCTTATAGGAGTAACTTTGGTAACAATCCTAGACCGTTCCCCTCTAACTCTTATGGGAACAACAATGCTTATCCTAGTACCAAGAACTTCAATACTGAACTAGAGACCATGCTTAGAGATTTCATCACTACCCAAAAAGCCTTTAATAAGAATGTAGAAGAAAAACTACATAAACTAGATGATCTTTCTTTTAAGGTAGACCACTTAGCCAATGAGGTAAAATTGCTAAAAATTTAAGCTTCTCCTCTTAAAGAGAGGGAAGTCATCCCTATTAATGCTACTCAAGTACAAATTAATGAAAATATTAGGATGATGGCTAAGCTAAAAGAAAGATGGGCTAGAGAAAGGGAGGAAGAAGAAAGAATTAAGAGCCTTCCTACCCACCATACTGTTGCTACTATCCAAGTTATTGTGGATGTTCACACTCTTAGCACCCAATGTACTCCTGGTTTCAATGGACCTATTAATGGTGATGCTATAGAAACTACCAAACAGGTGAACCTTAAGGACACCACTACTACTTAACTTGATGCTCGTGACCTTGATTTTGATAATTGCACTCTGACAGAAGTTATTGATTTCCTTCACAAGATGTCTAGAGATCCCCGCACTAGCACGCTTAACCTTGCCTTCACGGAGCATATCACTAATGCTCTCATCAAAGCTAGGGAGGAGAAACTTAGAGTAGAAGCCTCCATACCTAGAAAGCTAGAAGATGGTTGGGATCCTATGATAAAAATTTATTTGAATGACTTCTCTTGTTATGCATTATGTGATGTTGGTGCTAGTACCTCTGTTATGCCCAAAAGAATATATGATATGCTTAAATTGAAACCTTATGATTCTTGTTCTTTTGGTGTTCATCTCGTTGATTCTTCCATAAAGAAACCTTTGGGGAGGATCGACGATGTTCTTATTATTGCCAATGATAATTATGTGCCTGTTGATTTCACTATTATGGATATTGAATGTGATCCTTCATGTCCAATTATTTTGGGACGTCCCTTTTTGCGCACCGTTGGTGCTGTCATTGACATGAAAGAGGGTAATATAAAATTTCAGTTTCCTCTCAAGAAAGGGATGGAACACTTCCCTCGTAAGAAGGTCAAGTTACCTTTTGAGTCCGTTGTATGGGCTAGCTATTCTTTTACTCTTGATAAAACTTGATCTATGCATTATGCCTAGCTTAAAGGCATAAAAGAAAGCGCTTTTGGGAGCCAGCCCACATGAATAAATTTTTTGCTTTTGTTGTGTCTTGATGTTGTTTACTGCTGTAGCATCATCATTGTATCTTTGCTTTTCATATTTGTGCCAAGTATAGCCTCTGATTGCTAGAAAGTTCAAAAGTTGTGAGGTGCTGTCCAGGAAACAGATTCTATCCTTGGATAGAAAAATTCGTATAAAATCATCAGATCATCTTTTTGGTCTGAATTGTTTCGACAGCGTTCTCTATATAATTGTCTTTCGTGCGTCAGTTCTGAGTTTTTTGATTTGAGTTGCAGAAGTATCCTGAACAGGTCAATTACTGCCTGCTGTTCTGTTTTTCACAGATTTTGTCCTGTTTTGCCTTACCTTCACTTTGCAAATTGAGAACTTGATTTTTCTTTGCAAAAACCTTTTGGCAATCTTGAGAAACAGTAGAACTTCAAGAATATCCTTATTTCCAGCAAGGTATAATTATTTTATTAAGGGTAGTTACCTCGCTAATCAGATTATGATGAGTTGTGTATGAAGGGAGTTTTCAAGTGTGCGAGGGAAGATGATAAAAAAGATTCAGGAGTGTCAAGCGCTCAAGCTTGGGGATGCCCCCGTGCACCCCCAAGAAATATTCAAGGAGACTCAAGCGTCTAAGCTTGGGGATGCCCCCCGTGCATCCCCTTCTCCATCAACATTATCAGTTCGTCTTTCTTTCCGCTATATTTTTATCACTTCATATGTTATGTGCTATGCTTGGAGCGTCTTGCTTTTAGTTTTCTTTTTAGTTTTTCATAACGAGTCGGAACCCAGCATTCCTTTATGTGGGAGAGAAACACGCTCCACCTCTACCTAGAACATTACATAGAATTTTCATGTCTATCTATGTTGTGTGTGTTCTTTGTCTTTTAATAGCTATTATCATACTCTGCTCTTAGTATTCATGCTTATCTTTTCAAGAGCTTTTATTTAGTTGGTTGCTTGAACTCTCTTTAATTACCATGCTCACCTTATTAAGAGAGTTTGCTTCCGTTGCATGGGTTAATGTGTCTATGATAAAGATGCTACTTTCGTGATGGTGCTTAGTAGTTCAGGTTTTCTTATGGTTAATCTCAAATAGCTGGGGGGGTTCCCAATGTGTTATTGGAGTACCAACTTGGTTTGTTTGCCTATGATGTGGTATGGTTTAGTAATATCTTCCTTCGAGAATTTATTTTCATTGACTTGGCGTATGCTCACGCATATTCAAGACTGTAAAGAAAGTCTATCAAGCCTTGATGATCTTTTGTTTCTAAGTAGCGATATAACTACCATGCCTGATTCAATATTGCTTTGTCGCTCTGCATGATTATGACCGTCATTGCTCTCTTAGTTCGTCGCTCCCAGTCTTTTGCTAACTTCCACCTGCACTAATCAAACTAACCATGCAATACATAGCTCATGGGAAAGTAGCCTAAAAACTATTGTGGTAAAGAATATGTTGCTTATGTATCTTATTTCTTATAAGTTGCTTGCTGAGCGGTAACCATGTTTCTGGGGACACCATCAACAGTCACACTTTTGTTGAATAACATGTGAGTTGCTATGCATGTTCGTCTTGTCTGAAGTAAGGGTGATTTACCGTGGGTTGAATTAATATGCATATTGTTAGAGAAGAACGTTGGGCCGCCAACCAAAGCCATGCATCATGGTGGAAGTTTTAGCTTGGACCTTAATCCTCAATCTCTCATGAGAATATGCTTATGCATTAAAGAGGAGTCCATCATCTATTTTCTATGTTGTCCCAGTATGGATGTCCTCAAGTTGAGATCTATCAAAAACGAGAAATCAAATGCGATATATCTCCTTGGACCTTTGTATAGGTGGCATAGAGGTACCCCTTTGTGACACTTGGTTAAAACATATGCAATGCAATGATAACCCATGGGGATCCGAGCTAATTAGGACAAGGAGCGAGCACTATTGGTATTCGATGCATGAGGCTTGCAACTTATAAGATGTTTTATACATGACACATATGAAGTACTACTACCGTTGACAAAATTGCTTCCATGTTTTCAAAATAAAACGCTCTAGAACTTAACCTTTCTTTTACCTTTATGTTGAAGCACCAACTACTGAGAGCATGATTGTCATTCTGAGTGTAATGTGCATTGTCCCAAAGTAGCATTGTCTTTTGCATGATTGTGATATCGTTTATTCTGAAATGATTGTATCTAGTCATCACTTAAACCTTGAAGGTGCCCTTGCATTTATGTTTTGCATCAATAAAGGGGGCAAGCTAGATATCACTTTATCATATTTACACATCATGTTCATTGCAAATCTTTTTGATGTTTCAGTTTCATGTTGTAAAACTTTCAGTCATTTGTGATTTTCTCTTCAGACAACTTAATTACTATAGAATCATTGTCTCAGTAAGCTTTTTTCATATGACTATGAGAAAGTCATATATGGTTAATAGCATGTCACCACAAAAATTATTCTTGTTATCATTTACCTACTCGAGGACGAGCAGGAATTAAGCTTGGGGATGTTGATACGTCCAAAACGTATCTATAATTTCTGCTTGCTCCATGCCAATTTTGGGTGATATTACTATGATATTCATACACTTCCATACACTTTTGATCATATTTGGACTAACTTACTAATCCAGTGCACCCCAGTGCCAGTTTCTGTTTTCGGCTGTTTTTGTATTTCAGGTTTTCACGTTTCGAGAACTGCCCAGAAAAATTATATAAAAAATCAGCGAACCGGAAACAACACTACATCCGAAGGGCAGCCTGGGGGGGCCACAGGGGCTCTAGGCGCCCTGTGGGCGCGCCCCCCTGGGCCGCGCCGGGGGGGCGCCTGGGCCCCCCAAGGCTCCCCCGGTGCCCTACTTTGGCATATATTTAAAGGGTCCTCCGTAACCCTCAGAACAGGACTTCTTTTCGCGATCCCATCTCTGTTCCTCCGCCGCCGCCGCTTCCAAGATCGGGAGCACCATGAGAACTTTTCCCGGCACCCTGCCGGAGTGGAGGATCACCACCGGGATCTTCTCCACCACCATGGACGCCTCCCGGATGACTCGTGAGTAGTCTCCCTTGGACCATGAGTCCATGACCAGTAGCTATGTGATGTTCTCCTCCCGTTCTTGTGCTTCACTAATTAGTCCTCGTGAGCTGCCCTACATGATCGAGGCACCTATGTAATCCTTATGCTGTTGCTATGTTGAGTTTGCTGGGATCCGATGGATTATGAGATTATGTTCAGATTGATCTTGAGTAATATATTTGATTCACCTCTTTTATATTTTAGTTCATAAGTAATTCTTGCATGTTCTCTGTTGTTATTTATTGCTTTGGCCGAGTAGTAAGTAGTGACTCCAAGAGGGAACGTTATGCTCGATTGTGGGTTCATGCCCCTCGATGACTAGCTTGAGTGACAGAAACATGAGTCTAGGGGATGTGTTGTGGCCACAAGGGGGAAAACAACGGTGCTTGTGCCCGCGGGTGCAAGGATTGTTTACTTTACGCAAAGTTCTTTTAATGCAGTTGTCTGTTGCATTGAGTTTACACTATGGGTGGGACTCGCAACTTAATACTAGCGAGATGTTCTGCATAGATATCTCAAGGTGGATGATTAGTAGTAGATATTGATGGATTTCGGTCTACTTACTTTGGCGTACCGCCCATGCTTTGAACCTCAACCTTTCTTGCAATGTAATCAGCATTGGTTTGCGTTCGTGGTCCTGTCAATTGCCTAGCTGTAATTTGTTTACCTCACATAGCTGTTTTGTCGTCTTTTGGGAGAGAGACATCACTAGTGAACATCATGAGACTCCGGTCCATATTACCATCATTGATCACATCCACTATTTACTTTTCGCTATTTACTTACTATTGCAAAACACTATCTATCACTACTATCATATTGCTTTTAACTCTTTGTGAACTACAAGGCCGGAGAGATTGACAACCTCTCTGTACTCATTGGGAGCAAAGTTATTTGTATCTGTGTGCAGGTCCACGTTGATTGCTAATTGCGCCGTTAGCAATTGACACGTACTTGTTGAACCTAGGAGTCTCTGGGGATTCGATGCTTGGCATATTTGCTAGGGGAGAACACTTCTACTTACGGCATCTTACACCTTCCACTTTGGGTAACCAACGAGGGGTTCGAGGCCCATCACTTGGCCTTGTGCATCATTTGGTGGCTCCCCACCATCTTGTGATTGATCTTGCACTTGGCCTTGTTCGTCCGGTTGAGGGCATTCACTTAGTTCTTCGGAAGCGTGTGGGTCTTGGGTTGGTGATGGTTCCACTTGAGTGGAACATTGTCCTTCTCCTTCGGCCACAAGGGGTTCCTCAATGGGTAGGATATATCCAACACCCATTCTTCTTATGGTTTGGGGAGGAATTTCATCACCTACATCACAAGTACCACTTTGCTCCACTTGGGAGCCGTTATTCTCATCAAACTCTATGTTACTCGTCTCCTCAAAGAGTCCATTGGAATTATTGAGGACACGGTAAGCATGAGAGTTTGTAGCATAACCAACAAATATGCCCTCATGAGCTCTAGATTCAAATTTAGACAAACGAACATCTTTCTTGAGGATGAAAAACTTACACCCGAACACCCGGAAGTACTTGAGATTGGGCTTGTTACCGGTAAGTATCTCATATGGAGTTTTGTTCAAGCCTTTGCGGAGATAGAGCCGATTGGATGCATGACAAGTGTTGTTGATGGCTTCGGCCCAAAAGTTGTATGGAGATTTGAATTCCGCCACCATGGCCCTTGCCGCGTCCATCAGTGTCCGGTTCTTTCTCTCCGCTACACTACTTTGTTGAGGGGTATAGGGTGCTGCATATTGATGATTGATCCCCTCATCACTAAGAAACTCATCCAAGGTGTAGTTCTTGAACTCGGTGTCGTTGTCACTTCGGATCATCAAAATCTTTGGTTCATGTTGTCTTTGAGCTTCATTTGCAAAGTTGATGACGGTTTGTTGGGTCTCACTCTTCTTCTTGAAGAAGTATACCCAGGTGTATCTTGAATAATCATCCACAATCACCAAGCAATACTTTCTACCCCCAAGACTATCAAAAGATGGAGGCCCAAAGATATCCATGTGAAGCAGCTCTAGGGGTCTTTTTGAGTAGATGATAGTCGTGGGAGGGTGAGCCGTCTCATGTAACTTCCCTTCAATGCAAGCCCTGCAATATGATCTTTGGCAAAGCTAACATTTGTTAGTCCACGGACATGGTCCCCCTTGAGAAGACTTTGCAAAGATCTCATATTGACATGGGCTAACCGGCGATGCCAAAGCCATCCCACATCAACTTTAGCCATTAGGCATGTCGCGGTCTTAGTGGGTTGCTTCGAGAAGTTAACCACATAAAGACCGTTCTCAACATGTCCAACATAGGCTACTTTAAGAGTCTTGCTCCACAAGAGGGCCACGGTGTCAATATCAAAGAATGTAGCAAAGCCCATGAGTGCAAGTTGGCGAACAGAAAGTAAATTATATGCAAGGGACTCAACAAGCATGACTTTCTCGATCGTGAGATCATGAGAGACAACAACCTTGCCAAGCTCCAATACCTTAGAAGATGAAGCATCACCCCATTCGACGTTGGTGGCCATAGATGAGCCTAGATGCACGTCCACCACCAAGTCTTTTCTTCCGGTCATATGATTTGTGGCTCCACTATCGAGCAACCATGATCCCCCACCGGAAGCAAACTCCTACAAGAGATCAATGCTTGGATTTAGGTACACATTTGCTAATGGGTCCTTTGAGGTTAGTAACAAGGGTCTTAGGAACCCAAATAGACCATTCACTGTACTCATAAGAAGAACCAACAAATTTAGCAAAGACATGACCATCACTAGCATGACATAAGACATATGAAGGATTGAAGTCGCCGGCCATGTTTGATGGTATGGTGGGGTTTTTCATGACCCCACCACCCTTCACCTTGTTCTTCTTCTTAGAGGCACCCTCTCCCTCTTTCACAAAGGTTTTTCAGAGAGGGGGAGGTAGCTTGGTCTTGTCATTCTTCTTCGTCTTGGGCTTAGAAACAAACCCAATTCATTCCTTTGCCACAACCTCCTTTTGATTGCTCAAACGATTGTTGAGGTTCTTCTCACCTTGTATGCATGTCACAAGGCCTTTCTCAAGTTGTTTCTTCAACTTGGCATTTTCTTCAACAAGATGCACACGCTCGCAACATGGGTTAGTAGCATTTGCATTATCAATCAAAACCATGCGAGGAAAGATGGCCTTTTCCTTGGTTAGCGAAACTTGGAGTTGATCATGAGACTCCTTGAGAGAAGCATGCATACCTTTTAAGGCCTTGTGAGCCTTGTCAAGTGTAACAAACTCCTCCTTGAGTCTAGCATGGTCAACCCCAAGTTTTGCCTTTTCGGAGTATTGCATACGAGAGACAACTAAAGCATGATTGAGATCTTTCTTTAATTTAGCATGATGATCGTTGTGTGACTCCTCAAGAGCCAAACAAAGACCACGCTCTTCCTCTAGAGCATTATAGAGATCCGATATTTCATCGGCATAGTCTCGACTATGTCCTTCCATTTTAGCAATTGCCTCCTCGTGAGTCTCGATCATGTCATTGGCCTCACCGAGTTGTTCCAAGAGAGCAACAAAATGCTTCTTGGGTTTTCCCTTGAGTTTGCTCATAAACAACTCAAACTCATTCTCTTCCTCCTTGGCTCCCTCACTCTCATCAATACAATCCGTTAATGAGGGATTAGAGATGATGGTAGTGTTGATGTTTGGAGTTACCTTGTTGGTGGCCTTAGCCATGAGACACTTGGCGGTGATGTTCTCATTTGTAGAGTCGAAGAGAGATGTGCGTCGAGTAGTAGTGGCAATAGCAATTGTGGCCATGGTGACCATCTCATCATCTTCATCATTATCATCATCCTCAACATATTCTTCTTGGGCCACCAACCCTTTGGGAGGAGTCTTCTTGTTGAAGTTGTTCTTGTTGGGATAAGACTTGGCCTTGTCCTTCCGGATAAGCTTGCCTCCAAAGTCTTCTCTTTTCTCATATGGGCAATCTGCAACGAAGTGGCTTACATTTCCACAGTTGAATCATGCCCTCACTCGTTCCTTGCCCTTGTTCCCACTTGAGTTGTTCTTGTTGATGTTGGGCCTCGTGTTCTTCTTGTTGCCCCAAAATTGTCGTGAAGCAAGAGCCATGTCCTCATGATAGGCATATTTGGTGTCCTCGGGGCAACTCTCATCATCATCCTCCTCCTCCTCTTCTTCCACACAAGCCTTGGCCTTCAAGGCAAGGTTAGGCTTCTTTGATCGTTGAGCTCTTAACACCGCATTGTCAGCGGTCTTGTCCAAGATCCTCATAGCAACGAACTCATCCAACACTTCATTTGATGACAAGTGGTGGAAGTCTGGTCTTTGGCGAATGACGGAGGACATGGCCTTATGGTAGGGCATTATGGCCTTGAGAAACTTGCGCTTGATCCAATTTTCATCTGTGTCCTTACTCCCATGATCTCAAAGAGAGACCGCAAGAGTGGTTAATCTCCGATAAAGTTCACGAGGATCTTCTTCTTCGATCATAGCAAACTCATCGGCTTCATCTTGCACAACTTCATAGTTTGAGCGTTGAATGCTAGCGCTCCCCTTGTACATGGTGCCAACATGATCCCAAGCTTCCTTGGCCACAGTGAAGGGTCGAACATGTGCAATGTCTTCGGGAGGGATAGCATCTTGAAGTATGCAAAGAACAGACTCGTTGAATTGAAGATCCGCAGCTTCTCTCGGAGTTAAGTTGTCGGGATCACGTGGATAAAAACCTTGCTCAACGATTCTCCAAAGATTAGTAGAGCAATGATTTAAATGACGTTTGAAGAAAAACATCCAAGTAGCAAAATCACAATTTTTTATAAACTTAGGAGGAGGCCCAACGGAATTTAAATGAGGTGTGGGAACGGGTCCCCCATAGTGAGTAGGAGGAGCGGAGTAGGCAAAGATCCCATTCCCATTCTTAGTAACCGGGGCTTGTTCACTACTAGCTTCTCCCTTGTAGGGAGTAGCCTCCGACACGATGATAGCGGGACGAACCACTTCCAACGGTGTGGTGGATAATTTAAGCCCCTCAAGCAAATCTTTAAACATGCCTTTGACCTCGGTCGCTAGTGATTCTTTCAATGTGGTAATAGCCACATTGAACTCCTCACGAGAGATCGAGGCTCCCCCATCAGACGTAGGCAAGGACGGAGTTCCACTGGAATGTTCCTCCGTCTCGACTATGTTGTCACCCATACTCTTTGGACGGTAAAGTCCGTAAAAAGTGACGAGGCTCTGATACCAATTGAAAGGATCGATATGGTTGACTAGGGGGAGGGGGGTGAATAGGCAACTAACAATTTTTAACTTTTCTTAACCACTTTAAATTGAGCGACAAAGTAAGTTGTCTAGATATGCTACGATGGAGACAACTTATAGGAAGCGAAGATAACAACCTCACAAGGAAGCTATATAAGATAAACAACTAAAGGACAGAAATAACCACAAGTGGAACCGGTGATGACGAGGATGTGTTACCGAAGTTCCTTCCCTTTGAGGGGAAGTACGTCTCCGTTGGAGCGGTGTGGAGGCACAATGCTCCCCAAGAAGCCACTAGGGCCACCGTATTCTCCTCACACCCTCACACAATGCAAGGTGTCGTGATTCCACTAGTGGTGCCCTTGAAGGCAGCAACCGAACCTTTACAAACAAGGTTGGGGCTATCTCCACAACCGAATTGGAGGCTCCCAACGACACCACGAAGCTTCACCACAATGGAATATGGCTTCGATGTGACCTCAACCGTCTAGGGTGCTCAAACACCCAAGAGTAACAAGATCCGCTAGGAATTAGTGGGGGGGAATGAAATATATCTTGGTGGAAGTGTAGATCGATGCCTTCTCAAGCAATCCCGAGCAAATCAACAAGTTTGATAGGCTAGGGAGAGAGATCGGGAGAAAATGGAGCTTGGAGCAACAATGGAGTATTTGGGGGAAGAGGTAGGTCAACAATGAAGAAGAAGGTGCCTTTATATAGTGGGGGGAACAATCCAACCGTTACCCCCCCACTTAGCCCCGCAGAGAGCGGTACTACCGGTTGAGTGAGCGGTACTACCGCTTAGTAAGCGGTACTTCCGTTGCACCCTAGCGGTACTGCCGCGCAAGGGGGCTGGGACCCAAAGAAGTACTACCGTGGAAGCAGGGGCGGTACTACGGATGGGGAGCGGTACTACCGCTTCTAGTGCCGCAAAACCCGACATGAGAAAGTGCGTTCTCGAGTCGAGGCGGTAGTAAAACGGAGCTGCAGCGGTACTACCGCAGAGTGCTACAAGCGGTACTACCGCTCAGTGGAGCGGTACTACCGCTTGAGGCACTTAGGCGGTACTACCGCTGAGGCCCGTGGTACTACCGCTGGGGCCAGGAAAAACAGAGAAGGGGGAAAGTAGAACTCCATTGAGGCGGGAAGGTATGGTGGGTGCGATAAGGAAGTGTACGTGTTGATTCCACCCTAACCTTACTAAAGAGGATCCCCTCTTGATAGTACGGTGACCCCTATGAAACTAGTCCACCAACAAAGAAACGAATAGAGCTACACGATCTTGAATCGAGCACCGAGGGGATATAATCGTCTCGTGCCAAAGAATGAATCTCTGAAAAACTTAGTGAACACGATTAGTCCGCAAAAGCAATGTCATCAATCACCAAAACACTATCGGGCAAGATATGCCCTTACAGACTTTTACCTTGAATCTTTCAGATCTGAACATTCATGCCACAATTAAGAGAATTACATTGAAAAACTATATTGATTAGTATTCCACATCAAAAATTCTTTCTTTATCATTTACCTACTCAAGGACGAGCAGTAATTAAGCTTGGGGATGCTTGATACGTCTCCAACGTATCTATAATATTTTATTGTTCCATGCTATTATTTATGAAGTCTTGGATGTTTAATGGGCTTTATCATTCACTTTTATATCATTTTTGGGACTACCCTACTAACCCAAAGGCCCAGTCCAGATTGCTGTTTTTTTTGACTATTTCAGGGTTTTGCAGAAAAAGAATATCAAACGGAGTCCAAACGGAATGAAACCTTCGCGATAGATATTTTTGGAGATAATCACGCACGCGGAGCTTGAGGACCAAGTCAGGGGACAGAGAGGTGGCCCTCGAGGGTGGGGGGCGTGCCCCCCTTCCCAGGGTGCGCCCCCTTCCTCGAGGCCCCCTCAAGTGGCCCCCGGTGCCCTCCTTCTTCCTATATAAGTCCACGTACCCCAGAAACTCCATATACAGAGAGAAAACCCTAATTCCACCACTGTACCTTCTGCTCCCGTGGAGATCCCATCTTGGAGCCTGTTCCGGAGCTCCACCGGAGGGGGATCCATTATGGAGGCCTTCATCATCATCATCATCGCCCTCACCATGAGTTGTGAGTAGTTTACCACAGACCTTCAGATACATAGCTAGTATCTAGATGGCTTCTTCTCTCTCTTCGGATCTCAATTCAAAGTTCTCCTCGGTCTTCGAGGAGATCTATTCGATGTAATCTCTTTTTGCGGTGTGTTTGTCGAGATCCGATGAATTGTGAGTTTATGATCAAGGTTATCTATGAAAGATATTTGGTTCTTCTTTGAACTTTTTATGTGTGCTCATAATATCCTTGCAAGTCTCTTCGAATTATTGGTTTGATTTGGCCTACTAGATCTATAGTTCTTCCAATGGGAGAAGTGCTTGGCTTTTGGTTCAATCTTGCGGTGTCCTTTCCCAGTGACAGTAGGGGCAGCAAGGCACGTATTGTATTGTTGCCATCGAGGATAAAAAGATGGGGTTTACATCATATTGCTTGAGTTTATCCCTCTACATCATGTCATCTTGCTTAAGGCGTTACTCTTTTCGTATGAACTCAATACACTAGATGCATGCTGGATAGCGGTCAATGTGTGGAGTAATAGTAGTAGATGCAGGCAGGAGGCGGTCTACTTGTCTCGGACGTGATGCCTATATACAATGATCATTCCTAGATAGTCTCATAATTATTCGCTTTTCTATCAATTGCTCGACAATAATTTGTTTACCCGCCGTAGAATATCGCTATCGTGAGAGAAGCCACTAGAGATAGCTATGGCCCCCGGGTCTATTCACAACATATCAATCTACATCTACTTTACTTTTACCGCTTTTATTTGTTGTTTTATTAAACTAAAAATACCAAAAATATAAACTATCATCTCTATCAGATCTCACTCTCGTAAGTGAACATAAAGGGATTGACAACCCCTTATCGCGTTGGATGCGAAGTTCTTATTTGTTTGTGCATGTGCGAGGGATCCGCGTGTGGTCTCCTACTGGATTGATACCTTGGTTCTCAAAAACTGAGGGAAATACTTACGCTACTGTGATGCATCTCCCTTTCCTCTTCGAGGGAATACAACGCAAGATCAAGAGGTAGCAAGCACCCAGTGTACTTCTTCAACACGGTGCTTCGTGACGCTCGGGCACGCTATCAGATGCCGCAGAAGCTTCTGCTTGCGCTCCTCATCACTTCGCTCAAGCTACGCCACTACTTCCAAGGCCATCCCATCAAGGTCGTCTCGGCTTACCCACTGGAGAGGGTACTTAGGAGCCCCAACGCTGCGGGAAGAGTCGCTGAATGGAATATCGAGTTGCAGGTGTTCCAGTTGGAATTCAGCACGACCAGAGTCATCAAAGGAGCCGCGCTCGCTGACTTCGTGGCAGAATGGACTGATGACCCGGAGCTCGAAGTGGGTGAGGACCGATCCCTCTCGCCAAGAAGTGAAGCGCCGGACGGCTGGGTCATGTACTTCGATGGTGCGTTCGCGTGCGAGGGTGCGGGGGGCTGGAGCTGTGCTCATCTCGCCCACTCAGGACAAGCTTTACTACACCATGCAGCTCTGCTTTCAGCCGGGCGATAAGGTCTCCAACAACCTCGCGGAATACGAGGGCCTCATTGTTGGTCTCAATGCTGCGGTGGCCCTGGGAGTGAAGCGCCTCGTCATCAGGGGCGACTTGCAGCTCCTCGTCAACTTCTCGAAGAAGGTATACGAGCCAAAGGACGAGCATATGGAGGCATACCACACGGTGGTACGCAAAATGGAGAAGCAGTCCTTAGGCCTGGAGCTGCAGCACGTGCCCCGTGGCACCAACAAGGAAGCATACGACATCGCCAAAAGGGCATCCAAGCGCCTGCCCCAGGAGCCAGGCGTCTTCGAGGAGCGGCTCCTCAAGCCTTCGGCATCATCCCCGCATTAGGGGCCGGCGACGCCTCAGGAGGAGCTCCACCAACCACCGACCTCGGGAGGCCCCACATACGGCCCGACCTCAGGACCCCGCCTGCTCCTGGTGCTCGAGCCTTAGGAGGGATGCTGGACGAAGGAGCTCAAGGCATACCTAGTATGAAGAGCGCTACCAGAGAAGGAAGAGGATGCAGAGCGTGTAGCCCGACAGGCTATGGCCTATTGCATTCAAGACAGTGAGCTTTACAGGAAACGACCAAATGATGTTTCTTTACGACACATCTCCAAGAAGCAAGGGAGCGAGCTTCTAGATGATATCCACGCCGGGGACTGCGGGCATCACTCATCGTCACACACCCTGGTTAGCAAGGTGTTCCGTAGCGGTTTCTACTGGCCCACTACGCTCAATGATGCAGCCGAGCTGGTGAAGTCCTGCGAGGCTTGCCAATTCCATGCCAAGCAGATCCACCAGCCGGCTCAGGGCCTCCAAACTATCTCGCTCTCCTGGCGATTCGCGGTCTAGGGGCTGGACATCCTAGGCCCATTCCCTCGAGCGCCCGAGGGCTACCGCTACCTCTATGTCGCCATCGACAAGTTAACCCAATGGGCAGAGATGGAAGCCGTCCGAACCATTCCAGCCGGATCCACAGTCAAGTTTATCAAGGGTCTCGTAAGCCGGTTCGCGGCCCCGAACTGCATCATCATCGACAACGGTTCACAGTTCACTAGCAACCTTTTCAAGACATTGTGCTAACCTTGGAAGACAGATTTGCTACACTTCGGTGGCACACCCCAGGAGCAATGGCCAGGCCGAGCATGCCAACGCGGAGGTTTTAAGAGGATTCAAGACCAGGACCTTCAAGAAGAGGCTCGAGGCTTGCGGAAGGGGCTGGCACAATGAGCTCCAATCCGTGTTGTGGTTCATCCGCACCACCGCCACCAAGCCAACAAGCGAGACCCCATTCTTCCTTGTCTACGGAGCAAAAGCGGTTCTCCATCACGAGGTCAGGAACCGCTCCGCGCGGGTCCTAGCGTTTGATGAAACGCAACATGACGCCATGGCGGCGATGGACCTCGTGCTGGGAGAGGAACACCATCGGGAAGCCTTGCTCCGAGCGGCAATGTACCAGCAGGCATTGGGGCGGTACCACTGTCACAACATCCGCTATAGGACGCTCGAGGTGGGCGACCTTGTCCTAAGGCGAGTCCTCTCCAGGGAAGGGCTGCACAAGCTTTCACCCATGTGGGAGGGCCCGTTCATGATTGCCCAAGTCTTCAGGCCTGGCGCTGTATGCCTGGAGACGGGGGACGGCATCCCTATCCAGAACGCGTGGAACATCCGACACCTCCGGAAGTTCTACCCATAAAGCAAGGCCTTGTGCCTGTGAAGACAAGGCTCTGTGCCTATGAAGCAAGGCCCCATGCCTGTGAAGACAAGGTCCTCTGCCTGAGAAGCCAAAGCCCAGTGCCCGTGAAGCAAGGCTCGCGCCTGTGAAGGTCTCCGCCCGTGACACTCTCACATAATAATGAGTGTGGTTGTACACGCCCTGGAGTCTCCGTAGTGCCGCCCTCAGGCCTCGGGGGCCCCCTCCCGCGTCCTAGTGGCAGCACTTAGCTCCGCGCTGGTGAGAAGACTAGACTAGGTGCCGGACGCGGCTGTTCATTTGCTTTTTGGAGTTGGCTTGCCCCTTCCTTCTTTTAATGGATTTTGAAAGTTCTAGTGTTTCTCGACTGGCTTGGTTGAACCACCTCTCTCTTTGATTCTTCCCTCGATTCTTTGCCTTGCATTGGGGAGAGCGGCAGTTGCCTGCTGCTCTCCCTCACGCGCCTCCCTTAGCCCATGCGAGAGGTCCACATTTGAGCTCGTGATCGGAGCATCCATCTCCTTAAGTCCGTGCCCCACGAGTACCGCGACAGAGTGCATTCGACCATGTTCAGCCCATGCCTGGGACCTCATGTGGCAAAGGATAATAATCTCATAATGAGTTTTTGCAGCTCCTCGAAGGGCCGCGCCTCACGAGATGGGGGCTATCCCGAATACGTCAAGATAAGTCTCCTCCCTCTATGGGAGCATAATACACAGACCTCACAACACTAACCGGAAACAATAAACATGGCACCCAGCAGCATAAAAATCACGGTTCATTACATGCCACACCAGGTGTAATGCCCAGGATGGAACTATACCTCCTACGTGTCGAGGCACGACTTAAAGGTATAAGCCCATCCTAGAATGATCTCAAGTTTGGTATCTTTGCACGACTCATGTAAAAGAGGGATTAAATTGCAAAAGGAGATAGTTGGCTTACACTCGCCACTTCACACAATACATTACATAAGCAAAACATCACAACCCGACTACGGGCGAAGATCCAACAGAAAGATACCAAAACAACATAAAGCCACAGGTCAGGATCGAATCCTAGTAGAAACCTCTACTGATCGTCGAAACGTCACAAACATACGGCCAAACTCTTCATCGAGCTCCCAGTGAAGAACTTGAACCAGCTCCTGCATCAAACTCGGCTGAACCTGCATCTGGTGTTGTAGTATCTGTGAGCCACGAGGACTCAGCAATCCCATAACCATGGGTAACAAGACTAGCAAAGCTTTGTGGGTAGGAAGAGGTAAAGTGGTGAGGTTGCAGCAGCGGCTAAGCAAAGCATATGGTGGCTAACTTACGAGTACCAGAATAAGATGAGCATCTACGCAAACGGTCGCAAAAGTAGTGATCGCTAAAGATCCTGAACTACATACGGTCAAACATAACCCCACCGTGTTCTCTTCTCAAAGTGAAAAGAGACAGTCACGGTTACTCACACAGTTGTGTGTTTTACTTCGGATCATCTGTCAAGTTCTCTACAACCGGACATTAACAAATTCCAATCTGCCACATAACCGCGGGCACGGCTTTCGAAAGATCATAACCCTGCAGGGGTGTCCCAACTTAGCCCATCACAAGCTCTCACGATTAGCTGAAGTGATAAATATAATATCATCACCCCTTATCTTAGGGAAAATCCGATCAGGCTCGGCATCCCGGTAGCACAAGTCATTTCGACAATGGTAAAACAAGTCCAGCAAGACCTCCCGGCGTGCCGACACCCTGATGGTAGCCGCGTGCATCTCGTCTCAGGCCACGTCCGGATGAGCGCTACGTACAGATACCGAAGACCCCAGCGAACTGGGTAGTATCCGCAAGTGACTCTAGTTTGGGACCAACACCATCAGCACTGGCCCCCCCTGTTATGTAGAATTAAGAATCCTCGGGTAGCGCTAACTCCCTATGCAATTTAATTAATTAATTAAGTTGTTATAATGAGCAAATTAAAACCAATGTTGGGCCTTGCTGGAGGAGTTTTATTCAAAGTCGAACTGTCAAGGGGTCCCCATTTCACCCATCGTGTAAGGAACGCAAAATCAAGGAACATAATGCCGGTTTATCGGCGCCTAAGGTGGCATGAGTGGAACAAAACACCGAGCAAAAGGCCAAGCCTTCCACCCATGCCCAGTATATAGGTGTGTTAATGATATTAATAGATATTGTGATGTAACCAACAACAAGTTCCCTCCTGGAACAAACTTCATCTTCACCTGCAACTAACAACGCTATAAGAGGGGCTGAGCAAGCGGGTAACATAGCCAAACAGTGGTTTTGCTAGGAAGGTTTCAAGGTTAGAGGTTTCATGGCAACAAGGAGAGGCTGACATAAAAGATGGGTAGCGCGACATGTAACGATAGCATCGAGACAACTAAACATGGCAATGGTAGTAAAGGTATCCAAGGGTATGATCATCTTGCCTGGGAATCCACAAGGAAGAAGAACTGATCCATGAAGTAGATGGAGCAACATAGTCGAGCGAATCCTCACAACTCCGGAACGAAACCGAAGCTAACAAGAGAAGCAACCGGAAAGAAGCTGTCGGGGGAAACTGTCCACCACGAACACCTATGGGACCGGAGCCCCTTGTCTGTGCGGTACGAGGGCGGAGGGAGCACAAAGAGCAGATCGAAGCACACACGCGGGCAGTTTTACCCAGGTTCGGGCCGCGGTGAACGCGTAAAACCCTACTCCTGCTTGGTTGTGTATTGAGTTGGGCGCTCGGAGCTTGAAGAAGCAGCTACACGAGCGTGAGAATGATCTAGGTTCCGAACCCCCTCCACGTTGTGCATGGGCCTCCTTTTATAGTGCAAGGGGTCACCGACAGGTGTCAACGTAGGAGAAAGGGGTAAAAATGTAAAAGATGTGGTAGTTGGAACAGTGCGGGAACAGTGGAGCTACAGTGCAGAACAGTGGTCTATACCTACTTTGACAGTGGGGGACAAGGGCATTTAATGCCCGTCGCCGTCGACCCCAAAAGCTCCCGCCGTTGCGTCTCCGTCTGCCACGGCGATGGATCCACTGCCGTGGAGTGCCACCGTGTCCCCCAGGCTGCACAGCCATCCGCCACGCGTCCCTGGAGTGGCCCCAGGGCGACGCGTGGGCCGATGAGCTGGAGCGCGGGCACACAGCGCACCTCCCCCGGCAAGCACCTTGCCGGGGATCTCGACCTTGCCGGGCCCGGAAGCTTGCCGCTCCCCGAGCCCTTGCCGGGTCTTCTAAGATAAAATCTTCTATTCGTCCTGACAAGCTCCTCTTGCCAGGGCCTCGTGCTAGTTAATCAATCTCGAGCCTGGGACGGCCTTCCCGGCAAGCTCCTCTTGCCGGGGTCTTGGTCTTCTGTCTTGTATACTTTGTTTTTGAATGGCTAGATAAGGGTCAGGAAGGTCTCCGGCGAGCCAGCAGTAAACCTTGCCGCGGGAGGCTGCAACTGCCCGTGCACAAGTTGGGGTACTGAGGCACCCCTACCTTAGTACACCGACAGGAGCCCCCGGGCCTGGGCCACACACGGTGCCGAGCGCTGTTGGGCCAGGCCCAAAACAGTGCACGGGCACCCGCGGCCCGCGGCGCGCCGAATCCACTTCCCTATCCGCCGCACCCCACGGTAACGGCACGCGTCGATTGCGGCGCCGTGGGATGGGACGTGCCCACGATTTCTTTAATGGGGAGGGCGAAACGCCCCCCACTCCCCCATAAAAGCAGAGAGAGCGGCGCGGTTCCCCTCCCTGCGCACTCATTACCATCGTCTTCTTCCTCAGATTCCTCTGCTCTTTGCCTCTACTCCTCCGCCACCACCAAGCTCTTCGCCCCCTTCCTTCCACCGCGTCCGCCATGGCCCCAAAGACCGACAAGGCGAAGGCGGAGAAGTCCAAGCGGGAGAAGTCAGATCAGGCGGCGAAGCTCGTCGCGTTGCGGAAGGAGCACATCGTCTTCGCGCCGAAGCTCGGCGTGCGGGAGCTCTGGAGCAAATATTATTGGTTCTGGTCCAAGGAGACTCCAGCGCACCCCCGCACGCGCGTCTACCCGGCCGTCGCCAAGGACTACTACCCCGGCGGGTATTACTTTTTCGCAGCCTTCTTCCACTGCGGTCTGTGCCCTCCCTTCTCAAACTTTTTCTGCGATATCATGAATACTTATGGCCTCCACCTCCTCGACTTCACTCCCAACGCCATCCTCACCATGTCCGTTTTCGCACACATGTGCGAAAACTTCGTAGGAATCCAGCCCAACGTAGCTCTCTTTAGGCACTTTTTCATCCCCAGAGTAGAGGCCGACGCCCCCCTCTCCGGAGGAATCTCTTGGGTGTTTAGGCTGAATAAGAAACCCGCCTACTTGCCGGGGGAGCTCCGCGGCAAGTGGGAAGAGTGGCGCGCGGAGTGGTGCTGGGTTGTCGAGGAGCGGCCGCAACACTTCACCGCGCCGCGCACATCGCCCATCGTGCGCGGCAGGGATTGGAGTAACTTCGATTCCGACGACTCCAAGCTGGATATTGCTCTCGTCAGGATCATGCGCCTTCGGATGGCGCCGCTGTCTGTCGCTGAAGTGGGCGCTGACTTTCTTCGTCGCCGGATCGCCCCCCTCCAAGACCGGAAAAGGCCGGCGTGGCAATACGGGGGCCCGGCAGACATCATGAGGCTGCGCCCCGGCCTCAATTTTAACTTCACAACACTCGAGCTGCGGGGTATGGTCAGGGAACTTTTCAAGTTCGACCCGGCCCACCCCGAGTACTTCCGCGCTCCCCGGGGAGTGGTGCCGCTCTGCGCCAGCAGCGCCCGGGATCGCCTTGTCGCTATGATGCCCGCGTGCGACTCTCATGGAGTGGAGCGCACGTGGATTGCGCCCAAGCCTATCGACGTCCTCGAGTTCTACGACCGCCTTGTGGAGGTGTTGGAGAAGAAGGACGATCTCAAGCTGCACACGCGGGCCACCACCGACCAAGAGATTGCTTACATAGCTTCTCGCGCTGAAGAAGTCGCCGCAGCCTCGGCGGCGGGAAACTTTGGATACACACCCGCGGAGGCGGAAGCCGCGGATGCCGCCAGCCAGGCGGACAATGAGGAGATTCGCAAGCTGCTAGAGCTCCCTCCCGACGCGCTCGCCGTGATCCCCTCGCTGAGGCACTCTGGGATCAGTGGGATCGCGACGGAGGCCGCGGCAATGGAGGGAATCGCCGGAGGAAGCAGAGGCGCCGCGAGGGGCGGAGGCGCCAAGGGGAAGAGGGCCGCATCGTCGGATGCTGGGCCCAACGAGCCGGCCGAGGCAGAGGAGGGGGAGGAGGAGGAGGCCGAAGACTCCGGCGGATCGACAGAGTTGTACGCCGACGACCTCTCCTCGTCGGAGAGCTCCCCGCCCCCGGCAAGCCCGAAGCAGTCCCCGTTGAAGCGTCTCCGCAAGGCGGCGACGGGAGAGCAGACGCGAGCGCCCCGGCAACAGCCAGCTCGCCGGGCAGCTCCCCGGCCGAGCCAAGCCGCGCCAAGGGCGGCCGGCGTGCCGGCCACGGCAGAGGCGTCCCGCAGGCCGGCACCGAGCCGGCAAGGATCTTCTCGGAGCGGAGCAGCTGCTCCGCCCCCTTCTCGGGCGCCGGCCACCACAGGGGCTGGGCCTACGCAGCCCCCAGCCCCGGTGGCTCCGAAACGCGCGAGGGAACCTTCATCCTCCGCTCCTCGCGCCGACGCGCCCACCGTGGAGTTCGACTTCTCCGCGCTGAGCGAGGACGACGAGGAGGACCAAGAGTAAGGACCCGAGACCTTACTCCTTCTTGATTTTTATATCTCGATTGTTGCTGACGCTTGATTTTGTTTATTGCTTGTGATGGCAGGACCTTGGAGCAGCGCGCGAAGAGGGTCAAGGTGCCCACAGTTGAGGTCGTGGAAGACCCATCCGACGCGGAAGCAGGGATCGCGGCGGAGCCGATCTTGCCGGACCCGAGTGCCGCTCCGGGGAGCAGCCCCCAGCGCAGCCCCCAGCGTAAGTTAGAGGTTTACTGTTTTTTTGCTCGTCGGGGCGCGCTTAGGGCTTTGATCTCTGAATGTCTTGGTTCTTCTATCTTCTCTTGTGCAGAGGTGGAGCCGCAGCGGGAAGAGCGCCCGGAGGCCGTTACCGAGGAGCCGCAGGCCCCGCCGTCCCCGGCAAGGCAAAACTCTCCGGCGAGGGAGAGCGCTCCGCCAAGGGCGGGTACTCCGCCAAGGCAGAGTACCCCGCCAAGGGCGAGCAGCCCGGCGAGGACGGCCACTCCGCCAGGGCCGAGCTCCCCGGCAAGGGAGCCCGCCGCAGAGGACGTCCGCCAAGGTACGTTCTGTACTTGGTTTTCTTGACTTTGCTTCTTTTTGGATCTTTGCTTGATTTTGAACTTCTTTTTCTTCTTCTCTTAGATCTTCCTCCTCCTCCTCCCGCACCGATGGAGACCGAGGTCATCAATATCGAGGATGAGGAGGGCGCGCAGGGCGGCGGCGATGACGTCCCCGTCGTCGTGGAGATGGCCGAGGCCACCGCGGAGACGGCCGAAACCACCGAGCCGGCCGTGCAGGAGACCGCTCCGGCTGCCGATGCAGCGGCCGGGGAGGGGGACGGCGACCGCACCGCCAACCCGGAGGTGGCGGGAGCATCAGATGCTGCACCGGCCGCCGGTCCCTCCGCCGGCGAGGAGCCAGCCGGTTACTATCTTCGTGCCCCCAATGGCATCTTTATCCAAGTGCCTTGGGGGTCTTCATCAAGAGCTCCCGCGGAGGGCGAGGCGTTTGACGGGGAAGTCCTCGCCTCCGCGGGTCTGACAGTCGTCGAAGCGCCCGGCGAAGGAGATGGGCCCGAGGAGGAGAAGCTTCTCCACCAGCTCCTGGCCCTTTACCGGGCCAGGCAGGCGAAGCTCGCCTCCCGGGAAGCGCTTGCCGCCAAGGCCGCCGCCGAAATGGAGAAGCGTGCGGCGGAGCTCAGCGCTGCCCACAAGGCGGGCCTCCGCGAGGTGGCGGAGGCGCGCCAGCGCCTTGCCGGCGAATATGAAGAATGGGTGCTGGAGAAGGCCGAGGCTGAGGAACAGCAACGGCTCGCCGGGGTGGAGATGTCCCGGCGAGAGGGAGAGCTCGCGCAGCGGAAGGTGGATCTCGACTCCCACGAGGAGGACCTTGCCGCTCGCGAGGCTGCTCTTGGCGGGGAGCTGAAGGAGGCGAAAGCCGCTGCTGCTGCCGCGGAAGACGCCAAGAAGGAGCTCGCCGCCAAGGTCATCCAGTTGGAGAAGGCGATGAAGGTGAGCGCCGAGAAGGTTGCCGCGCTCATTACTGAGCGCGAGAAGGACGCCCACACCAACGCGGAGCTCCAAGTAAGCTTATCAAAGAAGGGCGACGAGTTGAAGGCCGCCAAGGATTCCATCGAAGACTTGGAGCTGAAGGTCTCAACTCTGAGGGATTCAATTGACGCCGCCAAGCTTCGAGAAGACAAGCTGAAGGAGGAGCTCCGGAAGGAGCGGACTTTGGTGGATAGCGTCAACAAGGCGTCTGAGCTATTCCGGCAGACCATCGAGGCGTGGACCGAAGAGCTGGCTTCTTCTGCGTCCAACATTGACCAGGAGTTGCTTGCTTTAAAGGCCGAGCATCTTATCTACTCGCCGGATCCAGATCTCCCGCACAGCGCCAAGCTCAGCCTCTTCTTCAGAGGCGTCGCTCCGGCCCTTGCAGGTCTCCGGAACCGCATCCCCGCGCAGCTGGCCGAGGAGTCGCGCCGTCTCTGCGCGGGAACTCTGGAGCGGGTCTTGACGAAGATTGTGTTCCGCAACCCGGGGATCAACCTGACGAACGTTCTTCGCAGCTTGCCGGAGGATGCGAACACGGAGGCCCTGAAGGAGCAGGTCAGCCACATCATCGCCAAGGTGGCAAAGCTTGGCAGGAAGGAGGGCGACCGCGTAGACTAGGGCCCCATCTATCTTTATCTTTTTGTTGCTGCACGTTATGTTATGAACTCATTAGTCCATTGCGACAAGTTATCTTTGTAAGATATTTGCTTTACTTTAATCAATCAGTGCAATGTTATCTTCCTTGTTCCAATCTTTGACTTTGTATGTTTTTCACCCTACGCTCCCGGGGAGCTTGCCGGCAAGGGGCCCTTGCCGCGAGCGCTGAGTGCTGGACTCTGAGCAGCCTGCTGGCCAAGGTCCTCGCCGGCAAGCAACCTTGCCGCAGCAGGTCGCAACGCACTTAGCTTGCTGAGTGTACTCGGAAACGAGGTAAGGGCGCGACACTTGTCGCAGCTCACTTAAATCGTTGAGTGAACTCGAAAACAAGATAAGGGTGCGGCAAGCCACGGGTAGGTTCCTCCGCGCACAGGTTTTCCATACAAAGTGTGATCGTTCAAGGAAGACAACCAAAATTTTAAAATTTGAACTGGTCAAATTCTAACAACTTATCTTTCATATGCTGCTTGCTCATGTTGTTTGCTTTCCGGTAAGGCTCTTCCTTCTTGAACGGCACTTAGTTCCTCCTCCATCTCCTTCCTCCACCGACTCCTGGCCCTTTACCGGGCCAGGCAGGCGAAGCTTGCCTCCCGGGAAGCCCTTGCTGCCCAGGCCGCCGCTGAAATGGAGAAGCGTGCGGCGGAGCTTAGCGCCGCCCACAAGGCGGGCCTCCGCGAGGTGGCGGAGGCGCGCGAGCGCCTTGCCGGCGAATATGAAGAATGGGTGCTGGAGAAGGCCGAGGCTGAGGAACAGCAACGGCTCGCCGGGGTGGAGATGTCCCGGCGAGAGGGAGAGCTCGCGCAGCGGAAGGTGGATCTCGACTCCCACGAGGAGGACCTTGCCGCTCGCGAGGCTGCTCTTGGCGGGGAGCTGAAGGAGGCGAAAGCCGCTGCTGCTGCCGCGGAAGACGCCAAGAAGGAGCTCGCCGCCAAGGTCATCCAGTTGGAGAAGGCGATGAAGGTGAGCGCCGAGAAGGTTGCCGCGCTCATTACTGAGCGCGAGAAGGACGCCCACACCAACGCGGAGCTCCAAGTAAGCTTATCCAAGAAGGGCGACGAGTTGAAGGCCGCCAAGGATTCCATCGAAGACTTGGAGCTGAAGGTCTCAACTCTGAGGGATTCAATTGACGCCGCCAAGCTTCGAGAAGACAAGCTGAAGGAGGAGCTCCGCAAGGAGCGGACTTTGGTGGATAGCGTCAACAAGGCGTCTGAGCTATTTCGGCAGACCATCGAGGCGTGGACCGAAGAGCTGGCTTCTTCTGCGTCCAACATTGACCAGGAGTTGCTTGCTTTGAAGGCCGAGCATCTTATCTACTCGCCGGATCCAGATCTCCCGCACAGCGCCAAGCTCAGCCTCTTCTTCAGAGGCGTCGCTCCGGCCCTTGCAGGTCTCCGGAACCGCATCCCCGCGCAGCTGGCCGAGGAGTCGCGCCGTCTCTGCGCAGGAACTCTGGAGCGGGTCTTGACGAAGATTGTGTTCCGCAACCCGGGGATCAACCTCACGAACGTTCTTCGCAGCTTGCCGGAGGATGCGAACACGGAGGCCCTGAAGGAGCAGGTCAGCCACATCATCGCCAAGGTGGCAAAGCTTGGCAGGAAGGAGGGCGACCGCGTAGACTAGGGCCCCATCTATCTTTATCTTTTTGTTGCTGCACGTTATGTTATGAACTCATTAGTCCATTGCGACAAGTTATCCTTGTAAGATATTTGCTTTACTTCAATCAATCAGTGCAATGTTATCTTCCTTGTTCCAATCTTTGACTTTGTATGTTTTTCACCCTACGCTCCCGGGGAGCTTGCCGGCAAGGGGCCCTTGCCGCGAGCGCTGAGTGCTGGACTCTGAGCAGCCTGCTGGCCAAGGTCCTCGCCGGCAAGCAACCTTGCCGCAGCAGGTCGCAACGCACTTAGCTTGCTGAGTGTACTCGGAAACGAGGTAAGGGCGCGACACTTGTCGCAGCTCACTTAAATCGTTGAGTGAACTCGAAAACAAGATAAGGGTGCGGCAAGCCACGGGTAGGTTCCTCCGCGCACAGGTTTTCCATACAAAGTGTGATCGTTCAAGGAAGACAACCAAAAATTAAAATTTGAACTGGTCAAATTCTAACAACTTATCTTTCATAAGCTGCTTGCTCATGTTGTTTGCTTTCCGGTAAGGCTCTTCTTACTTGAACGGCACTTAGTACGGCACTTAGTTCCTCCTCCACCTCCTTCCCCCCCCGGCAAACTTGTGCGCGAGGAACGTTCCTTCTGCTTAAGAGAAAAAGGAAAAGGAGAGGGAAACAAGCATATCGCCTTTCGGCGTAATAGTGCTTACCGAGTATCTAAGTGTTGCATCAAATGCCAAATAAAACACGCAAATAGCAAAGAGAAGCATGCGAAAGGCAATCGATGCGAAAACACGAAATCTTTACTGATGCACGGGGTCTGCGCCCGGCTTTGTACAAAGGGTTACATGCAACAGCGGCAAAGCTTGTACAAAAGGTGGTTGCCGGAGCGGATCACGGCAACCGCGCCTTAGGGGTGAAACTTGCGAAGATGCTCTATGTTCCAGGAGTTGCTCACCGGTAAGCCTTCTTCGGTCTCGAGGCGGACAGCGCCGGGCCTCGTAACTTGTCTCACCCGATAAGGGCCTTCCCACTTTGGCGTCAACTTGTTGGAATTCTTGGCGGACTGAACACGCCGAAGAACAAGGTCGCCTTCCTCGAGACTCCTGGCCTTGACTTTGCGGCTATGGTAGCGGCGCAAAGCTTGCTGGTATCGAGCAGCTCGTACAGCAGCCTGGAGACGTCCCTCCTCAAGGAGCAATGCGTCATCTTGCCGCAGTTGCTCTTGCTCGAGCTCATCATAAGCGAGCACTCGAGGAGATCCGTATACGAGTTCCGTGGGGAGAACTGCTTCTGCTCCATAGACTAGAGCAAAAGGTGTCTGCCCGGTGGCTCGACTCGGTGTCGTTCTGATTGACCAAAGAGCCGTCGGGAGCTCCTCTATCCAATTCCTTCCGCACTTGCGCAGCCTGTCAAAGGTCCTTGTCTTGAGTCCGCGCAGCACTTCAGCATTTGCCCTCTCCGCTTGGCCGTTGCTCCTCGGGTGAGCAACAGAAGCGAAACAGACCTTGGCGCCAAGGTCTTGGACGTACTGCATGAAGGTGCGACTAGTGAATTGTGTACCGTTGTCGGTGATGATCCTGTTAGGGATCCCGAAACGGCAAACAATCGACCTGAAGAACCTGACTGCTGACTGTGCTGTCACCTTTCTCACTGGCTCCACTTCTGGCCACTTTGTGAACTTGTCGATTGCAACGTACAAGTACTCAAAGCCCCCGACAGCGCGAGGGAAAGGGCCGAGGATATCGAGCCCCCAGACCGAGAAGGGCCATGACAAAGGGATTGTTTGGAGAGCTTGAGCTGGCTGATGTATTTGCTTTGCATGAAACTGGCACGCTTCACACTTGGTTACTAGTGCAGTTGCATCTTGGAGGGCTTCTTGCCAAAAGAACCCTTGCCGGAAAGCTTTTCCGGCAAGCGCCCTTGCGCCAATGTGGTGGCCGCATATGCCTCCGTGTATTTCTGCCAACAGCTTCTGTCCATCTTCCCTGGAGATGCACTTCAACCTGACACCATTGAGTCTTCTTCTGTACAGCTCGTTATCCACAAACTGATACATACTTGACTGCCTGGTTATCTTCTCTATCTCTTGAGGGTCGTCGGGAAGTTCTCCAGTTTGCAGAAACCGGACGATCTGCTGTGCCCATGCCGGAGCCCGGGGCTCGACGGCAAGGACTAAAGGCTCGAGGGCCGCTGCGGGAACCTCAGCTTCTACGGCGAAGACCTCTGGTCCTGCCGGAGCTGACGGTCCCCCGGCAAGCTCGCCGGGGCGAGGCTTGTCGGGAACACTTGCTTCAACTGCACAAGCCCGAGGGCTTGCAGGAGCAAACTGTTCCTCAGCGTTCTTGTCGTTGATCTTGGGGACCTTGGCGGCGGTTTCAGGAAGATCCGCCGGCAAGTAGTCGCCGGAGACCAACTTTCTCTTCTTGGACTGCCCAATTGATGGTGTAACTGATGGTTGAGTCAGCTTGAGCAAAAAGGTCCCTGGTTCCACAGGTAACTTCATCGCAGCACACTTTGAAAGGCCATCTGCAATTTCATTCTGAGCTCTCGGGACATGCTCCATCTGCAGACCTTCAAAGTGCTCTTCAAGCTTCCTCACTTCATCCACATAAGCTTCCATCAAAGGGCTCTGGTAGCTTTTGTTGACTTGCCGGACCACCAACTGAGAATCTCCACGTACAATCAGCTTTCTGATCCCAAGTTCAGCCGCAATTCTGAGGCCGGCGAGCAAGCCTTCGTACTCTGCAGTATTGTTTGTCGCTTGCTCTCTTGGGAAGTGCATCTGGATAATATACTTGAGGTGTTCTCCGGTGGGCGCAATGAGTACTACGCCAGCACCGGCGCCTTGCAGCGAAAAGGCACCATCAAAGTACATTACCCACTCACTTGTTGCTTCTTGCACGGGTGCGCTTGTTTCTTGAACTTCTTCATCGGGCGTTGGGGTCCATTCTGCTATAAATTCTGCCAAAGCTCGGCTCTGAATGGTTGAAGTACTTTCAAACTTGAGTCCGAAGCTTGACAGTTCCAGTGCCCACTCGACGATCCTGCCTGTTGCCTCTGGATTGTGCAATATCCTCTTCAACGGAAAGCGAGTGACCACTGTTATCTCATGGGCTTGGAAGTAGTGGCGCAGCTTCCTCGAGGCCATGAGGAGGCCGAAAAGCAATTTTTGCACACCAGAGTACCTTGACCTAGCTCCCTGGAGAAGGGAACTTGCAAAATACACTGGGCGCTGCACCATCTTCTTCCGCACCTCTCCTTGTTCCTGCGCAGAGTCTTCCTTGTCGGGGCCAGAGCTTGTCGGGACAGCCCCCTGCTTGTCGCTAGATTCGCTTGCCGGCGATGCTGACTCCTCGTCGGACTCCCTCTCCGCTACTAACGCAGCACTAACCACCTGGTTGGTTGCCGCTAAGTATAGCAACAACTTTTCCTGTGGTTTAGGTGCGACAAGTATAGGAGTGGAGGACAGGTACCGTTTCAAATCCTGCAACGCCGCCTCCGCTTCCGGAGTCCACTTCATGGGACCTGCCTTCTTCAAGATTTTGAAGAAAGGTAGGGCGCGTTCCGCGGATTTTGAAATGAACCTACTGAGGGCAGCAACGCAACCTGCAAGCCTTCTGACATCCTTGACGCGCTTCGGGGCTTCTATCTGCTCGATGGCTTTGATCTTGTCGGGGTTGGCTTCAATCCCTCTCTGCGAAACAAAGAACCCGAGAAGCTTGCCGGAGGGGACCCCAAAGACGCACTTCTCGGGGTTCAGCTTGAGCTGTATCCTGCGCAGGTTCTGAAACGTTTCTTCTAAGTCTTGAATCAGTGTTTCTTTGCTTTTGCTCTTCACCACGATATCATCCATGTAGGCTTCTACATTCCTGTGGATCTGTGGCTCAAAAGCAGTGTACACTACCCTTGCAAAAGTTGAGCCTGCATTCTTCAGTCCAAATGGCATGCGGATAAAGCAGTAAGTGCCACATGGAGTGATAAATGCAGTCTTCTCTTCATCTTCCTTGGCCATGAAGATCTGGTGATAGCCTGAGTATGCATCAAGAAAACAGAGTAGCTCACATCCGGCAGTGGAGTCAACGATCTGGTCAATGCGCGGCAAAGGGAAGGGATCCTTGGGACATGCTTTATTGACATCAGTGAAGTCTATACACAGTCTCCACTTCCCGTTGGCTTTGCGCACGACGACTGGGTTTGCCAACCACGTCGGATGGATCACACCTCTAACTAGGCCTGCTGCCTCTAGTTTCTTGATCTCCTCGTTGATGAACTCTTGGCGCTCCACGGCTTGCTTCCTTACTTTTTGCTTGATGGGCCGCGCATGAGGGCAGACAGCAAGCTTGTGCTCAATCACCTTCCTGGGAACACCGGGGATGTGAGATGGTTGCCAAGCAAACACATCGACATTCGCCCGCAGGAAGGCGACGAGCGCGCTTTCCTATTTGCTGTCAAGGGTGGCACTGATGGTGAAGGTACCACCAGTGCCATCCTCCTTTGCGGACACTTTCTTGGTTGCCGGAGGAGCAGCCATTCCTTTCTTGCTCTTGCCGGTGGAGCTCGATGGAACGTCCTCGACGGCAGCGCAGCACTCCGAAGAGGTGCGGTTGCCGGAGTGTGTCCCAGAGCACTTGCCGGACTTGGTCTTCGTCTTCTTCCCCCCGGGAGCTTCAGCGGCAAGAGTATCCTTCTCGGCCGCAGCTGCCGCATCCCGGTAAATCTTGTCGGCGCAAATAAGCGCATCTTTCTTGTCGCTGTGGACAGTGATAACGCTTATCGGCCCCGGCATCTTCAGCACGTTGTAGGCATAGTGGGAAGCTGCCATGAACTTGGCGAGGGCGGGACGGCCGAGTATCCCATTGTAGGGCAATGGAATATCAGCAACGTCAAAGGTGATGCGCTCAGTTCTGAAGTTGAGCTCCCCGCCAAAGGTCACCGGCAGAGTAATCTTTCCCTTGGGCTTGCTCCTTCCCGGGTTGATTCCTTGGAATGAACCGGTCTCTTCGAGCTCGCCGTCTTGAATCTGGAGTTTCTTGATCACAGCAGAGGAGATCAAGTTCAGCCCGGCCCCGCCGTCAACCAACATTTTGGTGACCTTGAGGTTGCGGATGGTGGGGGAAACCAGCATCGGCAAGTGCCCGACCGCCGTGGTGCGGTCAGGGTGATCCTCAAGGTCAAAAATGATGGGCGTGCTGGACCATTTGAGGAGCCTGCGCGACTCCACGGGCGGCTCCGCTGCATTCACCTCACGCACCCACTGTTTCAGTTGGCGGTGGGAGGTGTGCAGGGAGGCGCCACCGTCGACGCACAGGACCTCCGTGGCCTTCTGGAACTCCTGCTCGCTGTTCTCGTCGTCCTCCATGTCTTCATCGTCGTCTTCGTCGTTGTCGCGGCCCCGGGGAGGTCGATCTCCTTGCCGCTGCTTGGCCTTGCCGCGGCGTCCTCCCCGGCCATTGAATGGCCGCTTCTTGCTGGGCTCTTCCCCGCCACCTTGGGCCTTCTCCTTGTCGCGCCTCTCGTACTCAGCTTTTTGCTGCTCGACGAGGTACTCGACGCGCTTGCAGTTGGAGAGGTCGTGACCCTTGGTGCGGTGAATCTTGCAGTATTGCTTGTCGGAGCTACCCGGCTTGTTGGCCGCCGCCGCAGGGGCAGGCTCCTTGCCGGAGCCGCCAGCCTGCACTTGCTTGGCGGGGGCCTCCTTGCCGGACTTCTCGACGGCAAGCACTTCCTTCTTGCCCTTCTTCCTGTTGTTCCGCCGCCGGCTCTTCTTTGCCGGGGCGGCGTCGTCGCTGTCGCTTCCCCCTGCGCCAGCATCCTCCCCGGGGAGTTTCCTCCCCTCTTCTGCACGGGCGCACTTGTCGGCAAGAGCGTAGAGCTCGCTGACGTCCCTGATCTTGGTCATCGCCATCTCCTCACGCATGCGGCGGTTACGCACGTTCTGATGGAACGCGCTGATAACCGCAGCAGGGTGAACGTCGGGGATGTTGTGCTGTACCCGGCTGAAACGTTGGATATACTTGCGCAGGGGTTCGCCCTCCTTCTGGGCCAAAATGTGGAGATCGCTCTCCTGGCCATGGGGTTTGTGGCCGCCGGTGAAGGCGCCAACAAACTGATGGCAGAGGTCGGCCCAAGAAGAGATAGAGTTTTCCGGCAAGTGCATGAGCCACGAACGGACGTTCGGCTTCAGCACGAGCGGGAAGTAGTTAGCTAGGATCTTCTCGTCGCGTCCCCCGGCAGCTTGCACTGCTATGGTGTAGACGCTGAGAAACTCCGAGGGGTGCGTCTTGCCGTCGTACTTCTCCGGTACGTCGGGCTTAAAGTTCTTCATGCTGGGCCACTGGACGCGCCGCAGCTCGCGGGTGAACGCAGGGCAGCCTGCCGCGTACGGCAAGTCGCCTGGTTCACCGGGCGCGGGTGCGTCGACAGTGTTCCCAGCTCTCTTGTCGGATTGTCGCCGAGCTTCTCGGCGGCGCTCGATCGTGGTCCGAGCGTCTTCATCTCGCCGGTCGTCGAGGACCTGGCGCTGGTCCCGACGGGCCCGCGGGTCCGACGAGGCTGTGGAGCCGTCGTCGGGATTGTTCCGGCGGGGCGGCGTCTTCTGCTTCTGCGGCGGGGAGTGCACGCTTGTCGCGCCCCCGGCAGTCTTGTCGCCGATAGCCTTCGTCTTCTCAGCCTGCCGCGGCCGTGAGGCCGACGGCTGCTGCGGAGAGTCGTTGTTGGCGAAGTCTATCAGGCTCCGGATAGTGGCCCTCCATTCCTCGGCCTTGTCGGCCGCTGGAGGAAAATCGAGGAGCAGCTGCGCCCTTGCGAGCGCTTCTGCCGGAGTAGTGGGGAACGCGGGCGAGCGGTGCGAGGAGCGGGATACGCTCGGACTTCTAACGACGTTAGAAGGAGCGGGGTCCCGCGCCGGCGCCTTCGCTTTGCTTGTGCCCGGACGGGGGTCCGGGGCGTCCCGCGAACCTCCGGTATGGCCTTGTCCCAGCAAGCGGATACCACCTCCCGTGGTATGGCGCTGCGGGGTCGTCGTATGTTGCGATGGACGTGGCGCGTCCACGGAGACCGAGGTCCGGTCGTCCGTCCTGTTCTTGGATCTGGTGGCACCGTGAGTGTCCTCGCCGGCAACCACCCTTCCGACGGCGTCTCCCCCGCCCACCGTTGGCTCTGGTGGTGGCGGGTGAGACGCAGACGGGCCTCCGACCTCCGAAGGCTTCTTCTTCGGGGCCATGGAGTTGTTGCTGATGAAGTTTGGAGAGGTTGATGAAGATTGCGCCCGCGCGAACGCCGGATCAGGTTCGCACAACCTCGAAGCCCCCTACCTGGCGCGCCAAAGATGTCGGGGGAAACTGTCCACCACGAACACCTATGGGACCGGAGCCCCTTGTCTGTGCGGTACGAGGGCGGAGGGAGCACAAAGAGCAGATCGAAGCACACACGCGGGCAGTTTTACCCAGGTTCGGGCCGCGGTGAACGCGTAAAACCCTACTCCTGCTTGGTTGTGTATTGAGTTGGGCGCTCGGAGCTTGAAGAAGCAGCTACACGAGCGTGAGAATGATCTAGGTTCCGAACCCCCTCCACGTTGTGCATGGGCCTCCTTTTATAGTGCAAGGGGTCACCGACAGGTGTCAACGTAGGAGAAAGGGGTAAAAATGTAAAAGATGTGGTAGTTGGAACAGTGCGGGAACAGTGGAGCTACAGTGCAGAACAGTGGTCTATACCTACTTTGACAGTGGGGGACAAGGGCATTTAATGCCCGTCGCCGTCGACCCCAAAAGCTCCCGCCGTTGCGTCTCCGTCTGCCACGGCGATGGATCCACTGCCGTGGAGTGCCACCGTGTCCCCCAGGCTGCACAGCCATCCGCCACGCGTCCCTGGAGTGGCCCCAGGGCGACGCGTGGGCTGATGAGCTGGAGCGCGGGCACACAGCGCACCTCCCCCGGCAAGCACCTTGCCGGGCACCTCCCCCGGCAAGCACCTTGCCGGGGATCTCGACCTTGCCGGGCCCGGAAGCTTGCCGCTCCCCGAGCCCTTGCCGGGTCTTCTAAGATAGAATCTTCTATTCGTCCTGACAAGCTCCTCTTGCCAGGGCCTCGTGCTAGTTAAGCAATCTTGAGCCTGGGACGGCCTTCCCGGCAAGCTCCTCTTGCCGGGGTCTTGGTCTTCTGTCTTGTATACTTTGTCTTTGAATGGTTAGATAAGGAGCAGGAAGGTCTCCGGCGAGCCAGCAGTAAACCTTGCCGCGGGAAGCTGCAACTGCCCGTGCACAAGTTGGGGTACTGAGGTACCCCTACCTTAGTACACCGACAGAAGCAAACACTCGGTAAACACACAATCATAAACATGGCATACGATGCACATCCAAGTATGATGCATGTCCGGTTTAAATATGCATGGCATGGCAAAGTGCACAAACAAAACTACAAGTTAAGTGGAGCTCAATATGCAACCAGTTGCATATTGACAAAACATCACATTTAATTATTTAGTTGACTCTCATTATTTACAAGACAAGATTAAATGTTTTAGCATGGCAAGAGGTGAAGCATAAAAAAACTACACTATTTAGACATTTTAAATGAGGCCGGAAATAACAACAACAATTCCGGAAAATCCCCATGAGCATGTTTAGTGATATTAAGCAAACAACAATTAACACATTATAATGTTGTTAATATGATGCGGATGACATGATCAAGTTTATGCAATTCTTAAAAGGTTGACTTAAAAGAGATATGAAGCATTTGTCGCCGTGGTGGAAAGAACGGGTGCCACGGCAACGATCCGAAAATGATGCAACGCAACATATCGGTTCCGGTAACTCGTTGAGAGTCCGGTGCAAAAGGAAAGATGGAGTGATCGAGTCAAACGAGATGAAAGGTGGGGCGATCCCGTTGCCGGGTTCCCACGGGTCGGCGACGAGGCAACCGAGGAGCATGACAAGAGGACGAAACGGGCACGGAGCACACAAGGGAAGCATTTCATACAACACAAGCAAGCATCACACGGGTCATCGTCTCGGGGTTATACCTTCGAAGCGTGCGTTTCGGGGCAGTTCGAGTCGTAGTGGAAGAAGTCGCTCTGCGAGTCGGCGAACACGTTAACGGAGAGGAAGTAGTTGTTCCGTAGAGGAAGTAGTCGTACACGGGGCGACGGTAGTTGTACACGTTGGAGTTTTTCCGTTTCCGAAGAGGTACTTGAGGTTCTCGGCGACGGTAGTCGTTCAAGCACGTAGATGTTCATGTCATTGATGTCGGGGTACTTGGTCGTATCGTCGTGTAGCCGTACTCGTCACGGTTCGTAGACGTTCGGGTTTTCCGTAGAGGAACTTGATGCATCCCCGTTCTCCGGTCTCCACTTGGCAAACGAAACGGTTCATGGACACTTGCAACAGCACACGGCAACATAACAAAACAAACAAAACAGCACAGGAGGCGACGCGGCCAGCTCCTGGCTGCCGGGCGACGACGATCTGGAAAAAGGACGGGGCCTTGCTCGGAGCTGCTCATGGACGCGGCCTTGGCGATGCACACGCGGGGCGGAGGAACTGGCGGAGAGAGATGGAGGCGGGCCTGGCCGGTCTGGACGCGCAGGGCGCTGCAGAGGAACGGGGAGGCCGGACTCCGGTGGTTGCCGCGGAGCTGAAGACGGAGGCCTGCGGTGACGTGGTGGCAAGGACGAGGCCCTGGCGCGCCGGAGTTCGGTGCTGGAGGGGGCTGGAGGGAGACGGCGACTCCCGGCCGGCCCAGCGCTTGGAGACAGCAGGGGCGCACAGGACGGCGGGAGGCGGCTCCGGGCGGCGCGGCGCTGGGGTGTGGCTGAGGAGGATGGGAGCGGGTCGGCTGGAGAAGGGAGGCTGCGAGCGGCGGGGAAAGGAGAGTGAGGGGAGGAGCGCTGGCTGGCGCCTGGAGACGAGGGTGCTGGGGGGCTGCAGGGGCGCGGGCGCGCTGATGCGCGGCCAGAGGGAGGCGCGAGCGAGCCAGAGGAAGAGGGAGCGGGGTCGGGCGATGGAGGAGGTCCGCAGCGAGGGATGCGGGAGAACGAGAGGGTGGCGGCGTGCGGGAGAGATGGGAGGAGCGAAGGAAAGAGGGCTGCGATGCGGCTTAGGGTTCGGTGGCTGCTAGGCCAATGGGCCAGGAGGAATGGGCTGTGCTGAGAAAAACTGGGCCTCTCTGCTCCACTTCTTCTCCAAAACAAAAAAAAAGAAAAGGAAGAAAGAAAAGAGAGAAAGGAAAGAAAAAGGTTAGAGAGAGGACTCTGGCATGCGGATAAATATTCCGAGCTCACAAAAATGAGCTTGAACCAAGAAAAAAAATAGAAGTGGGCATGACCGAAAGTTTAAATTCAAATTCATTTGAATTTTCAATTCAAATGATTTGAACAAGATTGAGGCTTTGGAGAGTCCAAAATATTGAGAATTTTTGGTGGAATTCCGGAAAGTGATGAAATAAAATATGGGCAAGGTTGGAGGCAAGAATTGAGACACAAAAGGCATGGAGAAGATTATGCAAGTGTGTTATGGTGATTACGGAGCAATGGAATATTTATTTATATAGCTCCCTAATAATATTGAGAGGCTTTTATATGTTATAAAGAGAAGACATTCTTCCATCGATTTAAATGGACCGAAGGTCCACACGATTTATTGGTTGAGATGCAAAAAAATTAAAATGACATGATGGCATGATGACATGATGCGATGCAAGAATAAAAACACAAGCACAAAAGAAACACACGGGCAACCCGGATCATCTGGAATCTTCTAGAATCTTCTGGGACGTCGGCCTTCGGGCGTCACAACTCTCCCACACTAACAGAGGATCTCGATCCGAGATCCTAGAGATAGCACCGGGTAAAAACGGAAGAGGAGGAGGTAAAACAAAGTTGCTTCTTTGACATACAAGTGAAACCAAAGAACCTTGAGAGGTTGAACAAGTTGAAAGGAGAATACAACGGAGATGAACGAAGATGAAAGCACTCCGTTAGAAAAGAGGAACAAGGAACATCACGATAACCTTGCAGGTTGAAAGACCTGAAACAAGAGCTCACGGACGGAAAGAATATGAAACCGCAATGGTATAGCCAAGGAATAAGAATGACAGAATTTGGACAACACTCCGTCTGAAAATGGAAGGAATTGAACATGAACTTGCCAAGTTGAGATGATACTTGATGAAAACAACAACATATTGCCTTCGGAACAAATAAAAGAATGGCACAAGGGGTAAGAAGGATTCAGACAGCACTCCGGTTGAAAAGAGAGGCAAAACTTGATAAGATGACGGAATTGAATGAAGAATACAACACTCCGGTTAAATAGACAAGCAAGAGAGAATATGAACTTGATAAAACGAGCTGATGGTTTGGAGAGAGCCACATCACGAAGCCTCCGGAATGAAAGGATAGCATAAAGATGAATGAAAGAAATGAACGGAGAAAAAATATGACAACTTCTTCCACAAATGAATTAGGAATCCTCCTTACGGAGAAGGGTTGAATAGAGTTGTTGGAAATTCAACAACGAAAAGAATAAGCTCGTTGTGGGCTTATGGATAACAACTCAAAATTATCAGGTGACAACCAGCCACTGACGAATACATTTGATTGGATTGAGATCAACAAGGAGACGATAAACTTATTTCACCGGAATGATAATTGAAGAACTTGGGTCATTTGTAGCACCATAATAGCAACAATTCTCAAGGAAAGCTTTTAGGTGAAATACAACCCAAGATTACTCCAATGAATAATTGAATGGTTGGAAAGATCTCCTGAACAAAGAAAATGATGGTTTTAAATATCTCATTCTTGATAACTCGTAAATCATAAGACATGAAGGAATTGTCAAGAATGTCATAACACCATCTGAAAAGATAAAGAATTGCAAATGGAGAGCATGATGAAGAATGCTTGAGCTCCAACAAGAATGTTGATGAAGACTTCGAGGATGAATTTATCATGATGAACCACCATGAAGAACTCTGGTAAAGAAAGCATGAGAAGTGAAAAATGAAAAGAATAAGATTCAAGGCCTGCGATGAATTAGATGGAGCTTGAAATGATATAATTGAAATAACTTGGAGCTCCGGAAAAACAAGATGAACAGCTTAGAACCGAGAATATGATATGATGAACAAGCTCCAGACAAAAGAATTAAATCACCTTGAAGGAATAAGAATAAGAATTATGTCATGCATATCCTTCACCAATTTAAATTGATGACAACCAAAGGATTTGGCATACTACTTATTCTCATTGAAAGAATTAAAGATAGATCTAGCACAAGCTTGGATAAACCTTCAACGAAGCACCGGTAGGATTGTGAAAAGAACAAATGAATTAAAATGATAACAATGGAAGGGTAAACTTGAAAGAACCACCGTAAGAATATGGAGACGAACGAAGAGACATGGATGAAGAATATTTGGAGGACAAAGTTGAAAACTGAGAACGAAGAATCTTCTGAAATGATGGCCTTCGGAGGAACACAAAGAAAAGAATTCATGAAATGCTTTGGACGGTTATAAAAGAATTCCTCACAATCGGAACAATAATGAGGATGGCATGAAGCTAGAACCACGAATATTCAAGAGAACGGGCCAAGATTTAAGAGAAACACTTCTCCGGTCTCCAAAAGCTTAGAATGAAGACGAGAAAAACCATAAGAATTGTTGAGCACTCCGGAATGAAGAATTAAAAAGGTTGAACCAATGATGACCAAGAATTTGAAAGCGATCTTGGAGAAGGCATGTGACTGATGGAGATCATTCTTACGTCACACTTTGAAAAGAATTTGAGTATAACTCCAGAAATATTAGACGAGTCAGGTAAGATCCTGGGAAAAGACCTGTGGGTTAGGGCCCACTCAAAGAAATCACCGTTGAAAAGATTGCTTAAGAGATATTGCACCGGTTGAATTAAATGGCTTGAATAAGAAGACAATGCTCAAAATAATTTGAACGGATTAAGAATGGAATTATGAATCTTCAGCACTCCGGATATGAATAGCAAGAGGAGAATGATTAATTGGTGCACCGGAATAAGAAAGCATTGTGAAATGAGGAAAAGTATAAGATCAACACCGAAATCTTGAATTACATCCACCGGCAGAATTAGAGAACAAAAGAATGATGAACTTGAAGCTCTTGAGCATCTTCCTGATAAATCACCGGATAAGAACATAGAGGAAATGAATGAAGAAATATCACATGAATAAAATGGATATTTCATTTAGACTTTCTGGCTCCAAGAAGAAGAAGGGTGGGAGGTTGGGGAAAACAAAGACAACTTGGGATGAAAGAACATACACCGTTGAGAAAAGACTGAGAGTTGATCTTGCAGATGATGAAAAGATCTGATTAACTCGAAGAAAAGGACGCCGGTTGAGAAGAATTTAACATGACCGTCTTGATGATCAACAAGAAGGACTAGCACTCCCATAGAAATATGAGAACACCGATTAGGAAGGTATGGAATCAACATTTGACATCGAAGCAACTCGAATACCAGAATCAAATGAAACAAAGGATAGAATGTTGCAGAAGAATCTTCACAATATCATCCGAACAGAGAATTGAACGAATGAATTCCGTAGGTACATCAACTAGTCGAGAAGCCACTTGGAGAACAAAATAAATAAAAAGGAACAAGGAACAGATAGAACAAATACAAGATAGAAGTTTCGTCCGACATTTTCGTGCTGAAAGCTCATGGAACGTGTTACAAAAGGGTTTTGCAATCCCCGGATCAGCATAGCCAAGGACCCTTTAAGATGCAACTCCCGATCAGAACAGTCCATAAAACCACTTCACTCAATGTAGAACCCCGAACTTCATATCGTGCATTCGTTGGAAGAATGCCTAGAACTACTAGATGAACCCACCTATAGATTTCTGAAAGTTTCCAGTTATGCAATCAGGTGTTGGGGATACACGGGAAGCACCGCGCAATCAACTCTAAACCTACATCCAGGTGTATCCATCCTTCAACACATAACCAGTCTTTCTCGGAAACTGTTTACCTCGGACCTTCGAAACACATCCACTATACAAGCTATGGTAATACTCCCGAACTACCTCCCCAGTACTGGGTGATGTCGGGGTTATCTTGCCACTAACCGCATAGGAGAGTTTTCGATGTCGGCCGTCTTAAGTATTCTAGTACTGCCGCGATGGATTTGTGACGACAACACCTCGGAGCTCAACTCCCCGGGACACTGCCACAACCCCTAATGACAGGAGGCATTGAGAACAATGTTCTCGTCACAAAGACATCGAAACAATCCAAACAATACTCGCGAGATCCTAAAAAAAATTTGGTGCAATTTTTGAAAGTAGAAGAGGCAAGAGTAATCGTCAGGAGTCCTCACCAGAGTGAAAAGGGATGAGGAGCAAAGAAATCCTACTCTCTGATATATATATAGGACTCAAAACATTTTCAGTGTGTGCCTAGACTCAACCGTCAACGATTCGGTCAATCAGTGGGGGCTTCTATGTCGGAGAAGGCTCTGAATACCAACTTGTAATGCCCAGGATGGAACTATACCTCCTACGTGTCGAGGCACGACTTAAAGGTATAAGCCCATCCTAGAATGATCTCAAGTTTGGTATCTTTGCACGACTCATGTAAAAGAGGGATTAAATTGCAAAAGGAGATAGTTGGCTTACACTCGCCACTTCACACAATACATTACATAAGCAAAACATCATTCAAAACATCACAACCCGACTACGGGCGAAGATCCAACAGAAAGATACCAAAACAACATAAAGCCACAGGTCAGGATCGAATCCTAGTAGAAACCTCTACTGATCGTCGAAACGTCACAAACATACGGCCAAACTCTCCATCGAGCTCCCAGTGAAGAACTTGAACCAGCTCCTGCATCAAACTCGGCTGAACCTGCATCTGGTGTTGTAGTATCTGTGAGCCACGAGGACTCAGCAATCTCATAACCATGGGTAACAAGACTAGCAAAGCTTTGTGGGTAGGAAGAGGTAAAGTGGTGAGGTTGCAGCAGCGGCTAAGCAAAGCATATGGTGGCTAACTTACGAGTACCAGAATAAGATGAGCATCTACGCAAACGGTCGCAAAAGTAGTGATCGCTAAAGATCCTGAACTACATACGGTCAAACATAACCCCACTGTGTGCTCTTCTCAAAGTGAAAAGAGACAGTCACGGTTACTCACACAGTTGTTTGTTTTACTTCGGATCATCTGTCAAGTTCTCTACAACCGGACATTAACAAATTCCAATCTGCCACATAACCGCGGGCACGGCTTTCGAAAGATCATAACCCTGCAAGGGTGTCCCAACTTAGCCCATCACAAGCTCTCACGATTAGCTGAAGTGATAAATATAATATCATCACCCCTTATCTTAGGGAAAATCCGACCAGGCTCGGCATCCCGGTAGCACAAGTCATTTCGACAATGGTAAAACAAGTCCAGCAAGACCTCCCGGCGTGCCGACACCCTGATGGTAGCCGCGCGCATCTCGTCTCAGGCCACGTCCGGATGAGCGCTACGTACAGATACCGAAGACCCCAGCGAACTGGGTAGTATCCGCAAGTGACTCTAGTTTGGGACCAACACCATCAGCACTGGCCCCCCCTGTTATGTAGAATTAAGAATCCTCGGGTAGCGCTAACTCCCTATGCAATTTAATTACTTAATTAAGTTGTTATAATGAGCAAATTAAAACCAATGTTGGGCCTTGCTGGAGGAGTTTTATTCAAAGTCGAACTGTCAAGGGGTCCCCATTTCACCCATCGTGTAAGGAACGCAAAATCAAGGAACATAATGCCGGTTTATCGGCGCCTAAGGTGGCATGAGTGGAACAAAACACCGAGCAAAAGGCCAAGCCTTCCACCCATGCCCAGTATATAGGTGTGTTAATGATATTAATATATATTGATGTAACCAACAACAAGTTCCCTCCTGGAACAAACTTCATCTTCACCTGCAACTAACAACGCTATAAGAGGGGCTGAGCAAGCGGGTAACATAGCCAAACAGTGGTTTTGCTAGGAAGGTTTCAAGGTTAGAGGTTTCATGGCAACAAGGAGAGGCTGACATAAAAGATGGGTAGCGCGACATGTAACGATAGCATCGAGACAACTAAACATGGCAATGGTAGTAAAGGTATCCAAGGGTATGATCATCTTGCCTGGGAATCCACAAGGGAGAAGAACGGATCCATGAAGTAGACGGAGCAACATAGTCGAGCGAATCCTCACAACTCCGGAACGAAACCGAAGCTAACAAGAGAACCAACCGGAAAGAAGCAAACACTCGGTAAACACACAATCATAAACATGGCATACGATGCACATCCAAGTATGATGCATGTCCGGTTTAAATATGCATGGCATGGCAAAGTGCACAAACAAAACTACAAGTTAAGTGGAGCTCAATATGCAACGAGTTGCACATTGACAAAACACCACATTTAATTATTTAGTTGACTCTCGTTATTTACAAGACAAGATTAAATGTTTTAGCATGGCAAGAGGTGAAGCATAAAAAACTACACTATTTAGACATTTTAAATGAGGCCGGAAATAACAACAACAATTCCGGAAAATCCCCATGAGCATGTTTAGTGATCTTAAGCAAACAACAATTCACACATTATAATGTTGTTAATATGATGCGGATGACATGATCAAGTTTATGCAATTCTTAAAAGGTTGACTTAAAAGAGATTTGAAGCATTTGTCGCCATGGTGGAAAGAACGGGTGCCACGGCAACGATCCGAAAATGATGCAACGCAACATATCGGTTCCGGTAACTCGTTGAGAGTCCGGTGCAAAAGGAAAGACGGAGTGATCGAGTCAAACGAGATGAAAGGTGGGGCGATCCCGTTGCCGGGTTCCCACGGGTCGGCGACGAGGCAACCGAGGAGCATGACAAGAGGACGAAACGGGCACGGAGCACACAAGGGAAGCATTTCATACAACACAAGCAAGCATCACACGGGTCATCGTCTCGGGGTTATACCTTCGAAGCGTGCGTTTCGGGGTGGTTCGAGTCGTAGTGGAAGAAGTCGTTCCGCGAGTCGGGGAACACGTTAACGGAGAGGAAGTAGTTGTTCCGTAGAGGAAGTAGTCATACACGGGGCAACGGTAGTTGTACACGTTGGAGTTTTTCCGTTTTCGAAGAGGTACTTGAGGTTCTCGGCGACGGTAGTCGTTCAAGCACGTAGATGTTCATGTCATCGATGTCGGGGTACTTGGTCGTATCGTCGTGTAGCCGTACTCGTCACGGTTCGTAGACGTTCGGGTTTTCCGTAGAGGAACTTGATGCATCCCCATTCTCCGGTCTCCACTTGGCAAACGAAACGGTTCCTGGACACTTGCAACAGCACACGACAACATAACAAAACAAACCAAACAGCACGGGAGGCGACGCGGCCAGCTCCTGGCTGCCGGGCGACGACGATCTGGAAAAAGGACGGGGCCTTGCTCGGAGCTGCTCATGGACGCGGCCTTGGCGATGCAGACGCGGGGCGGAGGAACTGGCGGAGAGAGATGGAGGTGGGCCTGGCCGGTCTGGACGCGCAGGGCGCTGCAGAGGAACGGGGAGGCCGGACTCCGGTGGTTGCCGCGGAGCTGAAGACGGAGGCCTGCGGTGACGTGGTGGCGAGGACGAGGCCCTGGCGCGCCGGAGTTCGGTGCTGGAGGGGGCTGGAGGGAGACGGCGACTCCCGGCCGGCCCAGCGCTTGGAGACAGCAGGGGCGCACGGGACGGCGGGAGGCGGCTCCGGGCGGCGCGGCGCTGGGGTGTGGCTGAGGAGGACGGGAGCGGGTCGGCTGGAGAAGGGAGGCTGCGAGCGGCGGGGAAAGGAGAGCGAGGGGAGGAGCGCTGGCTGGCGCCTGGAGACGAGGGCGCTGGGGGACTGCAGGGGCACGGGCGCGCTGATGCGCGGCCAGAGGGAGCGGGGTCGGGCGATGGAGGAGGTCCGCAGCGAGGGATGCGGGAGAACGAGAGGGTGGCGGCGTGCGGGAGAGATGGGAGGAGCGAAGGAAAGAGGGCTGCGATGCGGCTTAGGGTTCGGTGGCTGCTGGGCCAATGGGCCAGGAGGAATGGGCTGTGCTGAGAAAAACTGGGCCTCTCTGCTCCACTTCTTCTCCAAAACAAAAAAAAAAGAAAAGGAAGAAAGAAAAGAGAGAAAGGAAAGAAAAAGGTTAGAGAGAGGACTCTGGCATGCGGATAAATATTCCGAGCTCACAAAAATGAGCTTGAACCAAGAAAAAAAATAGAAGTGGGCATGACCGAAAGTTTAAATTCAAATTCATTTGAATTTTCAATTCAAATGATTTGAACAAGATTGAGGCTTTGGAGAGTCCAAAATATTGAGAATTTTTGGTGGAATTCCGGAAAGTGATGAAATAAAATATGGGCAAGGTTGGAGGCAAGAATTGAGATACAAAAGGCATGGAGAAGATTATGCAAGTGTGTTATGGTGATTCCGAAGCAATGGAATATTTATTTATATAGCTCCCTAATAATATTGAGAGGCTTTTATATGTTATAAAGAGAAGACATTCTTCCCTCGATTTAAATGGACCGAAGGTCCACACGATTTATTGGTTGAGATGCAAAAAAATTAAAATGACATGATGGCAAGATGACATGATGCGATGCAAGAATAAAAACACAAGCACAAAAGAAACACACGGGCAACCCGGATCATCTGGAATCTTCTGGGACGTCGGTCTTCGGGCGTCACACCGGGGCCCCATACTTGTTTTTGGTAATGCAAGAAGAAAGGAAGGGCGAGGACAGGCAAAGGTGGCTCCTACGATACGGATACTCACGAGGATCGGCTCCCCGGGCTCAGTCGGAGCCCTCCTCACGCTACACCGGGCGTGACGACGAGACGATCCAACGCCGCCCCCAAGGCGGGCGCGATGGCATGGTGGCTGGTCGTAGCCACCGCTGCTGGAGCTGCCGCTGTGGGAGGAGCTGCCGTAGCTGGATGAACTGCGGCCGGCGCCGAGGACAAGTTCACCCTCACCCTCGTCACGGCCGTCGCCAAGGCTGAGCACCTCACCTCCATCGTTGTCCCCAAATACCCTCACCAAGAGGGTTGTGTCACCATCGTACTTAAAGTGGAGGGTGCATCGCCTGCCCAGGCCGCGCGCGCAGGCAAACGTCTGCCAACCGTGGGCCATGGTTACGACGCCCGCGATGGAGACCTCCACCGCGACCCCCAAGGCTCTGTTGCAGCAGCCGTCTGCCTGCAGCCAGAGACGGCCGGAATCCGCGGCTGGTAGTTCGCTGGCGAAGGAGCGCGAGAGCTGGAGCCGGGTGCCATCCGGGTTCTCCGACCACACGACAAACTCCGGCATCACCTCCGCCAAGTGGAAGCGCGGCCGGGGAGGCCGGGCGACCCTGGCGCGCCTCCCGTCGCCCAAGGGGCTGCAATGACCTCGGCGATACCCACCACGCGGAGGGCCGCCACCGCGGCTGCTGAGGACGGCACCAGGCACTGAGGAGGTCCACCCGTGCCTGCGAGGGGCCGTGACAGGGGTCATGGCACACTTTCAAGGGCAGCCTTGTCCCCTCTTAGGCGGTGGTGAGCAGGGCCCTTCCCGACGAGTCTTCCCCTTCTCCATGGACGAGAACCTCCTCACCGGCGCCATGGGTGTCGATGCAAAGCAAGAGGCATGGAGGAAGCAGAAGAAGCGGGTGGAATGAAGGATGAGACCGGGCAATGCGGGCTCCACTCGTCGCCTTATTTATAGCCATAAGAAGGCCAACCATCGGCCTCCATATATAATCGCAGGTAATGATGGTCCTTTGTGCATGCAGAGACTTGTCAAGTCGTGCAGTTGCCGAGGAGGCATGGGGAAGTGGAGACGCCCACGTCCCGTCAATTGCCACGCGTCAATCAAGGTCGTAGGCTTTTGGGGCCTATGGCGCTTCGCACTTGACCCTTGGCTTCGCCCAAAGCAAAGTCCGAGCGCGCCTTGGGCCCGGGGGCTACTATCGGCGTCCTGGGAACGGGGGTACCCAGACTTGCCTGCCCGTGGCCTAGGGCATGGCTCATGCAGCGGCTTGGTATGGCCCAACCTCATCAGCAACCACTCAAGACCCTCGCGAGGCAGACGACGCAAGACCTCCCCTGGGGTGGCCTCACTAGGCTAGCTCCCGAGGAGCGGAGATATCAATGCAAGGGGCACCTGGCGAGGTTCCCGTGACATGAGCCGTGACGACTAAGGCCACGCGGGCGCCAGCGGGCACAAGATGCCAGTTTCCTATTTCGTGCTAAAGGGGCAAGCGCAGGCGAGGTGTCCCTATGCATTAGGCAAAGGTTTCCATGTCAGTGCAACAAGACCAAGACCAGCAGGACGATAGGGCGGAGGTCACCGCGGAGCCCACATCAGCGTCACCACTAGAATCTTTGGCATGCAAAGACCACCTTTTGTTAGGATAGCTTGTACTAGTTGTCCCCCTTCAAACTTGGCCGTTGTGGGATCCCTTCCTGCTCAATATTTGGGAAGAAGACCCGGGCCTCTATAAATAGGACTAGCCACCACCGTAGAAGGGGATCGGATCATTGACACCACCCACACACCCACTAGCTCATCCTCAGCCTGCAAGGCAATCCACCACACCACACTGGATTAGGATATTACACCAAAATGGTGGACCAAACCAGTATAAACCCTTGTGTCTCTTGTTCTTCGAGTTCGACGAGTAGGCCTAGGAATCGGTGTGAGAGCGAGCTAGAGTAGAAAGGAGAGATCTTCGTGCGCACCCCAGTGTTCGAACCTCAAGGGTTTTGCCGGAACCCACAATCCGACAAGATGAGCTATTGTTTATGATATATAATGATGCTAGAAAAGGTGATTCAAATTATCATTGATCAAAATTGTGCACTTGGTAGCATTCCACATCAAAAATTCTGTTTTTATCATTTACCTACTCGAGGACGAGCAGGAATTAAGCTTCGAGATGCTTGATATGTCTCCAATGTATCAATAATTTTTTATTGTTCCACACGATTATATTATCTGTTTTGGATGTTTTATATGCATTATTATGCTATTTTATACTATTATTGGGACTAACCTATTAACCTAGAGCCTAGTGCGAGTTTCTGTTTTTTCCTTGTTTTTGTGTTTCGCAGAAAAGGAATATCAAACGGAGTCTAAACGAGCTGAAAATTTACGCTGATTTTTTATGGACTAGAAGAAGCCCCCGAAGCAAAAGAGTTGGGCTTGAAGAGTCCCGAGCACACCAGAAGGTTGGAGGGCGCGCCTTACCCCCCGGGCGCGTCCTCCGTCCTTGTCGTAGACTCGTGGACCCCCCTGACTTGTTCCCTACGCCAAAAATTCTTATAAATAGGGGGAAACCAAAAATAAACCTAGATCGGGAGTTCCGTCGCCGCAAGCCTCTGTAGCCACAAAAACCAATCAGGAGCCCGTTCCGGCACCCTGACGGAGGGGGAAACCATCACTGGTGGCCATCTTCATCATCCCGGCGGTCTCCATGACAAGGAGGGACTAGTTCACCCTCGGGGCTGAGGGTATGTACCAGTAGCTATGTGTTTGATCACTGTCTCTCTCGTGTTCTTGAGTTAGCACGATCTTGATGTACCGCGAGCTTTGATATTATAGTTGGATCTTTGATGTTTCTCCACCTCTATCTTCTTGTAATGGATTAAGTTTTCCCATTGAAGTTATCTTATCGGATTGAGTCTTCAAGGATTTGAGAACACTTGATATATGTCTTACATGTACTTATCTGTGGTGAAAATGGTATATTCACGTGATCCACTTGATGTATGTTTTGGTGATCAACTTGCGGGTTCAATGACCTTGTGAACTTATGCATAGGGGTTGGCACACGTTTTCGTCTTGATTCTCTGGTAGAAACTTTGGGCACTCTTTGAAGTTCTTTGTGTTGGTTTGAATAGATGAATCTGAGATTGTGTGATACATATCGTATAATCAAACCCGCGGATACTTGGGGTGACATTGGAGTACCTAGGTGACATTAGGTTTTTTGGTTGATGTGTGTCTTAAGGTGTTATTTTAGTATGAACTCTAGGGTTGTTTGTGACACTTATAGCAATAGCCCAATAGATCGATTAGAAAGATTAGCTTTGAGGTGGTTTCGTACCCTACAATAATCTCTTCATTTGTTCTCTGCTATTAGTGACTTTGGAGTGACTCTTTGTTCCAAGTTGATGGATTGTTATATGATCCAATTATGTTATCATTGTTAAGAGAACTTGCACTGGTGAAAGTATGAACCCTAGGCCTTGTTTTCACACATTGCAACACCGTTTATGCTCACATTTGTTACTAGTTACCATGATGTTTTTATATTTTAAGATTACAAAAACCTATATCTACCATCCATATTACACTTGTATCACGATCTCTTTGCTGAACTCACCTATACAATTTACCATTGTATTGGGTGTGTTGGGGACACAAGAGACTCTTAGTTATTTCATTGCAGGGTTGCTTGAGAGAAACCATCTTCATCCAACGCCTCCCACCGATTGATAAACCTTAGGTCATCTACTAGAGGGAAAATTGCTAATTTCCTGCTAAACTCTGCGCTTGGAGGCCCAACACGAGTCTACAAGAAGAAGGTTGTGTAGTAGACATCATTTATAAACTCAAACTAACAAAGAAAAACTTTTACAAACTCTGCTTGATCTTGTTCTTGCAAATATGTCCAGCCATGGTTCAAGTTTTCAGCAAAATATTATAAACTAATCATGTTCACAATAACATTTAGGTCTCACATTTATCCATATCAATAACATAACCAGCTAGCGAGCAATAATAAGATATCTCGGATGACAACACTTTTCAAAACAATCATGATATAATATTATAAAATGGTATCTCGCTAGCCCTTTCTGATACCGCAAGACATAAATGTAGAGCACCTGAGAAGATCAAGGACTGTCTAGACATTGTAATTGATGGTAAAAGAGATCGAGTCACACTCATACTCAACATCAATTTAAAACAAAGCATATAAATGACATAGGTGCTATCCAGCTGGTGCTTTTTATGAGAGGATGATGACTCAACAGTAAAAGTAAATAGATAGGCCCATTCGCAGAGGGAAGCATGGATTTGGAGAGGTTCCAGAGCTCAAAGATTTTGAAATAGAGATGAATATAATTTTGAGCTGTATGCTTTCATTTTAAATGCAACAACCAAGAGTTCTCAATATCTTCCATGCTACGCACATTATATGTGGTTCCCAAACAGAATGGTAAAATTTTACTCCCCCTCCACCAACAATCACTCTCCACGGCCATCCGAATCCATGGGGTACCGTCCATACCAACAATAGTACAGTTGGAGCTTGGTTTAAATATATTTTGATATGAATTTTAGCATGGGACCGCGCATCCCGATTACCAGCCACGTTCTCATGAATGACAAGTGGAGTCCACTCATCTCGATAATAACCCACCTAGCATGGAAGATAATGACAGCCCCCAGTTGCCACATGAGCGATTCAGGCATACAAAACATATTATTATTTGAAGGTTTAGAGTTTAGCACATGCAAATTTACTTATAACGACAGGTAAATACCACATATAGGTAGGTATGGTGGATTCATAAGGAACAACTTTGGTTTATGGAAGTGGATGCACAAGTAGTATTCCCACTTAGTACAATGTGATGGCTAGCAAAAAGACTGTGGAGCGACCAACTAGAGACCGACAACGGTCATGACCATGCCTTGAGGTTCATGAACGTTGAGTGCAAGCATGAGTAGGATATAAATCACCATCAACATTAATATCATGGAGGCTTGATTGATTTTGATTCAACTACATGTGTGAACATGTGCCAAGCCAAGTCACTCGAACATTCAATGGAGGATACCATCCTATCATAGCACATCATAACCATTTTAAATCCATGTTGGCACACAAGACAAATCATTATCAACTCCTAGCTAATAAAGCATGGCATGAATAACTATAATCTCTAATTGTCATTGCAAACATGTTTCATTCATAATGGGCTGAATCAAGACCGATGAGCTAATCATATTTACAAAAACAAAATAGGTCGAGTCCGTACTAGATTTTCTTCATCTCAATCATTTCATAAATTTTTGTCATTATTGCATTTCACTTGCACGACCGAATGATGTGAATAATAGTAAGAGTGCATGTGCGTTGGACTAAGTTAGAATCTGCAAACATTTATTCACAGGAGAAGACAAGGTAATATGGGATATTTGTTAGATCATCAATAATGCATATGAGAGCCACTCAAAATTTTCATCGTGGTCTTCTCCTTTCGACCCAAAAGAAAAGTGAAGGAAATTCAGAGAAACACACTAAAATGTTTTTGGAGTTTTGTTTTTTTGAAGAAAGCAAAAACAAGAACGAGAAAAATTATTTACACGGGAAAGATCCCAATAAGCAAAAGAAGAATGAGAAATCTTTTTGGATTTTCTTTTTAATACTACAAACTACTAGAAGAACAAGTAAGAGATAAAAGACAAAAAGAAAAAGCAAAATATTTTCGGGTTTTCAAAGTTTTTCAAACACACAAGAAGAAAGCAAGAAAAATAAACTAACATGGATGATACAATGAAAAAGTACGAACACCGGCAACTGGAATGAGTGTGTGAACGTGAATGTAATGTCGATGAGAAACACGTACTCCCCCAAGCTTAGGCCTTTCTGCCTAAGTTGGTCTATGCCCACGGATGGCCTGGAAGAAATCCAAAATCGTAGTTGGGGTTGTACTCAATTGCAGCTGCCATTGCCTGGCGTGCTGCTTCTTGGGGGCGAACTATCTCCCTCGCCCTCTCACACTCGTTCGCCTCCTCTGTGGTTATGTAGTATCTTATTTTTACCTCAAAGTCAAAGAAAGCAGGAGCGGGGAGCGTAATACGTACATCGCACTGTCTATCAAAGATTAGTCTGTACTGGAAAGGCAACTCGCCTCTCTCAACAAACTGCTAACGTTCCATAGCCTCATATTCAAGGAAAGCAGGGGGTAATTGAGGGCTTGTTCTAAACTCCTCCAGCTTCCAACTCCATGAACTCCAGACTTGGAGTCAAGCCAAACATTTTATCTACGAGAAGCTGGATCTGGGAAGCTAGAGCCTCCTGCAGTGTAAAAACAAGAAGCAACGTTGGCCCAGCTCCAAAAAATTGAAAAGCTAGAGTTGCAGGTATTTACAGCTGAAGTGCCACCGCTAAAGAAAACAATTCGCTCTCCCCTCGTTAGAAAACTGAATCGCTACGCAACCCCTCTTCTTTCCCTCTAAATGGGCTGGTTCCAGCCGGCCCAAATGCCATCGAAGAGACCTGATTTTCGTCTAGCTGGGCTGCCAGACCATGAGGCGCAGGGAGAAGCTATCGATCGAGCCGAACAGTTTTTCGTCGCCAGGAGGAGTGAGAAGCTAGCGTGAGAAGCTGGATTTGAGGATTTGGAGAAGCTCAGAGAGTTTCCGAACAGGCCCTGAATGTGATCATTTCTTATAGGTAACCCAAGATAGTTAGCTAAACGAGTGGCATAAATTCCACCAAAGAAATCTCCATCTTTAGCATTGTTATGTAAACGACGTGCGATAATAGCCCCTAAATTATAGTTTCTATCATTTATTACAGCACTTTTAAGAACACTCAAATCATAATCACAGAGGTTGCTATGATCATGTTTACCATTAATACATCTTCTAATGAAGATAGCAAAATAATGTAAGGCAAGAAAGTGAATGCTCCCCAAACTAGCTTGTGTTATATTTCTAGTTTATCCTAGTGTAATGCTAGCAAGGAACTCAACAAAATAAATTTTTCGTGGTTCATAACAACTGCCCCAATGCGGAATTTTACATGCTTCATTAAAATCCTTAAGATCCATGGTGTTACACTCTTCATATAAATCAAACAAGACGGATTGCATACCTCGGCGGTTTGAATACTCAAATCTTCGTACAAAAGAATCAATAAGGTTGGAATGCAGCAAACACTTATGTGACAAGAATTCCGTCAGGCCGGCATTGTGTACAAGCATATCGAGTTCTTCCTTAAAGCCTGCATTTGTCAATAATTTATCCAATGGCTATTCACAAGGTCGTACTAGTGCGTCTCGCATTGCTTCAAGGCTTGGCTCACATATTGCATGCCTCGGTGGTTTCTTCTTCTTCAAGGAACCTCCTTGGAATATTTTCCTCGTCATTTTCTTTCTCCGAAATTTCTGAAAGTTTTAGTGACTCAAAATAAAATAGAACAAAACTCAACCAAAGTAATAGCAACAACTCCTACAAGTGCCTAGAAGCTATATCATGCAACAAAACTACTTTGAACCATATAAATTTGATATGCAAGCTCAAGAACATGGTCACCACAATAGCAAAAATTTGCAATATGTAAAGCACTAGTACAAAAACTAATTGGACTAATGGAGGAGTCACACACCAATGAACAATCTCCCAAAATAGTTGTGCAAATGGAGCTTTGAGCAAGGAGATCGAAAATGGCAGCAAGATGAGCAAGCACACGGGTTTGAGCAATGGTGTGATTTTTACTGGAGGGAGATGGAGACGATGGGTACTGGAATAAGTGAGGGGGACCCATGTGGGACCCACAAACCAAGGGGCGCACCTAGGGGGGTGGGCGCACCCTGTGGGCTTGTGGCCCACTGGTGCACCCCCTTGATGTGTTTTCAGTGCCAAAAATTCATATATATTCCAGAAAAAATCATACTAAATTTTCAGGGCATTTGGAGAACTTTATTTTCTGGTCATTTTTTTACTGCACGGGTAAGACAGATAACAGAAAATTAATACTATTTTTACTGAATAATTCTAAATAACAAATAATAAAATGTGGGTACAGAAAGTTGTGTTTACTAAATTCATCCATCTCATGCCCGTCAAAAGGAATCCATTAATAAGATTGATCAAGTCTTACTAACAAACTTCTTCCAAATGACATGAAACCGGAGAATCTTCGTAGAACACTAGGTTATCTCAATGGGGATATGCCTGTCCCCAACAATAAGACTCTCATATTTCTTTTTTATAGTAGGAATAGGGAATTCAAAACCTCCAATAGCAATTGTTGATTTTTCCCCAATAGAATTGATGCTATTAACTTGAGGTTGTTTCTTCGTGAAGTGTACCATGTGCTCATTACCATTCACATGAAAAGTGACGTTTCCTTTATTGCAATCAATAACAGCCCCTGCAGTATTCAAAAAAGGTCTACCAAGGATAATCGACATAATGTCATCCTCGGGTATATCAAGAATAACAAAGTCTGTTAAGATAGTAACATTTGCAACTACGACAGGTACATCCTCAAAAATACCGATGGATAAAGCAGTTGATTTATCGACAATTTGCAAATCGATTTCAGTTGGTGTGAACATACTCAAATCAAGTCTTCGATACAAAGAGAAAGGCATAACACTAACATCGGCTCCTAAATCACATAAAGCATTTTTAACATAGTTTCTTTTAATGGAACATGGTATAGTTGGTATTCCTGGATCTCCTTGTTTCTTAAGTATTCCACCCTAAATGTATAGTTTGCAAGCATAGTGGAAATTTTAGCTTCCGGTATCTTTCTTTTATTAGTAACAATATCTTTCATATACTTAGCATAGGGAGACATTTTCAGAATATCAGTCAAACGCAAGTGTAAAAAGACAGGTCTAAGCATTTCACAAAAGCGCTCAAATTCCTCATCATTTTTATTCTTAGAAGATTTAGGAGGAGAGGGCATGGGTTTCTGAACCCATGGTTCTCTCTCTACCAAGTTTCCTAGCAATGAAGTCCCTTTTCCCATACCTTTTGTTCTTAGGTTGTGGGTCATCAAGATCAACAACAGGTTCTATACCAACATCATTATCATTAATAGGTTGAGCATCAACATGAACATCATGATTATCATCATTACTAGGCTCATGTTCATTACTAGATTGCGTTTCAGCATCAGAAATAGAAATATCATTAGGATTTTCAGGTGTGTCTATAGTAGGTTCACTAGAAGCATGCAAAGTCTTGTCACTTTTCCTTTTAGATGAACTTGGCGTATCAACACTAATCCTTTGAGAGTCTTGTTCAACTCTTTTAGGATGACCTTCAGGATACAAAGGTGTCACGGAATATCCGCGGCCACCTATGGGACTGGGTGGCCCCTTGTTGGTTTGGCTGGGGGGACGACGCGTTGCACAAAGAGCAAAATGGCGCACGACAGCGTGGCAGAGAGCACACAATCAATTAACCCAGGTTCGGGCCGCCGCGAGGCATAAGACCCTACTCCTGCTTTAGTGGATTGATGGTGGAATGAATGTGGTGGTGTGTAGTACACTCACCCGGCAAGACGTGCCTCAGGGCCACAGCGACTACACGCGTATGGTGGCTTGGGTTCATCAATTTTCCAACCCCTCCTATAGGTGCCATGGGCATCCTTTTATAGATTAAGGGGTCTCCACAGTGGCAAAATGGACATTACCAATTGATATGACAGCGAATAGTGCTATCATACCTAACTCTGTGAGCTGATAGGGTGCATTAAATGCACCGCTTAGTGTCACCTTGCTGGTCGCCCGACAAGGCCCGCCGAGCCGTCTCACCAGCTCCGCATCTGCTCCCTTGACACGTCGCAGGACGAGTATCCTTTGTGGGTTTCTTCCGTAGGAGATGACTGCCATGTGGCAAATGGCTGCCACTTAATAACTTCGAGGCTTGACACTACATTGATCGATGATGTGGGTCGTGCTTGAGTAGTTGGCGGGGCAGTTTACCCCCGGCAGGCCTTGTCGAGGAGTTTCTGATAGCTTTTTTCTGGTGGTGCCCTTGCCCCTTGCCGGGCTTGCCTGACCGGCAAGGGAGGCTCTCCTCTTTTTTCTTTGACCATGAAGACTGCAAGGCTTACACCTCACAACATTTTATTGAAAAAATAAGTGCAAGTATATACAACCTTCTGAAGAGAAGGAGAAGGAGGTATGGGGGGAGGGGCTAAACTAAAAAGGAGAAGATCCTAGTACTTACAACGCTAAGGGCAGAAATAAAGTTCAGGGGGGAAGAAAATCTATCCATTTGAGAAGAGCATCTCTGAATCTGGCTTTGATCCCGTGAGAGATCATGGTGATGTCATGGGTGAAGCCAGCTCTCCACTGTCTGAAGGTTGGGGGAATGTATCTGAAGGCTTTATCATTTCCGACTTTCCAAATATTCCACCATGCCATGAAGACCACTTCTACAAAGAAAGGCTGAACAAAGTCTCTTCTAGCTTGTTTAGCAATGTGATACGTATCTCAACTGTCAATCCATTCAATCTGCATGTAATTCCAAACTCTCATACTAAAGTTGCATTGAAAGAACAGGTGGTTCCTATCCTCCAGTGTTGTTGTAGGGCAAAGCACACATTGTGGTCCATCAATGATCTTCTAGTGTCTACGTTGCAACATGTCTTTGGTATTGATCCTGTCCATAATGACCAACCAGGCAAACATCTTTATAGACATGGTACAAGAGCTCTTCCAGATCCAACCAAGTAGTGGGTTAGCTACAATTGGTTGATGCACATGTATATAGAACTTCTTGGCTGTATACTCACAAGCCTTTCCATGCTTCCAGAGCCAGGTATCCGGGATCTGTTGATTAAGATGCACAGTGGATAATAAGGTGGATAGAGCAAGCATTTCATCATGGGCCATCTGAGATAGTGGATGGGAAAACAACTCATGAATATCCTCAGTCATATAGTAGTCCCTGACTGACAAATTTTTATCAGAGCAGAAAGAGTGCAGCCTGGGAAATCTATCCCTCAAAGGTATAACATTGTTATCCAATTCCCAGCTATCATACCAAAACAGAGCAGTGTCTCCCGATTTCACCTTTATCATTGTTACTGCTCTGAATTTATCCATTAACTTGGACACATCCTTCCACCAAAAAGAACCACATAGAGTAGTGTCATGGGGGACCCTATTAAAGTAATAAGAGTCCCAGATCAAGTTCACCCAGGGTATATCAGCTTTATTGTAAAATTTGTTTAGGTGTTTCATGAGGAGAGCTTCATTCTGCAATTCAAGATTCAGGATACCAAGTCCCTCCTTGGACTTAGGCCAACAGACTAAAGGCCAGGAAGCCAGTGAAGGGCCCTTATCCTGGCCATAATTTCTCCATAAGCATTGTCTCTGTATTCTCTCCAATTTTTTTAGAATGCCAGCTGGTAATGAGAGGCTGCAAAGGAAATATATTGGCAGAGAGGAAATAGCAGAGTTAACTAGTTGCAACCTGCTTCCTTGTGGTAAGAACCATGAACTAGCAGTGAGCCTTCTCTCCATACAATCAACCAGGGGCATTAAGTCTACAATCTTAGGTCTGGTGGTGCCCACTGGTAGGCCCAAGTATGTGAATGGCATTGATCCCAACTTACATCCAAGTAAATTTGCTAGAGCAGAGGCTGAGCTCTCATCAGTATTAATAGGGTACATTGAGGATTTGTGGTAGTTGATCTGAAGGCCAGTGGATGTGGCAAAGGAATCTAATACCTTTCTTAGTGCAAGCAGCTGTGATTCCTCTGCTGGAATAAACAGTAGGGTGTCATCAGCATACTGCACTATGGGAAAATCAGGGTCTTGAGTTGGAATAGGCAGGTTAATGTCCCCTTGGCACAGTAGATTATTTATCATTGTTTGCAGGAGGTCAGCAGCTATAACAAATAACAATGGGGACATTGGGTCACCTTGTTTAACCCCACACTTACATTTGAAGTGCTTACCAGGCACTCCATTAAGCAAGACTGAGGAGGTACCAGAGGATAGTAGCTCCTTAACCCAACCTATCCACTTTTGAGTGAAACCTTTAGCTTGGAGGATTCTGATCATTGCCTCATGTTGTATTGAGTCAAAAGCCTTTTCAAAGTCCAACTTAAGCAATATAATTGACCTCTTAGACTGATTGCATTGATGGATGTATTCAAAAGTCCAGGCCAAACAATCCTGGATTGTTCTTGTTTTTATAAACCCATATTGGTTCTTGTGGATGCATTTAATAATCATCTCCTGAAACCTGTTGGCAGCCAATTTAGTTAAGAATTTTAGGCCCACACTAGTGAGAGAGATAGACCTAAAATAACTAGTAGTCTCAGGTGAGTTCTTCTTGGGAAGTAGTGTGATGAAAGCATCATTGAGATTCTCCGGCCTGACTGAACCTGCATGGAATTCATGAACCAGAGTGATGAAATCCTGAGAGACAATGGGCCAACATTGCTTGAGGAAAAGTCCATTGAAACCATCAGGTCCAGACGCCTTATCAGTGGGAATTTCTTTGATAACCTTTTCAATCTCTGAGGCAGTGAAAGGCTTAGACAAAACCTCCAGACCAGGAACATGTTTAATAAGAGACAAGATTTCATCACCCAACACTATGGGTCTTACTGTTCCCATTCTTTTTTTGAACACCTGCAAGAATTCAGCTGCCATGTCATCATGATTAGCCATTGCTGTCCCATCCTACACCACTAAATTTGCTATGGCATTTTTCCTGTGCCTCTCAGTTGCCATAGCTTGAAATTTTTTGGTGTTGTCCTCTCCCACCTTTATATATCTGATAGTACACCTTTTCTTCCAATACAAGAATTGAAGGTGCAGAAGGTGTTCATGGTGCAACTTGACCAACTTTCTGAAGTTTCTCTCAGGCATTGAGAGAGGTCTGATCTCCTCAAGGTCATCAAACCGTAGGATTACCCAATTGGTCTTTAGGAGCAACTTTTTAATATGTGAGATCCCTTTCTACCATTTCTTGAGGGCAAATCTCAAGGATTTCAGCTTGTCAACTATTATTGCAGAAATATGTGACTTTGTTGATTTCCTTTGCCATACTTCCTTAACACACTCCATGAAGCCAGGTTGCTCAACCCAAAAATTCTCAAATCTGAAAATATGTGCATCAGGGATATTGGTGCAAATAGAAATGAGACAAGGTACATGATCAGAAGTGGTTTTGGCCAATGGTGTGACCTGTGTCATTGGGTATTGAAGGATCCAATTGGCAAAAGTGAAAACCCAATCAAGTTGCTCATGCAGTGGTGAACTTTGCATATTTGACCATGTAAACTTTCTTCCTTTTAGGGGTAATTCAAGGAGACCCAGATGCCCAATTATTTCATTAAAGATAAAGATATCATTAATGTCTCCTCCAGGAAGATTTCTATTATACAATGACCTTATGAAATTGAAATCCCAAATGAGCATCCAGTTGGCATCAGGGTCAATATCAAGGTTATATAACCAGGCTACGAAAGCATCTCTCATTACACCCTGACAAGGCCCATAAACATTGACTAATGTCCAGGTTTCATTGTTATGAACCGAAGCGAATTTGACAATAATTCCATATGATTCAATTTGAAGTAACGTTCCAGTGAACATGTCAGAGCGCCAAATAGTGAGGATACCCCCAGAGGCACCATTCGAGGGCAATTCAATGAAATGATCAAAGCAGGGGGCAAATCTTTTTTATGAGAGCACGATCAGCGTTCTGTAATTTGGTTTCTTGTAGGCAAACTACAGCACATTTGCTATTGACCACCTTTCCTCTGACTGCACGTTGACGGGCCTCAGAGTTGAGTCCTCTCACATTCCAAGACAGAACATTCCAGCTACGGGTATCGAAATTACTCATTATATAAACGAGATAAGTAATAAGATAGACGCATGGCACACACCACCATAGTAGGTTCAAGAGTAGCCAACTCTGAAGCACCCTCCACATAGTTTGCAGCATAACAAAAGGATCCAAAAAGATAACAACCCATTTAAAGGGCGACGAGGAATCGTAAGTGTGTAACATCATCATCAATCAGCCTTTGGCGACGAGGAATCCACCTGGGGATCAACCATAAGCTTTTCCACCGTCAGAAGGGCATGATCCATCTCCAGTTCGGCCCCAGCCGCCTGCAGATCATTAATTGGTGGAACTTCAGCATCTTCATGGGGCTTCTCCTGGTCCACATCAGCCGCGTTTACATCATCAGCAATAGGCTTTGATCGAGGGCGCTTCTTCCTAGGCTGGGAAACAAGTTGCTCAAAGACAGCATTCTTGTACCCATTAACGCTGACAAAGCTTCGCGTGCATCGTCTGACAGCAGTGACCACCATAGGAACAGCCTTGCGTTTCTTCAGTTGTGACGCGCTAGGTGCCTTGTTTGCTTGTGCAGTGAAGATCAAGGGGTTGGAAGATTCCTCCTGTGCAGGGAAGAGAGCGCGCGCCACCAGACGTCTCGCCGGGGAAGGAGATACCAGAGGTGGCAACTGATCCTGTTGCATTATCAGAGAAGATGTTCCAGCGTCAGCATCAAAGACAATGGACCAGTTCTTCTTAGGATAAATGACGGTGCCCATGGGTTTGAAGAACACAGGGCGGGGGACTTTAGCCACAGCGATGTCCTCCATGAGACAGTCAAAAGACCTCTTCCATAACATCTCAGGTGGTAGAACTGGACCCGCCACAATCTTGATCATTCCCACAAAAACCTACTGCTGCTGAATCAAGGGGATTGGTATGGCACTATGGCGAGAGGCCGCACTTGCTGGATCTCCTGTTACTGAATTTGGACTTCCTATGTCTGGGAAGAGAGCGATTCCTCCGGTTGGTTGATGTCAATTGAGACCTGTTCCTAAGCAGGATTAGCAGGCTGATTAACTTCGTCATCATCGCCCCAGACCGCATGGCCCCATCCATCAGGTATCGGTTGTTCCAGCTCCATTTGAGGCAGTTCATTCCAACCCAAGAGCGGGTATTGGGGCATGACGAAAGGAAGGTTATCAGGCTGCAAGTTGCTAGGCAGAGGGTGCGGGTTCCCGTCAAGTGGCATGGGATCTTCGTCATTGGGCATCTGATCAGCAAAATTTGCCCCCAGCACATAGCAAGCAGATGTCCAGGAAATTCTAGCGCCACCCCAATCAGCATAATCACCAAAAACAACATCCCGCGGCACAAGGGGCGTGTTAGGGAAACTCGCATGTACAATGGAGCAGACAAGGTAAGGATCCTCACTGTTCCAAGATAAATATTTGCCAAAAGTGCTCACTGCCTGAGAAATAAATTCCGTATTCCGGTAATCTAGTGGGATTCCAATAAACATCAGCCATCCAGTTCGAAAGCCATGAACTCTTCTGAAATTTTCTCCTTCATCGTGATTCATAAAGCTAACGAAACGGTCGTTGCCAATATTAAATGGCTCATGCTGAGTTAAGCTAAACTGAACAGCCGGATCCCTTACTTGAAAAAGACCAACACCATGAAACCAGGGCTGAGCGGAGCGGACCATAATACCTCTATTTTGCAGGAACAGTATGATCTCCTCGCGAACATGGCCATCTTCACCCGCCGGAGGTGCAGGCATCACTTCTGCCACCATGTAGTCTTCATGGCGCCGGGCCGGATGGGAGGACGGTGAGATGAAGGTGCGCGGCAGCCGGAAGGCGCCACCGTCGACGATGTGGTGGCCCGCCGGCACGAAACGCTCTAGGTCGAGCTCAAAGTTTGCCATTGGTGCAGGTCCAGGTGGTGGTGATAGCAATGGAGGAGGTGATGTTGGAGCAGGGTTATCTTTGGGGTCGCCGGCAGTGGAGGAAGTGGGGCAGAATGGCAATGAGACCTTGGGGTCGTCCACAATAACTGATGCGCGATTTCCAAGAGAGAAGGCGATGCCGAAAAATCAGAGAGCAGCCGCTACAAAATCGGTTTCCAAACCAATCCCTTGCGTCGAGCGAAATCATCACAATTTTTACTTGAGTGACCCATACGGGAGCAAGCCAAGCAGACCGTTCGGATTCCACAAGAGGATGACAGGTGGCCTTGCTGTGAGCATAACGTGCAGGTAACGATCTGGTCCACCATGTCATCGACCATAGAGGAAAACTGGGCCGCCGCTTCCTGTGAAGTCGGTAAATCAGGGCTCTTCGAACACGCCCTCAGAGAGGCAGGTCTGATATCCGACGGAGAAGAGAAAGGCCCAGAGATACTAGGAGAAGCAGGCCTAATTGGCCTAGTGTGATCCAGAGAGAATTCTGAGGCATGCGTTGCTAGCGCCTCCGTGGAGCCCAAATCCATTTGGCTTGGCTCTCCTCTTGTCGATATCTCGTTCTTTCGGCTTGTCCTTGGTCTCTCTGGCTGCGTGTTGGTTCTTCAGATCTCTTGGTTCTTCAATCTTGGGCTAGCTCTGGTGCTTCATCCTTGGTCTTGTGCATGTGCATAGTTGGGCAACAGACCCAGGGTTTGTTGCACCGACATAAGCCCCTGGGCCTACCCTGAATGCACTATTGAGCGTCATTGGGGTAGGGCCTAATAAGTGCATACGCATGATTAATAAAGGGGTTGGCCCCTTGAGATTTTCCTTCGCTACTTCATTCGTCTTAATTTCGGGGACGGTTTCCGACTCCCCCACGCGTGGTGCGCAGCGTCATGGGAAAACCTAGACCGTGGCCTGCAGATTATCCTCGCCCCACGATCACGGGGCGAAAACTTCCGCCCCACTCGCCCCATGTCTTGCGTGCACCTTGCCACGTGCTACACATGCATTGGGCGTGGTAGGTGGTGGACGGAAGGCACGGGGAGGGGCCCCATGGTTTGAAACCCGAGGACCGATGGTTGATGTAGAGGAGCGGCCTCGGCCCCCAGAGTCATGGTGGGTGTAGAGAGGTCGCATTAGAGGAGAGGGGCGGCTACTTCCCGTAGGAGGAGCCAACCCCCTGCCAAGTTTTTCCTGTAAAAGGTGCCGGGGCAGTGTTCTTCTGCACACACTCTTCCCCATCTCCCGTGATTCTTCTCTTTTAGCCATGGCGCGAGGGCAAGGACGTGGCGGCACCCCGATGACAGCGACGAGGGCTTATTCTCAACAACGCGCCCCTCCTCCCCTGGACCCTGATGCAGTGGATCCGTCTGCAGGGAGAGGAGGAAGGGGACGTGGTCGTGGTTGTCGTGGTGCTTGAGGAAGAGGAGGACGAAGTTGTGCCGTGGCGGCACCTCCGCCGGCGGCTCCGCCCCCGGCGGAAGGCCATGTTGGCAATCAACCCCGGGAGTTCCTCATCAGGCTATACAAGACCTTGTGTGGTCATCTTCGTCTCCCTACTCCCTTTGCGCGGGAGATGGAGCTTGAGCGGCCACGCGCCCTATGGCTGCACATGAGGGGCTGCGGGAACATAGGCGTGAGGGTTGATGTCAACTTCCCTGCCCCTCATGTGATTGATAACCCACAAGTGTAGCGGATCAGTTGTAGCCTCTTTCGATAAGTAAGAGTGTCGAACCCAATGAGGGGCTAAAGGTAGAACAAATATTCCCTCAAGTTCTATCGACCACCGATACAACTCTACGCACGCTTGACGTTCGCTTTACCTAGAACAAGTATGAAACTAGAAGTACTTTGTAGGTGTAACAGGATAGGTTTGCAAGAATATAAAGAGCACATAAATAAAAACTAGGGGATTTTTTAGGTAAAGAAGCAATAAAGTTAGTATAGAGGGTGTGGAAAAGTGGTGGTAGGAGTTGCAAAACTGTCCCTAAGCAATTGACTATGTTACTAGACCGATAGCAAGTTTTATGTGGGAGAGGCCACTGCTAGCATGTCATCCCCGGCTTGGAATTCTAAGCACTTATGTCGGTGAACAAAAGTAGGGGCTCTCATTTGTACCCCTTATTGTTCACGGGCAGTCAGAGCCACGCGCGCGGCCACACTTAAACAAGGCAGAGGAGGGAAACCAGGAGCACAAGACTACCAGAGCAGCGCCAAGACAGTGGTGTAAAAAGGCCAATCAAGAAGATAGGCTTCCCCCAGCAAGACCCTTGTCGGGGCGGCCTGCGCGACCCCGGCAAGAACCCTTGTCGGGGGGACTCACCCAACGCCTCCGTTGCAGCCACCATTGAGCCTAGGAGCTCTGACATCATCAACAGTGCTGGAACCAAGGCTTGGCAAGCGCCTACATGATGGCATGCAGATATTTGTGAAGACAAGGATCCATAGATCCTAGATGAGAACCGGAAGACAAGGCGACCACGAAGCTCCTGGCCGAGGATGCCCACGAGGCCCCGATAAGGCTCCTTGCCGAAGAAACCCCCGAGGCCCTGGCAAGACCCTTGTTGGGAACAGGCGAAAGACCGCGGCAAGCCCTTGTCGCCCCATCGTCGCCCCAGCCCGACGGCCGACCCACTAGCCCAGGCAAGTACCCAGACGGTAGTATGTGGTTCCTGGTCCAGCTAGTCAAGCACCTGCGTGGTGGCATGCAGATCTTCATGAAGACCCTACCACCACACCATCTCAGCTGCCTGCCCCGCTGGCCTGGACGTGCGTCGCAACCAGACGGAGCGGCAGCGCACGGGACGGGCCTCGTTCCCGTCCCCAATAAAGCAAATGGACACCTAGTAGCGCATTTAATGTGTCTTGTCCCATAATGGCATGAGATAAGCTAGTGCACTATTTACCACTTTGGCAGCCCCTTTTGACTAGAAAAGGAGGCCCGAGGCATACTGGTGAAGGATTCGGATCATTTGGACTAGGCATGCACCGTAGCTAGTTCAAGAACTCAAGAACACTCAAATACACACCAAAGCAGGACTAGGGTATTACACATCTTTGCGGCCCGAACCCGGGTAAACGATCCTTGTACTGACTCTTAGACCCGCTCTTTGCACAACCCCGTGCCCGTCAACCGTAGAAGGGATTCCAGTGATCCCATAGGCGTCGTTCCCATCGACATCTTTGGCGCGCCAGGTAGGGGGCGCAGTTGTGAAAATCCGGTCTAGCACTTAGTTTAGCAGTTCTTCATCGCCATGGTTTCCAAGGAAGAAGATGACCAAGCGTGCAACACCATCAGCAAGTTCAATGGACGCCCATGCAGCAACAAAAAAGATAAGTCCTGCAAAACTTTAGTAATTGCCTTCTATATAAGGTTATTCTCCTCGGAGATCTTGCTCTCTGTATGATAAACATGTACACAATGGCCCCCTCCACTATTGGCAACGCCTTCGTCCTGTTTCGAGTCCGCTCAACAGTTCGAGTGGCCGCATTGAGAATGGTAGGGTAGCCTTTCCGTTACTGGCAACGCTTTTGTCCTGTTTCGAGTCCGCTCAATAGTTCAAACGGCCACGCTGAGAGCAGTAAGGTGGTTTGCCTGGCAGCAAGCACACCCGGCAGGCTATTGAGGATCCATCCTCAAAGCGTCGTTGCTTGGGTTTGCGCGCCGGCAAGCCTATCCAATTAAGCGTAGGGTGGACATACAAAGGGGAATCAAACAGGAAAATAGCGTGCATCACTTCAAAATACTGCAGAGTTATATTACATCAATTGTTGCTGCAGTTCTAACTAAAGATAAAAATTGTCTTGGTTGTGAACCTGCAGCGGCGATGAGCAATAGGGTGCCTAATCCCGATGATGCCCTTCTATCCTCTCAATTCCGTCAACGCGGCTGATGATGGGCTTGATACGCTCCTTGAGCACCGTGAGATCTACATCATCCGGCAAGCTCTCTACCGCAGCGTCGAAGTCGAGGTCGGGGTTCCAATACGCCACCTTGGTGAGAAACTTTGTCAAGCCACCCCGGCAGAGCCTCCAGGAGTCATTGGCCAGATAAACCGCTCGGTCGGAGCGGAACTTTTCTAAGGCATCGAGGATGCACTCGAAGAACATGGTTAGGCTGGCGTTGATGGTGAGGTTCGCCTCCCGGGAATACCTGAAGTTTGGCATGCCCATGGCGGCCAACTGCGTGGTGAGCTTCTCCGCGACAGTGACGAGGTGGCTGATCCAGAGGTTCTCGCCCTTCACGTAATCCGCGTGGTTAGCGGCGTCGTTCTTCTGCAGCTACTTCTCCTTCTCTAGATCCTTGTTCAAGCTCTCCTCCCGAGCCCTGGCCTCCGAAAGAATCCCCTGAAGGCCCTCCAGCTCCAGCTTCAGGTCTTTGATATAGTCCTGGGCCGTGGAGAGCTGCTCGGACTTGCTGAGAACTTTGGCCTGCGACTCCGTCAAGGCGGTGTTTACCGTATATTTCTCCCTTATCAGCCTCTGAACCTGTTCATTCAGGCCATCCCGCTCCACCTCCATCTCCTTTATCTTGCCGGCATGGACCGGAGCTTGAGCATTGAGTGCCTCTTCGTGCCTCTGCTCTAGTTCCTGGGTCAGCTGCGCGACGAGCTTTTTGACCCCCTGATCCTTGCCGCGGAGTGCAGCGACAAGTGCCTGCTGACAAGCGACGAGGTCTTCCTCCTGGGAATCCAGTTGAGCTTGGCGCTGGATGTGGTCGGCCTCATCCTGGGCGGCCCGCTACTTTGCCATCTCCTAGGCCTTCTCAAAATTAGACTACGCCAGGATAAGCTCTCGGGCATGCTCGTCCAGCTGATCCTGGGAAGTCCTCAACTCACCCCGGGCCTCGGCAAACCAAGTTTGCGTCTGGGAAACGCTCTCCTGGAAGTCCGCCTCTAGCTTATCCACCACCACCGACCTGGACTTTGCCTTATCCAGGCGGGCGCGGTGGAGCGCTTGGAGGTTCTGGAAGCTGGTACCCATAGCCCGAAGGAGTTGCTCTTCTCAAGAACCGTCGCCATCGATGCTCAGCTTGTCAACAACCTCAAGCCCGGCGGTGGCGAGCGCCTCGTCGTCGAACACCTCCCCCTCGATTGGCGCCCTGCTGCTTGCCGTCCATGGGAGGTGGACGAACAGGTCGTCGCTCACCTTCAAGTAGTGGCCCGAGCCAGAGGCAGCAGAGGAGGAAGGTTGGTTATCGACAGCAACCTTGCCGGCCTCCTCAGCCGTAGCCTTGACGGCCTCCTCTGCAGCAGCCTTGTCGGCTTCCTCGGCAGCACCCTTGCCGGTCTGCTCGGCACTGGCCTCTCCGGTCCCTCCGGTGGGCCCCTTGGCGGCCTCCTCAGTAATGGTCTTGGCGGCCTCCTCGGCAGCGACCCTGTCGGCCTTGGCCCCAGTGTCCTTGGTGACCTCCTCGATGATGGGGTCGAGATCCGCTTGGTCCATCGAGGGTGGAGCTAAAAGACCAGGAGAATTGGTGAGACAAAGCCAGGGACGAGGCTCAACTTGAAGAAAGCAGAGCAAGGATAGGGAACAAACAACTTATCCGTACCGGGCTGGGAAGAAGTGGCGCCCTCCCCGCCAACGATCGTTGCTGGGGTAGAGTCACCAGCGCCCAAGTTCATCTCCTCCTCCTCCATAGGCGTGGCCTCAGTGGTTGGTGCCCTTGCCGGAGATGCCACTTGGGGCAGTGTAGTTGAGGGGGGCGGCGTGTTAGAGGTGACCCTATGCGGGCCCTCCTGCTGCAGTTCCACTCCTACAAACCCGGCAAGGTCAGCATCAAGGATTCACACCCAAGTGTTCATCTGTGGAGGAGTGAGTAATGAACTTACGCTGGGGGCTAGAGTGGGGGCTACGCCGGGGGCGCTTGTCCCGGCTGCTCTCCACCAGCAGTGGTGCACCTGAAGTACCCGCCGGGGGCTTGTTGCGGTCGAGGCCCTGGCCCTCTTTGCTCCCCTCTGGGCCAGCGTCTCCATGTCCCTGCAAAGACAACATCTAATCAGGGAACGATAGCATAGAGGTGGGGTCAGGAGGTAATATGGGGAGAAAAATACATACTCGTTCTCCGCCTCCACCTCCTCCTCTGGCTTCCTCTTCCTCCTTGGGCTGAGAGACCCAAGATCAAACTCCACATCCATGGCGACATCTGTGGGAGGGGGAGAAGGAGATGGGGTCCGACCACGCTTGGACGAAGAGGAAGCAGTTGCCGTCCTCTTCGCCACCGCGGTCCTCCCTGCCTTCTTCATTGTCATGGCCTTCATCGCCCTCGTCTCACGCATGAGTTGCTCCTGGAGCTGCTGCCGCTGCACGGTCCTGCCGGGCCGGACCGGCTCACCTTAGCCGGCCCGTCGCAGGACATGCTGCCTCCCTGTGACCGGAGGGTCGGCGGCCTCGACCTCCTCTTCGGTCGACTCATTAACCACATCTTGAATAAGAGGAGCGTCGGCATCGACACTGGCGCCACTGGCCTCCCCAGCGGATTTTGCCCACCAGGCGAGCTCCTATTCCTCGGTGGATGCGTCGGCCTAATCCTCCACTTGGCCGGCGCTACCGGCCTCTAGGGCAAGCGCCGCCTCCGCCACCCTAGCGGCAATATAATCCTCCTCCGCCTTGGTGGTGTCGCGGATGAGCACCGGGTCTTGATAGACATAGCCCTCCGACAAGGTGTCGAAGAACTCCTGCACCTGATCCATTGGCGGCTCGACCCAGGCTGGATCAAGGCCATGCACGTTGAAGTCCGGCATCATGGTAATGATGGCGGGCTGAAGATAGTTGTTGCTCAACGGGACCACTCCAATTGGCAGCCCAAATAGAGGCCCCTTGACGGCCTCGGCGGCCTTGCCGGTCCTCTCAGCCCTATCGCCGCGATCCACATCAAGCTGGAAGAGCCTCTGGCAAAGATGGGCATGCCCCATCACCGTGAAGTTGTGCTTCAGACCAGGGCGGAGCCTCATGACGTCGGCCGCATTACTGGAAAGCCAAGCCGGCCTCCCCTTGTTGTTTAGTGGCGCGATTCGGCGGCGGATGAAATCAGCCCCGATCATCTCAAGGGTGAGCCCGGCCTGGGCGATGCGGTGGAACAGGTGGTGGCGATCGAGAGCTTCTTGTTGTTGACGTCGACATTCCCCCATTCCTTATGGCGGATCGGCTGGCTCTGACGAACTCTGCAGAACTCCGGTGGGTCATCCTCCTCAATCCATAGCCACAAACTCCTCCACTCCTCCCACCTCTCCTTCTGCGCAACATCCGTGTACGCACCTTTCTCCTGGGCCCGTGGAATCCAGGTGACGCAGCCGGAGATGGCTTCCCCCGCCTGGATGCGAGGATAAAAGTAATGGCGGAAGAGCACCGTGCTGGGAACCACCCCGGCGTAACCCTCGCAGAGGTGGACAAAGAAAGCCATGCACTCCACGGCATTCAGCGTGAAATCAAGAAGATGGAAGCCGTATGTGTGCATGACATCATTTAAAAAATCGGAGAAGGGGGGACAAAGGACACATGAGAAGTAGTCGACGAAGAAGGGGTACCGATTCGGGCCAGCCTGAGCAAATTGGGCGGGGACGATGCGCGTGGCCGGGTGCCCCGTCATCTGATATCCCCACAACAGCCTGAAGTAGTCCCTGAGATGGACCACATCGACCGTCGGTGGGAAGTAGGCGAGCTGCGTCTGGAGCAGCGCCAACTCGCTTTCCGGTAACTCCTTCTCCCCCACGTCCTCGACCGCTCCCTTTCCTTTGCCGGACTTGGGTGCCATGGCGACTAGGGAAGAGGTGAGGAATCGAAAGCGAGGAGAGCGTGGTGGCGGCGGGCGGAGGCAAGAGCTTCAGATTTTCGCTTGAAGAAGAAGAAGAGAAACGGAGAACCCGAGATTGGAGAAGCGCAGAAGGTAAATGAGTGGCGCGCCTACAATTTTCCGCCTTTTTATGGGAAGGCGCGGGCCGCTCCCTTTACCATTTACTGCGATGTTCCACGGGCGTGCAGCAAACGCCCCACGCACGACCCCCGTGTCCGCACAGATCGTGGGGAACCGCAACCACCGGAGGAGTTATTGCAGTAAAAAGAATCTGGCCCCACTGCCCACGCACCGTTCTGGGCCCAGCCCAACAACGCGTCGCGCTTATGTATGGCCCAGGCCCGAGGGCTCCTGTCGGTGTATAAAAGTAGGGGCTCTCCTTTGTATGCCTTACTTGTGCAGGGCAGTCAGAGCCACGCCTGCGACCACACATAAACAAGGCAGAGGAGGGATACCAGGAGCACAAGACTACCAGAGCAGCGCCAATACAGTTGTGTAAGAAGGCCAAGCAAGAAGATAGGCTTCCCCCGGCAAGACACTTGTCGGGGCGGCCTGCGCGACCCCGGCAAGAACCCTTGCCGGGGGGACTCACCCAACGCCTCCGTTGCAGCCACCCTTGAGCCTAGGAGCTCCAACATCATCAACAGTGCTGGAACCAAGGCTCGGGAAGCGCCTACGTGATGGCATGCAGATCTTTGTGAAGACAAGGGTCCACAGATCCTAGATGAGAACCAGCAGACATGCAGACCGCGAGGCTCCTTGCTGAGGATGCCCACGAGGCCCCGACAAGGCTCCTTGCGGAAGACACCCCCGAGGCCCCAGCATGACCCTTGCCGAGAACAGACGCAAGACCGCAGTAAGCCCTTGCCACCCCATCGCCGCCCTAGCTTGGCGACCGACCCACTAGCCCAGGCAAGTACCCATGCGACAGTACGTGGTTCCTGGTCGAGCTAGTCAAGCTCCTGCGTAGTGGCATGCAGATCTTCGTGAAGACCCTACCACCACGCCATCTCAACTACCTGCCCTGTTGGCCTGGACGCGCGTCGCAACCAGACGGAGCGGCAGCGGACGGGACGGGCCTCGTTCTCGTCCCCGATAAAGCAAATGGACACCTAAGTAGCGCATTTAATGCGTCTTGTCTGGTATATGGCATGCGATAAGCTACTGCACTGTGTACCTTTCCACCTCCTGTGTGCCACTCTGGCAGCCCCTTTTGACTATAAGAGGAGGCCCGAGGCATACTAGAGAAGGATTCGGATCTTTCGGACTAGGCATGCACCGTACCTAGTTTAAGAACTCAAGAACACTCAAATACACACAAAAGCAGGACTAGGGTATTACGCATCTTTGCGGCCTGAACCTGGGTAACCGATCCTTATACTGACTCTTAGACTCGCTCTTTGCACAACCCCGCGCCCGTCAGCCGTATCAGGGATTCCAGTGATCCCATAGGTGTCGTTCCCACCGACAACTTATGGATGGAACTATTATCAAGCATCTGCAACTACTAATGTTCATTAAGGTAAAACCCAACCATAGCATTAAGATAAATTGGTCCCCCTTCAATCCCGTATGCATCAAGTTCTATGCTAGGTTGAAGCTTCTATCACTCTTGCCCCCCAATACATAGTCCTATCAACATACAACTAACCCTATGGTGTGATCCACGCGCGCACTCATATGATGGGCAACAAAGGACAGCAACATAACCACAAGCAAATTAAACCAATCATAGCAATTCACCAATTACCGATAGGATAACGAAAATCTACTCAGACATCATAGGATGGCAACACATCATTGGATAATAATATGAAGCATAAAACACCCTGTTCATGTAGAGGGTATAGCGGGTTGCGGGAGAGTGGACCGCTGTAGATAGATGGGGGAAGGTGATGAAGTTGTTGGTGAAGTTGATGGACGTGTTGGTGTAGATCGCCATCACACGATGATGGCCCCGATGGCATTTCGGCGCCACCGGAAGCGCGGGGGAGAGAGCCCCCTCCTTCTCCTTCTTCCTTGGCCTTATTCCTAGGTGGGGGAAGTGTTCTCCCTCTGGTCCTTGGTCTCCATGGCATGGGAGGGGCGAGAGCCCCTCCGAGATTGGATCTGGCTCTCTCTGTTTCTGCGTTCCCATATTCTGGCCTTTCATCGTTTCTTATATTCCAGGAGATCTGTAACTCCGATTGGGCTGAAATTTTAACATGATTGGTATCCGGATATTGGCTTTCTTGCAGCGAAATAAGGCCACCAACCACCTTACGGGGTGTCCAGGAGGGTCAGGGGGGCGCCCACCCCTCTGGGGCGCGCCCCTACCTCATGGCCCCCTCGGGCATCGTCTCATGTTGATTATTTTTCCCAAAAAATCACATATATTCCAAAAAAATCTCCGTAAGGTTTCATCCCATTTGGACTCCGTTTGATATGGATTTTCTACAAAACAAAAACATGCAACAAACAGGAACTGGCACTGGGCACTAGATCAATATGTTATTCCCAAAAATAGTATAAAAAGTTGGCCAAAGTATGTAAAAGTTGTAGAATATTGGCATGGAACAATCAAAAATTATAGATACGATGGAGACATATCAGCATCCCCAAGCTTAAGTCCTGCTCGTCCTCGAGTAGGTAAATGGTAAAAAAAATGTTTGATGTGGAATGCTACCTAGCATAATCTTGATCATGTAATCTAATCATGGCATGAATATTAAGACACGAGTGATTCAAAGCAATAGTCTATCATTTGACATAAAAGAATTTAATACTCGGGCATCCCAACAAACAATCAAGTCTTTGGAAATATCAATGCTAAAGAACGTTATCCCTAAAAAATCATATAGTCTTTTATGCTCCCTTTTCTTAACACAAGGTACCCCTCATGCCCATCCCGGTGTCAGCCAAGCAATTGTTTTCATACTTTACTTTTTCGAACCTTTTCAACTCTTCATGCAATACATGAGCGTGAGCCATGGACATAGCCCTATGAGTGGAGTAGAAGGTGGTGATAGACAAAAGGAGGGAGAAAGTCTCACATCGACTAGGAAAATCAATGGACTATGGAGATGTCCATCAATTGATATCAATGTGACTGAGTAGGGATTGCCATGTAACGGATGCACTAGAGCTATAGGTGTATGAAAGGTCAAAGGAAAACTAGTGGGTGTGCATCAACTTGCTTGCTCATGAAGACCTAGGGCAATTTGAGTAAGCCCATTGTTGGAATATACACGCCAAGTTCTAATGAAAAATTCCCACTAGTATATGAAAGTGACAATATAGGAGACTCTCTATATGAAGAACATGGTGCTACTCTGAAGCACAAGTGTGGTAAAAGGATAGTAACATTGCCCCTTCTCTCTTTTTCTCTCATTTCATTTTTTCTCTTTTTTTGATGAGCTTCTTCCCCCCCCCTACTTTTTTTATATAGGCTTCTTTGGCCTCTTTTTTTCACATGGGGCAATGCTATAATAATCATGATCATCACACTTTTATTTACTTACAACTCAATACTAAAACAAAAATATGACTCTATGAATGCCTCCGGCGGTGTACCGAGATGTGAATTGATCTAGCGTAGCAATGACATCAAAAAAGGTACAAGCCATGGAAACATCATGCTAGCTATCTTACGATCATGCAAGGCAATATGACAATGATGGTGTGTGTCATAATGAATGGAATGGTGGAGTCACATGACAATATATCTCGGAATGGCTATGGTAATGCCATAATAGGTAGGTATGGTGGCTGTTTTGAGGAAGGATATAAGGTGGTTTGATGCACCGGCGAAAATTGCGTGGTACTAGAGTGGCTAGCAAGGTGGAAGGGTGAGAGTGCGTATAATCCATGGAATCAACATTAGTCATAAAGAACTCACATACTTATTGCCAAAAATCTATTAGCCCTCGAAGAAAAATACTACAATGCATGCTCCTATGGGGGAGGTTGGTAGGAGTTAAGCATCACGCGCCCCCGACCTTCACGCAAAGATAAACAATCAAAATACAATGTGCGCCAATTTGGTTACATAGTTAGGAGACCATACGTGCATGATTCAGGAATCTCAAACCTTAACACCAATATTATTACTAAACCACAATCATTCACTAGTTCCTCCCATATATTAGCATCTTTATGTCGCAAAACTATTGCAAGGAATCAAACATATCATATTCAGCGATCTACAAGTTTATGTAGGATTTTATGACTAACCATGTGAATGACCAATTCCTGTCAACTCTCTAAATAGATATAAGTGAAGCAAGAGAGTTTTAATTCTTTCTACAAAAGATATGCCCATGCTCTAACAAATATAAGTTAAGCAAAAGAGCATTCTACAAATGGCGGTTTTCTTTGTGAGGAGAAACAGGCAATCCAAACTTCAAATTATATAAGTGAAGCACATGAAGCATTCTATAAAGTCATACTCAAAATATGTACGTGAAGTGCAAAGAGCATTCTATAAATCAGCCAAGGAATACCCCATACTATCATGGTGCATTTATTAATAGAAAAATAAAAAGCACATGACGTTCCAAGAGTTTACGCATATCATGTGAAAGAAACGAATCTGAAAACATACCGATAATTGTTGAAGAAAGATGGGATGCCTTCCAGGGCATCCCCAAGCTTAGACACTTGAGTCTCCTTGAATATTTACTTGGGGTGCCTTGGGCATCCCCAAGCTTGAGCTCTTGCCTCTCCTTCTTATCCTCACACCGAGACCTCCTCGATCTTCAAACACTTCATCCACACAAAACTTAACTAAACTTTTAGTGGCGGGGTTAGTGCATATGATAAATGAAATCCCATCATGTACTGCTCTAACATTATTGTATAATTAAGAACAAACATTACCTGCTATACGCTATCACAATTCTATGGACCCAAGTCAAGGAGGCTTCAACAAGAATTCAAACATATGCAAATAATGAAGCTATAACAGCAATCTATGAAAACAGGACAGTCTGTAAAGATTTGAACATTCACCATACTTATGTAACTCTAACAATTATGGAAAAATTAAAAAACATCAACAATGTTTATAGAAAGACAGTGCAAAAAGTTTAAGATCCTTTCGACGTTCCAGTAAATAATGTAAAATTGCGCACTATAGCCAAAGGTTGTGTTTTTGCACCGCACAAATGAACAAGCAGTTTAATCATCCTAAAGGAAACTCTTGGCACATTATTTTTACAATACAATGGAATTGCACAAGGGGATAATTATTTTTATGAGAATATTCCATGAAAAATTCTACATTGTTTCCATAAGCATGAACAGAAGTGTTGAAGGTCGACCCTTATTTTCGCAATGCATCACCTTCCAATCGCTTCTCTTTTTGAAAAAGTTTTAGGCTCCGCTCTATTTTTTTTTTTAATTTATAAAAGCACACAACAGAAATAATGACTCTCTAAAACTTCTGGGTTGTCTCCGTGGCAGCGCTTTCTTTAAAGCCATTAAGCTAGGCATATAGTGCTCAAGTAATGGATCCACCCAGATCCCAAGGTATATCAAAGACAATTTTAATTAACAATGATGTGTGATTTAGTAGTGAGCACAAAGTAACATATATCATGCAACAACGAAGTCTAACTCTCTGACTATGCATCAGCATGTCATAAAAGAACAATTCACGCACACATAGTAAACGCCAATGCATAGTATAAACAGTTTCTTGAAATTTTATCGTATTGGAATCATAGAGAGGCGGAGATGTAGTTCCTGTCTCATAATAATTGCAAGTGGGAGCAGCAAGCACATGAATATTATATCTATTAAAATCATCATGTGTAGTAGTAAAACACAATCCATCAATATAATCCTTAATAAGGGCAGACTTCTCTGATATAGTGTAGTCGGGAGAATTCAAAAAGATAATAGGACTATCATGCATGGGTGCAATAGCAACAAATTCATGTTTAACATAAGGGACTATAGCAAGTTCATATCCATAATCATAATTCATATTGGCATCATGGCCACAAGCATAGCAAGCATTAATTTCATCAAAAAGGTAAATTTCAAACGAATCAAAGGGATCATAGCAATTATCATAGCAGTTATCCTTTGGTAAGCATGAAGGGAAATTAAAAAAATGTATGAGTTGAAGAGTTACTCTCACTAGAAGGCGGGCACGGGTAGCTAATTCGCTCTTACTCCTTTTGTTCTTCGCTGTCCTCCTCATCTTTTTCATCTAATGAGCTCACAGTGTCATCTATTCCTTCTTCCATAGTTTCCTGCAAAATATTAGTCTCTTCTTGGACAGAGGAGACCTTCTCAATAAACGCATCAATATTGGCATTGTATTTATAATTCAAATAGCTATATTTAAATCTAGCAAGATTTTCAGATCTACAAACAGTATCATCATAATTTTCATACTCTTCAAACAAACATTTAATTTCACAAGCACCCTTAAAAGCAAAAAATTATTCTATTTGTTCAACATAATAGTAATCATATATACCATTAGCGTAAGATGCTAAGGTTTCATTATCATTAAATTTGCATGAAAAGGGAAGGTGTGGAGCCTTCATCTTAGAGCAACAAGTATAATCATATCTCAAGCATAGTTGCCGAGCATACCAATGCAACATATGAATTTGATCCCATAACAATTTCCCTTTATGAGTCAAGCGGTAATCCCTAAAGTATTCACGTTGATCCAATGTGTCTCCCATTATATAATTGAATGTGGTTTTCTCAGGATTATCAAAGTAGTACATAATATCTTTCACATAATGGAATCGAGAGTTTTAGGAGGTTCCCCATCTCCATGTGTAGCAAGTACACCTTTTTTTGGTATTTCATGTTCCATATCCATAACTAAAGATAGAGAACAACTTAGAACATCAAATAAAATCTACTTAGTGATAAAGCAAACAAGTACACACGAGAATATTCACCCCACGCTATTGCTCCCCGGCGACGGCGCCAGAAAAAGGTCTTGATAACCCACAAGTGTAGGGGCTCAGTTGTAGCCTCTTTTGATAAGTAGGAGTGTCGAACCCAACGAGGAGCTAAAGGTAGAAAAAAGTATTCCCTCAAGTTCTATCGACCACCGATACAACTCTACGCACGCTTGACATTCGCTTTACCTAGAACAAGTATGAAACTAGAAGTACTTTGTAGGTGTAACGGGACATGTTTGCCAGAATATAAAGAGATCATAAATAAAAACTAGGGGTTGTTTTAGGTAAATAAGCAATAAAGTCAGTATAGCGAGTGTGGAAAAGTGGTGGTAGGAGTTACGAAATTTTCCCTAAGCAATTGACTAAGTTACTAGACCGATAGCAAGTTTTATGTGGGAGACGCCACTACTAGCATGTCATTCCTGACTTGGCATTCTTTGCACTTATGATTGGAACTATTAGCAAGCATCTGCAACTACTAACATTCATTAAGGTAAAACCAACCATAGCATTAAGATAAATTGGTCCCCCTTCAATCTCGTATGCGTCAACTTCTATGCTGGGTTGAAGGTTCTGTCACTCTTGCCCCCCAATATATAGTCCTATCAACATACAACTAACCTTATGGTGTGATCCACGCGTGCTCTCATATGATGGGAACCAAAGGATAGCAACATAACCACAAGCAAATTAAACCAATCATAGCAATTCACTAATTACCGATAGGACAACGAAAATCTACTCAGACATCATAGGATGGCAACACATCATTGGATAATAATATGAAGCATAAAGTACCATGTTCAAGTAGAGGGTACAATGGGTGTAATGCCCCGGACACACCCGCCGATGGTCGTTACTCCTGGCGGGATCTAGACTGGCCTCACATATCAATACTAGTCTTTTCTGCGCACTTTGTCCTCACTCGTGCGCACCCGGGAGCAACTTCGCGGTCGGTCACCCATCCTAAAACTACTCCAAGCTGAGCATGCTTAACTTTGGAGTTTTATCAGAATGGGATCCCGGAAAAGAAGGAATTCCTTATTGATATGAGTAGTCTATCATCCCTAATAAGCCAGGCCATCACATACATCCTCACTCAGAGGAACCGACGTCCTCGTCGGGCCACAGGAACGTTCCCTCTTGGCACAACTGTCTGTGCTTCCAAGACAGCACATGTGCCATGCTGTGTGCCTTGACGGGTCACAAACGTCATGCACATGACTGCAAACTGTCCGCAAACATCTGTGTAACCGCGAGGGTCGGCTCTGGTACCTACTTGTAACGCCCCGGACACACCCGCCGGTGGTCGTTACTCCTAGCGGGATCTAGACTGGCCTCACATATCAATACTAGTCTTTTCTCCGCATTTGTCCTCACTCGTGCACACCCGGGAGCAACTTCCCGGTTGGTCACCCATCCTGAAACTACTCCAAGCTGAGCACGCTTAACTTTGGAGTTCTATCCGAATGGGCTCCCGGAAAAGAAGGAATTCCTTATTGATATGAGTAGTCTATCATCCCTAATAAGCCAGGCCATCACAATGGGCTGCGGGAGAGTGGACTGATGTAGATAGATGGGGGAAGGTGATGAAGATGTTGGTGAAGATGAGGGAGTTGTTGGTGTAGATCATCGTCACCCTATGATGGCCCCGGCGGCGTTCCGGCTCCACCAGAAGCGAGGGGGAGAGAGCCCTCCTCCTTCTCCTTCTTCTTTAGCCTTCGCCCTAGGTGGGAGAAGGGTTCTCCCTCTGGTACTTGGTCTCCATGGCATGGGAGGGGCGAGAGCCCCTCCGAGATTGGATATGTCTCTCTGTCTCTCTCTGTTTCTGCGTTCCCAGATTCTAGCCTTTCACCGTTTCTTATATTCCGGGAGATCCGTAACTCCGGTTGGGCTGAAACTTTAACACGATTTGTATTCGGATATTGGCTTTCTTGCGGTAAAAGAAGGGAACCAACCGCCTTACGGGGTGTCCACGAGGGTCAGGGGCGCGCCCCCTACCTCGTGGCCCCCTCGGGCATCGTCTAACGTTGATTCTTTTCCCCAAAAATCACATATATTCCCAAATAAATCTCCGTCGGTTTTTATCCCGTTTGGATGCCGTTTGATATGGATTTTCCGCGAAACAAAATACATGCAACAAACAGGAACTGGCACTGCGCACTGGATCAATATGTTAGTCCAAAAAATAGTATAAAAAGTTGCCAAAAGTATGTAAAATTTGTAGAATATTGGCATGGAACAATCTATTGATACGACGGAGACATATCAGTGATGTATCTCCGTCGCGGCTCGAAGACCTTTGCCCGTGCCCATGGCTTCTCAGAGGGGCACGTCCTCCAGTTCAAATTAATGAAGAACGGCTTGCTCTTTGTCAAGATATTTGGGCGCTCGGGTGGTCGTTTAGGGTGCTGCCCGGAGAGCTCGACCGACGATGAAAGCTCCGCCTCGAGCGAAAGCAACGAGGAGGGAAGTGATTGTGATGACGACGATAGCAGTTGGAGGAGCGACGACTCCGACTCGGCTGACTGTTAGCCGCGCCATCTTCATCAGGCGACAACACCACCATGGAGGTGCGGATGGTGCCGCCGGGCTCGTCCAGCAGTCTTTTAGCTGGACCTCGGCAGGCTTCCTCTCGGGTTGCAGCCCCGTTGGACTTGCCGAGCCCTGCTGGCCTTGGTGACGGTGGTTGACGGGGGTGCCTTCCGCCTTGCTCTTCATCGAGGTGTTCCCTCGCGCTCCCGTTCCCTCCGGGCTACCCCTCCTGGAGCCCGACGTGAGCGGGCCGGGTCTCCGCCCAGGCGCTCCTTTCGCCCTCCTCGCCTTTGACGGCTGTGCCTAAGAGGAGAGGGACAAGAAAGGGCATCACGGGGCATTTATCTTTTTTCAATATTAAACTTGTAGGCAAATGCCAAATTTTAATTCAAAGAATGTAATCCCTCGATTCCAACTTCTCGTTCTGTAATGCTTGTACTTCTATCAGCATGTGAATGAAAATGATGAAACTTGTCGGGAACATGTGCATGTGTACGTCCATGCAGAGGTGGAATGCCTCTTTAATGTAAATAAACATGTTTTTCCTGGCAAGATATCCTGCCGGCACCCTCTTCGTCTGCCGGAGAGCCATGTCTGCCACGGAACAACAGAGGGGCCAGCCCCCCGCCAACTCCTTTTTACCAAAGGCTACTGCGACCATCCCGACCGAAGCAGCATTCGATTCAAGGATGGGAGCACCTAAGTTTTCGAAAGAGAGAGGCGAGGTTTTCTCATGCAAAGTTATAGCTTTACAGAACACTAATAGACATGAGGTAACCTTATCTACCTGGCTTGCCGGGGATCGCCGTGTCGTGCAATCTTCTCGCCCTTTGTCGGAGCCCAGCTCGCGACAGGAACCTGCAACTCCATGTAGATGAGAATGAATGCAGGATGCAATCCTATCTATATGCATATGTTGATGAAGTGATTTTGTTGTGCTTGTGCATGCATGCAATCTTAGTTGGGGCCCCCCTATAGTGCTTCTTTATTTTCTCTTGCACGGGGTCATCGCCCCGGCTTTGTACGAGGAGTTAAATGCAACTAAGGCAAGGCCTATACAAAAGGGTAGCTGCCGGGCGGTGCCGGGTAGCCTCGCACCTTACGGGGATTACTTACAGAGATGCTCAATATTCCATGAGTTTTGCAACTGATTGTCATCTCCGGTCTCCAGATAGACTACGCCGGGTCTGGTGACTTGTACGACCCGGTAAGGGCCTTCCCACTTTGGTGACAACTTGTAGGTACCCTTGGCAGACTGAACGCTCCTAAGGACAAGGTCACCTTCCTCAAAACACTAGGCATGAACCCTGCGGCTATGATAGAGACGCAGGGCTTGCTGATAGCGTGCAGCATGCATAGCAGCCCGGAGACGGTTCTCTTCGAGTAGCACAGCGTCGTCAAGCCGGTGCTAATCTTGCGCTACTTCATCGTAGGCAAGCACTCTAGGAGACCTGTAAATGAGTTCCGTGGGGATAACTGCTTCTTCCTTGTAGACCAATGAGAAGGGAGTCTGTCCGGTAGCTCGATTTGGTGTGGTTTCTAAGGGACCAAAGAACTACCAGCAGCTCCTCGGTCCACCGCTTGCCGTGCTTCTGCAGCGTATCAAAGGTTCTTGTCTTGAGCCCACGAAGCACTTCAGCGTTCACCCTCTCAGCTTGTCCATTGCTCCAGGGATGTGCCACGGAAGCGAATGAGATCTTGCATCCGAGGGTATGAACATATTGCATGAAGGCGTGTCTTGTGAATTGGATGCCGTTGTCGGTGATGATCCTTGCTGGAACTCTGAAACGACACACCAATTCTTTCCTGAACTTGATAGCTGACAGAGCAGTCTCCTTTCTCACGACAGTCACTTCCGACCACTTTGTAAACTTGTCGATGGCAACGAACAAGTATTCAAAGCCCCTGATTGCTCGGGGTAGGGGCCGAGAATATCGAGCCCTCAGACCGAAAATGGCCATGAGAGAGGGATTGTCTGAAGAGCTTGGGCAGGCAGATGTGTATTCTTGGAATGGAACTGTTAGGCTTCACATGTCGTGACGAGCTCGACGGCATCTTGGAGGGTTGTGGGCCAATAGATTCCTTGCCGGAATGCTTTTCCAACTAACGCCCTTGATCCAAGGTGTGAGCCGCACATTCCTCTTTGAATCTCAGCCATCGGTTCCTTTCCATCCTCCCGACAAACACACTTCAATTTCACACTGTTGGGCCTCCTTCTGTATAGAGTGTCATTGACAAGCTGATATATACTGGCCCTCAGGGCTACTTTATAAGTTTCATCTTGGTTGCTAGGGAGTTCTCCAGTTTGGAGGAAGTGGACAATGTGCCTTGCCCAAGTTGGAGCCTGAGGCTCAGCAACAAGGACTAACGACACCTCCTCTGTTGCGGGAGCATTAGCCTCGTGCACGGGGCCCTTGGGCTCGGCATGAGGGGGTGGTCCGGCAGGCTATGAGGAGTTGTTTCCGGCAGGGTCTCTCCCGGGAGTGGATAGCTCTACCGGGAGAGGGTTACCGTAGTCCAACTTTCTCCTTTTCCGGGCCATTGTGGCTGGTGATACGGAGGGCTGAGAGAAACGGAGAACAAAACTTCCTGGTTCCACAGGAAGCTTTTGTGCATCACACTTTGACAGGTGAACAGTTATGCTGTTTTCCGCACGGGGTACGTGATTTGTTTGCAACCCATCAAAGTGCTCCTCCAATCTCCTCACTTCCTTGACGTATGCTTCCACGAATGGGTTGTGGTAATATTTGTTGACTTGTCTCACCACAATCTGTGAATATCCTCATATGATCATCCTCTTAATTCCCAATTATGCTGCAATCCTAAGCCCAGCAAGGAGCCCCTCCTACTCAGCTGTATTGTTGGTGGCTTCTTCCCGGGCAAAGTACATTTGGATGACGTACTTCAACTGCTCCCCGGAGAGTATGAAGATAAGCACGCCAGCCCATGCACCTTGCAGGGAAAAAGCACCATCGAAATACATAATCCATGCTTGGGGTGATTCCTTGCCGGGAAGAGCTATTTCTGTTACCTCCTCGTCAGGGGTTGGCGTCCATTCTGCAATAAACTCTGCTAGTGCCCTACTCTGAATGGTCGAAGTGCTCTCAAACTTCAAACCAAAGCTGGATAACTCCAAAGCCCACTCCACTATTTTGCCAGTAGCCTCCTGGTTCCGGAGTATCATTCGCAACCGGAAACGATTGACAACCGTGATCTCATGGGCTTGGAAGTAGTGGCGCAGTTTCCTTGAGGCCATGACAAGGCCAAAGATCAACTTTTGCACGTCCGAGTACCTAGATCGGGCCCCTTGTAACAAGGAGCTGACGAAATACACTAGGCGTTCCAGCACTTTCTTCCTTGCCACATCCTTGGGGTTGCTCTCGTTGTCATGCTTATTGCTGTCCTGATCCTTCCCTGATTCTACTATGATCTGGCTACTTTCTGCTTCATCTACTTCTCCATGTGCTATCAATGCTACACTGACCACTTGGTTGGTTGCCGCCAAGTAAAGCTATAACGACTCTTGGTGTCTAGGTGCAACCAAGGTAGGCACAGAAGATAGCTAGGCCATCAACTCCTGCAATGCTGCATCTGCTTCCAGGTTCCACTTCATTGGCCCTGCCTTCTTCAAAATTTTAAAGAACGGCAAGGCGCCCTCGACAGACTTGGAGATGAATCTGCTTAGCACGAGTACACATCCCGTCAAGCGCCTTACATCCTTAACTGTCCTTGGCGCCTGGATCTGCTCAATGGCTTTGATCTTGTTGGGGTTGGCTTCAATCCTCCGATGGGATATGAAGAACCCAAGTAGCTTGCCGGAGGGAACACCAAACACACACTTCTCCGGGTTAAGCTTCAAGTTGAGCTTGCGTGGATTAGCAAATGTCTCCTCCAGATCCTGGATAAGGGTGGCCTTATCCTTGGTTTTGACCACCATGTCATCCATACAAGCTTCTATTTTCCTGTGTAACTGAGGCTCAAAACCAATCTGGACTGCTCTTGCAAAAGTGGACCCGTCACTCTTCAATCCGAAAGGCATGCAGACAAAGCAATATGTGCCACATGGAGTGATGAATGATGTCTTTTCCTCATCTTCTCTTGACATGAATATTTGGTGGTACCCGGAGTATGCATCCAAAAAGGAGAGCATATCACAACCTGATGTGGAATCCACAATCTGGTCGATATGCGGCAAAGGGAACGGGTCCTTTGGGCAAGCCTTGTTGAGATCTGTGAAATCAATGCAAAGCCTCCATTTCCTATTAGCTTTCCAGACTACCACTGGATTTGCCAACCATGTAGGGTGCATTACTCCTCTTACAAAACCAGTTGCCTCTAGTTTGATTTCCTCGGCAATGAACTGCTGCTGCTCCAAGGCCTACTTCCGAACTCTCTACTTGACAGGTCGGTTATGCGGGCAGACAGCAAGGTGGTTCTCGATTACCTCCCTGGGAGCATTAGGGATATCAGATGGTTGCCAGGCAAACACTTCGATATTCGCCTGTAGGAAGGCAATGAGCGCGCTTTCCTTTGTCATCAAGAGTGGTGCTGATAGTGAAAGTACCATCAACGTCAGCTAGCCTTGCCGAGACCTTTTTCACTTGGGGTGCAGCAACCTTGGGCCTCTTCTGCTGGAACACTTCGGCACGTCGTCAACGGGTGTCGTGCTCTCGGAGGGGGCATGCTTCCCGGACTCCTTGCCAGAGGTCCAACAATCCCTATCATTTCCTTTGCTTACGAAGGCAGGAGTTGCCGATGTCGCAGCCTCTGCTGCGACTGCATCCCGGTACATCTTGTCAATGCAAATAATGGCGTCCTTCTCTTCTGATGGGATAGTGATGACTCCCAGTGGCCAAGGCATCTTCAAAGTGTTATAAGCCTAATGGGATGCTGCCATGAACTTAGCCAGGGCTGGGCATCCCAGAATCCCATTGTACAGCAGGGGAGGTCGACCACATCAAACACAACTTTCTCAGTACGGTAGTTCAGCTCTCCCCCAAACGTCACCGTCAACGTAATATTTCTCTTAGGACGGATCCTGCCGGGATTGACTCCTTGAAACGTGTCGGTAACCTCTAGCTCTTCTTCTCCTATTTGAAGCTTCTTGATGATTGCCCGGGAAATCAGATTCAACCCAGCCCCGCCATCCACTAGCATCTTAGTGACCTTGAAGTTGAGAATTGTTTGAGAGACCAACAATGGAAAGAACCCTACCGCTGTGATGTGGCCAGGGTGGTCCTCCTCAGATGAAGGGCGTGCAGGACCACTTGAGAGGCTTCCGGACCTCTAGCGCTGGCTCCACACCATTGACCTCCCTCGCCCACCACTTGAGTTGGTGATGGGATGTGTGAAAAGATGCACCTTCGTCAATGCATAGGGCGTTAGTGGCCCTCTGAAATTCCTGCTCACTGGTTTCCTTCATTCCCCCCCATCACTCACATTGCCACATATTTCCTTCTCTTGGGCCCTGGCGGTTCTTCCTTGGTTCCGAAAGCATTTGCCGGGGTGATTTGCTTCACTGCCTCGGCCATTACCGCCGGCAGCATTCTTACCTCTTTCCTTATCCCTCTTATCATACTCTTCCCTTTGCCTGTTGGCAAGCTGCTCAACCTGATAACACTCCTGAAGGTTGTGGCCCTTAGTCCGGTAGATCTTGTAGTACGGACCATCACCTTTCTCAGCTTTCTCCGCAGCAGCGGCTTCCCGGCAAGCCGTGCAGGCAGCAACTTCTTGTCGGGGGCCTCAGCTTTGGCCTTCTTGCCGGTGCTAGGTGTGCCTGAACCATCCACATTCATCACTACCTTATCTCTTGGTTTCTTGTTATGCTTCTAGCCCTTCTTCTGACTGGTTGACTCATCTTCATCCTCTGAATCAATATTGATGCAATCTTCCTATCCGGGCAATTTCCTTCATTCCTCCATCCGAGAACACTAATCCACCAGTGTGTATAGTTCCTTCACAGTCTTGGGCAACCGCACATTCATTTTGGAACGAATGCGGTGGTTGCGCACATTGGGCTGGAAAGCTGCTATAACGGCTGCCGAATGGACATTTGGAATATTTCTATGAACTTTACTGAATCTTCGTAAATACTTACGGAGGGTTTCTCCTTCCTTCTGCTGAAGGAGTTGCAGGTCGCTAGGCCTGCCGGGTTCCTGGTGCCCACCGGCGAAGGCTCCGATGAACTCATGGCAAAGATCCGCCCATGACGAAATGGAGTTCCCCGGCAGGTGCATCATCCAAGACCTCACATTGGACTTGAGGGACAAAGGGAAGTCGTTGGCGAACACATTCTCGTCTCCTCCCCCGGTAGCCTGAACAGCGCTGGTGTAGATGCACAGGAACTCTACCGGGTTTAGCCTCCCGTCATACTTCTTAGGTATCTGTAGCTTGAACGTGCGGACTGATGGTCAACAGACTTGCCGCAGCTCCCGTGTTAAGGCAGGGCAGCCGACCTCAAAGGGTAGGCACCCGCCAACACCTAGCGCAGGCTCGTCAGCGTCGAGGCCATCGCGCCCGTCGGTTGGGCGAGGGTTGTCGCAGCCTCGATATATGACAGCGCGCATGTCTCCCCGTCGCCTATCCTCCGAGGTCTGACATTGGCCTAGACATGCTCGAGGGCCAAAAGAGGCCATCGAGACGTCGTCGGGGTCTTGACTTGGCTACGCTCGCGCCGGCTGCCGTGGCAGGGACTGCACGGTGGGGATGGCCCCCTCCGTTCGGCCAGCCGTGCGGGAGGTTGCTGTTGCTTGGGGAGGCTGTGGCGGGCAGGCTCGTCGCGTGCCCCTAGCTTCGGCGAAACTGAGCATGCTCTGGATGGTGGCGCGCCATTCATCCATCTGCTCGGCTGCTAGGGGGAACCTTAGCAATAGCTGGGCATGCGCCATGGCTTCCGTGGTTGTGCTTGGCATGGATGTCAAGGATGTCGGCCGCACCATCGCCTGGCTCCTAATGGTGCCAATGGTGGCAGCGGCATCGCGCCCACGCTGCTGTGGAATGACCACCTGAGCAACGAGATTCGCACGACGGTGGTGTTCGAAGATCAACAGCTCCATCCAGCGCAGCAGTCTGGTTGGCCCCGCACAGAGGAGATGCACGCGCCGCAGTCGCTCCCTGGGTGGGGACGACTGGAGGGCGGTGGTTTGCCCCGGATCGAGTGCCGTTACCGCAGCTGTGCTCATCAGCGGGAGGAAAGGGTGTGGATGGAGTGAACCCCTCGACCACACCTTGCTAAGCGTGGTCGACGAGACGTTGCTGGTGCTGCTCTCCTATGACGCCCTCAGCCACAGTGTCGGCCGTTGGGGAAGTGGCAGTGCCGCCACCTGCTCCAACCACGCCCCCAGCGGCGCTCACGTCCTCACTTGTCTCCGCATCCCCCATAGCATTAGAGGCCGCGGGGTGGCGGGGCCTTTGAGGTAGATGGCTGGGCCGAAGAGCCAGATTTCTTCTTGTTGGGCGCCATGGTTGACGGCGTCGTCGAAGATGAAGATTGCGATGAAGATGACACATTGTGTACGCTTTCAGGTTCGCACAAGCGCTCCCTCTACCTGGTGTGCCAAAGATGTCACGGGATATCTGCGGCCACTTATGGGACCGGGCGGCCCCTTGCTGGTTCGGCAGGGGGACGGCACGCTGCACAAAGAGAAGAACGGCGCACGACAGCACGGGAGAGAGCACACAATCAATCTACCCAGGTTCGGGCCACCGCGAGGTGTAAGACCATACTCCTACTTTGGTGGATTGATGGTGGAATAAATGTGGTGGTGCATAGTACACTCGCCCGACAAGACGTGCCTTAGGGCCGCAGCTGTCATAGCCCTAGATCAACCCCTGTTGTCTTTGCATAAGCATCCATGCATCATGGTTAAATTTTTGAAACTTGAATTTGGAATGTTCAAACCCTAGCACTAAATCAATTCAAATAGGGTCAAAATAAAATCTTTTTTAATGAACCTAAAATGCCCTTAGAAATGTTCATCATCTTTGCCTTGGTCTAGAACCTCCGACAAAAATGGTTCACATTTTTCTAGAACAGCATTGGGTTACTGAATTAAATCATATGCTATTTGCATTTGGGCATTTCAATGCTATATAACATTTTAAATGTCCAAATATTCATGAACTAAAATGTTTACTATTGGAAATATTCTAAACAGTAGCCTTGAGTAGTTTCATGAATTTTGAGATTGTTTTGGTATCTTTAATAAAGCCCTAAGGTTACAGAATAAAAGAAAACAAAAAATAAAAGAAAAGGAGACTTACCTGGCTTACCTGTCGTAGCCCAGCTGGCCAGCCCACCTGGCGGCCCAGCCCACCAGGGCGAAGTGGTCGTCTTGAACCTCTGCAAGTAGGCAGAGGCATGTCGAGGCCAGCGCGCCCGAGGTCTCCCCCTCCTCTCTGCCTGCCTCACGCCCCCGTGGCCTTCTCCTGACGCACTAGGGACGTGGACGACCCCCTGCACCTCTCCCCTCTCACCCAGGACCTCTCCCCCCTTCCCTGCTCTCTTCCAGCAGCGCCACTCTCGCCGCCGTTCACTGCCACCGCGCCCAGAGCCACTGCCTCGCCTCATCTTCGTGCCCCCGAGCTCCATCTCCTCGCGCTGAAGCTCTTCGCCGAGCCTCCCGACACTGGGAGCCCCTGGAACGCCGTCACCACCCTTACCTTCAAGCCCGAAGGCCAGAGATCGCCACCGCCGCTCCATCGACTCCGACGCCTCCCTCGAGCTGCTGAGCCATCCATCCGACGCACAATGAGCCCCGTCATCGTTTTCCCCTAACCCCGTGGCCTATCGCTCGCCGTAGCCGCAGTTTCCATGACGTCTGAAGCACGTCGCCACACAAGCTCGTCGCCGATGAGGCTCCGGTGACCACTTGGTCCCGTGCACATGCCCGTCGTATTCGTGAGCGCATATAGCACCAGTAGGAACTAATCGTTGATCCTCCCGTGCACCCTGTCGTCGTTTTCATCGGCACCCGAGCTCCGGCTGCCGTCGTTGAGGTCACCGCCGCCGTTTCCAGCCACCCCAACTCTGACCAAGGCCATCGTTGGACGCACCACACCGCCAGCTCCCCGTAGCACCCACCCACGCATCGAACCGTGGCCGGAGCAGCGTTTCTGACGCCCTCCACCGTGTCTGTGGCCGCCGGCGGCTAAGCGCCGGTGTGTTTGACTTGTTTGACCGGGGGTTTGAGCACCCCGCGTAAATGACTTGCGGGCCATGCCCGGCTAACTAAGCTAGGTTAGTGTTAATTTAGTTAGGTTAGTTTAGTTAGACACTGACATATGGGCCCCATGCCCTAACTAACTTCAGTTAAGTTTCAGTTAAGTTTAGTTAAACCTGTTTAATTGATGTGTCTCTAACGTGTGGAGCCCACATGTCAGATTTGACCTGGACCAACCCGTTGACCTGCTGACGTCACTGTGATGTACTGCTGACGTAGTAAACATTTTCTGGAATTTAAATAAATCTTAAATGATTTATTTATTTCAAAAAATGTTTAAAACTTCTAAAATTCATTAAAATTCAACCGTAACTCCAAATGAAATAATTTATATATGAAAAATTATCAGAAAAATGCAATCTATCCATCTATATCATTTTCATGCATGTTTGAACATCTTATACTCACTGAATTGTACAAATCAATTAAAGGGCATTTGTAATACTTCTTTTGGAGTTTGAATTTGAATATTTGATTCAAATGAACTTCAACTAACATGGTAACTTTATGCATTAGATCAAACAATAGCATATTGCCATGTCATGATCATGCATCATAGTGTTGCATTGCATTGATTGTGTTCTTTCCTGTTTGCCGGTGTTTGTTCCCTCTCGATAGACGTGTTCCGACGATGAGTTCGATGACACCGATGAAGAGCTATACTATCTTCAGAAGTGCCAGGCAAGCAAAAAACCCTTGTTCATTCTGATACAAACCCACTCTCTCGCTTCTGCTTTACTGCATTAGGACAACAAAGCTTCAATTGTTACCCGCTGCGGTAGTTGAACTCCTTTCCTCTGCATGACCTGTCATTGCCACAGTAAATAGTTGTAACCCACTAGCATGAGTAGGAGTTGTTTGAGCCATGATGTGCCTACTCATTCATGCTTGCTTGTTATGCCTGCTATTGCTTAGAGTTGTGTCAGGTCTGATTCATCGGGGATTAATTGGGATGGTGATGAACATGTCCTACTATGTGAGCTAAGTGTGTGAACACGATTTGGTAAAGGTAGCGGTGAGAGGCCATGTAGGAGTACATGGTGGATTGTCTCACTGAAACCGTCCTCGGGAAGTGAGTTCTGTGTTTGTGATCCATGAACAGTTACTACCACGCATTGGAATACTTAAATGCCCCTCTCGACTTATTAATCAACCTGATCTCTGTCCAGGAGTTGCAACTAGTTTCTGGTGTTTGTAGGATATGTGTTGGAGGCCGTGCGTAGCGCTGACCCTAGGGGTGGGCTATGACGCAGTAGATACACCATGGCACGGTGTACCGAGTCGCCCGTTTGATGTCTCGGGAACCCTGTACACATCGTTTGGGGCCGTGAGCGACACCTCGGCCAGATCTCCTTGCGGATGGAACCCGAATAGGCGATAAACCTGGACTAGAGACTTGTGTTGTTAGTCAGGTCATGGCCAACACCCTCGCTGGGCTTCCGCTTGAATGTTGCCAAGTACATGTCGTGTAAACGGCGATAAGTGGTGAGAGCGTGTGTGAAGAAGTACACCCCTGCAGGGTTATAAATGATCAATTCGAATAGCCGTGTCCGCGGTAAAGGACTTCTAGGTTGCATGTACAGTTCATAGACAAGTGAAAGTGGATACTCTAAAATGCGCAAGATAAGCATGAGTGCTATGGATGGCCTTCTCGTAGGGAGACGGGAGCGGATCCATAGTGGTGTATTGATATGGTGAATACATGGACTCGTGTGCGGCACCTCAAAAGAGTTACTTGCAGTCGTAGTACAGGATAGCCACTGAGTCAAAGCTGGCTTGCTGTAGTTAAACTCCACTACCCCTTTGTTGATACTGATGCATATGTAGCTAGTTCTGATGTAAGTCTTGCTGAGTACATTTGTACTCATATTTGCTTAATTTATGTTTTTGCAGAGAGACTTCAGTCTCACTAGTGGTTCCGCATGGACTTTGATGTTTCGCTTGTTACCTCAGCAACGATCTTATACCCTTGGGAGGGTCTTGTAGATAGTCAGGGTTCTCAGCCTTTTTCATTTTTAGATATTTGTACTCAGACATGTTATGCTTCCGTTGCTTGTATGCTTTGTATGTTGGGTCATGAGACCCATCTTTGTAATATCTGGCTCCTCGGAGCCTAATGAATAAATAATTTGATTCATAGAGTTTTGTTGTGATGCCATGTTGTATTTGCACATATCGAGCATATTGTGTGTATGTTATTCAAATGCTTGGTATTTGTGGGATCCGACACCTAGTTGTTTATCCTTGGTAGCCTATCTTATGGGGAAATGCCTCCTAGTGCTTCCACTGAGCCTTGGTAGCTTGCTACTGCTCCGGAACACATGGATTGACTGGCATGTGTCCTTCCTTGCTCATGTGTCTGTCCCCTATGGGGAAATGTCACACGGTGTATACCGGAATCATGTTAGCTTGCTACAGCCCGACAACACTCCCTGCTGACCGACACGTGCATTGTTGGGTCATGTATGACTATCCCTGTAATTTAGCGCCACTTTTGGTTTTTACTAGTCATGTCGGCCCGGGTTCTCTGTCATATGGACGCTAGCGACACTATCATATACGTGAGCCAAAATGCTCAAACGGTCTCGGGCCAGGTAAGGTGGCACCCGTGGGGATACAGTGCCTGAGGTCGCAAAGTGATATGATGTGTTACATGCTAGATCAGTGTGAATTAGGATCGGGGTCCTGACAGCAGCAACTACGCGCGTATGGTGGCTTGGGTTCATCAACTTTCCAACCCCTCCTACGGGTGCCATGGGCCTCCTTTTATAGATTAAGGGGTCACCACAGTGGCAAAATGGACATTACCAACTGATATGACAGCGAACAGTGCTATCATACCTAACTCTACGGGCTGACAGGGTGCAATAAATGCACTACTTGTTGTCACATCGCTGGTCGCCCGGCAAGGCCCACCGGGCCGTCTCGCCAACTCCGCATCTGCTCCTTGACACGTCACAGTATGGGTGTCCTTTGTGGGTTTCTTCCGTAGGAGATGACTGCCATGTGGCGAATGGCTGCTACTTAATCACTTCGCGGCTTGACACCACACAGATCGATGACGTGGGTCGTGCTTGAGTAGTTGGCGGGGCGGTTTACCCCTCGCGGCCCCCGGTAGGCCTTGCTGGGGAGTCTCTGATAGCTTGTTTCTGGTGGTTGCCTTGGCGGGCTCGCCTGCCCGGCAAGGGAGGCTCTCCTCTTGTCGATACCTCATTCTTCTGGCTTGTGCTTGGTCTCTCTGGCTGCATGTTGGTTCTTCGGAACTCTTGGTTCTTCAATTTTGGGCTTGCTCTTCTGCTTCATCCTTGGTCTTGTGCCTGTGCACAGTTGGGCAACCGACCCAGGGTTTGTTGCATCAAAAAAGGTTCCTGAGTCATTTTACCAGTTCTAGTCGTAACTCTAACATCATGATCATTTTTCCTATTGTTCATCTCATTAATCAAATCATTTTGTTCCTTGAGAACTTGTTCTACTTGGGTTTTTATCATGGAAGCATATTTACCAGCAAGCTTAAGATCATCTTTTACTCGAGACAAGTAGTCACTCAAATGTTCAACCATATAAGCATTTTGTTTCAACTATCTACTGACATATGCATTGGAGTTTTCTTGTTTCACAATAAATTATCAAATTCATCCATGCATTGACTAGCATATTATGAGGAATATCACCTTCATCAAATCTATACAGAGAATTTACCTTTACTACCTGTGTCGAGTTATCGAGACCATGTATTTCTGCAATACGTGGTAAACTCTTAACATCTTCAGCTTTAATACCTTTTTCCTTCATTGATTTCATTGCCTCTTGGATATCTTTGGGACTTAGATATAGATTTCCTCTCTTCTTCGGAATTGGCTTAGGAGGTTCAGGAAGAGTCCACTCATTATCATTTCTCAATACATTATTTAGTAGTTCTTCAGCTTGTTCAATAGTTCGTTCCCTGAAAACACAACCAACACAACTATCTAGGTGGTCCCTAGAAGCATCGGTTATTCCATTATAAAAGATATCAAGTATTACATTTTTCTAGAGATGATCAAGCAAAGCATTAAGTAGCTGCAGAAGCCTCCCCCGAGCTTGTGGGAGACTCTCGTCTTCATTATGCACAAAGTTAAATATTTCCTATAAGGCAGCTTGTTTCTTATGCGTAGGAAAATGTTTTTCAGAGAAGTAGTAAATCATATCTTGGGGACTACGCACACAACCAGGAGCAAGAGAATTAAACCATATCTTAGCATCACCCTTTATCGAGAAAGGAAACAACTTAAGGATATAGTAATAGCGAATTTTTCCTCATGAGTAAATAGGGTGGCTATATTGTTCAATTTAGTAAGATGTGACACAACAATTTCAGTTTCATAACCATGGAAAGGATCAGATTCAACCAAAGTAATTATCTCAGGATCAACAGAGAATTCATAATCTTTATCAGTAACACGAATAGGTGAAGTAGCAAACTCAAGATTATATTTCATACTAGCATTTAAAGATTTTTCTTTCCACTTTGCATAACAATTTCTTCGCATCATCTCTATCCTTACAAGCAGGAAAGTCTCTAGCTACCTCCCCCTCCATGACATAACCATCAGGTATATCAGGAAATTCATATCTAGGTGTGCCGGATCTAAAAGGTGTATCATAATTTTCAATTTCAAAGACTTCATCAGTTTCAGCAGTTTCATCAGTTTCAACATTCTCAACATTTCTAACTCTAGCAAGTTGTTCATCAATAAATTCACCTAGTGGCACATCCTCAAGCGGAGTACTATCATCATCATAAGTATCATTCATAGCAGAAGTAGCATCATCAATTACTTGTGATATATTAGGATTAGTGCAGGTGGTAGTGTCGCAAGCTTACTCAAAACAGAAGGAGAATCAAGTGCAGAGCTAGATGGCAGTTCGTTACCCCCTCGTCCTAGAGGGAACGATCTCGGTTCTATCATCCTTCAGATTCCTCATAGTGATCAACAGATATAAATCCCAAGTGACTCAGCAAATATAGCTATGCTCCCCGGCAACGACGCAGAAAATAGTCTTTATGACCCACAAGTATAGGGGATCGCAACAATTTTCGAGGGTAGAGTGTATGACCCACAAGGTAAGCCATAGAAAATTCATGAGTATTAGCAGTTGAGTTTTCAATTAAACCACACCTGAAAGACTTAATATCTGCAGCAAAATAGTTAGTAGCAAAGTAATATGGAAGTAACGGTAACTATGGCAAAAGTAACAGTAGCAGTTTTGTAGTAATTGTAACAGCAGTAGCAACAAATGTAACTTAGAAAAGATCAATATGACACAAACTCCTAGGCAATGGATCGGTGATGATATGTGTCGAATGATATTCATCATGTAGAAGCTATAACCTAGGGCAACGACAAACTAGCTCCAATTCATGAATATAATGTAGGCATGTATTCCGTATATAGTCAGATGTGCTTATGGAAAAGAACTTGCATGACGTCTTTCGTCCTACCCTCCCGTGGCAGCAGGGTCCTAATGGAAAGTAAGGGATATTATGGCCTCCTATTAATAGAGAACCGGAACAAAGCATTAACACTTGGTGAATTCAGGAACTCCTCAAACTACGGCAATCACCGGAAAGAATCCCAATTATTGTCTCCTTGGGGTATGCAGATCATAACACATTGTAGGTGTCTACTACTTGCAAGATTGTATCAAGAACACATGTATATGCATGAAAACATAATAGGTTCAGATCTGAAATCATGGCACTCGGGCCCTAGTGACAAGCATTAAGCATAGAAAAGTCATAGGAACATCAATCTCAGAACATAGGGGATACTAGGCATCAAAACCTAACAAAACTAACTCGATTACATGATAAATCTCATCCAACCCATCACTGTCTAGCAAGCCTACGATGGAATTACTCACTTACGACGGTGAGCATCATTAAATTGGTGATGCGGGAAGGTTGATGATGACGACGGGGACGGATTCCACTCTCCGGAGCCCTGAATGGACTCTAGATCAGCCCTCCTGATGAAGAACAGGCAGCGGCTCCGTATCGTAAAACGTGATGAATCCTTCTCCCTGTTTTTTCTCCCTGAACGTGAATATATAGAGTTGGAGTTAGGGTTGGAGGAGCCTCTAGGGGCCCACAAGACGAGGAGACACGCCCTAGGGGGCGCTCCCATGGCTTGTGGCCTATGGGTGGCCCCCTCTAGATAATTCTTGCGCCAATATTTTTTATATGTTCCATAAAAATTCTCCATAAACTTTTAGGTCATTCTGAGAACTTTGATTTCTGCACAAAAATAACACCATGGCAATTCTACTGAAAATAGCGTCAGTCCGGGTTAGTTCCATTCAAATCACGCACATTAGATTCCAAAACAAGGGCAAAAGAGTTTCGAAAATTAGGTACGATGGAGATGTATCGGTGTCAAACTCTGAGCTAGAGACTCGAGTGTACACCGTTTTTAGCTTATAAGGTTGTAGCCCCTCCTAGGCCACTATGACGGTTGCAACGAGGTGCATGACCGGAGGGCTGTTGATTTCTCTGTCTTCGGGTTTAAGCCCGACCCAATCATAGGACGTGGTCCTAATAATGGAGATTCCCATTGTGCGGAATAGACTTGCCAGGTGGTCTATCGGCTGGGCACACGAGGGTGCCGAACACTCCGGCGATTCGGCGGGGGATCTTGTGGATGGTCTGTCGGAGTCAGGCTTCAAGGACGGACTCTGAGAGAACCTTGATTCTTTTGGGTCTACTGGCCCCGGGGTTGATGCTCCCGAGCCGGCGGGTCCCTCCATGTGGGCGAATCCTTTGATCTGGTTGAGGTGACGAGTGGGATTGGCATGTAATAATATGCCACCGAACAAGAAGAGTTGGCCAAGGGCAGGGAAGCGCTCGACACATGTGTGGTCTCTAACGACCGGCTCAGCCATCGATCCTTTTGGCGATCCAACAACGGAACTCTCAATGAAAGCACCAACGTCGATGTCAAAATCGGCAGACCTCGGGGTAGGGGGTCCCGAGTTGTGGATCTTGGATCAATGGGGAACAGGGGACGATGAACACGATGTTTACCTTGGTTTGGCCCCCTCGAAGAGGTAATACCCTATGTCCTGTTTGATTATATTGGATGTGTATATGGTTCAGAGTGGATCTACCTCTTATTGTAATCGACCCCCTGTAACCCTAACCCTACCGGTGTCTATATAAACCAAGGGTTGTAGTCTTTAAGCCCAGAGCTACATCCAACACCTCATCACCTTATGGTTTAGCTCGTGCTGATCTTGAGGTAGATCCACTATGTAACCATATACACATACAATATAATCAAGCAGGACATAGGGTATTACCTCTTCAAGGGGGCCCGAACCTTGGTAAGCATCGTGTTCATCCATGTTCCCCATTGATCCAAGATCCACAACTCGGGACGCCCTACCCCAAGGTCAGCTGGTTTTGACAACGACACCCCTCCTCCCTCTACCTCCCAGCTCCACCCCTCCAGCAGGGCGACGACGCCCATTGGGCTAGTGATCCATGCCTTCATGTTGGCTAAACACACTCGACAGCCACATGAATCAGATGGTATATGATGGAGCAGGTGTATGGCGTGCTTGATCCTCCTCCAGCTGCATAGCCCCAACACCTTAGGGAAGAACTTGCAGAAATAAATCCCCACTTCACCGAGGCCCCCAAGTGGTAAAGCAAACCTTCCATGTGGTTTTAATTTTGTCAAGAATATTTGACCCGGGCCTCTCTTCCTCGAGACTATCTGCCCTAGCAACCAAACATAGCAGGTTGCATCCAACCTGTTCCCGTGTCGAGGGTGTGATTCCCAATGAGTATATAGTCTACATGACGTGCGATGACGGGGACCCAAGGTACATGAGTCTTTTCCCCGTCTTTTGTTGTGTTTACATGAACTGAGGATGGACAAGAGCATATAGTTCAACACAATTGTAAGTGGACTTGCATGTCCTAAGTTTATTTCTAACCAATAACTCGACAATACCAGATTCATGACCCCAGAGCAAATGGTTAGCAATTGTGCTTCGAGTTTTATCAGTAGATATTCAAACAACTTTGTTAGAACGACTACATATGCTCAGATTTTTCAAAAGGTATTTTCGGTGAATGACTAAAATTGGTTAATTAATTGCAAGATGAAAGCTATTGAAATATTTTATATTCACAATGTTGTGTTCCCAAGGCGGCACCGGCCGAATCCTTCCATTACATGTTGACGTGCCCTTGATATGAGAGAGAGGATATACCTATGGTTAAATGTTAGGACCTAAATTTAATGACCTTTGTTTGGTAACATGTTTACTCATAGTTTCCTGTTTTCCGGATTAATGCCAATTTTGTAAAAAAATAATCAGGATATGTGGGTATAATAAAGGATTCAGAAAGTATTAGGAGATGAAAGATTTACTTTTTGGTCATGTATTGAATTGTGAAATCTTGTGTAACCAGCATTACTTCCTCTTTAGATCACAAATATTGGCCAGCTGGTATCCAGTGTGTCCCTAGAGACACATTTCATTTGTTTAATACGTGGATGTCTGTCAAGTTAAAAATTGCTTCTCTTTCCCAACAACATCATGCATGATACAATGCAGCGGGTGCTAGTTTGTTTCTCTTCTTTTTATTTACTAGTAATTACATGTCTTGATTCTGGGTGACTTACTTAGTAATACTAATTTGAGTGTTAAGTATGATTTTATTGAGTTCTTGCACGGAACTCCCGATGCTATATATGAATAAGGCAATTTAAAAAGTGAAGGATTATCAATATAACTTTTTTCCTTCTTCCGTCACATGCTTATATTTGACTACAAGCTCTTTAGTGCGCAATGTAGTCTGGCAGAGGTCTCTTACATGGCTGATTTAACTTTATATATTTGAACTATGTCCCTATTTTTATTAGAAAAAACAATTCAAGGCTAACATATGGTCGAGGGTGCTTCTGCTCATATAGGAGAGTTGAGAAATGCAAATAAACACAAGTTATGTTTTGTATTGTAACCAGAAATATAAAATAAAATGTTTCGTAATTTTTTCACTCATCAAGGTTGCCAGGTGCCAAAAAACATAGCTATACAAAGTACCCATGGAAACCTAGAACAATTTTATTTCTTGATGGAAGACAGTTTCATATGAGGAAAACAAATCATGTGCTTTTCTTCTATGTCTAATTTGTATAAGTGCAAATTTCCATGGAATTTTTTTATAACTAGATTGCTGTAAAACCTGTCATATGACTTTATTGCCACATAATAGTTCTAGGTTCTAGATGCTCATATAATTTATGCTATTATGTTTTTTAAAGTAGGAAAGACCCTCGGCATCTGCATCAGAACGATGAATGCGGCCATATATACTATTATGTATGGCTTGCTTCATTATCTTGGGACTGCACATAAGTATGTTTTCTACTATTTCATGAACTCTCTCATTCATTCGCAGTATTGGAGAAAGACACCACCCATTGCTTGTTTTAACTTGTGTTGTTCGTGGTTTGTATGTTTCCTAATCTCTCCTGAAGCTGTGCTTTTCAAGATAGTCTTATTTAGTATTGCCTTTTTTGTACGTTTCCTAATCTCTGCTAAAGTTGTCCTTTTCAAGATAGTCTTATTTAGCTTTGCATTTTGTGTGTGTAGAATCAAACTCATTGGCAAGAGATAATTACATACTTCTGGGGTTCTGAGCTTCAGAATTATTTTACATGTATACTAGAGGACCTGACAGTATTGTATCGCTACATTACATACTTTTGTGATTCTGAGATTTAGAAGTATTTTACAAAAAAATCAACTGTGTTCTGACTATATGGAACCACTTGATGTTAAATGAAGTACTCATCATCGTTGTTGGGTCTTCTGTAAGTGTATACATTACTTACTATAATGTTATATGAACTAGACCTTTCTGTACAGGATGATCTATTTCCAGGCATACAGTGGCTTCAGTTTGCTAATTTGGCAGGTTCAATTCAAGACTACAATTTTTCTTTTCTTTTTATGTATGGACAATGTATGTGCCTCTTAGAAGATGGTTTTATAAAATTCACTATAAGTACTATATTTTGTGGGTGATGCATAACCATGATAACTTAACTATTGGATCTTTGGGATGCTAATTTTGTGCATACCGCCAATACCTGCTAGATATGCATGATTTCCTGTGATGACCAATTCTTGCTACACCTACAATCGAACCTATGGTGCATTATGAGACCTGGAATGGCTTCAATCTTGAATATTTCTAGTTTTAGAGCTGTTTAGTCCAACAATGAAATGCAGGTTAGCGCCCAGTCTGCTCGCACCATTGGGACATGTTGCCGCTGCTGACCATATGATCAAGGATGGGATCATTGACCCCGTGAAAGTGATCCAAACTGCACTTCAAGGTGTAGCAAGGTACAACTTCAGTCATCTTACCATGTACTTTATGTATGTCCATGACAAAAGTAATCAGACTTGTTTGACAATTGTGCTTCTGTACAATGTTTATCCGCTGATCACAACTATAGAGGTTACATATTAGTAAAATGGGGTTTGAGAATAGTGTGACATGATGTCTGCACTTATTTTTTTGCATAGAATAGAAGGCATGTCTCCTATGACTAGTTCTAAGAAGTACAAGCATATTTCTAGGTAAACTGGTAAGAAAACCAAGATTATTTTCATGTAAGGATAAGGTCATGGATTACATGCTTGCTTTTAAAAACACAACATCAAATTTAGCTGAGCACACTGCTTATGCCATATATTTGGTTGGTGGAAGTCTTGAACTTCCTATTCATATTAACCCATGTATTTGATTACTGACGACAATCGATTCATCTGATGATACTGGTATTGTGTCACAAGGAACATGTACTCTGATGATGGCAAGAAGCATAATGTTGCAAACACATATATGAACAGTGTATACTACCAAGGTGGCATTGGGTTTGCATAGGTGAGAGAGCGTGTTGGAACTTGGTGCACATTTATGTCACTGTTTTCTTGGTCAATGTATTTCATTAGCAGGTGAGAGAGCCTGCTGAAACTTTATTTTATTTTGTCTTTTTAAAACTGAAACTCGCAAACACCTCGCTTTGCATATGATCAAACCTTTAAACTGATTAGGTTCTGCATCATAAATAGAGCAGATGTAGCTGACTCTATTTTTGTTTAGTTATTATGGATATGCACGTCAACATATGTATGTTTTGTTTCTGTCCCCTTTTCAACCCATTCTCGAAGGTGTGTTGCCATCGAAGGTGAAGACTGCATGTTCTGCTCTTGTGTCTAGAGAATTGGTAGTTGGCATCAAGCTTTTTCTTAAAAATGTTCAGTAAACTTGCTCATGATGTTTATAAAACTTATATATACACATTAAACCTGCTTCTATGTTTTTTTGTCAAAATACTCGGCTCATGGTCGCTGAATAAACTCATGTTGACTAGTATCAAAGGAGGTGTATATGTCAATGAAGATGTCCTCTTATCAGGTCCACGCAAATGAGATCAGAGAACAAGAGAAGAATTTGTCTTGGTGTTGATGCTTACATGAATTGTATTTGGGTGCGTGCATTCTGTCCGACATGATTTGATTGTAACTCTTTGTTCATTATTTTAGGTGTGCATTCAGCTTACATGATTTGCTTGAAAATAAAAAATTGATTGGCAAGTTCGAATTATATCTAACTAGAACTACGTGGACACTGCTCAACTGGTAAATTCTGTTTTTTTCTATCTAGAAAATGATACCAACACAAGTGCTCAACATGATAAATATGTTCACCTATATTTTAAGTGCAAGTTACATGGATTTTTTGTGTACATTAGTAGATCTCTCAATTGATATTTTATATTACTATAGACTAGATAATTGTCCGCATAGGGCCATAAATATTTTATGCACATACATTTTTTATTGATTCTAATTAAATATATTCATGTTAACTAGGATTAAAAGCATGGTCTTTCTTATTCATGTAAACTAGAATTAAAAGGATGACATTTCTTTAGAGCTTTTATTCCCCTACTCCACGGATTGAAATAACAATGCAATAATTTTTTGGGTGAAAATGAACCTTACCAACTCAACAATTCATTTGAAATATTTCTTTACTATTACTATCAGATATCCTTTTACATATACAATAAATTGTCACATAATGGTCATAATAATAGTTGAGATGTAAGTTGCACGTGCACGCTTACTAGTAAGATATTAAATGCACTCAAATAAATAAAACAATGGCTAGAACAACATAATTAAATGCCTTTCCAGTTATGAAAAATTTAAACAAACTCAAAAGCCTCCCAAACTTTTTGTGGCAGTGGTAGCTAATGCAAGATAATTATGGGGCTAGGTCCCACATATTAAAACAGACATTTGCTAGCTAAAAGAGATGCAATAGAGAAGAATAAATGTAAAACAGAAAAAGGAAAACAAAGAAAGAAATAGAAGAAATCCCCCTGCTCGGCCGTGGCTCAGCTGGTCTCTAGACCGACCAGGCCAGCCCAACCCCCTCACTCCCCTTAACCCGACTCCCCCCGTAACCCTATCCCCACAACCCCCCACTCTCCCCAAGTCTATCTCCCTCCCCCGATATAGACCGGGATCAAGGCACCC
>LR738714.1:395894953-396110814 GCA_902687465.1 Secale cereale | reverse complement strand
CCCTTAACCCGACTCCCCCCGTAACCCTATCCCCACAACCCCCCACTCTCCCCAAGTCTATCTCCCTCCCCCGATATAGACCGGGATCAAGGCACCCACGCCCTCCCGTCGTCGCCGTCACCAGACCTTGCCTCCCCGTCTCCTCCTCGACTCCGCCTCCCCAAGCCTCGCCGCCCCCCTTTTCCCTCTATGTTGTCGACATCCCCGCGCCCGTGCTCGCGGCGAGCGCGTGGCCGCCGCGCCATGTTCGCGCATCACACCTCGTTCGCCGTCCCACTGCTGCTGCTACCTTGATTGTTGCTGCCGCCCCTACTCCCCTCGCTCGTGAGCGCCCGCACCATCTACCCGCCACTGCCAGCCGCCGCATGTACTGCCTGCACGCGTGCCTGTAGGTGGTCGCGATGGCTGCTGCTGCTCCCTCGCTTGCCTCGCATTGTCGCCTCTCCCCCCGCGCCTCATCCGACACGCCGCCTCGCGACCACGTCGGCGCCCCACTCCTGCTTCTACACCCCGCCACCGAACCACCCTACCGCGCTCCAGCGAGCCACCCCGGCCGCACCAGTCCGCGCTGCACGCCCCCCACGCGCCGCTCATGCTCTGCCTTCCTTCGCTACTGCCTTCCCCATCCCCGCTGCTAGCCTCCCATGGCCTCGCCTCCGGCCGCCGCCAGCCCATGTGCCGTTAGCCGCCCTGCCGCGCCAGCGCCCGCATCGCTGGCTATGCTCGAGGCTAGCGCCCGTGCTCGCTCCATCGGGCACTCGTGGCCGAGCTCGTGTGCCCGCATGCCTGGAATTTCCCCAAAGAGGAATGGATGATGCAGCCCAGCGAGGGTAGGTATTTCCCCCAGATGTGAAACCAAGGCTATCGAACCAGTAGAAGGCTCAATCAACACTATGTAAATGGTACCTGCACCCAAAGAAAAAATACTTGCAACTCGACGCGTAAGAGGGGTTGTCAATCCCTCCTATGTAAACGATTGGTAAATAGGTGGATAGTTAAAAGCAAGTGGAACAATGGCAAATAAAACTTAGCGAGGTATTTTTGGGTGTTTGATAATATAGATCTAAAAATAAAAGATGCAAATAAAGGAAGAGGCAAATAGCAATGTAGATATGAAAGTATATGGTAGGAAAATCGACCCGGGGGTCATAGATTTCAATGGCTTCTCTCAAGAAATAGCATACAGTGAGTAAACAAATTGCTGTTGGGCAATTTATAGAAAAGCGAATAATCATGACGATATCCAAGACAATTATCATGTATATAGGCATCACTTCCAAGATTAGTAGACCGACTCCTGCATGTATCATCTACTATTAATACACACATCGACCGCTATTCAGCATGCATCAAGTGTATTAAGTTCATCAAGAAACATAGTAATTCAGTAAGAACGATGACATGTTGTAGACAAGATATATTGATGTAGGAATAGACCACATCCTTTTATCCTTAATAGCAACGATACATGTGTGCCTTGCTGCCCCTTTGATACGTCCATTTTGCATCATGCTTTTATGGTTATATTTATTGCATTATGGACTGTTATTTCATATTATGGTACAATACTTATGCCTTTTCTTTCTTATTTTACAAGATTTACATGAAGAGGGAGAATGCCGGCAGTTGGAATTCTGGACCAGAAAGGAGTATATCAGAGAGACCTATTCTGCACAACTCCAAAAGTCTTGAAAATCTACGGAGAATTATTTTGGAATATATAGAAATTATTGGGCGAAGAAACTCCAGAGGGGGACCCACTAGGTGGCCACAAGCCTTGGGGCGCGCCCTACCCCCCAGGGTGCGCCCTAGGGCTTGTGGGCCCCCTGACAGGTCCCTGATGCCCATCTTCTGCTATATGGAGGGTTTTGACCTGAAAAAAAAATAAGGAGAGAGCTTTCAGGATGAAACACCGCCGTCTCGAGGCAAAACTTGTGCAGAACCAATCTAGGGCTCCGGCGGAGCTATTCTGGAGGGGAAACTTCCCTCCGGGGGGGGGGGATGGAAGCTATCGTCATCACCAACGATCCTCTCATCAAGGGAGGGTCAATCTCCATCAAGATCTTCACGAGCAACATCTCCTCTCAAACCCTAGCTCATCTCTTGTATTCAATCTTTTCCTGAAAACCTCAGATTGGTACCTGTGGGTTCCTAGTAGTGTTGATTAATCCTTGTAGTTGGTGCTAGTTGGTTTATTTGGTGGAAGATCATATGTTCAGATCCTTGATGCTATTAAATACTCCTCTGATTATGAACATGAATATGCTTTGTGAGTATTTATGTTTGTTCCTGAGGACATGGGAGAAGTCTTGTTATAATTAATCCTGTGAATTTGGTATGCGTTCAATATTTGGATGAGATGTATGTTGTCTTTCCTCTAGTGGTGTTATGTGAACTTCGACTACATGACACTTCACCATTATTTGGGCCTAGGGGAAGGCATTGGGAGCTATTAAGTAGATGATGGTTTTCAAGAGTGACAGAAGCTTAAACCCTAGTTTATGTGTTGCTTCGTAAGGGGCTGATTTGGATCCACATGTTTCATGCTATGGCTAGATTTATCATAATTCTTCTTTCCTAGTTGCGGATGCTTGCGAGAGGGGTTAATCATAAGTGGGAGGCTTATCCAAGTAAGGACAATACCCATGCACCCGTCCACCCACATATCAAATTATCAAAGTAACGAACGCGAATCATATGAGCATGATGAAAACTAACTTGTCGATAATTCCCATGTGTCCTCGGGAGCACTTTGCTTTATATAAGAGTTTTTCTAGGCTTGTCCTTTGATAAAAAAGGATTGTGCCACCTTGCTCCACTTTTGTTACACTTATTACTTGCTACCCATTACAAATAATCATATCACAAAACTATCTGTTACCGATAATTTTAGTGCTTGGAGAACATACCTTGCTGAAACCGCTTGCATTTCCTTCTGCTCCTCATTGGGTTTGACGCTCTTAGTTATCGAAAGGACTACGATAGATCCCCTACACTTTTCAGTCATCGAGACTCTTTTCTGGCACCGTTGCCGGGGAGTGAAGCGCCTTTGGTGAGTGGAATTTGGTAAGGAAAAAATTAAATTATGTGCTGAAATTTACTCTCACTAGTCTCAATGCAAAACAATCCTTTGAGGGGCTTGTTCGGGGTATGTTCACATAGACCGGAAGAACAAAGAATTGCCCCACAACCTACTGAAAATATTTATTATGAAATTCCTTCGGGTATGATTGAGAAACTACTAGCTAATCCTTATGTAGGAGATGGATCACTACATCCTGATATGCATCTAATCTATGTGGATGAAGTTTGTGGATTATTTAAGCTTGCATATTTGCCCGAGGATGAGGTCGGTAAGAAGGTATTCCCTTTATCTTTGAAGGGAAAGGCATTGACATGGTATAGCCTATGTGATGATATTGGAGCTTGGAATTACAACCGATTGAAATTGGAATTTCATCAGAAGTTTTATCCTATGCATCTAGTTCATCGTGATCGGAATTATATATATAATTTTTGGCCTCGGGAAGGATAAAGTATTGCTCAAGCTTGGGAGAGGCTTAAGTCAATGTTATATTCATGCCCCAATCATGAGCTCCCAAGAGAAATTATTATGCATAAATTTTATGCTCGGCTTTCTTATAATGATCAATCCATGCTTGATACTTCTTGTACGGGTTCTTTTGTGAAGAAGACTATTGAATTTCGATGGGAACTTTTGGAAAGAAATAAAATCAACTCTGAATATTGGGAACTTGAAAAAGGTAAAGAGTTGGGTATGAACCTTGAGTTTTATTGTGTTAAATCTTTTATGAATACCAACACCTTTTGTGAATTCAGCACTAAGTATGGACTTGACTCTGAGATAGTAGCTTATTTTTGTGAATCATTTGCTACTCATGTTGATCTCCCTAAGGAGAAGTGGTTTAAATATCAGCCTCCCATTGAACTAAAAGTAGTATAACCCATTAAGGCTGAAGAAGAAACCATCACTTATAATGTTAATCCAGTTATTCCTACTGCTTATATTGAGAAACCACCTTTCCCTGTTAGGATAAAGGAACATGTTAAAACTTCTCCCATGGTTTACGTGAGAACACCTACACCACCTGAACAGATTAAAGTAGAACCTAATGTTGCTATGGTTAAAGATCTCTTGGTCGATAATAATTATGGGCATGTAATTTACTTTGTTGGTGAAGCTACTAGAATTGCCAAACCCGATGGGAAAGATAAACATAGACCTATAGTTGGTATGCATGTTGTCTTAGTCAAAATTGGAGATCCTTGTTATCATGGTTTATGTGATTTGGGTGCTAGTGTGAGTGTTATTTCATTTCCTCTTTATCAAGAAATTATGAAAGATATTGCACTTGCTGAGATAGAAAATATTGATGTTACTATAAACTTGCTAATAGAGATACTATCACACCACTTGGGATTGTTAGAAATGTCAAAGTCTTGTGTGGGAAAATAAAATACCCTACTGATTTTCTAGTTCTTGGTTTCCCACAAGATGACTTTTGTCCCATTATAGTTGGTAGACCTTTCTTGAAGACTGTGAATGCTAAAATTGATTGCACTAGAGAAACAGTAAGTGTTAATTTTGGTGATGTGTCTCATAAGTTTAATTTTTCGAAATTCCAAAGACAACCTCGTGACAAAGAACTACCTAGTAATGATGAAGTTATTGGTCTTGCTTCTATTGTTGTACCTCCTACCAATCCTTTAGAACAATATTTGCTAGACCATGAAACTGATATGTTCATGAATGAAAGAAATGAAATAGATGAGATATTATTTGAACAAATGCTTGTTTTGAATCACAATTTACCTATTGAAACTCTTGGAGATCCTCTACCACCCAAGAGCGATCATGTGTTTGATCTTAAACAATTACCCGATACTCTGAAATATGCTTACCTTGACGAAAAGAAGATATATCTTGTTATTATCAGTGCTAAACTTTCAGAGCATGAAGAAAAGAGATTATAAAAACTCTGGGGAAGCACTGTTCCGCTATTGAATATACTCTTGATGATCTTAAGGGCATTAGTCCCAATCTATGCCAACACAAAATTAACGTGGAACCCAACGCTAAACCAATTGTTGGCCATCAGCGACGTTTAAATCCTAGGATGAAGGAAATTGTAAGAAATGAAATATAAAAACTTCTGGAAGCAGGTATAATCTATCCCATACCTGATAGCAAATGGGTAAGCCATGTTCATTTTTTCCCTAAGAAGGGAGGTATTACTGTTGTTTCAAATGATAAAAATGAATTAATTCCACAAAGAATTCTTACAGGTTACAGAATGTTAATTTATTTCAAAAAATTAAATAAAGCCACTTGGAAAGATCATTATCCTCTACCATTCATTGGTCAAATGCTAGAAAGAATATCAAAACGTACACACTTTTGCTTTCTAGATGGATATTCCGATTTTTCCCAAATACCCGCGTCACAAAAGGATCAAGAAAAAACTACCTTTACATGCCCTTTTGGTACCTTTGCTTATAGACGTATGCCTTTTGGTTTATGCATGTACCTTCTACCTTTCAAAGATGGATGACAACTATATTCTCTGATTTTTGTGAAAAGATTGTTGAGGTTTTCATGGATGATTTTTCCATTTACGTAATTTCTTTTGATAATTTCTTAAGAAACCTTGATCGAGTTTTGCAGAGATGTGAAGAAGCTAATCTTTTCTTGAATTGGGAGAAGTGCCACTTTATAGTTAATGAAGGTATTGTCTTGGGACATAAAATCTCTGAAAGAGGTATTGAAGTTGATAAAGCTAAAGTTTATGCTATTAAAAAAATGCCATGTCCTAAAGATATCAAAGGTATACGAAGTTTCCTTGGACATGCTGGTTTCTATATGAGATTTATTAAAGACTTCTCTAAAATTTCTAGGCCTCTAACTAATCTTTTTCAAAAATATGTTCCATTAGTTTTTGATTATGATTGTGTAGAAGCCTTTGAAATACTTAAGAAAGCCTTAGTCTCTACACCTATTGTTGAACCACCTGATTGGAACCTACCCTTTGAAATCATGTGTGTTGCTAGTGATTATGTTGTTGGTGTTGTTCTAGGACAGATAGTTGATAAGAAATTAAATGTTATCCAATATGCTATTAAAACTCTAGACAGTGCTCAAAGAAATTATGCTACTACTGAAAAAGAATTCTTAGCAGTTGTGTTTGCTTGTGATAAATTCAGATGCTATATTGTTGATTCTAAACTAACTATTCACACTGATCATGCGCTATTAAATATCGTATGGAAAAGAAAGATGCTAAACCTAGACTTATTAGGTGGGTTCTTTTGCTACAAGAATTTGATTTACATATCACTGATAGGAAAGGAGTTGAGAACCCTATAGCAGATAACTTGTCTAGGTTAGGAAATATTCTTGATGACCCACTACCTATTCATGATAGCTTTCCAGATGAACAATTAGTAGTCATAAACACTTCTCGTTGTACTCCATGGTATGCATACAATGCTAATTATATTGTTGCTAAATTTATACTACTTAGTTTCACATACCAATAAAAGAAAAAGGTTTTCGATAATTTAAGACATTACTTCTGGGATAACCCACACCTTTATAAAGGAGTAGATAGTGCTATTAAACGTCATGTACCTGAGCATGAACAGTAACAAATCCTACGCAAGTGTCACTCCGAGGCTTACGGAGGACACCATGCGGGAGACAAAACTTCACACAAGGTACTACAATCTGGTTTTTATTGGCCTACTATTTTTAAAGATGCCGTCAAGTTTGTTTTGTCTTGTGATGGATGTCAAAGAATTTTTAATATTGGTAGACATCAGGAATTGCCTATGAATAATTCACTAGTTATTGAACCATTTGATGTTTGGGGTTTTGATTTTAAGGGACCTTTTCCATCCTCTAATGGGTATACACATATTTTAGTTGATGTTGATTATATTACAAAGTGGGTAGAAGCTATTCCAACTAGTAGTGCTGATCATAACACCTCTATTAAAATGCTTAAAGATGTTATTTTCCCGAGGTTTGGTGTCCCTAGATATTTAATGAATGATGGTGGTTCACACTTTATTCATGGTGCTTTCCGTAAATTGTTTGCTGAATATGATGTCAACCATAGAATTGCATCTCCTTATCATACTCATTCTAGTGGTCAAGTAGAACAAAACAATAGAAAAATCAAATTGATCTTGCAAAAGACAGTTAATAGATCTAGGAAGAATTAGTCTCAGAAACTTGATGATGCATTACGGGCTTATAGAACTGGTTACAACAATCCTATGGGTTTGTCTCCATACAAAATGGTTTATGGAAAAGCATGCCACTTACCCCTTGAACTGGAACACAAAGCTTATTGGGAAATTAAAGAGCTAAACTAAGATTTTAAACATGCCTATGAAAAGTGGATATTTGACATTAGCTCATTTGATGAATGGAGAAACCAAGCCTATGAAAATGGCAAATTATTAAAAAAGGTTAAAAGGTGGCATGACAAAAGAATGCAAAAGTGGGAATTTAATGTAGGTGACCAAGTCTTGCTTGTCGATGGAAACGTCACCTATGGGATCATTGGAATCCCTTCTACGGTTGGCGGGCACGAGGTTATGCAAAGTGCGGGTCTAAGAGTCAGTACAAGGATCGTTTACCCAGGTTTAGGCCGCGAGAATGCGTAATAACCCTAGTCCTGCTTTGGTGTATATTCGAGTGTTCTTGAGTTCTTGAACTAGCTACGGTGCATGTCTAGCTCCAAAGGATCCGAATCCTTCTCCAGTATGTCGTGGGCCTCCTTTTATAGTCCAAAGGGGCTGCCACAGTGGCACACAGGAGGTGAAAAGGTGTACAGTGCACATGCTTATATCATGCCATTACGAGACAAGGTGCATTAAATGCGCTACTTAGGTGTCCACTTGCTTTATCGGGGACGGAAACGAGGCCCATCCCATCCATGACCGCTCCGTCTGGTTGCGACGCGCGTCTAGGCCAGCGGGGCGGGTAGCTGAGATGGTGTGGTGGTAGGGTCTTCACGAAGATCTGCATGCCACCATGCTGGTGCTTGACTAGTTGGACCAGGAACCACATACCGCCACGTGGGTACCTGCATGTGCTAGTGGGTTGGCCCCGTGCTGGGGCGACGATGGGCCGGCAAGGGCTTGCCGCGGTCCTGCGCCTGTTCCCAGCAAGGGTTTTGCTGGGGCCTCCGTGAGCGTCCTCGGCAGGAGGCTTGCCGAGGCTTCTGTGAGCGTCCTCGGCAAGGGGCTTGCCGGGGCTTTGGGGTGTCTTCAGCGAGGAGCCTTGTTGGCGCCTCGTGGGCATCCTCGGCAAGGAGCCTTGTGATTTCCTTATCGTCTGGTTCTCATCTTGTGAGCCATAGACCTTTCTCTTCACAAAGATCTGCATGCCATCACGAGGGTGCTTCCCGAGCCTTGATTCCAATGTTGTTGATGATGTTGGAGCTCCTAGGCTCAAGGGTGGCTGCCGACGGAGGCGTTTGTGTGAGTCACCCCAGAAAGGGTTCTTGCCGGGGGCGTGTAGGCCGCCCGGCAAGATTCCTTGTCGGGGAGAGCTTGTCTTCTTGTGCCACCGTCTTGGTGTTGCTCCGGTAACTTTGTGTCTCTAGCTTCCCTACTCTGCTTTGTTATGTGTGGTTGCAGGCGTGGCTCTGACTGCCCGTGCACAAATAAGGGGTATAAAAGAGCGCCCCTAATTTTGTACACCGATAGGAGCCCCCGGGCCTGGGCCATACATAAGTGCAACGCGTTCTTGGGCTAGGCCCAGAACGTCGCGCAGGCAGTGGGGTTGGATCCTTTTTACCGTAGTAACTCCTCCGGTGGTTGCGCTTCCCCATGATCTGCGCTGAAGTGGGGGTCATGCGTGGGATGACCGCAGCATGCCTGCGTCATCTCATGGTTCCCAACAGTAAGGAGATGGTTCGCGTTTTCCTCATAAAAAATAGAGGAAGTTGCGGGGGTGTGGCTCATTCACTAGGCGGACTCGGGTCGCTCCACGATCACGGGGTGCGAAAAATGATCATACCACGTGCCACTTGAAACCCCGATCTATTCGCCACGTGCCCCTCATGCATCAGGGATGGCAGGCGGCGGATGCAGAGGGTGCGGGCTTTGACGCCGGGGCAGGGGGCCGGGCGCCGCTGATTAGAGCAGCGGGTCGGTCTTGTTTTCTTGTACCTCCGGCATTTGGACTTGTTGATTTGGGCGATCACCCATCTATAAAGAGGGGGGAGAGGGATAGTGCCTCTCACCCCTCCACTCATCCTCTTCCAGTTCGATCCCTTTACTCCCCGAGATATGCCGAGAGGGCGTGGCCGTGGCCGTGCCTCCGCGGAGGTGACCAGGTCGTCCTCCCGTCAGAGGGCGGCGGCGGTCAAAGAAGAGCCGGATGCCAAAGATGAGGGTCACGCGGGAGGTAGAGGTGCCAGTCGGGGTCATGGTCGGCGAGGAGATCGAGGCAGAGGCGGACGAGGTCGGGGGACACCCGTGCCATCATCATCTCCGTCTCCATCTCCTCCGTCGTCTCCTCCTGTCTCCCCACGCGGCCATGTCAGTGACACGGCGCTGGAGTTCATCTTGCAACTGCGCGAGCCACCACGCAGTCGCCTCCGTCTTCCCGAAGCATTCGCAAGGCTGTTGGAGGTCAACAATCCATCGAGGTTGAGGCTTCACATGGAGGGGTGTTGCCATGGCGCCATGTGGGTGAACACCAAGTTCCCCGCTCTCCATGTGATGCTCCTCCGCCGAGGGTGTTGGAGGTCCACCAGCCATCGAGGTTGAGGCTTCACATGTAGGGTGTTGCCATGGCGCCATGTGGGTGAACACCAAGTTCCCCGCTCTTCATGTGATGCTCCTCCGCCGAGGGTGGAAGACCTTCGCGTGTGCCCACTGCTTGATGAAGGGGAACGTCCTCTGCTTCGAGTTAGCAGAGAGGCATCTGCTCTCCATCAAGGTCTTCGGGCGCTCGGGACACAGGCTAGGGTGCTGTGCGGAGAGCTTGACCGACGACGATAACTCCTCCCCGAGCGAGAGTGATGGGGAGGACATCAACAGCGACGATGAGGGCAGCGGGCGGGAGGACGATGGGTCTGACTAGGCGGTGGATACGCCGTCCCTGGGCGATGCTGGCAGCACCATCATCTGCACCGCCAGCCCTTCGAACTTCTCGGGGTCGCCTCCTTGGGCGGCTGGCGTTGGGAGGCCGGAGAAGACGAAGAAGGTGGCCGGCGGTCATCATGACGGAGTACGCGGGCATCAACTCACACATTGCCGGCCCGCTGCCCCATATTTCGGCTCTTCTCCCGGTGCCATCATCGCCAACCTCCTTCGGGACGGCCACCTGGATGTTCTCTTGGTGCTTTCTGCTATTCGCGCTTCACCTAGGCGCTCCTTTTGCCTTTTGCCATCTTGTTCCATTTCTTGGGGAAAGGGACAAGAAAGGTATTACGGGCATCTTATCTCTTTTTAGTTTTTAAGCCTACGGGCCTTTGTAAGATTTAAATCTTGTAACCCCCTCGCTCATGTATGCATTCCGTATGAATTGTACTTGTTTACAACATATTAATGAAGAGAAGGGTCTTTGCTGGGTTTCTTTATGCGTGGGCAGGAGGCACACCAAGGAACGGATCCTTGTTATCTTAAGATAAACCATCGTGCCTTGGCAACAAGCCTTGCCATCCCCCACCCCCGCTCCATAGCTCGACCGTATTCACGTCCTTGGATGAAGTAGGAGCAGGGTAGGGTTAGGCCCTTCGTCTGCTCCCTTCCCATCACACTACTACCGAGCTCCGGTCCAAAACAAACCTTGTTGGAAACAGGGAAAAAGGGAGCATGATGGCATAAGAGTGAACGAAGCCTTGTACGCCCAAGTTTCATACAGAAGTAAGGAGTGGGGGATGAAATACTTATCTGGTCTTGTAGCTCCCGGCAACCTTGTCTTGCCATGGCCTGACCCTTGGTCGTGCAGCCCCCGGTAACCTCGGTTTTGCCGGGGTCGAAGTGTCGGCTCGTTCTCTTTCTTCCAAACAGCTCAGCAGAAATGTCCATGCATCCTGCGAACAAGGAGACATAAAGGAAATGGAGAGAGGCAAACTAGACCTCTATGCTAGGGGTTAGCCGCTGTCAAGCACTATCAACCCGAACAGAGAAAGAGACTCAACCTAGCATGCATGCTAAAACTTAGGGCGCCAGCGCTTCATTTATTTATGCTCATTGTCTGCGCCTGGCTTTGCACGAAGGGTTACATGCCTTGTTGGCAAGGCTTGTACAAAAGGGTGGCTTGCCGGGAAGCCTGACAACAGCGCCTTACCGGTGATACTTGCGAAGATGTTTGATGTTCCAGGAGTTACTCACTTGAATACCATCTTCGGTCTCCAGGCAGACTGCGCCAGGCCTGGTGACCCGTATTACCTGATAAGGGCCTTCCCACTTTGGCGTCAACTTCTTGGAATTCTTGGCCGACTAAACATGCCGAAGAACAAGGTCGCCTTCCTCAAAACTTTGGGCATGAACCTTGCGGCTATGATAGCGGCGCATGGCCTGCTGGTAGTGCGCTGCTCGAACAGCCGCTCGAAGACGATCTACCTCAAGGAGCGTTGCATCATCTTGGCGCAGCTACTCTTTCTCAAGCTCATTATAAGCGAGCACTCGGGGTGACCCGTATGTGAGTTCCGTGGGCAGAAGTGCTTCCACCCCGCAAACGAGGGAGAAATGTGTCTGGCCGGTGGCTCGATTTGGTGTCGTTCTGATTGACCAAAGATGTAATGCCCCAGATGTAATACTTTCCCTTTTGGGCATATAATATATCTCTGGCTTCATCTATTCCATTTCGGGTTCTTTGTCTTTCGGGTTTTCGTCGTTTTGTGTGTGAGTGTGTGGCATTCATTCATATCATGTAGTCATATGCATCGCATTGCATTTGAGTTGTCGGTTGCATCCGGTTCCTCGCGATCCTTCCCGTTGTCCATTTCGCGTTCCGGAGCTCCCTCACGTGTCCGTGGCGTCCCGTAGGACTACTTTGGTGTTTGGCCGTGTACCGTTACCGGTTTGGTGTGAGACTTGTCGTGTGTTGTTGTTTTGATGTGTGTAACCCGCCTGTCAAATCTCGTCGCGTTTCGAGTCCGTTTGCTACACCAACAATTATTTGTGTGGGCTCAAAGTGCCTCCACTTTGTGGCCCAAGACACCCCCTCCAACAGCCCACCAACCAATCCTAGCCACTTCTATCATCTAGGCCATCCAAATCTGATCCGGTGGCCGAAAACCGCACTCCATTTGGACAACCCTAGCTACTTGTGCCTATATATTTGTCCACTCCCCCAAATTTGTGCCCCAAAACAAGGAAACCCTAGTCTCTCCTTCTTCCACCTCCAGCCACCAGCCACCTCGCCGGAGTTTCGCCGGAATCCCGCCGTAAGTTCGCCGGAATACCACCACCTCGCCGGAATCCTCATCCCACCTCACCATCCACTCATGCCGCCCTAGTTCCGCCGCCCTTCGTCAGATCCGGCCGCCCCGGTCATTCCCGCACCGGATCCAGCCCTCCGGCCCTCCCCTCGTTCGAGGCAGAGCCGGCCGAAGCTTCGCAGCGCGCCGCCGCGCTCGGGGATCCCGATCCCATCGAGCCAGGGGCATTGACCCGCCGCCTTGCTCGCCTGGACGCCTCGCCCGACGGCCCAGTCGCCCGGATCGCCGCATCACAGCCGTCGGGCCGCTTTCCTCCTTCCCCGCCAGGGCCCAGGAACCATCGGGCCCAAGCCGCCTCCTTCCGCTCCCCTCCAGCCGCTCGGCCTCGCGACTCCAGTCGCCGGACCGCGCCAGATCGGGCCAGCGCGCCTCCCTCTGTTGGTCCGCGCCCTCCAGGCCTCGCCGCCGCGGCTGGGCCGCTCCCCAGCTCCAGCCGGCGGGCCCGCGCCGCGACGGGGCCCAGGCCGCGCCCCGCTCCCGCGCCTCCGCTGGGCCGATCGGCCGAAGCGCCCGAGGCCTCCACCTCTCCTCCTTCGCCAGGCCAGGCCAGGTCCAGCCGGCGCTCTCCAGCGTCATCGACGGGCCGGCCTCCCTTCGGCCGCTCGGGTCGGGCCGGCGCCATCCTCCCAGCCGTCAGCCGCTTCGCGGGCCGCCAGGCTCCAGATCCGGCCTTCTGAGCCCGTTTGTACTCCAGATCTGAGAGGTTGCTCTCTCTCTCACTAAGTCCCTGTAATTTCCTTTTCTGATGCTGTTTTCTAACTGCAATAACTTCTTGTGTGATGCTCCGATTTGCGCAAATGAGGTGTCCAGACGTTCGTGGTGATTAGCACTACGTTTCTTTCCTTTGTGCCATGCATGTTTGTGGTCATCTAGATGCTTATTTTTCTGTTGCAAGAGTGCATCCCGATATAAACTGCTGTTATGTGATGTTTTTATGCCATCTTTGCATAGTGGTATCTTTTAGCTCGTTTACCCGAATGATGCAAATGAGATGTCCACGTGTTCGTCTTGCCATGCTCTACACGTTGCTTGTGTTAGGTTGCATGATAGATTTATTCTTGACATGTTTATCTTCGTTGCAAAGTGCAATGTGGCTGTTTAGTTATTTAACTTGTTATGAAATGCCATCTTGTTGAGCTCGTTGCTATCGTTGTGTTTATCTCCATGATGCATGCTTGTATGTTTCGGAATCACCATCATGTGTACTTTGATGTGGTGCTTACCACATGCCATGTTTAGTTTCGAGGTGAATTAGACTTGCTCTTTTAGATGCCATGATGAAACTGCTGCTTTAACACTTAGTGGTTTTTCACAAAGTCTGAAATCTGTAACGTTCCGATGCCATGTTCGCGTGCTGCTCTAGGACAAACCATGATAGTTTTGGGGTGGATCTTGATGGTTCCTTGTAGTATATATTGTTGGATTTCCATTCATGTTCTCACATGCTTATTTAAGTGGCTGTAGCATGTTTAACTTTTGCTCCAAAGTTTCAATAAAATTCTGCCGTCAAAATTTTATTGTCAAGTTCAATATGTCCAAGCTTGTTCCTATTGATCCGTGGCTCCTTTGGGGGTGCACCTTTGGACTTAGTTTCTATAGGATATGTATAGTTTATGTTCATGCTCTTTGCCATGGTGTTTGAGTGCTGTAGCTTAATTATTTTGTGCTCCGAAGTTGCTATGTTGCTGTAATTTTCAGCTTTCGCCTGTTTCTTGTTTCGGGCATAACTTTTAGCCCGTAGCTCCGATTTCAGTGAGTCTTATATGAAACTTGATTGATTTTCTGTGTATATTCATAATCTCCTATTGTTATCATGTTTTGAAGTGAGTTGCTTGAGTGCTATTTTCCGTGCGCCGTGTGCTCCCTTAGTGCATCCATCATGCATCCATCATTTTTGTGTGCGCATTGCATCTTGTTGATTCGGCCTTGTGTGATTGTATTGTTTAGAGGCGGAAGCTGAGACCGAGTACGAGTACGAGCACAAGGTTACCAACGAGGTTGAGCACGAGGACCCTTCTTACGATCCGAACGACTTCTCTTCAGGCAAGATGACCGAACCTCGATAACATTACTATCTTTGCCTATTGCTAGTAGTTCTGCTCTATAGATTTGCCTCGATGCCCATGTCTTTCATGTCAGCCTCCTACTTGTAACCATGAACCTGTTTAACCACCCTACCTATGCAAACCGTTGCTTGGCTAAGTACGCTTCGCTCAGCCCTTCTTATAGCATTGCTAGTTGCAGGTGAAGATCGAAGATGCTTGCTTCATGTTGAAGTTTGTTGGGTTATATCACACTATGGAGGTGTTTGGTTGCAAGAATGGTAACGTTAACGTTAACGTAATCAAATCACGGAGCTTTAGGAGGTGTAACGATTTCTTTCCAGGTTTGTTTGGTTCGTCCACGTAAAGGAATGGCCATCGCTCTGCTCTTCTTTCGCATGAGGAAACTTCCTTCGATTCTTGCCCCGTTCGCCGGCCACCCTCCTCTCCGTCAGCAGCCTGCTATTGCTCGGCCCCGGCCGCCCCGAGCTTGTCCGTTCCTAGTCGCCGGCCGCCGGCCGCCGGCAGCCCAGGATCTCAAGCACAGCCGGCCTCTCGGATCTCAAGCGCCATCGACCTGGGCATGCGTGCCGCCGGCCATCCTTGATCTCGCGCGCAGCCGGCCGCTCGGATCTCGCCGCCGGCGGCCGTCCCGATCTCACGTGCCGCAGTCAAGCTCCCAGCACGCACGACTTTGGCGGCGCGCGCCCGGCAAAATCGCATGGGGGAGAGGGACCGGATAACGGGCAGACATGGGCGGAATCAGATTTGAATAGGAGCGTAATCTGATTACACGGGACCTAATTACGCCGAGGTCGAACCAAACAGGAAACAACGAATTCAGATCCCGTCGTTATCAAATTACGTTACAGAATCTCGAACCAAACACCTCCTATATATAATGCTTAAATGAAATCATCTATATATTGGCAAGGGTGGAAGGCTAAGCCTTTCGCTTGGTGATTTGTTCCACTCATGCCGTTAGGAACCGTTTAAACTGGTGTTATGTTCCTTGATTATGCGTTCCTAACACGGTTGGGGTGTATGGGACCCCCTCGATAAACCGATAAGTGCTAAGTCTTTTCCAGCAAGTCCCAACATTGGTACTATTCGCCTAATAAGTAATAAAACTTGCATAGGGCCTTGCAAACCCGAGTTCTTAATCAACAACCCCGGGCCAGTGCTCCTCACGAGTGTTGGTCCGAAACGGGGGGTCCTGCGGGGTCACCATGAGGAAACTCGAGGATTGATATCAACCTGTAGCATCACCCATCCGGTCATGGCCTGAGACTAGATACGCACGGCTATTGTCAGGGTGTCGGCACGCCGGGAGGATTTGCTGGATTAGCCTTACCTTAGTTCGGAGTATCTTGAGCACGGGATTCCGAGAATACTCGGGTCTTCCCACTTTGGAGTTGCGACTCCGCGGATCGTGGGCTTGTAATGGGCCATGTTGGAACACCCCGGCAGGGTTATGAACTTTCGAAAGCCGTGCCCGCGGTTATGTTGCGGATGGGAGCTTGTTAATATCCGGTTGTAGATAACTTGACACAATGTTCGAATACACTACCAACGTATGTACCGTGACTGTCAATTTCCGAATAGGGATTCGGGAGTTGAACACGGCGGGGTTATGTTTGTTGAGCTTTAGCTAGGATCACTTCGTGATCATCTCTCGACTGAGGCCTTCTCTCTCGCATTGTTTCACGTAAGCTAGCGCTAGTTGCTGCTGCAGACACTTATTCTTTTCCTCAACCTTATCCTCTCCCAAGGTTTAAATAGTCTTGTTACCCGGGAATGGGATTGCTGAGTCCTCTGTGGCTCACAGTTACTTCACCACACCAGATGTAGGTCCGATGGTGAGCTATCCAGGTGATGGCACCGAGCTTGACTGGGAGTACGACGAGGAGCGTAGCCGTTACTATGTTCGTTATCCCGATGATCGGTAGTGGAGACTTCTACTAGGATTCGATCCGACCTGTGGATTTAAATTATGTTTGGTATCTTGTCAGTTTGATTTTACCCTTAGAGGGCTGTGATGTTTTATTGTATGATGATTGAGACATGTATTGAATTTGTGTGATGTGGCGAGTGTAAGCCAGCTATTTTATGTTTTCCATCCCCATCTTTTACATGAGTTGTGCAAAGATACCAGACTTGTGATCATTCCAGCATGGGGTTATGTCTCTAAGTCATGCCTCGACACGTAGGAGATATAGCTCCATCCTGGGCATTACAAGTTGGTATTCAGAGCCTTCTCCGACCTAGGAGCCCCCACTGATTGATCGAATCGTTGACGGTCGAGTCTAGGCACACACTGAAAATATTTTGAGTCCTATATTATATCGGAGAGTAGGATTTCTTTGCTTCTCATCCCCTTTCTCTCTGGTGAGGACTCCTGACGACTACTATTATCTCTTCTATCTTCAAAAATTGCACCAATTTTTTTAGGAATCTCGCGAGTATTCTGGGATTGTTTCGATGTTCTTGTGACGAGAATATTGTTCTCAATGCCTCCTGACATTAGGGGTTGTGGCAGTGTCCCGGGGAGTTGAGCTTCGGGGTATTGTCATCACAAGCATATCGCGGCAGTACTAAATACTTAAGACGGCCGACATCGAAAATCTCTCCTGTACGGTTAGTGGCAAGATAACCCCGACATCACCCAGTACTGGGGAGGTAGTTCGGGAGTATTGCCATAGCTTGGTATAGTGGATGCTTTTCGAAGGTCTGAGGTACACAGTTTCCGAGAAAAACTGGTTATGTGTTGAAGGATGGATACACCTGGATGTAGGTTTAGAGTTGATTGCGCGGTGCTTCCCGTGTATCCCCAACACCTGATTGCATAACTGGAATCTTTCGGAAATTAATAGGTGGGTTTATCCAGTAGATCGTAGGCATTCTTCCAACGAATGCAGGTTAGCGAGTTCGGGGTTCTACATTGAGTGAAGTGGTATTATGACCGATGTTCCGATCGGGAGTTGCATCTTAAAGGGTCCTTGGCTATGCTGATCCGGGGATTGCAAAACCCTTTCGTAACGCGTTCATATGCTTTCAGCACAAAGATGTTAGAACGAAACTCCTATCTTGTGTTTGTTCCCGTCTGTACCTTGTTGTTTTTCTTATTTTACCTTTTGTCCCCTATGTGGCTTCTCGTGAAGATTGATGTTATCATTAAACTGAGAATTTCATTCGTTCCTCTTGTTCGAATGATTTCATTCGTTCCTATTGTTCGAATGATTATTGCGAAGACTATGTTGCAATTCATTCCATTGATTCAGCTTATACCTTCTGTCAATCAATTGCTGATTCGTGGTCATCTCTTTCAGGATGGCTCCGAAAAGGGTTCCCAACGCTAACCCAGAGGGTGAAGATGTCCCAGATCGTCCTCCTTCCCCTCCTCCTCCGTCTGAGGCTTGGAGAGCGATTATGCAAACTACAGCTCAGAACACCCAGATGTTGATGCAAATGATGCAGCAGATGCAAGCTAATCAAGCTAATCAGGGTGTTCCAGGGAATCAAGGCAACTTCTTCAACCAGCAGCACCATGCTACTCTCAACCAGTTCTTGGCCAATAATCCAAAAGCTTTCAGTTACTGTGTCGACCCTCTTGATGCTGAAGATTGGTTAACCGACATAAAGAAGCATTTTGAGTGCAGTAACGTGAAGGAAGAGGACTATGTGAAATTTGCAGCCTTCCAACTCAAAGACCAAGCAGCTGACTGGTGGGAGCAGTACAAAGACTCCAGGCCAGGTCGTGTGATCTCTTGGGAGGATTTCTGCAAGGACTTTCTCTCTCACCACATTCCAACAAGTGTCATCGAGGGTATGCATGAGCAATTCCGCAACCTGAAGCAGGGCTCTATGACAGTCTATCAGTATAATGTCAAGTTCCAAAACCTCGCCCGCTATGCTAAGCAAGACATTCCTGATGCCAAGAGCAAAATCTACCAGTTTCGTGGAGGTCTCAAAGATGAACTTCAACTTGCTCTCACCTTGTTCGAGCTAGATGAATTCGACAAATTCTATAACATGGCTTTGAAACAAGAGGCAGCTCAGCTTAAGATGGAGGATTCTAAAAAGAGAATTCGAGATGCCGTTCACTCTTCCTCATCGTCTCAGTTGGCTGCGAAACAACAGAAATTTTGGATTCCTCCTCCTCCAGTGATTCGAGCTCCTTACAACAACTCCAACAACTCCAACAACAACAAGAATGCTAGTGGTCGTGGTTTCTCCCACCCACCCAACTCCAACAAGCAGTCCAAGCAACAGTTCCAAGCTCCAAGAGCGAGTGTTCCTCCTGCCCGTCCACTTTCCGAGGTTACTTGCTACAAGTGTGGCCAGAAGGGCCATTATTCCAACAAGTGCAACAACCCAAGGCGCCTTCCGCCTCCTCCTCCTATCGGTACCGCTATGGTCAAGCATGATCCAAAGGCAGCAATGGTCAATCTGATGAGTGCAGCGCAAGCGGAGAATTCTTCTGATGTCATTTTGGGTAACCTTCCAGTTAACTCAATCCCTGCTAAAGTTTTGTTTGTTCTGGTGCTTCATGCTCTTTCATGTCTCAACCATTTGCATCCAAGTATAATGTTGACATCAATAGTCTACCAAGGGAGTTATCAGTTATTTCTCCGGGGAGACGAATGCATTCCAGTATATATGCTCCGGATGTTTCTATTCGCATGGGTGATTATCGATTTTTGGCTTCTCCGGTGGTTCTTGGTAATTTTGACATTGACCTCATCCTCGGAATGGATTGGCTTTCTCAGCATGATGCTCACATTGATTGTGCACGGAAGGAAGTCAAGATGACTCATCCTGATGAAGATGTGATTATCTTTGCCTCCAGGGATAACACTATCAGGCCTTTCTCTCTCAATGATAAGGGCGAAATTAATGCCATATCTCAAATTCCGGTGGTGAACGAATATCAAGACGTCTTTCCTGAAGAACTTCCAGGCATGCCTCCACACCGTCAGGTGGAATTCGTTATTGAACTCGAGCCGGGTACTGAGCCAGCATGTCGGCGTCCGTACAAGCTCTCTCCCGATGAATTGAAGGAATTGAAGAAGCAGCTTGATAAACAGGAGAGTATGGGTCTCATCCGGCCTAGTACGTCTCCTTGGGGCTGTGGTGTCTTATTTGTCAAGAAGAAAGATGGCACAGAGCGTCTCTGCGTTGATTACCGGCCATTGAACAAGAAGACAATAAAGAACAAGTATCCGCTCCCCAACATCAACGAACTCTTCGAGCAGCTCAAAGGAGCTAAAGTGTTCTCTAAGCTCGATCTCCGAATGGGCTATCACCAAATTCGCATTCGCGAGCAAGACATTCCCAAGACGGCCTTCAGAACGAGCTACGGCTCATGCGAGTATACTGTCATGTCCTTTGGTCTCGCCAATGCTCCTCCTACCTTTTCGAGGATGATGCACTATATCTTCAACCCCTATACTGGCGAGTTTGTGCTTGTGTATCTGGATGATATTCTGGTGTTTTCCAAGAATGAAGAAGATCACGAAAAGCACTTACGTCTGGTTCTTGATCGACTCCGTGAGCATAAGTTCTATGCCAAGTTCTCCAAGTGCGAGTTTTGGCTCGATAAGGTTTTGTACCTGGGCCACATCATCCCAGCTGACGGCATTGCGGTAAATCCCGAGAAAGTTGATGCAATTGTCAACTGGGAAGCTCCTCAGAACGTCAAGCAACTCTGCAGTTTTCTGGGTCTTGCCAGCTATTGCAGAAGGTTCGTTGAGAACTTCTCCAAGATTGCCAAGCCTCTTTCCAAGTTGCTTCAGAAGAATGTCAAATACTTTTGGTCTCCAGAGTGTGAAGTGGCATTCAGAACTCTCAAAGAAAAGCTCGTCTCTGCTCCAGTTCTTACTCCTCCAGATGAGTCCAAGCCCTATGAAGTATTCTGTGATGCTTCTTTTCAAGGTCTTGGTGGTGTGCTTATGCAAGATAAGAGAATTGTGGCATACACTTCTCGTCAGCTCAAGCCATGTGAGAAGAACTATCCCACACATGATCTCGAGCTAGCAGCTGTGGTACATGCTTTGATTACGTGGAGACATCTGTTGTTGGGCAGAAAAGTCGACATCTTCACTGATCACAAGAGCTTGAAGTACATCTTCACACAGCCGCATCTGAACCTCCGCCAGACTCGTTGGGTTGAAATGATCCAAGAGTATGATCCCAGCATTGAATACACTCCTCGCAAGGCGAATGTGATTGCAGATGCTTTGAGCAGAAAGGCATATTGCAACAGCCTTCTTATCAAGCTGTTCCATCCCGAGCTTTGTGAAGCATTCAGGAAGCTCAACCTTCAAGTTGTTCCGCAGGGTTTTCTTGCAAATCTTCAGATTGCTCCTACCTTGGAAGATCAGGTCCGTGAGGCCCAACTCAGTGATACCATGGTGCAGAAGGTGAAACATGGTATTGCAAAGGGCACTCCAAAATACAAGTGCTTTCGTGTTGATGAGAGAGATACCTTGTTCTTCGAGGACAGACTCGTTGTTCCCAAAGGTGATCTCAGGAAGCTCATAATGGAAGAAGCACATGATTCTCTCCTTTCCATTCATCCTGGCAGTTCCAAGATGTACCAAGACCTCAAGCAGTCTTACTGGTGGACACGCATGAAAAGGGAGATTGCCCAATTCGTGAATGAATGTGATGTTTGCAGAAGAGTGAAAGCAGAACATCAACGTCCAGCCGGTCTTCTCCAACCTCTTCCTATTCCCGTGTGGAAGTTCGACCACATTGAAATGGACTTCGTCACTGGATTTCCTAAGTCCAAGCGAGGGAATGATTCTATCTTCGTGGTGATTGACAATCTTACCAAAGTCGCTCACTTCCTTCCAGTCAAAGAATCCATCAATCCAGCACAATTGGCAGAGCTGTACACTTCATGAAAATAATTTATATATGAAAAATGATCAGAAATATTCAAGGAATCTGTTTATGGCATTTTCATGCATGTTTGAACAAGTTAAACCTGCTGATCAGGTCAAATTAGTTAAATGACATTTAAATAATCACATATGGAGTTTGAATTTGAACCTTTGGTTCAAACCAACTTCATTTAATATGGTTGCTAGTTGCATTAGCCCAATCAACAACATATTGCCATGTCATGATCATGCATCATATTGTCGCATTGCATTGATTGTGCTCTTTCCTTGTTTGCCGGTTTTGTTCCCCCTCAGTGGACGTAGCTCCGACGATGAGATCGATGACACCGATGAAGAGTTTTATCATCTTCAGAAGTGCCAGGCAAGCAAAACCCCATTGAGAATTCCGATACAATCCCACCTCTCGCTCTTGCTCTCTTTTACTGCATTAGGACAACAACGCTTCAACTGTTGCCTGCTGCGGTAGTTGAACCCCTTCCACTGCATGACCTGTCATTGCCACAGTAAATAGTTGAAACCCACTAGTATGAGTAGGAGTTGTTTGAGCCATGTTGTGCCTACTCATTCATGCTTTCTGGTTATGCTTACGATTGCTTAGAGTTGTGTCAGGTCTGATTCATCGGGGATGAATTGGAATGTGGTGAACATGTCCTATCGTTGAGAGCTATGTGTGTGAACACGATTTTGTAAAGGTAGCGATGAGAGGCCATGTATGAGTACATGGTGGGTTGTCACATTGCAGCCGTCCTCAGGAACTGAGTTCTGTGTTTGTGATCCATGAATAACCTACTACCACAGATTGGGCCCTGAAATATGACCCTGCTCGACTTATTGACTGCCCATGTCCTCTTTCCAGGAGTTGCAACTAGTTTCTGGTGTTTGTAGTTTACTGGAGGTCGCGCGCAGCGCTGACCCTTTGGGTGGGCTGTGACATGGCAGGTACGTGGCCGGGTGTACCGAGCGCCCATTTGGTGACTCGGGAACCCTGTACACATGGTTTGGGGCCGTGAGCGACACCCGGCCGGATCTCCCCACGGATGGAACCCAAATAGGCAATAACCCTGGACTAGAGACTTGAGTAGTTGGTTAGGTCGTGGTCTACACCCACGTCGGCTTTCGCTTGAAGTCTGCAGAGCACATGTCGTGTGCAGACGCTAAGTGGTGGAAACATGTGTGAAGAAGTACACCCCTGCAGGGTTATATATGATCTATTCGAATAGCCATGTCCGCGGTAATGGACTTTTGGGTTACCCGTACAGTTCATAGACAAGTGAAAGTGGATACTCTAAAACACGCAAGATAAGCGTGAGTGCTATGGATGGCCTTCTTGTAGGGAGACGGGAGCAAATCCATAGTGGTGTATTGATTCGTGAATATGTGGACTCGTGTGCGCCACCTCAAAAGAGTTACTTGCAGTCGTAGTTCAGGATATCCACCGAGTTAAAGCTGGCTTGCTGCAATCAAACTCCACCACCCCCTTTGTTGATACTGTTGCATATGTAGCTAGTTCTGATGTAAGTCTTGCTGAGTACCTTTGTACTCACGTTTTCGTAATTTATGTTTTTGCAGAGAGACTCCAGTATCACTAGTGGTTCCGCGTGGACTTCGACGTTTAGCTTGTTACCTCATCTACGATCGTGTACCCTTGGGAGGGTCTTGTAGATAGTCGGCCTTCTCAGCCTTTTTCATTTGTAGTTGTCTGTACTCAGACATGTTATGCTTCCGTTGCCTATATGCTCTGTATGTTGGGTCATGTGACGTTTGTTTGTAATAAATGTTATGATGGCTCTTCTGGGCCTTATCTATATGAGTCGTTGAGTTATGTTGTGATGCCATGTTGTACAACACATACTTGCATGTTATGCGTACGTGTAATGTGTATTTCTATGTGTGGGATCTGACACCTAGTTGTTTACCCTTGGTAGACTATCTTACAGGGAAATGTCTCCTAGTGCTTCCACTGAGCCTTGGTAGCTTGCTACTGCTCCGGAACACTTAGGCTGGTCGGCATGTGTCCTTCTTCGTTCCTGTGTCTGTCCCTTAGGGCAAATGTCACGCGTTGTTCCTTTAAGTCCTTTGTAATGCCCCGGATGTAATACTTTCCCTTTTGGGCATTATATATGTCTTTGGCTTCATCAATTCCATTCCGGGTTCTTTGTCTTTTCGGGTTTTCGTCGTTTTGTTGTGTGCGTGTGTGGCATTCATCCATATCATGTTGTCATGTGCATTGCATTGCATTTGTGTTGTCGTTTGCATCCGGCAAGCATCGTGATTTGGCCTTCAACATTGGGGATCATGTCTATCTCCGTGTTTCTCCTATGAAAGGCACCCAAAGATTCGGTATCAAAGGAAAGCTTGATCCTTGATACGTCGGGCCTTTCAAGATCCTTGGCAAAAGAGGCGACCTAGCCTATCAACTTGAGCTCCCTTCCAACTTCTCCAATGTTCATGATGTGTTTCCTGTGTCTCAACTCCGCAAGTGCTTCAAGACTCCTGAACGCACCATCCCGTTTGAGGAGATTGATCTTCAACAAGACTTGTCTTACCGAGAGCATCCAGTCGCTATTCTCGAAGAAACCGAGCGCAAGACCCGCAACAAGTCCATCAAATTCTTGAAAGTCAAGTGGTCACACCATACCGACCGAGAAGCTACCGTGGGAACGAGAAGATCACCTTCGTTCTGAGTACCCTTCCTTCTTCCAGTCCTAGATCTCGGGACGAGATCTTTTTGTAGTGGAGGAGAGTTTGTAATGCCCCGGATGTAATACTTTCCCTTTTGGGCAATATATATGTCTTTGGCTTCATCAGTTCCATTCCGGGTTCTTTGTCTTTTCGGGTTTTCGTCGTTTTGTTGTGTGGGTGTGTGGCATTCATCCATATCATGTTGTCATGTGCATTGCATTGCATTTGTGTTGTCGTTTGCATCCGGTCCCACTCGTTTCTTCCCGTTGTCCGTTTCGAGTTCCGGAGCTCTCTCACGTATCCATGGCATCCCCGAGGCCTACATTGGTGTTTGGCCGTGTAACGTTTCCGGTTTGGCGTGAGACTTGTCGTGCGTTGTTGTTTTGGTGTGTGTAACCCGCCTGTCAATTCTCGTCGCATTTCGAGTTCGTTTGATGCTCCAACAGTTATTCTCGTGGGCTGAAAGTACCTCCTCTTTTAGGCCCAAGACACCCCTCCAACACCCCACCAAACCAACCCAAACCCCTCCCTTCATCTAGGCCATCCAATTGTGATCGTGTGGCCGAAAACCTCACCTCATTCGGACAACCCTAGCTCCTTGTGCCTATATAAACGCCCAACTCCCGCAATTTTCGCGTCTGAAACCCTAATGCTTCCACAGTGCGCCGCCGGTGCTTCCACCGTTGAATCCCGGTTCTTCCATCGTTGAAAATCCGTGATTCCAGCGTCCCAGGAAATCGTGTTTCCGAAGTTGTCGCCGTGCTTCCGTAGTGTCGCGACGGTGCTTTCGTCCGACGCGCGGGCCCCGCGGGGTCATCTTCAACCTCCGCCGCCGCCATTCGTCTTCTCCACCGCTGGCCGCTCCCGTGCCGCCTCCTACCCCGCCGCCGGCCAGCACTCTCCTCGCGCCGCCTCCTCTCGCCAGCCGGGCACCGCCGCCGCGCCAGCCGGGCGCCGCCGGCCGCCTCCTCCCCCGGCGCCCTCACCGCGCCTCCGGCCGCCGCGGGACTCCCTTGTCGCCCCTGCCTCACTCCCTCCTCCCGCCGGTTCCACTGCCTGCTCCGGCCGCCGCGAGGGCCGGCGGCGCCGCCACCGCTCGGGAGTTCGGGCAAGCCCCGATCCGGCTCGAGGAGCTCCCGATCCGCCTCCCGCTGGGCCTAACGGGCCCAGATCCGGCCACCCCGCGGGTCCAACCCGATCCGCCGCGCCGATCCGGCCCGTTAGCCGCTTCAGACCCGCTCCGCGTTTTCCAGCCCGCGTTGACTCCGTTGACCCTGAGGTAGTCTCGTTTTTTTTTCTCTAAGTCCCTGTAGTTTTAATTGTCTGATGCTGTTTTGTTTTGATGATAACTTTTTGTGTGATGGTCCGATTTGAGCAAATGATATGTAAAAATGATCGTGGAGACATGTACTACGTTTTGTTCCATTGTGCCATGCATGTTTGAGGTCATCTAGATGTCTTAATCTTCATGAGAAGAGTGCTATTTGTTATAAACTGCTGTTAGTAGTTGTTTTCATGTCATCTTTGCAATGTGATAACTTGGTGCATGTTTATCCAAATGAAGCAAATAAGATGTCCACGTGTTCATCATGAAATGCTCTACATGTTGATTGCTTAAGCTTGCATGATATATTTCATCTTGCCATGTTTATCTCCTTAGCAAAGTGCTATGTGGCTGTTATGTCGTTAAACTTGTTACGAGATGCCTCGTTGAGGAGCTCATTGCTATTGATGTGTTTGTCCCCTTGATGCATGCTTAGATGTTTTGGATTCACCATCATGTGTACTTTATTATGTTGCTTACCACTTGACATGCTTTGCCTTGAGGTGACTTAAACTTGCTCTCAAAGATGCCATGATGAAACTGCTGTGTTAACACTTAGTGAAATTTCACCAAGTCTGGAATCTGTTATTTTCAGATGCCATGTTTGCTTGTTGTTCTAGGGAAATCCATGATATTTTTGGGGTGACTCTTGATGATTCCTTGTTGTATATATTGTTTACAATCCATTCAATGTCTCACATGCTTATTTGGGTGGCTGTAGCATATTTAACTCTTGCTCCCAAGTTGCAACAAATTACCGCTGTCAGGTTTTTGTTGTCAAGTTCAATATGTCATAGCTTGTTGCTATTGATCCATGGCTCCTTTGGGGATGCTCCAATGGACTTGTTTGCTATAGAGTATGTCTAGTTTATGTCCATGCTCATTGCCATGATGTTTGAGTGCTGTAGGCCATTTGTCTCTTGCTCCGAAGTTGCTATGTGGCTGTTATTTTCAGCTTGTGCATGTTTATTGTTTCGGGTGTAACTTTTAGCCCGTTGCTCCGTTTTGAGCAAGTCCTATATGTAACTTGAGTGTTTTTGCATGTAGATTCATATTATATTCTTGTTATCATGTTTTGAAGCATTTTTCTTGATGCATATTTTTGTGCTGTAACATTGTGCTTCCTAAGTAGACTTTCTCTGCTTCCGTAGTGCATCTGTTTTGCTTCCATAGTGCATCAGTCATGCATCCAGTAATTTTTCTGCGCATTGCATCTTGTTTGATTTCGTGCCTTGTGTGTTTGTGTTGAGTAGAGCCGGAAGCTGAGACCGAGTACGAGTACGAGCACGAGGTTACTACCAAGGTTGAGAACAAGGACCCCCTCTTACGATCCCATCGACAACTCTTCAGGCAAGATGACCGAACCCCGATAACATTACTATCTTTGCCTATTGCTAGAATTCTCGATCTATAGTTTTGCCTCGATGCCCATGTTTTTCCTGTCAGCCTCCTATTGTAACCATGTACCTGTTTAACCACCCTACCTATGCAAACCATTGATTGGCTATACGTAGGCTTCGCTCAGCCCCTCTTATAGCATTGTTAGCTGCAGGAGAAGATTGAAGATTCTTGCTTCTTATTGAAGCTTGTTGGGATATCACACTATATTAATTATTAATTGAAATCATCTATATATTGGTAATGGGTGGAAGGCTAAGCCTTTTGCTTGGTGTTTTGTTCCACTCATGCCGCCCTAGGGACCGTATAAACCGGTGTTATGTTCCTTGATTATGCATTCCTCACACGGTTGGGGTTATGGGACCCCCTCGATAAACCGCTAAGTGCTAAGTCTTTTCCAGCAAGTCTTAACATTGGTACTATTTGCCTAATAACTAAAAACTTGCATAGGGTCTTGCAAACCCGAGTTCTTAATCAACAACCCCCGGGCCAGTGCTCCTCATGAGTGTTGGTCCGAACTGAGCGGACTGTGGGGCCACCACGAGGAAACTCGAGGATTGGTATACACCTGTAGGATGTCTCATCCGGTCGTGACCTGAGACTAGATACGCGCGGCTATTGTCAGGGTGTCGGCACGCCGGGAGGATTTGCTGGATTAGCCTTACCTTAGTCGGAGTATCTTGAGCACGGGATTCCGAGGATACTCGGGCCTTCCCACCTTGGAGTTGCGACTCGGCGGATCGTGGGCTTGTCATGGGCCAAGTTGGAACACCCCTGCAGGGTTATGAACTTTCGAAAGCCGTGCCCGCGGTTATGTGGCAGATGGGAGCTTGTTAATATCCGGTTGTAGAAACCGTGACACCATGTTCCAGTACACTACCAGCGTGTGTACCGTGACGGTCATTTTCCGAAAGGGATTCGGGAAGTGAACACGGTGGGGTTATGTTTGACTTGCTTTAGTTAAGATCACTTCGTGATCATATCTCGACCGAGGCACCTTCTCTTCTCGCTCTCTTTTACGTAACATAGGCTAGTGCTGCTGCAAACTCTTGTTCTTTCTTCAGCCTTGTTCCTCACCCAAGGCTTGAATAGTTGTGTTACCCGGGAACGGGATTGCTGAGTCCTCTGTGGCTCACAGTTACTTCAACACACCAGATGCAGGTACGATGGTGAGCTACACAGGCGATGGCATTGAGCTAGACTGGGAGTACGACGAGGAGCGTAGCCGTTACTATGTGAACTATCCGGTTGATCAGTAGAGCTTCTACTAGGATTCGATTTAGACTTGTGGTTTAATGTTATGTTGGTATCTTGTCATTTGGATCTTTACCCTTAGATGGGCTGTGATGTTTATTTGGATGATGACTGGATATGTAATGTATTTGTGTGACGTGGCGAGTGTAAGCCAACTATCATTTCAGTTTTCCATCCCTATTTTTACATGAGATGTGCAAAGGTACCAAACTTGCGATCATTCCAGAATGGGCTTATATCTTTAAGTCGTGCCTCGACACGTAGGAGATATAGTCCCATCCTGGGCATTACATCCTTGTAGCTTGCTACGACTTGGGTTCATATGTTGATGACCGACACGTCCGTTGCTGGGTCATGTATGCCTGTCTCTGTAATTTAGTGCCACTTTTTGTTTATAACTAGTCATGTCGGCCCGGGTTCTCTGTCATATGGATGCTAGCGACACTATCATATACATGTGCCAAAATGCGCAAACGGTCCCGTGCCAGGTAAGGTGGCACCCGTGGGGATACCGTGCGTGAGGTCGCAAAGTGATATGATGAGTTACAGGCTAGACCTATGTGACTTAGGATCGGGGTCCTAACAGCATTGATATCAGAGCCTAACTGCGTGTAGGATTAGTAAGCCAAACTGGTCGAAGTCGTGTCTATAAATCCTTTAGTTATAATAAGGGAATTGATTGTGGAAGGGAACGTAAGGCTCTTTTAACTCCTTTACCCTATGACCTTCTGATCTGAGTCACCTTCTTCCTTCTACGGGGATTAAGAATTCATTCTATTTATCAGGATCACGTTAATGGTGGATTCAACCCTCAGTTCAGTCTCTACTACTTCTGTTTGTTAAACTGTTGGTCTCGGAACCTTGACATTATGATGTTAAGTGGATATTCTACCCTTTTTGCTTGGATCTCAAAAGTATTTTTGAGCATTTACAGCCGTTATGCTGTCCGAGTCTTCCCATGCTTCTAAACAATCTGATGCGATTGCAAATCCCTTCCTCCTGTTCCCAATGCTCCTTTGGGCCAGATTAACCACACCAGTCTTTGTGTTGAGGTACTCCGTTGCCTCGACATACATGTTGGAGTCATTATTATGACCCTAGGTGTCCTAAAGAATCACCCAGTAATCTAGCAATACTCTGTATTCCCAGTGTGATGATTCTGGCCTTCATTCTCGAAAGCATCCCATGATGCCATTTAGTTTGTAGGCATTCTATTCCTGGGTTCTTGAACCCAAGATTCACTCCACTTACCTCATGTTGATAGTATTTTCTCGTCCCTTTAGGATATTAGTAACCTTGTGATAGTCCTCGAGGTCCTTGGTATATCATTCTTCCAAATACCATGAACCATCCTTGGCCGAAGTTCTCCCGAACCAAAAGATTACAACCAGAGTGCTCCTGAGTAGTACTGCATTCATATTGTGACTCTGCCAGTCCTACCTTTCTGCATGGGTTATCCTGAAGAAATATGTTGAACTAGTTCAACATACTGATCTATGCACCCACAACTCAGAAAGTTATATGTTCCTTTGAGTTTTCCCTTTTTAGTTGTATTATGACCCTCGACTATCAGCTGATAGTCAGGAGTAGTTGTGCACTCGTGTTCATCGATGCCTTTTACTCTTGTGGTCTGTCGGTGTACTAAGATAGGGGTACCTTAGTACCCCAACTTGTGCACGGGCAGTAGCAGCTTCCCGTGGCAGGGCTTACCACGTGCTTGCCGGAAACCTTTCTGGTCCCGATAAAGCCATTCGAAAACAAAGTATACAAGACAGAAGATCAAGGCCCCCGCAAGAGGAGCTTGCCGGGAAGGCCGCACCAGGCTCAAGGTTGTCACTTTAGCACAAGACCCTGGCAAGAGGAGCTTGCCAGGAAGGCCAAGGAACACATACCTCAAGAGATGCCTCGGCGCGTCATGCGCCCCGGCAGGACCCGGAGAGCGACAAGCTTCCGGGCCCGACAAGATCACTACCCCGGCAAGGTACTTGCCGGGGAAACCTATATTGTGTGCCCGCGCTCCAGCTCATCGGCCCACACGTCGCCCTGGGGCCCTTCCAGGGGCACGTGGCAGATGGCTGTGCAGCTTGGGGCACACGGTGGCAAGCCACGGTGACGAGGCTACCGCCGTCGCGAACGGAGAAGCATGGATGGACACTTTTGGGGTCGACGGCGGCGGGCATTTAATGCCCTTGTCCCCCACTGTCAAGGTTAGGTGAAGATCACTGTTTATCCACTGTTCACGCACTATTCCCGCACTGTTACAACTACCACCAAAATTACATTTTTGGCCCTCCTCTACGTTGACACCTGTCGGTGACCCTTTTGAGCTATAAAAGGAGGCCCATGCACAACGTAGAAAGGGTTCGAAACCTAGACAACTCTCTCGCTCGGTGTAGCTAGTACTGTAGCTCTTCAAGCTCCCGAGCTCAAGAACTCAATACAACCTAAGGCAGGAGTAGGGTTTTACGCGTCCGCGCGGCCCGAACCTGGGTAAACTGCCCGCGTGCGCTCCTCGATCTGCTCTCCGTGCTCCCTCCGCTCCCTTACCGCAACGTAGAAAGGGGCTCCGGTCCCATAGGTTCTCGTGGGAGGACAGTTTCCCCCGACATCTTTGGCGCGCCAGGTAGGGGGCGTCGAGGTTGTGCGAACCTGATCCGGCGCTCACGCGGGCGCATTCCACATCAACCTCTCCAGCTTCATCGACTTCATCATCAACAACGACATGCCTCCGAAGAAGAAGGCTTCGGAGGTCGGAGGCCCGTCTGCGTCGATTCCACCGCCACCAGAACCAACGGTTGGTGGAGGAGACGCCGGCGGAAGGGTGGTCGCCGGCGAGGAAACTCACGGCACCACCAAGTCCAAAGACAAGACGGATGACCGGGCGAATTCCAAGGCCTCGGTGTCCGTGGACGCGCCATGTCTCTCTCCGGAGGTGCAAGACCCACAGCGGCATGGTACAGGAGGTACCATATGCTTGCTGGGACGAAGCCAAGCCGGAGGATCGCGGGATGCTCAAGGCCAGCGTGCTGGCACGAGCAAGGCGCGGTCGCCGGGACGGGAACATGCTCCTTCTAACGCTGTTAGAAGTCCGAGCATGTCCCGCTCCTCGCACCGCTCGCCGCCGTTCCCCTCTTCTCCAGCAGAAGCTCTAGCAAGAGCACAGCTGCTCCTCGATTTCCCTCCAGCGGCAGACAAAGCCGAAGACTGGAGGGCGACGATCCAGAGCCTCATCGCCTTCGCCAACAACGACGCGCCACAGCAGCCGGCAACCTCACGACCGCGGCAAGTCGATCAAGCGAAGGCCGATGGCGACAAGACCGCCGGGGGTGCAACTACCGTGCACTCCCCGCCGCGGAAGCAGAAATCGCCGCCCCGCCGGATCAACGTCGATGACGACTCCACGACGTCGTCGGATCCGTGGGCTCGCCGCGATCAGCGCCAAGTTCTAGATGACAGGCGGCAGGAAGACGCTCGGACTCGCATCGAGCGTCGACGAGAAGCCCGACGACAGTCAGATCAGCGCGCTGGGACCGCTGTCGACGCGCACGCGCCTGGTCAACCAGGCGACTTGCCGTACGCGGCAGGCTGCCCTGCGTTCGACTGTGAGCTGCGGCAGGTCCAGTGGCCCAGCATGAAAAACTTCAAGCCCGACGTACCCGAGAAGCACGACGGCAAGACACACCCCTCGGAGTTCCTCAGCATCTACACCATCACGGTGCAGGCTGCCGGGGGACGCGACGAGAAGATACTAGCCAATTACTTCCCGCTAGTGCTTAAGCCAAACGTCCGCTCTTGGCTTATGCACTTGCCGGAGAACTCCATTTCTTCGTGGGTGGATCTGTGCCACCAGTTTGTTGGCGCCTTCACGGGCGGCCACAAACCCCACGGCCAAGAAAGCGATCTCCACATCCTAGCCCAGAAGGAGGGAGAATCCCTGCGCAAGTACATCCAGAGGTTCAGCCGCGTGCAACACAACATTCCCGACGTTCACCCTGCCGCGGTTATCAGCGTGTTCCACCAGAACGTGCGTAACCGCCGCATGAGGGAAGAGATGGCCATGACCAAGATCCGGGATGTCAGCGAGCTCTACGCTCTGGCTGACAAGTGCGCGCGCGCCGAAGAGGGGAGGAAACTCCCCGGAGAGGATACTGGCGCAGGAGGAAGCGACAGCGAGGATGCCGCCCCGGCAAAGAAGAGCCGGCGGCGGAACAACAGAAAGAAGAAGAACAAGGAGGTGCTGGTTGTCGAACAGTCCGGCAAGGAGGCTCCCGCCAAGAAGGCACAGGCTGGCGGTTCCGGCAAGGAGCCTGCCCCTATAGCGGCAGCCGACAAGCAGGACGGCTCCGACAAGCAATACTGCAAGATCCACCGCACCAAGGGCCACGATCTTCAGAACTGCAAACGAGTCGAGTACCTCGTAGAGCAGCAGAAGGCTGAATACGAGCGTCGCGACAAGGAGAAGGCCCAAGGAGGCGGTGGAGAGCCCAGCAAGAAGCGGCCGTTCAATGGCCGGGGAGGACGTCGCGGCAAGGCCAAGCAGCGGCAAGGTGATAGACCTCCCCGGGGCCGCGACAACGATGAGGAAGAAGACGATGATGATGACATGGAAGAAGGAGACAACAGCGAGCAGGAGTTCCAGAAGGCCACAGAGGTTCTGTGTGTCGATGGAGGCGCCTCTCTGCACACTTCCCACTGCCAGCTCAAGCAGTGGGTGCGAGAAGTGAACGCAGCAGAGCCGCCCGTCGAGTCACGCAAGCTGCTGAAGTGGTCCGGCACGCCCATCATCTTTGACCTTGAGGACCACCCTGACCGCACCACGGCGGTCGGGTGCTTGCCGATGTTGGTCTCACCAACTATCCGCAACCTCAAGGTCACCAAGATGTTGGTTGACGGAGGGGCCGGCCTGAACTTGATCTCCTCAGCTGTGATCAAGAAGCTACAGATCCCAGACGGCGAGCTCGAAGAAACCGGGTCGTTTCAGGGGATCAACAAGGGAAGGAGCAAGCCGAAGGGCAAGATTACTCTGCCAGTGACCTTTGGAGGGGAACTCAACTTCAGGACGGAGAGGATCACATTCGATGTTGCCGATATCCCATTACCATACAATGGGATACTTGGACGTCCTGCCCTCGCCAAGTTCATGGCAGCTTCCCACCATGCCTACAACGTACTCAAGATGCCGGGGCCAATAAGCGTCATCTCTGTCCCTGGCGACAAGAAGGATGCGCTTATCTGCACCGACAAGATCTAACGGGATGCAGCAGCCGCAGCAGAAAGCAACACACTTGCCGCAGAAGCTCCCAGAGGGAAGACCAAGACCAAGTTCAGCAAGAGTTCTGGGGCCCACTCCGGCAAACGCACCTCTTCGGAGTGCTGCGCTGCCGTCGAGGACGCACCATCGAGCTCCACCGGCAAGTGCAAGAAAGGGATGGCAGGTCCTCCGGCAACCAAGAAGGTGTCCGCCAAGGAGGACGGCACTGGTGGTACCTTCACCATCAGTGCTACGCTCGACAACAAATAGGAAAGCGCGCTCGTTGCCTTCCTGCGGGCGAATGTTGATGTGTTTGCATGGCAACCATCTGACATCCCCGGCGTTCCCAGGAAGGTAATTGAGCACAAGCTTGCTGTTTGTCCTCATGCGCGGCCCGTCAAGTAGAAGGTCAGGAAGCAAGCCGTGGAGCGCCAAGAATTCATCGCCGAAGAGATAAAGAAGTTGGAAGCAGCATGCCTGGTTAGAGGCGTGATCCATCCCACGTGGTTAGCAAATCCAGTTGTCGTACGCAAGGCCAATGGGAAGTGGAGACTTTGTATAGACTTCACTAATGTGAATAAAGCATGTCCCAAGGATCCATTTTCCTTGCCGCGTATTGACCAGATTGTTGACTCCACCGCCGGATGTGAGCTGCTCTCCTTCCTTGATGCATACTCAGGTTACCACCAGATATTCATGGCTAAGGAAGATGAAGAGAAGACTGCATTCATTACTCCATGTGGCACATATTGCTTCATACGCATGCCCTTTGGATTGAAGAATGCAGGCTCGACATTTGCAAGGGTGGTGCACACTGCTTTTGAGCCACAGATACATAGAAATGTAGAAGCCTACATGGATGATATAGTGGTCAAGAGTAAGAGCAAGGATACCCTGATCCAAGACTTGGAAGAAACATTTGCGAACCTGCGCAAGATCCAGCTCAAGTTGAACCCCGAGAAGTGCGTCTTCGGAGTCCCCTCCGGCAAGCTTCTCGGGTTCTTTGTGTCCCAGAGGGGGATTGAAGCCAATCCCGACAAGATAAAAGCCATCGAGCAGATTGAAGCCCCGAAGCGCGTCAAGGACGTAAGGAGACTTGCTGGTTGTGTGGCTGCCCTCAGCAGGTTCATTTCAAAGTCTGCAGAACGCGCCCTTCCTTTCTTCAAAATATTGAAAAAGGCAGGTCCTATGAAATGGACCCCGGAAGCGGAGGCAGCGCTGCAAGACTTGAAAGGATACCTGTCCTCTACTCCAATACTTGTCGCACCTAGACCACAAGAGAAGTTGCTGCTGTACCTAGCGGCAACCAATCAAGTGGTTAGTGCTGCGTTAGTAGCGGAGAGGGAGGCAGATGAGGAACCCACACCTCCGGCAAGCGAATCCAGCGACAAGCAGGGGGCTACTCCGACAAGCTCTGGCCCCGACAAGGACAAGTTTGCGCAGGAACAAGGAGAAGTGCGAAAGAAGATGGTGCATCGCCCAGTGTATTTTGTAAGTTCCCTCTTGCAGGGGGCTAGATCAAGATACTCTGGGGTGCAGAAGTTTTTGTTCGGCCTCCTCATGGCCTCAAGAAAGCTGCGCCATTACTTCCAAGCACACGAGATAACAGTGGTCACTCGCTTTCCGTTGAAGAGGATATTGCAGAATCCAGAGGCAACAGGTAGGATCGTCGAGTGGGCACTGGAGCTTTCAAGCTTTGGTCTCAAGTTTGAGAGTACTTCAACCATACAGAGCAGAGCTTTGGCATAATTCATAGCGGCAGACGAAGAAGTTCCAGAGATAAGCATCCCCGTCCAAGAAGCGAGCAACGAATGGATGATGTACTTTGATGGTGCTTTCTCGCTACAAGGCGCCGGTGCCGGCGTGGTACTCATAGCGCCCACCGTAGAGCACCTCAAGTATGTTGTCCAGATGCACTTTCCCAAGGAACAAGCGACAAACAATACTGCTGAGTATGAAGGTCTGCTTGCCGGCCTCAGAATTGCGGCCGAGCTTGGGATCAAAAGTTGATTGTGCGGGGAGATTCACAGTTGGTGGTCCGACAAGTGAATAAGAGTTATCAGAGCCCTTTGATGGAAGCTTATGTCGATGAAGTGAGGAAGCTTGAAGAGCACTTTGAAGGTCTGCAAATGGAGCACGTCCTAAGAGCTCAGAATGATATTGCGGATGGCCTTTCAAAGTGTGCTGCAATGAAGTTACCTGTGGAACCAGGGACCTTCCTGCTCAAGTTAACTCAACCATCCGTTACACCATCAGTTGGGCAGAACAAGAAGGGAAAGTTGGTCTCCGGCGACTACTTGCCGGCGGATCTTCCCGAAGCCGCCGCCAAGGTCCCCAAGATCAACAGCCGAGATGCTGAGGAATAGTTTGCTCCTGCAGATCCAAGGGTCTGTACAGTTGAAGCAGGCGTTCCCGACAAGCCCTGCCCCGGCAGGCTTGCCGAGGGACCATCAGCTCCGGCAGAGCCGGAGGTTCTTGCCGTAGAAGCTGGGGTTCACGCAGAAGCCCTCATGCCTTTAGTCCTTGCCGTTGAGCCTCGGGCTCCGGCATGGGCACAGCAGATCATCCGTTTTCTGCAAACTGGAGAACTTCCCGATGAGCCAGAAGAGATAGAGAAAATAACCAGGCAGTCAAGTATGTACCAGTTCGTTGACAATGAACTGTACAGAAGAAGACTCAATGGTGTCAGGTTGAAGTGCATTTCCAGAGAAGATGGACAGAAGCTGTTGGCAGAAATACATGGAGGCATATGTGGCCACCACATTGGCGCAAGGGCACTTGCCGGGAAGGCGTTCCGGCAAGGGTTCTTCTGGCAAGAAGCCCTCCAAGATGCAACTGCACAAGTAACCAAGAGTGAAGCGTGCCAGTTCCATGCCAAGCAAATTCACCAGCCAGCTCAAGCTCTCCAAACGATCCCTTTGTCCTGGCCCTTCTCGGTCTGGGGGCTCGACATCCTCGGCACCTTTCCCCGCGCAGTCGGGGGTTTTGAGTACTTGTACGTTTCCATCGACAAGTTCACAAAGTGGCCAGAAGTAGAACCAGTGAGAAAGGTGACAACACAATCAGCAGTGAGGTTCTTCAGGTCAATCGTTTGCCGTTTCGGAATCCCTAACAGGATTATCACCGACAAAGGCACACAGTTCACAAGTCGCACCTTCATGCAGTACGTCCAAGACCTTGGCGCCAAGGTCTGCTTCGCTTCTGTTGCTCACCCGAGGAGCAATGGTCAAGCGGAGAGGGCCAATGCTGAAGTGCTGCGCGGGATCAAGACAAGAACCTTCGACAGGCTGCACAAGTGCGGAAGAAACTGGATAGAGGAGTTGCCGATGGCTCTTTGGTCAATCGGGACGACACCAAATCTTGCCACCAGACAGACACCCTTTGCTCTTGTCTATGGAGCAGAGGCAGTTCTCCCCACGGAACTCGTATACGGATCTCCTCGAGTGCTCGCTTATGATGAGCTCGAGCAAGAGCAACTGCGACAAGATGATGCATTGCTCCTTGAGGAGGAACGTCTCCAGGCTGCTGTACGAGCTGCTCGATACCAGCAAGCCCTGCGTCCCTATCATAGCCGCAGGGTCAAGGCCAGGAGTCTCGAGGAAGGCGACCTTGTTCTTCGGCGTGTTCAGTCCGCCAAGAATTCCAACAAGTTGACGCCGAAGTGGGAAGGCCCTTATCGGGTGAGACAAGTCACAAGGCCCGGAGCTGTCCGCCTTGAGACCGAAGAAGGCTTACCGGTGAGCAACTCCTGGAACATAGAGCATCTTCGCAAGTTTCACCCGTAAGGCGCGGTTGCCGTGATCCGCTCTGGCAACCACCTTTTGTACGAGTCTTGCCGCTGTTGCATGTAAACCTTTGTACAAAGCCGGGCGCAGACCCCGTGCATCAGTAAAGCTTTTGTGCTTCGCACTATTTGCCATTTCCATGTTTTTTCTTGTTGATTGCATGCATTGTTTGGCACCTTGTGCAACGCACAACCCCGGTAAGCATTAGCAAGCCAGGAGGCCCTATACTTGTTTTCCCTCCTCTTTTTATTTCCCTCTTAAGCAGAAGGAATATTCCTCGCGCACAAGTTTGTCGGGGGGGAAGGAGGTGGAGGATGAACCAAGTGCTGTTCAAGGAAGAGAAGCCTTGTCAGAGAACAAGCAATTTATGAAAGCTAAGTTACCAAAGTTTGAGTAATTCAAATTTTTAAATTGTAGTTGTCTTCCTTGAACAACCACACTTTGTATGGAAAACCTGTGCGCGGAGGAACCTACCCGCGGCTAGCCGCGCCCTTACTCTGTTTCGAGCACGCTCAATGGCTTAAGTGAGCTGCGACAAGTGTCGCGCCCTTAGTTCGTTTTCGAGTTCGCTCAGCAGTCTAAGTGTGCTACGACTAACTGCGGCAAGGTTACTTGCCGACAAGGTCTTTGCCAGCAGGCTGCTAAGAGTCCAGCACTCAGCGCTCGCGGCAAGGGCCCCTTGCCGGCGAGTCCCCTAAAAGCGTAGGGTAAAAAGCATACAGAGTAAAGGACCAAAGCAAGGGAAATAACACTGCATTGATTGTTCAAAGTAAAGATAGTATATTACAAAGATAGCTTGCCGCTGTTCTAATCAACTACTGCCTATGACTTAATTGGCAGCGGCTAAGGAAGAAGAAGCAAAGGAATCTAGTCCACGCGGTCGCCTTCACGCCTCGTGATCTTGCCCACCTTGGCAACGATGTGGGCAACCTGTGCCTTCAACGCCTCATGATCAGCTTCGGGCGGCAAGGTGTGGAGGACGTTGACGAGGTTGATGTCGGGGTTGCGGTAGACGATCTTCGACAAGACGCGCTCCAGAGTGCCCATGCAGAGCCGACGCGACTCGTCGGCCAGCTGCACGGGGATCTTCTCCCGCAGCCGCGCAAGCGCCGGCGCGATTCCCCTGAAGAAGAGACTCAACTTGGCGCTGTGGGGGAGGTTCTCGTCCGGAGAGTAAACGAGATGCTCCGCCCTCAGCGCCATCATCTCCTTGTCAATGTTGGCGGCGGAGGTAACCAGCTCCTCAGTCCACTGCTCCACTGCCCGGCTGAACTGGTTCGCCGAGACGGCGGCGCTCTCCACGAGGCCCCGTTCCTTGCAAAGTTCGTCCTTCAGCTTTGTCTCGCGGTCCCGGGCGGCGTCGAGCGAATCAGTAAGAGTGGAGACCTTCAACTCTAAGTCAGCAATGGAATCCTTGGCGGCAGTGAGCTCGTCGCCTTTCTTGGAGAGACGTACCTGCAAGTCAGAGTTGGTGTGGGCATCTTTCTCCCGCTCCACATTGAGCGCAGTGACTCTGTCCTCGCTCGCCTTCAGGTACAACTCCAGCTGCTCCACCTTGGCCTCCAGGTCCTTCTTAGCGGTCTCCGCGGCGGCTGCGGCAGCCTTCGCCTCCTTCAGGGCCCCGCCAATGGCCTGCTCCCGGGCGGTGAGGTCGTCCTCGTGGGCATCGAGGTCGACCTTCCGCTGGTTGAGCACTCCTTCTCGCCGGGACAGCTCCTCGGCGGCCAACCGCTGCTGCTCGTCCACCTCGGCCTTCTCCAAGAGGAAGGCTTGCTGCGCCCCGGCAAGCTCTTCGCGCTCCTCCGCTAAGTTGCGGAGAGCCGCCTGGTTGTCCGCGCGGAGCTCCGCGGCGCGTTTCTCCAGATCAGCTCCAGCCTTGGCGGCAAGAGCCTCCCGAGACTCCAACTTCGCCTGCCTGGCCCGGTACAGGGCCAGGAGCCGACGAAGGAGCTTCTCCTCTTCGGGCTCGTCGCTACCGCCGGGCGCTTCAACAATCTTCAACCCCGCGGAGGCGAGGACCTCCCCGTCAAAGGTCTCTCCCTCCACGGGGGCCCGAGACAAGGACGCCCACGGGACTTGTATGAAAACCCCGTTGGGGGCCTCCAGGTAGACGCCCTGCCCAGCCGTGGAGGCGGAAGGGTCGGCGGCCGGTGCAGCACTTGACGCTCCTGCTGCCTCCGGGCCAGCAGTGTGGTCGCCGGTCCCTTCCCCAGCCGCGGCATCTGCGGGCGGGACGGTCTCTTCAGCGGCAGGCTCGTCGGCTCCAGCCATGCCCTCAGTGGCAGTGGCGTTGCCGCCGTCGCCATGCACGCCCTCCTCGCCGGTGGCCTCTGTTTCCATCCGCTCCGGTGCAGGAGGATCTAGCAGAAGAAAAAGGAAAGAAAGAGTCAAGCAAATATCCAAAAAGGCAAGTTCAAGAAGAAGAAGCTATAAGATTTACCTGCGCGGACTTCTTCAACGACAGGCTCCCTCGCCGGGGAATTCTCCCTTGGCGGCGGAGTGGTGGCCCCTGCTGTCGGAGGGCCGCCTGCGCCCTCCCTTGGTGGGGTGCTCACCCTTGTCGGGATGCCCACCCTTGGCGGGGTACTCGCCCTTGGCGGAGTGCCCGTCCTTGGCGGAGCATTCTCCCTTGCCGGGGAGTTCACCCTTGGCGGGGAGGGTGGAGCAAGTGGCTCATCGGGGGCGACCTCCGGGCGCTCCTGCGGCTGCGGCTCCACTTCTGCACAAGACAAACAAGACATCAAAACGTCAACCAAGATGATAACCTCGAGCGCGCCCGTCAAGCAGAAAGATGAAAACCAGACTTACGCTGGGGGCTGCGCTGGGGGCTGCTCCTCGGAGCAGCAGGTTGATCCGGCAAGTTTGCCGCTGGCACGTCTCCGGTCGCCGCGGCGGGCGAGTCGTCTTCAACCTCGACCACAGGGATCTTGGCCCTCTTCGCCATCCGCTGGGTCAGGGTCCTGAAAGCAAAACAAAAACAACATCAGAATCAACAAGGAGAATCAAGACAAAATCGAAGAAACTAAAGAAGTACAAGTACTTACTCCTCTTCCTCTTCGTCGGAGCTGAGGGCGGAGAAGTCAAACTCCGCCTGGTTTGCTCCCGCGCGAGGAGCTGGAGGAGAAGGTTCCCTCGGGCGCTTGGTGGGCTCCGGGGCCGTAGGCTACGAAGACCCGGCCCCCGTCGTCGCCGAGGCCCGAGGAGCAGACGGAACACCCGTTCCACTCCGGGAAGATCCTCCCCCGCTTGGCGCACGGGCACGGGGTGCCTCCTTGACGACTTCGCTCGTCTTGGTGGCGCGCGTCGCCCGGCGCGCCGGCTGCTGTCGAGGCGCCTGTGGCCTCGTCGCCGTAGCCGCCTTGCGGAGGCGCTTCCTCGGTTGTTGCATAGGGCTTGCCGGAGGCGGGGAGTTCTCTGAAGATGAGGAGGCGTCATCATCGAGATTCAGAGATCCACCAGAGTCTTCGTCAGCCTCGACGTCCTCCTCCTCCCCGGCAGGCCCGCTGGACTCAGCACCATGCCCAGCGGCCTCGCTCCCTCCGGCGACCTCGCTTCCCCCGGCGACCTCGCTCGTCCCGGCAAACTGCACAGAAGGCTCCCAGGCAAACTCCTCGGGCGCAAGTTTCAGCAGCTTGAGGATTTCCGCCTCCTCTGCTTGGCTCACTGCGTCCGCGGCCTGTGCCTCTTCCACAGTATACCCAAAGTTACTCGCCGCCGCAGCTGCGGCGGCCTCCTCCATCCTGGTGGCGATGTAAGCTATGTCCCGTGCCGTAGTGGCCCGGGTGAGGCCCCTGTTTTCCTCGGCGTTGCGGGGCGTCTCGACCAAGTTGTCAAAGAAGGACAGCACAGTATCCGGCGGAGGCTCTATCCAAGTAGGGACGACGCCATGGGAGTCGCACGCAGGCATCATCGCGCGCAAGGAATCACGGGCAGTGCTGTTGCATAGCGGCACCACTCCCCGGGAAGGTTTGAACCACTCCGGGTGGGCCGGGTCATGCTTGAAGAGCTCTCGGACCATCCCCTTCAACTCCAAGGCAGTGAAGTTATAGTTTAATCCAGGGCGCAGCCTCATGATATCTGCCGCATTGCCGAATTCCCAGGCGGCCATTTTCCTTTCTTGTAAAGGGGCGATGCGGCGGCGGAGGAAATCTGCCCCAACCTCTCTGATGGTCAGATTGGCGACCCGGAGACGAATAATCCTGATGAGGGCGATACTGAGCTTGTTGTCCTCCGGGGCCAATTCGCTCCAATCCCTGCCACGCACTATGGCAGTTGTGCGCCGCGCGGTGAAGGGCTCCGGCTTATCCTCCACCACCCAGCACCAATCGGCTCTCCATTCCTCCCACTTGCCGCGGAGCTCTACCTTTAGGTACGAGTCCTTCTTGTTCAGCCTGAAGATCCCGGAGATGCCGCCGGAGAGGGGAGCGCCAGCCTCTACTCTAGGCATGAAGAAGTGGCGGAAAAGGGCTACGTTTGGATGAATCCCAACATAGTTTTCGCACAGATGTACGAAAACGGCCATCGTAAGGATGGCGTTGGGAGTGAAATCTAGGAGGTGGAGGCCATATGTGTTCATGATATCACAAAAGAACTCCGAGAACGGAGGGCACATACCACAGTGGAAAAAAGCAGCGAAGAAGTACCCGCCAGGGAACATATCTTTGGCGACGGCGGGGAAGGCTCTGGTGCGGGGATGAGCTTTGGTCTCCCTCGCCCATAACAAATAATATTTGTTCCGCAGCTCCCTCGCGCCAAGCCTCGACGCGAAGACCACGCACCTCTTCCGCAGGGCGGCCAGCTTCGCCGCCTGCTCGGACTTCTTCTTGGCCTTGTCGTTCTTGGCCTTGTCGCTCTTGGCCTTGTCGCTCTTCGGAGCCATGGCGGGGGCGGTGAGGAAAGAGGCGAGGAGGTCGACGGCGCCACGGATGCGGGAGACGGCGGAGGCAAGAAGCGGCGGAGGTTTCTGGAGAATCAAGGCGCAATGAAGACAATGGAGGGGAACTGCCCCTGCTTCCTCTGCTTTTAAGGGGGGAGTGGGGGACGTTCCGCATTTCCCATTAAAGAAACAGGCCACGATCTCTCCCACGACGCCGCAATCGACGCGTGCTGTTAGGGAGGGATGCGGCGGATACGGAAGAGGATACGGCTTGCCGTGGGCCGCGTGTGCCAGTGCACTGTTTTGGGCCTGGCCCAACAGCGCTAGGCACCGTGTGTGGCCCAGGCCCGGGGGATCCTGTCGGTGTACTAAGATAGGGGTACCTTAGTACCCCAACTTGTGCACGGGCAGTAGCAGCTTCCCGTGGCAGGGCTTACCAGGTGCTTGCCGGAAACCTTTTTGGTCCCGATAAAGCCATTTGAAAACAAAGTATACAAGACAGAAGATCAAGGCCCCGGCAAGAGGAGCTTGCCGGGAAGGCCGCACCAGGCTCAAGGTTGTCACTTTAGCACAAGACCCTGGAAAGAGGAGCTTGCCAGGAAGGCCAAGGAACACTTACCTCAAGAGATGCCTCGCGCGTCATGCGCCCCGGCAGGACCCGGAGAGCGACAAGCTTCCGGGCCCGACAAGATCACTACCCCGGCAAGGTACTTGCCGGGGAAACCTACACTGTGTGCCTGCGCTCCAGCTCATCGGCCCACGCGTCGCCCTGGGGCCCTTCCAAGGGCACGTGGCAGATGGCTGTGCAGCTTGGGGCACACGGTGGCAAGCCACGGTGACGAGGCTACCGCCGTGGCGAACGGAGAAGAATGGACGGACACTTTTGGGGTCGACGGCGATGGGCATTTAATGCCCTTGTCCCCCACTGTCAAGGTTAGGTGAAGATCACTATTTATCCACTGTTCACGCACTATTCCCGCACTGTTACAACTACTACCAAAATTACATTTTTGCCCTCCTCTACGTTGACACCTGTCGGTGACCCCTTTGAGCTATAAAAGGAGGCCCATGCACAACGTAGAAAGGGTTCGAAACCTAGACAACTCTCTCGCTCGGTGTAGCTAGTACTGTAGCTCTTCAAGCTCCCGAGCTCAAGAACTCAATACAACCTAAGGCAGGAGTAGGGTTTTACGCGTCCGCGCGGCCCGAACCTGGGTAAACTGCCCGCGTGCGCTCCTCAATCTTCTCTCCGTGCTCCCTCCGCTCCCTTACCGCAACGTAGAAAGGGGCTCCGGTCCCATAGGTGCTCGTGGGAGGACAGTTTCCCCCGACATGGTCCGTCAAGCCATTCTATTCTGGAATGACTAGGAGAAACAAACTCCAGTACCTTATCCATATCCAGGACTGGGTCAAAGCAGTTGTACTTCGCAGATCAAAATGCAATCAAGCTTTTGATCCATTCTACTCTGAAGTGTTACCCTCTTTACGTCAGGATCGTCATGAGAATTGCACTATCTCTTATGAATTCTTGATGTAGTGATACTTCTATCCATCATGTTCATTCCTCGGTTTCCGTGTTATTGTAACCGGAATGCCGACAAGTGAATCGTGGTGTGTGAAATCAATACTCCTAGCAAATCCGTTGCTTGGTAGTTAAAGGACAACAATCTCATTCTTAGCGTGTTGGTTACTGAATCAACATTCTAAGATTGATCGTGCTACTAGTCCATCTTTCCTGGGGCACTCCTTGAGTAGTGAGTTAGGATTGTCTTAATCCCTCGCTCACTTGATCATATCGTCTTGCCCTGAAAAGCAAGATTAATCTCGAGCTTAGTAACATAGCGGTGGTCCGTGATTTTCCGAATACTTCTCGGAAGTATTACCAGGTTGTGCCCTCACCGCTATGTTGAGTTCGTGATCAAGTTGGTTTCTTATAAACCACCCCTTCTCCAAGAATCTGTGTTGGATACCCTAAACTAGTTGGTTAAGCTAAACAACAACTTGGAGAGTTGGAAGATAAAAGCTTGCCTGACTTAGTTCCTTCCAAGCGATATTTTTTTGTGTGTGTTGAAGAAAGATGATAGCTTGATCGATCGATCCTCGTGATCAATTGTTGGATCTATTGTCTTGTCCAAACTATGATTTGAGTGTGGGCTATCGTCAAGTCAAATCAGAACCAATGATATCCATAATGTTGTCTTACTCGTGGTTGATCCCTCGAGCATACACTATTACATTTACTGGTCTGACCAATGCTATCACCTTGTTCACATAGTTATGGAATTCCATTTTATGGAAGCCTCGATGAATTGTTGTCAAGCCCATCGGCAACCTGTTTATCCCCTCCATGATTCATGTTGAACATTAAAAGCTAGTGTTGGAAACTTTGTAAGCATTATCTTCATGTCCAGTTCATGAGGTATATGTTGGATGAGAGAAGATACTTTCCCTAATTCATGTGTAATTGATGTAAGTTGCCACCGTGAGTTCGAGAAAGTTGTTTGCTTCCTGTGGGAAAATGTCTAAAACAAACCTTGAACTTGTAGGTGAAAGCTAAATCGAACCCTGAACTTGTAATCCCGAAAATCAGCACACCGAACTCTTGAATCCCGGTCTATTTTAAACCTTTAGAGCGTTTCCAAACAGGGATCATCCACATGCCAGGTCAAATCCCAGGATTTGTTGTCTGTGTTTGTCTACATGTTTTTGTCTTTGCTTTTTGAGGGATTTATTTATCGTAAATCGCAAAGTAATAAACATACCGAAGGGAGCAGTCGCGACTGGCCATTCGTACAGACTCGAGGCATTATTTTTCTATTTCATAAAACACGCAAAGTAAAATCACAAAAAAGAGGGAGCAACAAGAATTCGAACTTGTGACCTAGCGCTGCTCAATTAGACCCACTAGCCACTAAAACCATTAGCCGTTGATGCTATCATGTGAGGCCCGAACATTTAAAGCATAGAGCAGCGCCGAGATTTTGAATTTATTTCTGAAGGGCAAACAAATATTGAAAACATGCAGGCCTGAACAATTTTGGAAATATCCCTTTTATAAGTGGGAACACTTTTTAAAAATTCTTTATAATTAAAAAAATGATTTAAAAACACAATCAAATTTGAAAAAGTGAACACTGCTTGAAACATAATTTTTTCAAACATGGGATCAAATTTTCAAACCTGTTTTTTAAATACACAATGTAAGGAATGTTTGTATAATTTTATAAAATCTTTATTTACTTTAAGAAAATGTAATTTACACATTTGAAAAAAAGGAATTTCGTAAAGTATTTGAGTTAAAAAGGTATAGTCGGCATTTCAAAATTGTTCACATTTTTTTCAAGAAATAGTTCGAATTGTTTATATGAACGCTTCTGTCAGTTTAAAAAAACGACATCCTCTCTGTAATCACTAACAGCCTACAATTTTTTTAAAACGATGCCCTCACTGTAATCACTAACAGCCCTCGGGGCTATAGGTTAGCTGCAGTCTTTGCTAGTAAGTCCTCCTACACGCAACTTATTTTGCGGCTCTTGTTTTTTTGTCACTCCTAAGACAAGTGGGTACATTATTTTAGGGGAAGACAAGTGGGTATGTGTAGTTCTAAAAAAATAAGTATTGTGACTACAAAAATGTAAAATGGAATTTATTTTCTATACGAAAAGGTAAAACAAGGAAAAAGGAAAAAAATAAACAAAGTAGAGCAAGTGAGCAACTGTTCTAGTGGGCCGGCCCAATTTGTCCTAATGTCCAGCAAATCGTTGCCACGTCAGCAAATACAAGCTAAATACCCTCAAGGTTGAAAATAGAGCGGGATTGAAGAGTTCGCTGTGCTGATTTCCGGGATTGCAAATTCAGGGTTCGATGTAGATTTTGTCTACAAGTTCGGGGTTTGTTTTGGACTTTTTCCCTTCTTGTGGAATCATCCCAAGTCAGTCATGCATACGTGTGAAGTATTCTGTGGTTTGGAGATTTGCAACCTTCACACCATATTTATCCCTAGCACACCAAGCCACTGATTGATTTGTTCAAGGAGAAGAAGTTCCATCATAAGAGCTAATCATATGACTTATGTAAGGACTTCGATATCCTAGACGATGGTTCCCAACCAGAACTCGGTAGTGTTTTATCATAAGACTACTACGTGGTTATGCTTGTCTTGGACAACGTGTTCATAGGTTTGTAGCAGAACCAGCTCATGTTTTGGAGCTTGCTATCGTAGTTCATTCCCGAGAATCTCGCAACGTCGTCTCGTCGATTTGGGTTGCAAACTTTCATTTCTCTTTCTAGACTCGATGAGTCTGGAATATCCTGACACCAACCAGAACTGAATCTCAGGCAGATATGATGCTTGGAGCATTTTCCAAGAACTATAATATTGGTCTCTCGATAACCGGTAAAGTGGATGTTGTGGCCAACACACCTTGCCGGAGGATCTATTGTTGTAGTATCTCGATTGAAGAAGTTGGTCACCTCCCCATAAGGATTTCGTAGGATTTACTCCCTAGTTGTTCCTTATGGATTTTTGTGTTTCCGAAGTCCGAACTTTTACTTGATGTTCTAGATATCAAACCATGTCTAGAATGGGTTGCGCTAGCACGTCAAGGAGAACATTAGAAGCAGAGTGCTAAATGTCTCTCGGTCGATCATCCAGATTTCGTCCCCTTGGCCTCGCTAAGGTGAAATCCGCGAAGGTGTTATCTTCCTTTGCATCTGCACCATCCATCTTTATTCATCATGGTAGTATGTTGTGTTGCTAGGATCCTTGACGCGGATATTGGTAAAACCTTAATGAATATGGGAATGCTCAAGTTCTTGAGAGCACGCACAAGCACCAGGTGTTATCTTCGAGAATTACTGGGATTGCTCCTAGTCTCCTCGGTTATGCTATAACCTTTCAAAGAGTAGATCCACTCTCTACTATTGGATTTCTTCCTAGTTACCAGAATCATTCCCAACATTTGCATTTTGTTCCCAGCTTGCACCGCCAATGTGCTGTTTTACCATGGTTTCCAGCCATTTCCGATGATAAGCAAAATCACCCCTTATGTTGTCTTCCACAAGGTAGTCCACATCATCCACACTATTCGGAGTATGTCGTTCTCTAGAACTCCGTTGGACGATCGTTTATGATCGCCTTAGGCTGGTATAGAGAGTTTCAATGATCTCTATATCAAAAGTAATTCTTTTTGCCACTTAAGGGAATAACTCTACGAGTTACCTTCTTCAAGGTGCCCCGTCTGATGACATAGATCACCATCTTCTTAGGTGTGGAATTACTGCCTACCAAGTGAACCTTCATCTTTTGTTTCACTCCATCCCTCTAGATGTGTGTTCCGCGTGTCGGGGAAACTGACCGCCCGCGAACACCTATGGGACCGGAGCCCCTTCTACGTTGCGGTAAGGGAGCGGAGGGAGCACGGAGAGCAGATCGAGGAGCACACACGGGCAGTTTACCCAGGTTCGGGCCGCGATGTACGCGTAAAACCCTACTCCTGCCTTGGTTGTATGGAGTTCTTGGGCTCGGGAGCTTGAAGATCTACAGTACTAGCTACACCGAGCGGGAGAGTGGTTTAGTTTCTGGGATTGAACCCCCTCTACGTTGTGCATGGGCCTCCTTTTATAGCTCAAAGGGGTCACCGACAGGTGCCAACGTAGAGGAGGGTAAAAACGTAGAACTGGTGGTGGTTGTAACAGTGCATGAACGGTGGATGAACAGTGGTCTTTACCTAACTCTGACGGGGTGGGACAAGGGCGTTGAATGCCCGTCGCCGTCGCCCCCAAAAGCGTCCGTCCATGCTTCTCCGTTCGCCACGGCGATAGCCTCGTCACCGCGGCTCGCCACCGTGTACCCCAGGCTGCACAGCCATCTGCCACGTGCCCCTGGAAGGGCCCCAGGGTGACGCATGGCTAGATAAGCTGGAGCACAGGCACACAGCGTAAGCTTCCCCCGGCAAGCACCTTGCCGGGGTCGCAATCTTGCCGGGCCCGGAAGCTTGTTGCTCTCCGGGTCCTGCCGGGGCGCATGATGCACCATGATATACCTTCTTGAGGAGCCGTTCTTTGGCCTTCCTCGCAAGCCCCTCTTGCCAGGGTCTTGTGCTGGAATGATAACCTTGAGCCTGGTGCGGCCTTCCCGGCAAGCTCCTCTTGCCGGGGTCTCGTCTCTTAACTTGAATACTTTGTTCTTGAATGGCTTAAAAGGGTCTAGAGTGGGCTTTGGCGGGCGCGTGGTGAGCCAGACCATGGGACGCTGCTACTGCCCGTGCACAAGTCGGGATACTAAGGTACCCCTACTTTAGTACACCGACAGGAGCCCCCGGGCCTGGGCCACACACGGTGTCGAGCGCTGTTGGGCCAGGCCCAGAACAGTGCACGGGCACACGCGGCCCACGGCGCGCCGTTTCCCACTCCGCATCTGCCGCATCTCTCCCTAACGGCACGCGTCGATTGCGGCGTCGTGGGAGAGATCGTGGCCTGCTTTTTTAATTAAAAATGTGAAACGTCCCCCACTTCCCCCTTAAAAGCAGAGCAAGCAGGGGCAGTTTCCCTCCATTTCCTTCATTGCGCCTTGAATCTCCAGAAACCCCCGCCGCTCTCTGCCTCCGCAAGGGTCGACAGAGAGCCGAGCTCCACCCTCTCCTCCGCCGTCTCCTACATCCGCAGCTCCGTCGACCTCCCCGCTGTCCCCGCCATGGCCCCGAAGAGCGACAAGGCGAAGAGTGACCAGGCGAAGAAGGAGAAGTCCGAAAAGGCGGCGAAGTTGGCAGCCATGCGGAGAAGGAGGGTGGTCTTCCCGCCGAGGCTGGGCGCGAGGGAGCTGCGGGACAAGTACTACTTGTTCTGGGCGAGGGAGACGAAGGCTCATCCTCGCACCCAGGTCCTCCCCGCCGTAGCCGTCGACATGTTCCCGGGAGGTTACTACTACTTCGCTGCATTCTTCCATTGCGGTCTCTGTCCTCTGTATTCGGAATTTTTCTGCGATGTGATGAACACCTATGGACTCCACCTCCTAGATTTTACCCCGAATGCCGTCCTCACTTTGGCCGTTTTCGCACATCTGTGCGAAAACTATGTCGGGGTCCACCCGAACGTAGCTCTCTTCCGCCACTTTTTCACGCCTAGAATAGAATCTGGATCCCCACTCTCCGGCGGTATCTCCTGGATCTTCAGGCTCGGCAAGAAGTTGGCATACTTGATTGGGGAGCTACGCGGCAAGTGGGAAGAGTGGAGAGCTGACTGGTGCTGGGTTCTGGAAGATGCACCTGAGTAGTTTACCTCGCCGCGCCAGACTGCAATAGTGCGCGGCAAGGATTGGAGCGACTTGGCCCCGGAGGATGACAAGCTGCAGATTGCCCTTACCAGGATCCTTCGCCTCCGGGCTGCCAACCTGACTGTGGGTGAAGTTGGGGCCGATTTCCTCCGCCGCCGCATTGCCCCTCTGCAGGAAAGGAAGAGACCCGCTTGGGAGTTCGGCAACGCGGCAGACCGCATGAGGCTGCGCCCCGGGTTGAACTATAATTTCACCGTCTTGGAACTGAAGGGGATGGTCCGGGAGCTGTTCAAGCATGACCACAAGCACCCGGAGTGGTTCAGACTGTCCCGGGGGAGTAGTTCCGTTGTGCAACAACACTGCCCTTAGTGCCATCCGCGCGGTGATGCCTGAGTGCGACTCCCACGGGGTTGTCCCCACCTGGCTGATGCCTTCAGCGGAGATCGTGCAGGCCTTCTTCGACAACCTGGTTGAAAAGCCACGCAACGCCGAGGAGAAGAAGGGGCTCACCCGGGAGACCACCGAGCGAGATGTGGCGTACATTGCCTGTCACATCCCTAGCTAGCACTTGCATTAGGATCTGACTAGAGTGTGCATCATGTTTACTTTCAAAGAAACTTGAAATGGGATTAACAGAAACCCCAGCACCCCTCCCCTGACAACTAGGGTTTGCTAAAATATTTTCCAATGTACCCAAAATGCCCTTCAAAATGTTCATCATTTCTGCCTTGGTCTTAAACCTCTGCCTAAAATGGTGCACATTTTTCTAGGACAATCTAGGGTTTTGGATTAAATCATATGGTATTTGAATTTGGGCATTTAAATGCTATAAAATATTTTAAATGCTCAAATAATCATAAACTATAATGTTTCCTACTGTTCATATTATATACAGCAGGTATGACAAGTGTTATGATTTATAAAAATGTTTAGGCATTTTTATTAAATGAACAAAGTTGCAACAGAAATGAAACAAAAAAGAAAATAGGAAAACACTTACCTGGCGCCCACCCGGCCCACCTGCCGGCCCAGCCCAGCTACCGCTCCAGCGAGCTGCTTGGCTCGGCCAGGCAGGCAGGCAGGTGCTCGACGGCGACCGCACGGCGCGCCACGCAGCTGCCCGCCGCCCTGCTTCGCCCCCTCGCCGTTCTGGAGGCATGGATCGGACGTCCACGTCTCCCTCGACCCCCCAGACACCTCCGCTTCTCCCCAGCTCCTCTCCTCCGCTCTCCCTGCGCCATGGCCGACGCCGCCGTGATCGCACCGTCGTAGAAGCCGCATCCACCGTCGTCCCCGAGCTCCGCCGTGTTGTCCCTCGTCTCCGCCGTCCTCAACTGCTTCGACATGCCGAGCCCCGAGCGCTCGTCCGCCCTGGAGACGCCCCCGAGCTCTTCTTCCCCAAATCCGTCCACGGAGATCCCCCTCGCCGTGCTTCTCAGCTCCGACCACCCCCGAGCTCGCTTCGGTGCTTGCTGCAACCGCTGTGAGCCTAGCTACCTCCTCCCCCTCTCCGTTGGCTTCCTCTTGCCCTGTAACACACTGCACGTAGCTCGCCCGCACGCACCGCCGCCGTGCTCGTCGCTGGTGATGCTCCGGTGACCATTTGGTCACCGGCACCCGTCCATCGCACTCACCACAACACGTAGATGCGAACGGTGCTACGCACGCATCGCCTAGGCACCTGCAGCCGCATCTCCACACACGCCCGACGCCGGTCGCCGCCGTCGAGCTCGTTGCCGTCGTCTCCGGCCACCCCAGGTCCGGCGACCACCTCCATCCGATGCGGAAGAGCAAGAGCTCTCCAACGCACCAAACCGCAGCTCGAACCGTGCACCGTAGACGTTTTCCGAAGCACGCCGCCGCGTTTGGCCTCGCCGGCGGCTAAACGCCGGCGAGTTGGACCAGTTTTGACCACGGGTTTGACCCCCTGGGTCAATGACATGTGGGCCCTGCCCGCAAGTCAAACTTAGTTTAGGTTTTATTTTAATATTAATTAGTTAATTAGTTTAGTCACTGACACGTGGGCCCTGGCCCCACTGACAGCTAATTAAATTTAACTAAACTCTAATTAACTCAGTTAATTAGCTGTGACACTGACATGAGGGACCCACTGGTCAGGTTTGACCTGGACTGGCCCTGTTGACTGGCTGACGTCAGCATGATGTCATGCTGACGCAGTAAAGGTTTTTTTGGGATTTTTAGATTTAAAATAATTCAGGAAATTCCAGAAAATACCCAAAACTTCGAAAAATCATATAAAATCAACCATAGCTCAGATGGAAAAGATTTATATATGAAAAATGATCAGAAAAATCCAATCTTTCTAATGGCACTTGTTTCATGCATGTTTGAACAAGTTAACTTGCTGTTTATATCAAAAATATGATAATGCACTTATTTAAATAATAGTTTGAACTTCAATTTGAATCCTTGATTCAAATAGGTTCAAACCCTTCTGGTTTTAGTTGCATTAGCCAACACACATGCATCTTGCCATGTCATAAACATGCATCATATTGTTGCATTTGTTTGTTAATGATTGTATCGTCGGTATTTCCTGTGTTAGGTCCTGGTCCCGAGGATACTGTTGCGTATCCAGTTGAAGAGCAGTACCCGACAACTACCTTGTCAGGCAAGAAATCATTGATCATTCCGATACAAACCCAATCTTCTCGCTCCTGCTCTCTTTTACTGCATTAAGGCAACAGCGCGTGAACTGCTACTTGCTGCGGTAGTTGAACCCTATTCCCTTGCATGACCTGTCATTGCCACAGTAAATAGTTGAAACCCACTAGCATGTGTAGGAGTTGATTGAGCCATGTGATGTGTGACCCACCACACTATTTACTTATGTTGCCTGCTATGCTTAGAGTTGTGTCTGGTCTGATTCATCTGGGTGATGGATCAGAGTGAAATGATCTTACCGATAAAGAGAGGGAAGTGTGGAATACGCTTGGTAAAGGTATCGATGAAAGGCCATGTAGGAGTACATGGTGGGTTGTTTCATTGGAATCGTCCATAGGACCCGAGATCTGTGTGTGTGATTCAAGTTACAGTTACTACCACGCATTGGGCCCTGAAATATGACCCCGCTCGACTTATTGACTGCCTTTGTACTCGGTCCAGGAGTTGCAACTAGTTTCTGGTGTTTATAGTTTACTGGAGGTCGTGCGCAGCACTGACCCTCGGGGTGGGCTGTGATGCGACAGGTACGTGGCACGGTGTACCGATTGCCCGTTTGGTGACTCGGGAACCCTGTACACATCGTTTGGGGCCGTGAGCGACACCCCGGCCGGATCTCCCCACGGATGGGACCCAAATAGGCGATAAACCTGGACCAGAGACTTGAGTGGTTGGTTAGGTCGTGGTCTACACCCACGTCGGCTTTCGCTTGAAGTCTGCCGAGCACATGTCGTGTGCAGACGCTAAGTGGTGAAAACATGTGTGAAGAAGTACACCCCTACAGGGTTATCAAACTATTCGAATAGCCGTTGTTCGCGGTAGAAACTACTTGGTTACTCTTACAGTTCATAGACAAGTTGATGGTTACTACTAAAAGCCTCAAGTTAAGCGTGAGTGCCGTGGATGGCCCTTCCGTAGGATGACGGAAGAGGATCCTCGGTAGTGTATTGATGTGGTGATTAGTGGACTCGTGTTCGTAACAATAACTTGCAATCCGTTGAGAGTTGTAGTATAGGTTAGCCAAGGTCAAAGCTGGCATTCTGCTATAAACTCCACTACCCCCTTTGATAATGTTGCATGTATGATAGGTTCTGTGGTAAGACTTGCTGAGTACCTTTGTACTCATGTTTGCTTAATAACTGTTGCAGAGGAGAACCCTGCCCCTGCTGATGGGTTCTACATAGACGTTGACGTCGACGAGTAGCTTGACACCCAGACGGTGATCTGGAGCTTGTGAAGGGCCTTGTAGATAGTCAGGCTACACCAAGCCTGTTTTATTTTCTAAGTTGTCTGTACTCAGACATGTAGCTTCCGCTTGTGCTTGTATGACAGTATGACTTGAGTGTTGGGTCATGTGACCCCTACCTGTATGAATATGATATGTATGGCTCTTGGAGCCTTTTAAATAAAGTACTTTGAGTCATAGAGTTCTGTTGTGATGCAATGTTGTATTTGCACATATTGAGCATATTGCGTGTATGATTGAAATGCTTGGTATGTGTGGGATCCGATACCTAGTTGTTTTCCTTTGGTAGCCTATCTTACAGGGAAATGCCTCCTAGTGATTCCAATGAGCCTTGGTAGCTTGCTACTGCTCGGAACACGTAGGCTGGCTGGCATGTGTCCTTCTTCGTTCCTGTGTCTGTCCCTTAGGGGAAATGTCACGCGTTGTTCCTTTAAGTCCATGTAGCTTGCTACGACTTGGGTTCATACGTTGATGACCGACACGTTCGTTGCTGGGTCATGGATGCCTGTCTCTGTAATTTAGTGCCACTTTTGGTTTATAACTAGCCATGTCGGCCCGGGTTCTCTGTCATATGGATGCTAGCGACACTGTTGTATACGTGTGCCAAAATGCGCAAACGGTCCCGGGCCAGGTAAGGTGGCACCCGTGGGGTTACCGTGCGTGAGGCCGCAAAGTGATATGACGTGTTACAGCTAGATCGGTGTGACTTAGGATCGGGGTCCTGACAGCGTTGGCATCAGAGCTGGACTGCCTGTAGGTTTCTCAAGCCAAACTGGTCGATGTTGAGTCTAGAAAAATTCTTAGTTATATGTAGGGGAATTGATTGTGGAAGGGAACGTAAGGCTCTTTTTACTCCTTTACCTTATGCCCTTCTGATCTGAGTCAGTCTATTCTTTCTACGGGGATTTGGGATTAGGCCTCTTATCCTTACTAGGTTCACGTGTTACTAATCCGTAGACTCTTAGGATTGTTGGTTTTAATCCTTAGTTCAGTTTCTATCCTTTGAGTATGATGATTGTTGAACCGGGAACCTTGATATGGAATTGTTGAGTGGCTATGCTATCATTTGTATGATGTCTCAAATCTTTGTTTGAGCATTTACAGTTGTTATGCTGCCCGATTTCTTACAGAAACACTAATGCCTTTGCATTATTTCGTGTTTCAGATGTCTGGCCGTATCCCTCACCAAGTGGTTCATTTGACTCGGTGCATTAATGTGCCCGGTCACACGGCCATGCTAGTCCGTGTGATGACTGAGACCGGTTATCGCTGGTATCCTGAATACACTGTGGAGGAACAGTATCGGGATTTCAATCAAAGTCAGTATTTCTGCACAGTCCAGATATACCCCTCATATCCCGGAGCAAATGATCCCATCCATTGGTCATATGGACTCGGGATTACCATCGAGATGGCAGTACAGGATGCCGCTTATTCGATGATGACCATTCTCCGTGCTAGGCATGCCCTGTTGCTGAAACTGAGTTCTGTTACATGCCAGCTTCACTCCCCGGAGAGGAAGGCTACTACACTGGTCTGTATACTGATGCTGCTCATGAAGAGCCACTGCTTCAGACTACTGTTCAGATGTTGGAGGATAGGGACCGTGAGGTCCGTGCCCTCCGAATGGAGCTGTATAACACCCGAGCCGCTCACTGGACTACTTTGACACGGCTTGCACCTGCTGTGCACGCCGGATATCTGGACATGCGGGATCTGTATCCTGTGCGGACTCGTCTGCCTGATCGCATGGATTTGCGTGACGTTGGGGGTATTACACCTCCACGTGGGCGTCGGTTACCACCAGCATCGGGACCGAGACCACACCCATGCCCTTATGGTCCACAGCCTTCGAGTGCTCGCGAGTTCCAAGATCCGTCTGTACCACTTCCAGGCTACGGTGGTAATCTTTACGAGGATTACTACGCGAATGTCTGAGCTAGTCCATGGTAGTAGTAGTATTGTAGTGGTTGTATTTCCACAGTCCTGCGCGTCTTGTGGAATATGACTTCGTGTGTACTGAGTTCCGGAGGTGTAGTTAAATAATGTAGAGGAGCTTGGAATGCCTCTAATGGGATGTATCGTCTTTCACCGCAGTTGTACGTTAGCCTTGGCTTGTACTAAACTTTGTATGGTGTGTATGACCACTGGTGTATATATAGCAGTTCCTATATTACCATGTCGTACGGATGAACATCTCTGCATTATGTGTCATCCATTACATTCTGCACTTCTATGTCAAATTTTTGCCATCCTTGTCGAAACCGTTGTTTTGTTTTCCTAGGATGGTCAACACTCGCAACACTCCTGCTGCTCAGGAGCAGGGTGAGGCTAGTGGGGCTAGAGATGGAAATCTGCCCCAGCCACCCTCTTTGGCGGAAGTTATGCTTGAAGCAGAACGGAACAAGAGAGAGACCAACCGTCTGCTGGAACGCAATGAGCAAAACACTGGGTTCCGTCAGAGGAATGACGTGGTGTCAATCCACGATTTTATCAAGATGTGTCCACCGAAGTTCCATCACTCCACTGAACCTCTGGATGCTGATGACTGGCTACGTAGTATCACCCACAAGCTACACTCTGCCCGTGTGGCCGAAGCTGACAAGGTTATCTACGCCGCCTACCATCTTGAGGGCCTTGCCAGTCTTTGGTGGGAAAACTTTGAAGCTATGTGTCCTGCTGGCCAAGTCACTACCTGGGTTGAGTTCAGTGAGGCATTCCGTGAACATCACATTCCGGAAGGTCTCATGGATCGCAAGCGGGAGGAATTCTGCAATTTCACCCAGGGCCGTTTGACTGTGGATGGCTACTGTCGTGAGTTTGGTAATCTGGCACGCTATGCACCTGAAGAAGTATCCACCGATGCCAAGAAACAGGCGAGGTTCCGCAAGGGACTCAGCCCTGAACTTCGTCGAGATCTACGTCTGCACGAGTGCACCTCCTTTCAGAAGTTGGTTAACAAGGCTATCAGTGCTGAGACAGGCCACCCGCTAGCATACTCGAGACCTTGGTTCCTCATCCGGCTCTGGCTCTCACAAGCGCCGTGTGTGGGTTCCCAACACTGCTCTGCCACCCAAGTATACACCGAGGCCATCCTATGAGGCGCCTCGCCCAACTCAACAGTTTGCACCTGCTAAGACCTATGGAGGTCCACCCTCCAACTTTGCTCCACGCACCACCACTGTGACATGTTTCAAGTGTGGAGAACCGGGGCACTACATGCGTGATTGCCCCCAGAACCAGCCAGGAAAACCCGTTGGCCGTGGTAAGCCAACCGGCAAGGTGAACTATGTCAAGCCAATCCCCACTTCACGTGGTCATGTCAACTATGTCTCTGCCGAAGAAGCTTATGAGGATCCTAACGTCTTCCTTGGTACGCTTCTCGTAAACTGCCATCCGGCATCTGTTCTTTTCGATACTGGAGCATCCCATTCGTTCATATCTGAGAGCTATGCTCGATTGCACAACATGACTTTTTGTGACATGCCTACTTCCATGGTTATTCAAACTCCTTGTTCAAAGTGGCAAACCTCTAGGGTAAGCCATGGAAATGAAATCCTTGTCGATAGACTTGTTTTCCTTGCATCTTTAATCACTCTCAAGTCCTCAGACATAAACATCATTTTGGGTATGGATTGGATGACAACCCATTACGCCAAAATTGATTGCTTTACTAGGACCGTTCAACTTACACATCCATCCGGCAAGATAGTCAATGTCTTGACTCGAATGGCTGAACGTCAGGTCTACTCTCTTAATGCCAGCCCTCTACCAGAACTCGAAGATATCCCGGTAGTTCGTGACTTTCCGGATGTTTTTCCAGAAGAACTGCCAGGAGTTCCACCTGACAGAGATGTCGAGTTTGTGATAGATCTTATTCCTGGAACTGTCCCAATCTCTAGGAGACCTTATAAGATGGCACCACTAGAATTAGCTGAGCTAAAGAAACAACTCGATTAGTCTTTGCAAAAGGGTTTCATCCGTCCTAGTTCTTCCCCTTGGGCTTGCCCCGTCCTCTTCGTCAAGAAGAAGGATGGAACGGAGCGGATGGTTGTAGATTACCGACCTGTCAATCTGGTCACCATAAAGAATAAGTATCCGCTTCCCAGGATCAACGACCTGTATGATCAGCTCGCTGGATCCTCAGTCTTCTCTAAGATGGATTTGAGGTTGGGCTACCATCAAATCAAAATCAAGAACGGGGACATTCCTAAAACGGCTTTCGTTACTCGTTATGGCCAATATGAGTACACCGTCATGTCCTTCGGATTAACCAATGCCCGAGCTACTTTTTCTCGGTTAATGAATTCTATATTCATGGAGTATTTGGATAAATTCGTCGTGGTATACCTCGATGATATACTCATTTTCTCCAAGAACAAGGAAGATCATGCCGAGCATTTAAGGCTTGTATTGACGAAACTTCGAGAGCACCGCCTTTATGCCAAATTCTCTAAATGTGAATTTTGGTTGCTAGAAGTAACCTATCTAGGTCATGTGATCTCTGGCAAGGGTATTGCTGTCAATCCCGAGCGAGTTCAAGCCGTCCTTGATTGGACTCCCCCTGAATCGGTCAAGCAAGTTAGGAGTTTTCTTGGCCTAGCGAGCTATTGCCGACGTTTCGTCGAGAATTTCTCCAAGGTTGCTAAACCTCTAACCGAACTCCTCAAGAAAGATAAAAAGTTTGAGTGGACCCCACAGTGCGACTCCAGTTTTCAGGAACTGAAAAGACGCCTGACATCTGCACCTGTACTGGTACCACCAGACTTTTCCAAGGATTTTATAATCTATTGCGACGCCTCGCGACAAGGACTAGGTTGCATTCTTATGCAAGATCATCAAGTGATTGCATACGCATCCCGACAGTTGCGTCCACATGAGGATAACTATCCTACTCATGATTTAGAGCTTGCAGCTGTAGTCCATGCACTCAAAACATGGCGACATTACCTCCTTGGTAATCGCTGTGAAATCTTCACTGATCACCAAAGTTTGAAGTATATCTTCACCCAACCGGATCTAAATCTCAGGCAAAGACGTTGGGTTGAGTTGCTCACCGACTACGACTTAGGAATCACTTACACTCCTGGAAAGGCCAATGTCATGGCTGATGCACTAAGTCGTAAGTCATATTGTAACAATTTAATGTTACAACAAAGTCAACCACTTCTCCACGAGGAATTTCGTAAACTTAACGTTCACATTGATCCTCGAGGATTCCTTTCCACCTTGGTGGCGAAACCTACCCTTATGGATCAAATCATAGCTGCCCAGAAGCGTGATAAAGGTGTATCACGACTCCAAGAGAACATTGCTAGCGGACTCGCTAAAAGTTTCTCTATGGATGATCGAGGTGTTGTTTTCTTTGAGAACCGTGTAGTGGTTCCCAAGAACCACCATCTGCGGCAATTAATTCTTAAGGAGGCTCATGAATCTCCTCTCACGATTCATCCCGGTAGTACCAAAATGTATCAAGACCTACGTCAAAGATTCTGGTGGACTAGGATGAAGAGAGAAATCGCTCAGTTCATTGCTAACTGCGACATTTGTCGTCGAGTTAAAGCAGAGCATCAACGGCCTGCTGGCACCCTTCAACCTTTAGCTATTCCTGAATGGAAATGGGATAAAGTCGGTCTGGACTTCATTACCGGGTTTCCCAGGTCCAGGAAAGGGAATAATACTATCTTCGTCGTTATCGACCGCCTCTCTAAAGTAGCTCATTTCCTGCCTGTTCGAGAGAGCATTACCGCTAGCCAGCTAGCAGACTTATATATCTCTCGAATAGTATCACTTCATGGTGTACCGTTGGAGATTAACTCAAACCGTGGAAGTCTTTTCACTTCACGATTTTGGGAAAGTTTCCAGAATGCTATGGGAACTCATCTCTCTTTCAGTACTGCCTTCCATCCGCAATCAAGTGGTCAAGTGGAACGAGTCAATCAAATTCTAGAAGACATGCTTCGAGCCTCTGTCATTTCTTTCGGTATGGAATGGGAAAAGTGTCTTCCATTTGCCGAATTCGCTTATAACAATAGTTATCAAGCCAGCTTGGGTAAAGCTCCCTTCGAAGTTCTATATGGACGAAGGTGTCGAACACCTCTTAACTGGTCAGAGACCGGGGAAAGACAATTCTTTGGCCCGGATATGATTCAGGAAGCAGAAGAACAAGTTCGCATCGTTCGTGAGAGATTGAAAACAGCCCAGTCTCGCCAAAAGATCCAATATGATAGTCATCATAAGGCTGTGACTTTTGAAGTCGGCGATAAGGCCTACCTTCGGGTTACTCCTCTTAAGGGAACCCATCGCTTCGGTATTAAAGGCAAATTGGCCCCTCGTTATATCGGTCCTTTTCGCATTCTTGCCAAACGAGGAGAAGTTGCCTACCAATTGGAACTACCTCCGCACCTCTCCAGAGTTCATGATGTTTTCCACGTTTCTCAACTCAGGCGTTGCTTCTCGGATCCTATCCGCGGAGTGGACCACGAAACGCTTGATCTCCAAGACAATCTCACATATCGAGAATACCCCGTTCGTATTCTTGATCAAACCGAGCGCACCACTCGACGCCACAATATCAAGTTTCTCAAGGTTCAATGGTCACATCATTCCGAGAGTGAAGCTACTTGGGAAAGGGAGGATCGTCTTCGACTTGAGTACCCCACCCTCTTTCCGGAGGAACCCGAATCGCGGGACGCGACTCTTTTAAGTGGGGGTGAGTTGTCACATCCCTAGCTAGCACTTGCACTAGGACCTGACTAGAGTGTGCATCATGTTTACTTTCAAAGAAACTTGAAATGGTATTAACAGAAACCCCAGCACCCCTCCCCTAACCACTAGGGTTTGCTAAAATATTTTCCAATGTACCCAAAATGCCCTTCAAAATGTTCATCATTTCTGCCTTGGTCTTAAACCTCTGCCAAAAATGGTGCACATTTTTCTAGGCCAATCTAGGGTTTTGGATTAAATCATATGGTATTTGAATTTGGGCATTTAAATGCTATAAAATATTTTAAATGCTCAAATAATCATAAACTATAATGTTTCCTACTGTTCATATTATATACAGCAGGTATGACAAGTGTTATGATTTATAAAAATGTTTAGGCATTTTTATTAAATGAACAAAGTTGCAAAAGAAGTGAAACAGAAAAGAAAATAGGAAAAGAAAATAGGAAAACACTTACCTGGCGCCCACCCGGCCCACCTGCCGGCCCAGCCCAGCTGCCGCTCCAGCGAGCTGCTTGGCTCGGCCAGGCAGGCAGGCAGGTGCTCGACGGCGACCGCACGGCGCGCCACGCAGCTGCCCGCCGCCCTGCTTCGCCCCCTCGCCGTTCTGGAGGCATGGATCGAACGTCCACGTCTCCCTCGACCCCCCAGACACCTCCGCTTCTCCCCAGCTCCTCTCCTCCGCTCTCCCCGCGCCATGGCCGACGCCGCCGTGATCGCACCGTCGTAGAAGCCGCGTCCACCGTCGTCCCCGAGCTCCGCCGTGTTGTCCCTCGTCTCCGCCGTCCTCGACTGCTTCGACAGGCCGAGCCCCGAGCGCTCGCCCGCCCTGGAGACGCCCCCGAGCTCTTCTTCCCCAACTCCGGCCACGGAGATCCCCCTCGCCGTGCTGCTCAGCTCCGACCACCCCCGAGCTCGCTTCGGTGCTTGCTGCAACCGCTGTGAGCCTAGCTACCTCCTCCCCCTCTCCGTTGGCAACCTCTTGCCCTGTAACACACTGCACGTAGCTCGCCCGCACGCACCGCCGCCGTGCTCGTCGCCGGTGATGCTCCGGTGACCATTTGGTCACCGGCACCCGTCCATCGTACTCACCACAGCACGTAGATGCGAACGGTGCTACGCACGCATCGCCTAGGCACCTGCAGCCGCATCTCCACACACGCCCGACACCGGTCGCCGCCGTCGAGCTCGTTGCCGTCGTCTCCGGCCACCCCAGGTCCGGCGACCACCTCCATCCGATGCGGAAGAGCAAGAGCTCTCCAACGCACCCAACCGCAGCTCGAACCGTGCACCGTCGAGGTTTTCCGAAGCACGCCGCCGCGTTTGGCCTCGGCGGCGGCTAAACGCCGGCGAGTTGGACCAGTTTTGACCACGGGTTTGACCCCCTGGGTCAATGACATGTGGGCCCTGCCCGCAAGTCAAACTTAGTTTAGGTTTTATTTTAATATTAATTAGTTAATTAGTTTAGTCACTGACACGTGGGCCCTGGCCCCACTGACAGCTAATTAGTTTTAACTAAACTCTAATTAACTCAGTTAATTAGCTGTGACACTGACATGAGGGACCCACTGGTCAGGTTTGACCTGGACTGGCCCTGTTGACTGGCTGACGTCAGCATGATGTCATGCTGAAGCAGTAAAGGTTTTTCTGGGATTTTTAGATTTAAAATAATTCAGGAAATTCCAGAAAATACCCAAAACTTCTAAAAATCATATAAAATTAACCATAGCTCAGATGGAAAAGATTTATATATGAAAAATGATCAGAAAAATCCAATCTTTCTAATGGCACTGGTTTCATGCATGTTTGAACAAGTTAACTTGCTATTTATATCAAAAACATGATAATGCACTTATTTAAATAATAGTTTGAACTTCAATTTGAATCCTTGATTCAAATAGGTGCAAACCCTTCTGGTTTTAGTTGCATTAGCCAACACACATGCATCTTGCCATGTCATAAACATGCATCATATTGTTGCATTTGTTTGTTAATGATTGTATCGTCAGTATTTCCTGTGTTAGGTCCTGCTCCCGAGGATACTGCTGCGTATCCAGTTGAAGAGCAGTACCCGACAACTACCTTGTCAGGCAAGCAATCATTGATCATTCCGATACAAACCCAATCTTCTCGCTCCTGCTCTCTTTTACTACATTAAGGCAACAGCGCGTGAACTGCTACTTGCTGCGGTAGTTGAACCCTATTCCCTTGCATGACTTGTCATTGCCACAGTAAATAGTTGAAACCCACTAGCATGTGTAGGAGTTGATTGAGCCATGTGATGTGTGATCCACCATGCTATTTACTTATGTTGCCTGCTATGCTTAGAGTTGTGTCTGGTCTGATTCATCTGGGTGATGGATCAGAGTGAAATAATCTTACCGATAAAGAGAGGGAAGTGTGGAATACGCTTGGTAAAGGTATCGATGAAAGGCCATGTAGAAGTACATGGTGGGTTATTTCATTGGAATCGTCCATAGGACCCGAGATCTGTGTGTGTGATTCAAGTTACAGTTACTACCACACATTGGGCCCTGAAAAATGACCCCGCTCGACTTATTGACTGCCCTTGTACTCTGTCCAGGAGTTGCAACTAGTTTCTGGTGTTTATAGTTTACTGGAGGTCGTGCGCAGCGCTGACCCTCGGGGTGGGCTGTGATGCGACAGGTACATGGCACAGTGTACCGGTTGCCCGTTTGGTGACTCGGGAACCCTGTACACATCGTTTGGGGCCGTGAGCGACACCCCGGCCGGATCTCCCCACGGATGGAACCCAAATAGGCGATAAACCTGGACGAGAGACTTGAGTGGTTGGTTAGGTCGTGGTCTACACCCACGTCGGCTTTCGCTTGAAGTCTGCCGAGCACATGTCGTGTGCAGACGCTAAGTGGTGAAAACATGTGTGAAGAAGTACACCCCTGCAGGGTTATCAAACTATTCGAATAGCCGTTGTTCGCGGTACGAACTACTTGGTTACTCTTACAGTTCATAGACAAGTTGATGGTTACTACTAAAAGCCTCAAGTTAAGCGTGAGTTCCGTGGATGGCCCTTCCGTAGGATGACGGAAGAGGATCCTCGGTAGTGTATTGATGTGGTGATTAGTGGACTCGTGTTCGTAACAATAACTTGCAATCCGTTGAGAGTTGTAGTATAGGTTAGCCAAGGTCAAAGCTGGCATTCTGCTATAAACTCCACTACCCCCTTTGATAATGTTGCATGTATGATAGGTTCTGTGGTAAGACTTGCTGAGTACCTTTGTACTCATGTTTGCTTAATAACTGTTGCAGAGGAGAACCCTGCCCCTGCTGATGGGTTCTACATAGACGTTGACGTCGACGAGTAGCTTGACACCCAGACGGTGATCTGGAGCTTGTGAAGGGCCTTGTAGATAGTTAGGCTACACCAAGCCTGTTTTATTTTCTAAGTTGTCTGTACTCAGACATGTAGCTTCCGCTTGTGCTTGTATGACTGTATGACTTGAGTGTTGGGTCATGTGACCCCTACCTGTATGAATATGATATGTATGGCTCTTGGAGCCTTTTAAATAAAGTACTTTGAGTCATAGAGTTCGGTTGTGATGCAATGTTGTATTTGCACATATTAAGCATATTGCATGTATGATTGAAATGCTTGGTATGTGTGGGATCTGACACCTAGTTGTTTTCCTTTGGTAGCCTATCTTACAGGGAAATGCCTCCTAGTGATTCCAATGAGCCTTGGTAGCTTGCTACTGCTCGGAACACGTAGGCTGGCCGGCATGTGTCCTTCTTCGTTCCCGTGTCTGTCCCTTAGGGGAAATGTCACGCGTTGTTCCTTTAAGTCCATGTAGCTTGCTACGACTTGGGTTCATACGTTGATGACCGACACGTTCGTTGCTGGGTCATGGATGCTTGTCTTTGTAATTTAGTGCCACTTTTGGTTTATAACTAGCCATGTCGGCCCGGGTTCTCTGTCATATGGATGCTAGCGACACTGTCATATATGTGTGCCAAAATGCGCAAACGGTCCCGGGCCAGCTAAGGTGGCACCCGTGGGGTTACCGTGCGTGAGGCCGCAAAGTGATATGACGTGTTACAGCTAGATCGGTGTGACTTAGGATCGGGGTCCTGACATTGCCTCCAGAATGGAGGAGGCTGCTGCAGCTGCGGCTGCGGGTGAATTTGGTACACTGTGGATGAAGCAGAGGCAGCGGACGCAGTGAGCCAGGCCGAGGAGGAGGAAATCCTCAAGCTGCTGAGGATTGCGCCCGAGGAGTTTGCCGGGGAGCCCGCCGGGGGGCCTGTCGGGACGAGCGAGGCCGCCGAGCAGGGCCCCGAGTCCAGTGAGCCCACCGAGGAGGACGCCGAATCTGGCGGTTCCGACGAAGACTCGGGCGGGTCACTGAACCTGGATGACGACGCCTCTTCGTCCTCAGTGAATTCTCCGTCACCACCAAGTCCTCCGCCACAACAGAAGAAGCGCCTCCGCAAGGCCGCTGAGACGATGAGTCCACAGGCCCCCCGACAGCAGCCGAAGCGTCGGGCAACGCGCGCCACCACGACGAGCAAGGTCGTCAAGGAGGCGCCCCGTGCTCGAGCGACAAGCGGAGGGGGATCTTCCCAGAGTGGCTCTGTGATTCCTTCCGCCCCTCGGTCTTCAGCGACGACCGGCGCGGGCTCTTCACAACCCACAGCTCCGGAGCCCGCCAAACGCCCGAGGGGCCTTCTCCTCCAGCTCCTCGCGCCGGAGCACGCGAGGCAGGGTTTGACTTTTCCGCCCTCAGCTCCGACGAAGAAGAGGAAGAGTAAGTACTTGTAATTGCTATTTCCTTTGATTTTGTCTTGATATCTCTTGCTTGGTTCTGATCTTGTTTTGGCTCCCAGGACCTTGACCCAGAGGATGGCGAAGAGGGCCAAGATCCCTGTGGTTGACCTTGGGGACGACGAGCCTGCCGCAGCGACGGGTGACGCGCCAGCGACAGGCTTGCCGGACCAGCCTGCTGCTCCGGAGAGCAGCTCCCAGCGCAGCCCCCAGCGCAGCCCCCAGCGTAAGTCCCTCGTTCACTTTTCTGTTTGTCGGGCGCGCTTGAGGTAGTTATCCTTATTAACGTTTTGTTGTCTTGTGCAGAAGTGGAGCCGCAGCCGCAGGAGCACCAAGAGACCGCCCCCGACGAGCCGCTTGTTCCACCCTCCCCGCCAAGGATGAGCTCCCCGGCGAGGGACAGTGCTCCGCCAAGGACGGGTACTCCGCCAAGGGCGAGTACCCCGCCAAGGGCAAGCACCCCGACAAGGGTGGACTCCCCGCCAAGGGAAGGCGCCAGCGGCCCTCCGCCGGCGGGGGCTTCTTCTACGCCGCCAAGGGAGAACTCCCCGGCGGGGGACCCCGTTGTTGAAGAGGCGCGCGAAGGTAACCCTTGTAATTTCTTCTTCTTGGATTCATCTTTTTTGGATATTTGCTTGACGATTCTTCCTTTTCTTTTTCTTCTGTTGTCAGACCCGCCCGCCCCCGAGCCGATGGAGACGGAAACCATCGCCGAGGAGGAGGTGCGTGGCGACGCTAGCGATGCCACCGCCGCAGAGGGAACGGCCGGCGCCGATGAGCCAGCCGCCGAGGAGACCGCCCCGACCGCTGACGCGGCAGCTGGGGAAGGGACCGGCGACCGCACTGCTGGCCCGGAGGCCGCAGGACCGCCGGACGCTGCACCGGCCGCCGACCCTTCCGCCCCCGCGGCTGGGTCGGGCGTCTATCTGGAGGCCGCCAACGGGGTCTTTATCCAAGTCCCGTGGGCGTCCTCATCAAGGGCACCAACGGAGGGGGAGACGTTTGACGGAGAAGTTCTTGCCTCCGCCGGGTTGAAGGTTGTCGACGTGCCCGGCAGCAGCGACGAGCCCGAAGAGGAGCAACTCCTGCGTCGACTCCTGGGTTTGTACCAGGCCAGGCAAGCCAAGCTGGAGTCCCGAGAGGCTCTGGCTGCCAAGGCTGGTGCTGATCTGGAGAAGCGTGCCGCGGAGCTCCGTGCCGCCAACCAGGCGGCCCTCCGAAACTTGGCGGAGGAGCGTGAAGAGCTTGCCGGAGCACACCAGGCGTTCCTCCTCGAGAAGGCCGAGGTGGAGGAGCAGCAGCGTCTGGCCGCCGAGGAGCTGTCTCGGCGGGAGGGAGAGCTCAACCAGTGGAAGGTCGACCTCGACAGCCACGAGGACGACCTCACCGCTCGTGAGCAGGCCATTGGCGGGGCTCTGCAGGAGGCGAGGGATGCGGCCGCCGCCGCAGAGACCGCCAAGAGGGATCTGGAGGCCAGGGTGGCGCAGATGGAGCTGAACTTGAAGGCGAGTGAGGACAGGGTCACTGCGCTCAACGTGGCGCGGGAGAAGGATGCCCACACCAAATCGGAGCTGCAAGTCCGCCTCTCCGAGAAGGGCAAAGAGATCACTGACGCCAGGGACTCCATCGCTGACTTAGAGCTGAAAGTTTCCACTCTCACCGACTCGCTTGACGCCGCGCGGGACCGCGAGACGAAGCTGAAGGACGATCTTCGTACTGAGAGGGCCTTGTTGGAAAGCGCCGCCGTCTCGCAAAACCACTTCCAGCGGACGGTGGAGCAGTGGACCGAGGAGCTCGTCACCTCCGCCGCCAACATTGATATGGAGATGGTAGCGTTGAGGGCGGAGCACCTCGCGTACTCCCCCGACGAGAGCCTCCCCCACAGCGCCAAGCTGAGCCTGTTCTTCAGAGGGGTGGCGTCGGCGCTTGCGCAGCTACGGGAGAAGATCCCCGCGCAGCTGGCTGACGAGGCACGCCGGCTTTGCATGGGTACTATGGAGCGGGTGTTGTCGAAGATTGTCTACCGCAACCCTGTGATCAACCTCGTCAACGTCCTCTGGACCCTACTGCCCGAAGCTGACCAGGAGGCGTTGAAGGCACAAGTCGCTCATATCGTAGCCAAGGTGGGCAAGATCCAGAGGGTCGACGGAGACTGTAGAGACTAGGCTTCCTTCTTTCCGCTTCCTTTGCCGCTGTATATTAAGTCATAGGTAGTAGTTGGTTAGAACAGCGGCAAGTTATCTTGTAATATAACTTTTATTTTGGATAATCAATGCAATGTTATCTCCCTTGTTTAGTCTTTTCACTATGTATGCTTTCTACCCTACGCTTTTAGGGAACTTGTCGGCAAAGGGGCCCTTGCCGCGAGCGCTGAGTGCAGGACTCTTAGCAGCCTGCTAGCAATGCCCCTGCCGGCAAGAAACCATGCCCCAGCTAGTCGCAGCACACTTAGATTGCTGAGCGAACTTGAAAACGAAGTAAGGGCGCGACACTTGTCGCAGCTCACTTAAGCCGTTGAGCGTGCTCGAAGCAAAGTAAGGGTGCGGCTAGCCACGGGTAGGTTCCTCCGCGCACAGGTTTTCCATACAAAGTGTGATTGTTCAAGGAAGACAACTAAAAAAATTCAAAAATTTGAATTGCTCAAACACTGGTAACTTAGCTTTCATGGATTGTTTCCTTCCCGGCAAGGCTTTCCTTTTTTGAACAGCACTTGGTCCACACCTCTATCTCCTTCCCCCCCCCCCGGCAAACTTGTGCGCGAGGAACACTCCTTCTGTTTCAGAGAGAAAGGCAAAAGAGGAGGAAATACAAGTATGGAGCCTTGCGGCTTGTTACTGCTTACCGAGGATGCGTGCTGCACGTCATGTCAGATGATACATGCAAGTAAAAAAAGAAACAACATGGAATGACAAACAGTGCGAAGCACGAAAGTTTTTACTAATGCACGGGGTCTGCGCCCGGCTTTGTACAAAGGTTTACATGTAGCAGCGGCAATACTTGTACAAAAGGTGGTTGCCGGAGCGGATCACGGCAACCGCGCCTTACGGGTGAAACTTGCGAAGATGCTCTATCTTCTAGGAGTTGCTCACCGGTAAGCCTTCTTCGGTCTCAAGGCGGATAGCGCCGGGCCTTGTGACTTGTCTCACCCGATAAGGGCCTTCCCACTTCGGCGTCAACTTGTTGGAGTTCTTGGCGGGCTGAACGCGCCGAAGAACAAGGTCGCCTTCCTCGAGACTCCTGGCCTTGACCTTGCGGCTATGATAGCGACCCAAGGCTTGCTGGTATCGAGCAGCTCGTACAGCAGCCAGGAGACGTTCCTCCTCGAGGAGCAATGCATCATCTTGACGCAGTTGCTCTTGCTCGAGCTCATCATAAGCAAGCACTCGAGGAGACCCGTATACGAGTTCCGTGGGGAGAACTACCTCTGCTCCATAGACAAGAGCAAAGGGTGTCTGTCCGGTGGCTCGATTTGGTGTCGTCCTGATTGACCAAAGAGCCGCCGGCAACTCCTCTATCCAGTTCCTTCCGCACTTGTGCAGCCTGTCGAAGGTTCTTTTCTTGAGCCCGCGCAGCACTTCAACATTGGCCCTCTCCGCTTGACCGTTACACCTCGGGTGAGCAACAGAAGCAAAGCAGACCTTAGCGCCAAGGTCTTGGACGGACTGCATGAAGGTGCGACTTGTGAATTGCGTGCCGTTGTCGGTGATGATCCTGTTAGGGATTCCGAAACGGCAAACGATTAACCTGAAGAACCTCACTGCTGACTGTGCTGTCACCTTTCTCACTGGTTCTACTTCTGGCCACTTTGTGAACTTGTCGATGGCAACGTACAAGTACTCAAAGCCCCCGACTGCGCGGGGAAAGGGGCCAAAGATGTCGAGCCCCCAGACCGAGAAGGGCCAGGACAAAGGGATCGTTTGGAGAGCTTGAGCTGGCAGGTGAATCTGCTTGGCATGGAACTGGCACGCTTCACACTTGGTTACTTGTGCAGTTGCATCTTGGAGGGCTTCTGGCCAAAAGAAACCTTGCCGGAACGCCTTCCCGGCAAGTGCTCTTGCACCAATGTGGTGGCCACATATGCCTCCGTGTATCTCTGCCAACAACTTCTGTCCATCTTCCCGGGAAATGCACTTCAATCTGACACCATTGAGCCTTCTTCTGTACAGTTCATTGCCGACGAACTGGTACATATTTGACTGCCTGGTAATCCTCTCTATCTCTTCTGGTTCTTCGGGAAGTTCTCCAGTTTGAAGAAAATGGACAATTTGCTGCGCCCATGCTGGAGCCTGAGACTCAACAACAAGGACTAAAGGCATCAGAGCTGCTGTGGGTACATCGGCTTCCACGGTAAGAACCTGCGGTTCTGCCGGAGCTAAGTGTTCCCCGGCAAGCCTGCCGGGGCGAGGCTTGTCGGGAACGCCTGCTTCAACTGTACAGACCCTTGAGTCCGCAGGAGCAGACTGTTCCTCAGCATCTTGGTTGTTGGTCTTGGGGACCTTGGGGGCGGCTTCAGGAATGTCTGCCGGCAAGTAGTCGCCAGAGACCAACTTCCTCTTCTTGCTTTGCCCAACTGATGGTGTGACGGATGGTTGAGTTAGCTTGAGCATGAAGGTCCCTGGTTCCACAGGTAACTTCATTGCAGCACACTTTGAGAGGCCGTCTGCGATATCATTCTGAGCTCTTGGGACATGCTCCATCTGCAGGCCTTCAAAGTGTTCTTCAAGCTTCCTCACTTCGTCGACATAAGCTTCCATCAAGGGGCTCTGGTAGTTCTTGTTCACTTGTCGGACCACCAATTGCGAATCTCCCCGCACAATCAGCTTCTTGATCCCAAGTTCGGCCGCAATTCTGAGGCCGGCAAGCAAACCTTCATACTCAGCAGTATTGTCCGTTGATTGCTCCTTGGGAAAGTGCATTTGGACAACATACTTGAGGTGTTCCCCGGTGGGTGCGACAAGTAGCACACCAGCACCGGCGCCTTGCAGCGAGAAGGCACCATCGAAGTACATTATCCACTCTCTGCTTGCTTCTTGGACGGGGATTTTTGTCTTTGGAACTTCTTCGTCTGGTGTTGGTGTCCATTCTGCTATGAATTCTGCCAAAGCTCTGCTCTGTATAGTTGAAGTACTCTCAAACTTGAGACCAAAGCTCGACAGCTCCAGCGCCCACTCGACGATCCTGCCTGTTGCTTCTGGGTTTTGCAATATCCTCTTCAACGGAAAGCGAGTGACCACCGTTATCTCGTGTGCTTGAAAGTAATGGCGCAGCTTTCTCGAGGCCATGAGGAGACCGAAAAGCAATTTCTGCACCCCAGAGTATCTTGATCTAGCCCCCTGCAAGAGGGAACTCACAAAATAAACTGGGCGCTGCACCATCCTCTTTCGCACTTCTCCTTGCTCCTGCGCAGACTTGTCCTTGTCAGGGCCAGAGCTTGTCGGGGAAGCCCCCTGCTTGTCACTGGACGCGCTTGCCGGGGATGCGGGTTCCTCATCTGCCTCCCTCTCCGCTACTAACGCAGCACTAACCACTTGATTGGTTGCCGCTAAGTACAGCAGCAACTTCTCTTGTTGCTTAGGTGCGACAAGAATTGGAGTGGAGGACAGGTATCCTTTCAAGTCTTGCAGCGCTGCCTCCGCTTCCGGAGTCCATTTCATAGGACCTGCCTTTTTCAAGATTTTGAAGAAAGGCAGGGCGCGTTCTGCAGACTTTGAAATGAATCTGCTAAGGGCGGCCACACAACCCGCAAGCCTCCGTACGTCCTTGACGCGTTTCGGGGCTTCGATCTGCTCGATAGCCTTGATCTTGTCGGGATTGGCTTCAATCCCCCTCTGAGATACGAAGAACCTGAGAAGCTTGCCGGAGGGAACTCCGAAGACGCACTTCTCGGGGTTCAACTTGAGCTGTATCTTGTGCAGATTCTCAAAGGTTTCTTCTAGGTCTTGAACTAGGGTAGTCTTGCTCTTGCTCTTGACCACTATGTCATACATGTAGGCTTCTACGTTCCTGTGTATCTGTGGCTCAAAAGCAGTGTGGACCACCCTTGCAAATGTTGAGCCCGCATTCTTCAGTCCAAAGGGCATACGTACGAAACAATACGTGCCCCATGGAGTAATGAATGCGGTCTTGTCTTCGTCTTTCTCAGCCATGAATATCTGGTGGTAACCTGAGTATGCATCGAGAAATGAGAGCAACTCACATCCAGCCGTGGAGTCTACAATCTGGTCAATGCGCGGCAAGGGAAATGGATCCTTGGGACATGCTTTATTCATATCGGTGAAGTTTATACAGAGTCTCCACTTCCCATTGGCTTTGCGCACGACAACTGGATTGGCCAGCCACGTGGGATGAAGTACACCTCTGACCAGGCCTGCTGCTTCCAACTTCTTGATCTCTTCGGCAATGAACTCTTGGCGCTCCACCGCTTGCTTCCTGACCTTCTGCTTGACGGGCCGCGCATGAGGACAAACAGCAAGCTTGTGCTCAATTACCTTCCTGGGAACGCCGGGGATGTCAGATGGTTGCCATGCAAACACATCGACATTCGCCCGCACGAAGGCAACGAGCGCGCTTTCCTATTTGGGGTCGAGTGTAGCATTGATGGTGAAGGTACCACCAGTGCCGTCCTCCGTGGCGGACTCCTTCTTGGTTGCCGGTGGAGCTGCCATTCCCTTCTTGCACTTGCCGGTGGAGCTCGATGGTGCGTCCTCGACGGCAGTGCAGCACTCCGAAGAGGTGCATTTGCCGGAGTGGGCCCCAGAGCTCTTGCCGGACTTGGTCTTGGTCTTCCCCCCGGGAGCTTCAGCGGCAAGTGTGTTGCTGTCTGCCGCTGCTGCAGCGTCCCGGTAGATCTTGTCGGCGCAGATAAGCGCATCCTTCTTGTCGCCAGGGACAGAGATGGCGCTTATTGGCCCTGGCATCTTGAGCATGTTGTACCCGTAGTGGGAGGCTGCCATGAACTTGGCGAGTGCAGGACGACCAAGTATCCCATTGTATGGCAATGGGATATCGGCAACGTCGAACGTGATCCTCTCTGTCCTGAAGTTAAGCTCTCCGCCAAAGGTCACCGGCAGCGTGATCTTCCCCTTCGGCTTGCTCCTTCCCGGGTTGATTCCTTGGAACGTCCCGGTTTCCTCGAGCTCGCTGTCGGGGATCTGCAACTTCTTGATCACAGCGGAGGAGATCAAGTTAAGGCCGGCCCCACCGTCAACCAACATCTTGGTGACCTTGAGGTTGCGGATAGTTGGTGAGACCAACATCGGCAAACACCCGACCGCTGCTGTGCGGTCAGGGTGGTCCTCAAGGTCGAAGATGGTGGGCGTGCCGGACCATTTCAGCAGCCTGCGTGATTCGATGGGTGGCTCAGCTGCATTCACTTCCCGCACCCATTGCTTGAGTTGGCGGTGGGAAGTGTGCAGAGAGGCACCTCCATCGACGCACAGAACTTCTGTGGCCTTCTGGAACTCCTGCTCGTTGTTATCTCCGTCATCCATATCCTCGTCATCGTCTTCGTCTTCATCCTTGTCGCGGCCCCGGGGAGGTCTGTCTCCTTGCCGCTGCTTGGCCTTGCCGCGGCGTCCTCCCCGGCCATTGAACGGCCGCTTCTTGCTGGGCTCTCCTCCGCCTCCTTGGGCCTTCTCCTTGTCGCGACGCTCGTATTCAGCCTTCTGTTGTTCTACGAGGTACTCTACCCTCTTGCGGTTCTGGAGATCGTGGCCCTTGGTGCGGTGGATCTTGGAGTACTGCTTGTTGGAGCCATCCTGCTTGTCGGCTGCCGCTACAGGGGTGGACTCCTTGCCGGAGCCGCCCGCCAGTGTCTTCTTGGCGGGAGCCTCCTTGCCGGACTGCTCGACAACCAGTACCTCCTTGTTCTTCTTATTCTTGTTCCGCCGCCGGTTTTTCCTTGCCAGGGCGGCATCCTCGCTGTCACTTCCTCCTGCACCGGTATCCTCTTCGGGGAGCCTCCTCCCTTCTTCAGCGCGGGCACATTTGTCAGCCAGAGCATAAAGCTCGCTGACGTCCCGGATCTTGGTCATCGCCATCTCCTCCCTCATCCGGTGGTTACGCACGTTCTGGTGGAACGCGCTGATAATCGCGGCAGGGTGGACATCGGGGATATTGTGCTGAACGCGGCTGAACCTTTGGATGTACTTGCGTAGGGACTCCCCCTCCTTCTGGGCAAGAATGTGGAGATCACTCTCCTGGCCGTGGGGTTTCTGGCCGCCCGTAAAGGCGCCGACAAACTGGTGGCATAAATCCGCCCATGAAGAGATGGAGTTCTCCGGCAAGTGCATAAGCCAAGACCTGACGTTTGGCTTAAGCACGAGTGGGAAGTAGTTGGCTAAAATCTTCTCGTCGCGTCCCCCGGCAGCCTGCACCGCAATGGTGTAGATGCTGAGGAACTCCGAGGGGTGTGTCTTGCCGTCGTACTTCTCGGGTACGTTGGGCTTAAAGGTCTTCATGCTGGGCCACTAGACTTGCCGTAGCTCTCGGGTGAACGCAGGGCAGCCTGCCGCGTACGGCAAGTCGCCTGGTTCACCGGGCGCGTGCATGTCGACAGCGGTCCCAGCGCGCTGGTCGGATTGTCTTCGGGCTTCTCGTCGACGCTTGATACGAGTTCGAGTGTCCTCTTGTCGCCTGTCGTCGAGGACTTGGCGCTGATCGCGGCGAGCCCGCGGATCCGACGACGCCGTGGAGTCGTCGTCGATGTTGATCCGGCGGGGCGGCGATTTCTGCTTCCGCGGCGGGGAGTGCACGGTAGTTGCACCCCCGGCGGTCTTGTCTCCATCGGCCTTCGCTTGGTCGACTTGCCGCGGCCGTGATGTTGCCGGTTGCTGCGGTGTGTCGTTGTTGGCGAAGGCGATGAGGCTCTGGATTGTCGCCCTCCAGTCTTTGGCCTTGTCCGCCGCCGGAGGGAAGTCGAGAAGTAGTTGAGCCCTAGCCAGCGCTTCTGCTGGAGAGGAGGGAAGCGGCGGCGAGCGGTGCGAAGAGCGAGATATGCTCGGACTTCTAACAGGGTTAGAAGGAGCAGGGTCTCGCCCCGGCGACCGCGCCTTGCTCGTGCCAGGATGCTGGCCTTGAGCGTCCCGCGACCCGCCGGTTTGGCCACGTCCCAGCAAGCGTATGGTACCTCCGGTACCACGTCGCTGCTGGTCCGGCACCTCCTGAGAAGGACGTGGCGCGTGCACGGACGCCGAGGTCTTGGAGTTCGCCCGGTCGTCCGTCTTGTCCTTGGACTTGGTGGCGCCGTGAGTTTCCCCACCGGCGTCCACCCTTCCGCCAGCGTCTCCTCCGCCAGCCGTCGGTTCTGGCGGCGGTGGGATCGACGCAGACGGGCCTCCGACCTCCGAAGCCTTCTCCTTCGGAGGCATGTTGATGTAGTCGATGAGGTTGATGAAGCTGGAGAAGTTGCTGAAGATTGCGCCCGCGCGAGCGCCGGATTAGGTTCGCACAACCTCGACGCCCCCTACCTGGCGCGCCAAAGGTGTCGGGGAAACTGACCGCCCGAGAACACCTATGGGACCGGAGCCCCTTCTACGTTGCGGTAAGGGAGCGGAGGGAGCACGGAGAGCAGATCGAGGAGCTCACGCGAGCAGTTTACCCAAGTTCAGGCTGCGATGTACGCGTAAAACCCTACTCCTACCTTGGTTGTATTGAGTTCTTGGGCTCGGGAGCTTGAAGATCTACAGTACTAGCTACACCGAGCGGGAGAGTGGTTTAGTTTCTGGGATCGAACCCCCTCTACGTTGTGCATGGGCCTCCTTTTATAGCTCAAAGGGGTCACCGACAGGTGCCAACGTAGAGGAGGGTAAAAACGTAAAACTGGTGGTGGTTGTAACAGTGCATGAACAGTGGATGAACAGTGGTCTTTACCTAACTCTGACGGTGGGGGACAAGGGCATTGAATGCCCGTCGCCGTCGCCCCCAAAAGCGTCCGTCCATGCTTCTCCGTTCGCCACGGCGATAGCCTCGTCACCGCGGCTCGCCACCGTGTACCCCAGGCTGCACAGCCATCTGCCACGTGCCCATGGAAGGGCCCCAGGGTGACGCGTGGCCAGATGAGCTGGAGCGCAGGCACACAGCGTAAGCTTCCCCCGGCAAGCACCTTGCCGGGGTCGCAATCTTGCCGGGCCCGGAAGCTTGTCACTCTCCGGGTCCTGCCGGGGCGCATGATGCACCATGATATACCTTCTTGAGGAGCCGTTCTTTTGCCTTCCTGGCAAGCCCCTCTTGCCAGGGTCTTGTGCTGGAATGATAACCTTGAGCCTGGTGCGGCCTTCCCGGCAAGCTCCTCTTGCCGGGGTCTCGTCTCTTAACTTGAATACTTTGTTCTTGAATGGCTTAAAAGAGTCTAGAGTGGGCTTTGGCTGGCGCGTGGTGAGCCAGACCATGGGACGCTGCTACTGCCCGTGCACAAGTCGGGATACTAAGGTACCCCTACTTTAGTACACCGACACCGCGTCTCTGCTCAAGAGATGTTTCAATGTCTCACTCCATGAGTTGTTCCCGAGTTGCTCGATCTTTCACAACATCAATTACTGCAGAGTTTCTTTCGTCGTCACCGTGTTGGACAAAGACCTCGAAAGCAAGGATGTCAAGATCAACATGAGGCAAGCAATCAACATTCATATGAAGGATAGTTGGATCGTGAAGATCGTGTTAGCCTTTTGTCCCTTTGTTTTCTTACCCTACGCTTGAATCTCGGGACGAGATTCTTGTTTGGTGGGGGTGTGTTGTCACATCCCCAGCTTCACCTTGCATTAGGATAACACTTGCTTGTTGCATCATGTTTAAATTTCTCAGAAACTTGAAATAGGGTTGTTGAAACCCTAGCACCAAGTGAACTCAACTAGGTTCAAATTAAAATATTTTTCAATGAACCCAAAATGCCTTTGGAAAAGTTCATCATTTTTGGATTGGTTAAAAACCTCTGCCAAAAATGTTGCACCTATTTCTAGGACCATTTTGGATTTTTGAATAACCCATATTGTATTTGAATTGGGGCATTTAAATACTTTTAATATCTTTAAATGCTCCAACAATTCTGAAAATAGTTAAGGGCCTCTGTAATAATTCATTTAATGCCCACAATTATTTTCAGGATTTATTAAAATGATTTGGGCTATAAACTAAATCAAAACAAATTAACAAAAATAGAAAAGAAAACAAATTAGAAAAGGTTAGAGACATACCTGGCGCTCACCTGGAAACCCACTGGCCGGCCTAGCACTGTGCTGGCCCAGTGCCAGTCATCCTCCTCCTCTCGCCAGAAGGACGAGGGCGTGTGCTCGGCGCCCGCAGCCACGCGCAGGCCACCTCATGCTTGCCGCCGACCGCCTCGAGTTAGCCTGGAGACGCCACGCACGCCGCCAGGCCCCTCTCAATCTCCCTCGATTCCTCTCCCCTCTCCTGGCTCTTCCTCCCCGCACCACCAAGCAAGCTCGTCGCCGCCGCTTGGCACCATCGCGGCCACAACCTCCCCCTCGCCTCTCCGACGAGCCCTCGAGCTCCGCCTCGCTGTCGCGCATCTCTAAGCCGAACCGCAGGACCCCGGACACCCTGAGGCCTCGTCTTCGAGATCGTCTTCTCCGCACAGCCGCCGGACGCCATCGACGAATTCGCCGCTTCCAGGTCGACCCCGAGCCCACTGAGCTACGCTCCGACCTCCAAGTGAGCCTCGCCGTCTTTCCCCTCCCTCCTGTTGCTTGCCCCCTTGCCGTAGCGCCGTTCCGGCCGTGACCGGACCTCCTCACCGCCGGTCATGATGCTGCCGTGGACAGAACTAGCAAAGCTCGTGTCTGACCCTTTCATCGTGCTCAGCACGTTCCCAGGAGGCCGTAGAGCCCCTTAGCTCACTCCTCCGTGCCCCGTAGCTCCTTTCCTACTCTGCTCGAACTCCCACCACCGCCGCGAGATTGTTTCCGGCGAGCTCCGGCCACCCCAGCACACATCGCCTACTCCATTGGATGCGGGCGAGTCCTAGCTCCACGTAGATGCCCTCCGTCGGCCATTTGGTCGCCGGAGGAGGGAACCCGAGCACCGCCGCCGCATTTGGCCTCGCCGGCGTCGAGCCATCGGCGGGACAAGCCCGTTTGACCTGTGGTTTGACTCCCCTGGATAAATGACATGTGGGGCCAACTCCTATTTAATTTTGGTTTAGTGCCAAAATTAATACTGACTCGTCTGTTAAGTAAATGAGTCACTGACATGTGGGACCCTCCAGGTTAATTAGGTTAATGTTAACTAAATTAGATTAGTTTAGTTAGACACTGACGTGTGGGACCGCACTGTCAGGTTTGACCCTAGCCGCCCCGTTGACTTGCTGACGTCAAACAGACGTCATGCTGACGCAGTAATGTTTTCTGGAATTTAAAATTAATCTTAAATGATTTATTTATTCCAGAAAATAGCCAAAACTTCTAAAAATCACAGAAAATAATCTATAACTCCAATGAAAATAATTTATATATGAAAAATGATCAGAAATATTCAAGGAATCTATTTATGTCATTTTCATGCATGTTTGAACAAGTTAAACCTGCTGATCATGTCAAATCAATTAAATGACATTTAAATAATCACATATGGAGTTTGAATTTGAACCTTTGGTTCAAACCAACTTCATTTAATATGGTTGCTAGTTGCATGAGCCCAATCAACAACATATTGCCATGTCATGATCATGCATCATATTGTCGCATTGCATTGATTGTTCTCTTTCCCTGTTTGCCGGTTTTGTTCCCCCTTAGTGGACGTAGCTCTGACGATGAGATCGATGACACCGATGAAGAGTTTTATCATCTTCAGAAGAGCTAGGCAAGCAAAACCCCATTGAGCATTCCGATACAATCCCACTCTCTCGCTCTTGCTCTCTTTTACTGCATTAGGACAACAACGCTTCAGCTGTTACCTGCTGCGGTAGTTGAACCCCTTCCACTGCATGACCTGTCATTGCCACAGTAAATAGTTGAGACCCACTAGTATGAGTAGGAGTTGTTTGAGCCATGTTGTGCCTACTCATTCATGCTTTTTGGTTATGCCTGCTATTGCTTAGAGTTGTGTCAGGTCTGATTCATCGGGGTTGAATTGGAATGTGGTGAACATGTCCTACCGTTGAGAGCTAAGTGTGTGAACACGATATTGTAAAGGTAGCGATGAGAGGCCATGTAGGAGTACATGGTGGGTTGTCACATTGCAGCCGTCCTCAGGAACTGAGTTCTGTGTTTGTGATCCATGAATCAGCTACTACCACACATTGGGCCTTGAAATATGACCCCGCTCGACTTATTGACTGCCCATGTCCTCTGTCCAGGAGTTGCAACTAGTTTCTGGTGTTTGTAGTTTACTGGAGGTCGCGCGCAGCGCTGACCCTCTGGGTGGGCTGTGACGCGGCAGGTACGTGGCCGGGTGTACCGAGCGCCCGTTTGGTGACTCAGGAACCCTGTACACATCGTTTGGGGCCGTGAGCGACACCCAGCCGGATCTCCCCACGGATGGAACCCAAATAGGCGATAAACCTGGACTAGAGACTTGAGTGGTTGGTTAGGTCGTGGTCTACACCCACGTCGGCTTTCGCTTGAAGTCTGTCACGCACATGTCGTGTGCAGACGCTAAGTGGTGGAAACATGTGTGAAGAAGTACACCCCTGCAGGGTTATATATGATCTATTCGAATAGCCGTGTCCGCGGTAATGGACTTCTGGGTTACCCGTACAGTTCATAGACAAGTGAAAGTGGATACTCTAAAACACGCAAGATAAGCATGAGTGCTATGGATGGCCTTCTCGTAGGGAGACGGGAGCGAATCCATAGTGGTGTATTGATTGGTGAATATGTGGACTCGTGTGCGCCACCTCAAAAGAGTTACTTGCAGTCGTAGTTCAGGATATCCACCGAGTTAAAGCTGGCTTGCTGCAGTCAAACTCCACCACCCCCTTTGTTGATATTGTTGCATATGTAGCTAGTTCTGATGTAAGTCTTACTGAGTACCTTTGTACTCACGTTTGCTTAATTTATGTTTTTGCAGAGAGACTCCAGTCTCACTAGTGGTTCCGCGTGGACTTCGACGTTTAGCTTGTTACCTCAGCTACGATCTTGCACCCTTGGGAGGGTCTTGTAGATAGTCAGGCTTCTCAGCCTTTTTCATTTGTAGTTGTCTGTACTCAGACATGTTATGCTTCCGTTGCCTATATGCTCTGTATGTTGGGTCATGTGACGTCTGTTTGTAATAAATGTTATGATGGCTCTTCTGGGCCTTATCTATATGAGTTGTTGAGTTATGTTGTGATGCCATGTTGTACAGCACATACGTGCATGTTATGCGTACGTGTAATGTGTATTGCTATGTGTGGGATCTGACACCTAGTTGTTTACCCTTGGAAGCCTATCTTATAGGGAAATGTCTCCTAGTGCTTCCACTAAGCCTTGGTAGCTTGCTACTGCTCCGGAATACATAGGCTGGCCGGCATGTGTCCTACTTCGTTCCTGTGTCTGTCCCTTAGGGGAAATGTCACGCGTTGTTCCTTTAAGTCCTTGTAGCTTGCTACGACTTGGGTTCATACGTTGATGACCGACATGTCCGTTGCTGGGTCATGTATGCCTGTCTCTGTAATTTAGTTCCACTTTTCGTTTATAACTAGTCATGTCGGCCCGGGTTCTCTGTCATATGGATGCTAGCGACACTATCATATACGTGTGCCAAAATGCGCAAACGGTCCCGGGCCAGGTAAGGTGGCACCCGTGGGGATACCGTGCGTGAGGCCGCAAAGTGATATGATATGTTACAGGCTAGACCTGTGTGACTTAGGATCGGGGTCCTGACATAGGGTTAAAGTTTTTGCTAACTATAACATTAGGATATCGTGATCACATCCACCCGGAGATTTGTATTATCCCTTTTTCTTGAATTGAGGGCCAAGATCTGCTTCACATTTTTCACTGATCGTAGGATCCTCATATCGAGGGCACCATGTGTCATCACTTGTAGATCCCTCGCTCCATTTGTTTTTTTCAATGCTGATGTAGCCTTTGCTATTCCCCGCTGTTGTAGCCCTCCATTGCGTGCATGCATGACGCCTAGTATGTCTAGGGTGTTTCTCTTGTCCGAACTCATACGAGCAGCGTGTAATTGGTTCAGTATATGTATCTGTATGTCTTAAATGACTACTACTTTGCACACATTACACCTTTCTCATTGTTCTGATTACATCATGAATGACTCCGTACACTTGCTCCACTCCTTTCTAAACTACCCCATGTTGCATTTAATCAGGATGGATAGAACTGTTGATCGTGGTCGTGGTGGCGATAATCCACCACCGCCCGAAAACATGGTTGTAATGATACATCAGTTCACCTGAATCGCCAGTTCATGAAAGGAGTCATGGCTCAGTTCCCGCGTCCCAATATGAATCAACAGCCATCCCAAGTAACACCGCAAGACTTTGCGCGTGTCAACCCTGATATCTACCGCAGCTCAACTCAGCCCCTTGATGCTGATGATTGGCTTCCTGACATCACTTTCAAGTTGGAATCTACTTATGTAGCCCCTGCCAACTTTTTCACCTTCGTGGCGTGGTACTTGAAAGGTCCCGCTGCTCAATGGTGGGACGGCCACATGCATTCCTTACCTGTTGGAACCGTCATCACTTGGCCGGAATTCCAAGATGCATTCTGTGGGCTAATGTCGAACCACCATGGTTAGTCACAACGCCCCAATTGGAATTGAAGTCTTGGAATTCCATGTTTTCTTCATTACTTTGAAGTCTTCCAATATTGACCTCATTCTAGGAATGGAATGGCTGAAAACACATACATCTTCTATCATTTGCGCCACTAAGACCGTCCATCTACTGCATACTTCAAGTGAGATAGTAAGTTACCATGCTCAACTTGTTCGTAATGCCGAAGTACGGATTTATTCCCTGAATGCGTTAAACGCTTCTCCTCTTGTGATAATTGTAAACGTTCCAGTTGTTTGTGGATTCCAGGGTGTCCTTGAAGAAGAACTACCCATTCCATGACCTTGAAATTGCTACAGTTAAGTTTGCACTGAAGTTGTGGCAACATTTCCTTTTTGGTAATTGTTGGCGTCAAAACTGGCGGATCTCGGGTAGGGGGTACTGAACTGTGTGTCTGAGGATAGATGGTAAAAGAGGGGAAACAAGGACACGATGCTTACCCAGGTTCAAGCCCTCTTGATGGAGGTAATACCCTACTTCCTGCTAGATTGATCTTGATGAATGTGAAGATTACAAGAGTGGATCTACCACAAGATTGTAATGGTTAAACTCTATGGGTCTAGCCTATGGTAATTGTGATTCTGCCCCTACAGACTAATCCCTCCAGTTTATGTATGCACCGGAGGGACCTAGGGTTGTACATAATCATATTGCAGAGGAAGGAAACATTACACCCGGACTTTAAACTTGTCATTCTACACATATAGGATTCCTATCCGGATGAGAGGGATAATCTTCAGCGGTGATCTTCATGGCCCACCAGTCCGGCCCATAATGAGTAATCTTGCCACCTAAGGAACTTCTACGGTGGCGCGGTGGTTGATGACGAAGCGAGGCATTAATCCTTTAGGCCATGACAAAGTAGAACTCTTAGTGACAGCACCAATGTTGGTGTCAAAACCGGCAGATCTCGCATAGGGGGTCCCGAACTATGCGTCTGAGGATCAATGGTAACAGGAGACTGGGGACACTATGTTTACCCAGGTTCAGGCCCTCTCGATCGAGGTACTACCCTACTTCCTTCTTGATTGATCTTGATGAATATGGGTTACAAGAGTTGATCTACCTTGAGATCGCAATGGCTAAACCCTAAAAGTCTAGCCTATGATTCTGTTGTCTCTACGGACTAAGCCCTTCGGTTTATATATCTACCGGAGGGACCTAGGGTTTGTATATGATCACCTTGCCGAGGAAGGAAGGTATTACACCCAGAATCTAAACTTTCTATTTTACACATATGGGAGTCCTATCCAGATACGGGAGATAGTCTTCATGGATAATCTTCGTGTCCCACCAGTCCGGCCCATAATGAACGATCTGGCCACCTGAGGACCCCTTAATCTAGGACTCCCTCAGTAGCCCTTGAACAAGTCTTTGATGACGACGAGTTTGGTTTGCGCACTGTCTTTTGCGTTGTAAGGTGGGTTCCTCCTTCTGAACATATTGAAGCAATATTCCCTACAAAAAGGTACTATGTCCGGCTCTACATGGTTAGTACAACCCTTAGTCTCGAAGGCAAGGTATCGAAAAACGAATACTATGTCTTTACTGACAACTTTTTCGTGAATCGTCATATATGTCCCTTTAATATATCAAACTGTTTTCTTGGCTCTAGTTTTGCGTTTTGAGGTATAGCCCCATTGGCACATCTTGTCAATGCAGAGATTATGTCCGCTTATTACGAGATCCTTATCAATGTGATGTGAGCATCTTAACCGCGCCTTACGCACGACCTTGTTGGGAACCGGCGAGGTTTATGACTGGAGTGGGGGGCCGTTAACATTCACCGCTTATAAAAGGACTCAAATATTTCCCATTATCCCCACGCTTTTCTCAAGCCCTAGCTCTCCAATTTCCTCGGCCCCAAGCGCCCACATCTCTTGCGCCCTCAATTCTCAACTCCTCCACCACCGCCGCCCTTCTCAGCAATGGTTGGTTCTAGTTCCAAAGGCAAGTGGGAGGCATCCATAGTCACGGAGAAGACCGTGAAGAGCCTCCGGAGCACGGGCTATATCACCGACGATGTGGCGCACCGAATCCCCGAGAAGGACCAAGTGATTCCTGCCCCTAAGGCGGATGAGAGGGTTGTATTCCTCTCGCACTTTATCCGGGGGCTGGGATTTCCTCTCAACCCCTTTGTACGGGGCCTCTTGTTTTTCTATGGGCTAGATTTCCTTGATCTATCCCCGAATGCAATTCTCCACATATCCGCTTTCGTAGTGGTATGTGAGGCATTCCTCCGCGTCCCCCCACACTTCGGTCTATGCCTCAAAACCTTCAATTTGAAGCCGAATGTGGTCGACGGAAGCATGCAGTGTGCGGGGGCGCCATGATAAGAAAACTCCCAAACACCACCTGTCCAAAGGGGGAATTCGTGGAGACAAACAAAATTTTGCATCAGGAGTGGTTTTATATCATTCAGCCTCGCGACACCAAGTGGGTGGCAGCTCCCACATTTAGATTTGGATACCCGGAGAGGCTAACCTCCTGGACCAACAAGAGTTTGGATTGGGGGTCTCAGGCGGAGGTACTGGCGCTCCAAAGCCGCATCTCTGGTGTGATGTCCAAGGGCACCCAACTCACAAACGTGGTTCAGGTAATGCTCGCCCGTCTCGTCCTTCCCTGCTAACGTCGGGACTCCTATCTATGGGAGTTCAATCCGGAAGGGTCCCCGCCCTTGAAGCACCTCTTCGGCACTACACACGAAGACATCTGGAAGAAGCTCTTCAAGACCCAGAATGGGTGGCCGGCGGAGACTGAGGACAGGGGCTTCAGTACTACCCTTACTGCATCAGAGGTAAATAAGATTTCTGCCAAATACATACTCCATCCATGCTTTAATTATAATAGGAGTTAGAGTTTTTGCATTCTATCCATGCCTGGATGGAAAAGGTAGAGCAGATCAAGTGTTCGGCTCCCCTACCAGAGGACTCAGCGACGCCTCGGGTGACGGCGATGTTGGTCCCGGTGCCATACAAGGGGCCGAAGAAGAAGACCAAGAAGAAGGGCAAGGAGGTCAAGAGCGACCCCTGCCCTGCAGGCCCCGCCTCTCTTCGGAAGAAGGAGAAGAGGAAGAGGAGGAAGAAGATTACTTCCCCATCATGACAAAGGGGAGGAAAAGAGAGGCCCCTGCTGACGCAGGCAAGGCTGTGCCCAGGAAGAAGCTGAATCTTCCCAATAGTTCGGACTCATCGCCCGAACACAGCTATCGAGTTCAGTCTAGGTTCAAGCCTCTGGCTGAATTGTAAGTACTTCAACTGATTATGTTCGAATAATTTTTCCTTTTCAGCTTTTAATGTTTATTCTACTTTTGTAAAGCTCTCTGCACGACAACCCCGAGGCTTCATTGTCATCAAAGAATTCTCTGGCGACGGAGTTGATGGATAGCGGTACGCGTCCACGGGGTTCGTCGCCTACAGTAGGGGATACAGAGGTATCCTCTCTACTAACTCCCCTTGTTCCAGCAGGTGGGAGTGGAGCGGACGAAAGGGCGGCCGAGATTAATCCCTCAGCCACTGTCGACCAAGGGGGGTGATCCCCATTGTGATCGAAGACAGTGGGGCCAAGCAATCCAGGCCCCCGCCGAACACAGTTCCGAAGTCCAATGCGGCTCCGAAATCAAGAGATCAGCCCCCCGTGATGGGGGGAGAAACTTCTCCTACGGTGCCTGTCGTCAATCCGGAGGCACCGAACACTCTAGAGGGAGCATTGCAAAGTGCTTCCATTGTAGAGGAACACCGCACTCTGATGATTGCGGTCATGGAGAAAATTCAGTTCGTCAAAGGCGGACAGAACGAAGCCTTCAACCGCCTACTAACAGGCTTTGAGGTATGCGATGTAATGTTCTTTAAAGATAACTTTTTTTATTTTAGATATATATATATATATAGACAGTAGGCCCTGATGCTTTGTTTGATTCTGAACAGAATCAGACGAAGTATCCATGTTATAACATATGATAGAGCTGAACTGTGTACTTTGTGTTTGAACAGGCTTCTTTAGTAGCGGCATCTGCCCAAGCCGCAGAAGTTTCCGAGTTAAATCGGAAGCTTAAAATAGATGATGAAGATCTTAACCGCGTTAACAAGCATTTCGATGAAATGCAAGGTATGTGGTTTTAGGAAATTGAAATTTGAACACATTATATGTGTGAACGTGAACTAAGTTGTGTTATGTGTTCTTGTGAAACAGTTGACGCAGATACGGTCGAGGCCCTGAAGGGCGAGCATCTGACAGCCAAGGAGGAGGCCGGAGCAAGCAAGGTAGCCGCTAATAAAGAGGCTGCTAACCTTGAGGCCGAGAAGGCCCTGCGTCAACAGCACGAGGCTCGGGTGACCGAAGTCGAGGTCGAGCTGCAAGATGCCATTCGCAAATGCGATGCATTGGAGCAGACGAATTTGGACCAAGCATCCGAACTTACTGCGACAGTTAATGCTGCCAAGGAGGCCTGGACTGAATCACGTAGTGCTGAGGAGGAGATTAAACAAGCGCGTCAAATAGCAGCTGGTATGGCTTTTTCTCTGGGAGACCATTTTCGGAGGTCAGAGGTATCTTGGGCTGACACGATTGTGGAGTTCTCCAGGTGTGTTTGCGGATCTCCAGAGGAGCATCGCTGATGCCGCCTAATACTTTCGAGCCCAGTAGGGGAACATCACGGGGAAGCTGTTTTGGTCGTAGTTCCTTGCACCAAACCATCCGGTGCCCCTTAATGACCAAATGAAGCAGATGGTCGAGCTGCAGAACATAGCGAGTTCGGCCATGAAGGACTTGATAGTCCGGCTATGGCCCGTCGATCCAATCCCAAGTAGGTACTTCGTATTGGTGACAAAGCTTGTGGAAGCGAGTCCGTGGATCGACGCTATTAAGCGCTCGTCCTGCATAGAGGGTGCTCAGATGGCCTTTGCCCACGTGAAGGTGCATTGGGCGAAGACGAAGGCCACAGAGATAGCAACTGCTGGCCCTCCCGAAGACAAGGATCATCATAAGCCCGAAAGGTACTTTGACGACGTCCTAGAAGGAGACCGCCTTGTAGAGGGCCAGTGCTCAAAGGATATAATCTTTGAGTGATTGTATTCGGGTTGTAAGGACTAAGCCTATGTGCCGATGTATATAAATGTTGCGCTTCTAAATTTATGAGCGACTGTTTCCTCCTGTGCGGCTATTTATTTAAATTTGAAAGTTTCTAGTCGTCGGCTTTAGCCCCCGTGTAAATATTATCGGGGTGTTTGGTAACACACATGAACACTCTTTATCCAACGTCTTGGTCCGTATAGGAGGTGTGTGTAGAGAGAACCTGGCAATCAGACTATGCGGCTTTATTGCTTTCACTTGGCCATAGGAGCTTGATTAGTGAGGCTAAGTACTAGCCCCTGGTGCGTACAAGGCTTTCCAAACTATCATGCCTGTTTGACGCGGCTGGGCAAAGACCAACCCCTCGTATAACACGGAGTGGATCGCTATCAATCGTAGTGTAACACTATGTCGCTGAATCGCTTGACAATCTCTCGCCTCATCATGACAGTCAGTTTTCGGCGTTCTCTAGTAAGGTACTTAACGAGACAAACCAGAAGTACAATTGCAGTAGTTCTCCCTTTACTACCTTAGCTGAACAATGCGGAACGTAAGCTGGCAAGCACAAGAGCCGGGCAACCCAACTATAGACCAAAGACATGATTCGGAGCCAATGCATATAATGCAATATCCGAGATGCCGAACAGTTCCCTATAGGTGTTCGGACTTTTTTGGGGGCGCGCCAGGCTGAGTACAACCCCTGGTGTTAAGTCCATGTATTAAGGCATGTGCGGTGATCTGACTTGGGGGTGGAGAATACAGGTGGTAAAAATAGAAAAAACTACAAGCAAATTGGAACCAAACAACTTCTTTTATATCCCGTTTGATATGGCGAGCCGTGAGGTTACAGATAATGCCGATAACAGCCTCGGGCATTTCACATGCCAAAAAGTAAAAGAAATAAAAGAGAAAGAGGGTTTACACAGAGCCTGAATCTAAAAAAAGAAATTTCAACATGTGGCCCTGCTGCACGTCTGCGTCTTTTTCTCCTTGGTAATATGTCCTTGAGAAGGAGAATTATGATGGTCGCCTGTAAAAAATAAAAGGAAAAAAGCAGGATTCGAGAAAAGAATATCCTATACGGCCGTAAACAATGTAGGTTCTTCTGAAAAAGAAGATGTATTTTAGAGTCCGAATAGGGTCTAGCCGAACTATGGACTATTTATATGTTGTGTGCCCACAGCGCTGCCCAAGGTATTTTAAGGGCATAATTGTGTGTGCGAGGTACGTATGCTACCACCTTATGGGGCAGTCGACACGGGCGCAACTGCTAATCGAGCTCAGGTTCTGCTGAGCTGCCGTATTGTAGTGCAGACCGAACATGTTTGGCCGTGTCTGTGGTGTGGACGACTGATGAATTATTCAGCCTAAATAAGCCGCTTGGAACCTCGGCCGCCCGGGCTGCAGTGTCTTCCTCGGTACGGAGGGATTGTTCCATGTTTCCACTGACCGTGTTGACGCTGCGTGGTCCAGGCATTTTGAGCTTTAAGTAGGCATATTGCGGGACTGCGTTAAAGCGGGGGATGGCCGTTCTTCTGAGTAGTGCATGATACCCACTTCAGAATGGAGCGATGTCGAAGATTAACTCTTCACTTCAAAAGTTGTCGAGGGAGCCAAATACAACTTCTAATGTTAATGAGCCCGTGCAGCGGGCTTCTATGCCTAGTATCACTCCTTTAAAGGTAGTGCTGCTGGGCTTAATTCTTGACGGGTCTATCCCCATCTTGTGGATAGTGTCTTGGTATATCAGATTGAGACTGTTGCCGCCGTCCATAAGGACTCGAGTAAGGTGATATCCATCAATTATGGGGTCAAGCACTATCGCCGCCGAACCTCCGTGACGGATACTGGTTGGATGATCCCTACGTTCCAACGTGATCGGACAAGCCGACCATGGGTTGAACTTGGGGGCGACAGGCTCGACGGCGTATACGTCGCGGAGTGCACGCTTGCGCTCCCTTTTGGGTATATGGGTGACGTAGATCATGTTCACGGTTTTCACCTCCGGCGGAAATTTCTTCTGCCCCCCCTGTGTTCGGCTGGCGAGGTTCATCCTCGTCTTCACTTTGAGGTCCTTTCCCCTTGTGTTCGGCTTTTAGCTTGCCGGCGTGCTTAAAGACCCAACAGTCACGGTTGGTATGATTTGAAGGTTTGTCAGGGCTGCCATGGATCTGGCAGGGCCTGTCTAGTATTTTTTCCAAGCTGGATGGACTATCTCTGTTGCCTTTAAATGGCTTCTTCCATTGACCGGGCCTGGAGCCACTGATTCCGGCATTTACCACCGTGTCATTTGTGCTTCCATTATTGTTTCAACACTTATTTTTATTGCGCTATGGCTTGCGATTGCCATCCTTGTCTTCAGATGTGTCAGGGTCGCTGGTGTTGTTGTTGTTACGAGCTAGCCAGCTGTCCTCTCCCGCACAAAAGCGGGTAATGAGTGTAGTTAGGGCTGCCATCGTTCTCGGCTTCTCTTGGTCGAGGTGTCTAGCCAGCCATTCATCCCGGACAGTGTGTTTAAATACCGCTAAGGCCTCGGCGTCCGTACAATCTACAATTTGGTTCTTTTTAGGTAAGAATCGATTCCAAAGCTTGTGGGTTGACTCCCCAGGTTGCTGGATTATATGGCTTAAGTCATCAGCATTCAGGGGCTGGACGTAAGTCCGCTGAAAGTTAGCCCGAAAAGCATCCTCAAGGTCTTCCCAACTTCCAATAGAGCTCTCTGGGAGGCTGTTTAACCAGTGCTAAGCTGGTCCTTTCATCTTGAGAGGTAAATATTTGATAGCGTGGAGATCGTCTCCGCGAGCCATGTGTATGTGAAGAATAAAGTCTTCTATCCATACAGCGGGATCCATTGTTCCATCGTACACCTTGATGTTTATGGGTTTAAACACTTCTAGAAATTCATGATCCATCACCTCATCGGTGAAGCACAGGGGGTGAGAGGCACCCCTGTGTCTTGCGATATCATGGCGTAATTCGGACGGCGTTAGTGTTTGGTGCTGGGTCCGAACTGGAATGTGACCGGTTTGTTTGGCTTGATAGTCGTCGTTCTATGTGTGGGTACGTTCCCTAGGGCTGTAGATTGACCTGGTCTGGCAAGTCTTCTTATTCAGGTCCTGACGTAGGTCATACTTATGGCCCTGAGCCATTGTATCCTTTCCTTTACGCTGAGGAGGTGCGGGTTTGTGTACGGCATTGCTGGACGCTTTGTCCCGTTCTCGGGGTGGTCGGTCTGGTTGATCCGACTGATCATGTTTTAGCGGAATTGGCGCTGGGGCCTCATTGTCGAATTTGGGCAGTAGCTTGCGTTTGGGATAGCTCTTTATTTTGCCTCTATAGCTTTATCGTTCTTCAGCGTCTAGCACTTCATTCCATCTTTCATTGAGTGTGTCCTATTTGGCTCTAAGCCATTGCTGCTGCTTCGTCAGGCTCCTTGCGGTGGCAATGAGCTGTAGTTGAAAACGCTTATGTTCGAGCGGTTTGTCAGGACCCCGATCCTAAGTCACACCGATCTAGCTGTAACACGTCATATCACTTTGCGGCCTCACGCACGGTAACCCCACGGGTGCCACCTTACCTGGCCCGGGACCGTTTGCGCATTTTGGCACACGTATATGACAGTGTCGCTAGCATCCATATGACAGAGAACCCGGGCCGACATGGCTAGTTATAAACCAAAAGTGGCACTAAATTACAGAGACAGGCATCCATGGCCCAGCAACGAACGTGTCGGTCATCAACGTATGAACCCAAGTCGTAGCAAGCTACATGGACTTAAAGGATCAACGCGTGACATTTCCCCTAAGGGACAGACACAGGAACGAAGAAGGACACATGCCGGCCAGCCTACGTGTTCCGAGCAGTAGCAAGCTACCAAGGCTCATTGGAGACACTAGGAGGCATTTCCCTGTAAGATAGGCTACCAAAGGAAAACAACTAGGTGTCGGATCCCACACATATCAAGCATTTCAATCATACACGCAATATGCTCAATATGTGCAAATACAACATTGCATCACAACAGAACTCTATGACTCAAGTACTTTATTTAAAAGGCTCCAAGAGCCATACATAACATATTCATACAGGTAGGGGTCACATGACCCAACATTCAAGTCATACAGTCATACAAGCACAAGCGGAAGCTACATGTCTGAGTACAGACAACTTAGAAAATAAAACAGGCTTGGTGTAGCCTGACTATCTACAAGGCCCTTCACAAGCTCCAGATCACCGTCTGGGTGTCAAGCTACTCGTCGACGTCAACGACTATGTAGAACCCATCAGCAGGGGCAGGGTTCTCCTCTGCAACAGTTATTAAGCAAACATGAGTACAAAGGTACTCAGCAAGTCTTACCACAGAACCTATCATACATGCAACATTATCAAAGGGGGGTAGTGGAGTTTATAGCAGAATGCCAGCTTTGACCTTGGCTAACCTATACTACAACTCTCAACAGATTGCAAGATGTTATCACGAACACGAGTCCTCTACTCACCACATCAATACACTACCGAGGATCCTCTTTCGTCATCCTACGGAAGGGCCATCCACGGTACTCACGCTTATCTTGAGGCTTTTAGTTGTATCCATCAACTTGTCTATGAACTGTAAGAGTAACCAAGTAGTTCGTACCACGAACAACGGCTATTCGAATAGATTGATAACCCTGCAGGGGTGTACTTCTTCACACACGCTTTCACCACTTATCGCCGTTTACTCGGCGTGTACTCGGCAACCTTCAAGCGGAAGCCCAGCGAGGGTGTCGGCCACGACCTGACTAACTACTCAAGTCTCTCATCTAGGTTTATCGCCTATTTGGGTTCCATCCGTGGGGAGATCCGGCCAGGGTGTCGCTCACGGCCCCAAATGATGTGTACAGGGTTCCCGAGTCACCAAACGGGCAACCGGTACACCGTGCCACGTACCTGTCGCATCACAACCCACCCCGAGGGTCAGCGTTGTGCATGACCTCCAGTAAGCTATAAACACCAGAAACTAATTGCAACTCCTGGACAGAGATCAAAGGTAATTAATAAGACGAGAGGGTCAATTAAGGATCCCAATGCGTGGTAGTAGCTGTAACTTGAACCACACATACAGATCTCAGGTCCTATGGACGATTCCAATGAAACAACCCACCATGAACTCCTACATGGCCTTTCATCGATACCTTTACCAAGCGTATTCCACACTTCCTTCTCTTTATCGGTAAGATCATTTCACTCTGATCCATCACCCAGATGAATCAGACCAGACACAACTCTAAGCATAGCAGGCAACATAAACAAATAGCATGGTGGATCACACATCACATGGCTCAATCAACTCCTACACATGCTAGTGGGTTTCAACTATTTACTGTGGCAATGACAGGTCATGCACGTGAATAGGCTTCAACTACCGCAGCAAGTAGCAGTTCACGCGCTGTTGCCTTAATGCAGTAAAAGAGAGCAGGAGCGAGAAGATTGGGTTTGTATCGGAATGATCAATGATTGCTTGCCTGACAAGGCAGTTGTCGGGTACTGCTCTTCAACTGGATACGCAGCAGTATCCTCGGGAGCAGGACCTAACACAGGGAATACCGACGATACAATCATTAACAAACAAATGCAACAATATGATGCATGTTTATGACATGGCAAGATGCATGTGTGTTGGCTAATGCAACTAAAACCAGAAGGGTTTGAACCTATTTGAATCAAGATTCAAATTGAAGTTCAAACTATTATTTAAATAAGCGCATAATAATGTTTTTGATGTATACAGCAAGTTAACTTGTTCAAACATGCATGAAACTAGTGCCATTGGAAAGATTGGATTTTTCTGATCATTTTTCATATATAAATCTTTTCCATCTGAGCTAAGGTTGATTTTATATGATTTTTAGAAGTTTTGGGTATTTTCTGGAATTTCCTGAATTATTTTAAATCTAAAAATACCAGAAAATCCTTTACTGCGTCAGCATGACATCATGCTGACGTCAGCCAGTCAACAGGGCCAGTCCAAGTCAAACCTGACTGGTGGGTCCCTCATGTCAGTGTCTCAGGAGTTAATTCCGGTCATAACCAGGGTTGACTGGGTTTGACTAACAACGGGGGCCCACTGTCAGTGACTGTGGTGATTAAACTAATTACGGTTAGTTCCTAATCAACAGGCCACGTCCGCCCGCCGGAGTTTGGCCGGCGGCGACCATTTCGCACGGCGGTGACTCGTCGGAATCCCTATTCCGGCAGCCATTTGCCGCGCGGATGGGCTCGTTGTGCTCCTGGTGATGCACCGCATCCAACGTTGCCACTGGTTGGACGAGGGGTCGCCGGAGTCGACGGCAACGAGCTCGTCCGTGGCGGTGCTCGCACGCAGTTGGTCGGGATGGAGTTGTAGTGCACGGGAGGAGGAGCTAAAGCTTGCTTTAGCTTGCTGGTGACCTACTGAAGCTAATGGCGTGCTCAGCCACGAGGTACGGTGCCTATGGCCATGGCGGTGAGTTGGCCGGCGGCGGTGATCGTCGGTCAGCAAAGGGGGCGGCGGCTACAAGGCATAAACGGGCCCGTGGAGAGGGGGGTTCGAAGCGTGAGCTCACAGCGGTCGCAGAGGGCGTCGAAGTGAGCTCGGGGACGGCCGGACGACGGCGTACGGGCGGCGGCGATCTCCGGTGCCGGAGGTTGAAGACGACGGCAAGGAGGACGTTGCGGAGCTCCTGGCGTCGTGTGCGTCGGTGGGGAGATTCGGGGCGATGCGGCGGAGCTAGTGGTGCTTCGGGGAGGCGAGGGTGTGGCGTAGAGCGCGGTGTCAGCGGTCGTCGGCGACGAGCTCGCTCGGGGAGCTCGGCGGAGGGAAGAGAGGAGGGGGAGAGACACGGGGGAGAGGGGGAAACGGTCGAGGGGGCTTCGTGGCGTCGTCTAGTCCGTCCAGAGGGCCGAGGGGCCAGCCAGGCAGGCAGGAGGTGGCCGGCGCATCGGCGGCGCTCGCCACCGAGCTGCTTCGTGCGCTGGCGCGGCGAAGAAGACGGGGATGCCCCTGGTGGGCCGGGCCGGCTGGGCCAGCAGGTAAGTGGGCTCAGGTAAGTGTTCTTCCTATTTTTCTTTTCCTATTTCTTTCTGTTTTATTTCTTTTGCAGCTTTGTTCAATTAATAAAAATGCCTAAACATTTTTATAACTCATGACACTTGTCATACCTACTGTATATAATATGAACAGTAAGAAACATTATAGTTCATGATTATTTGAGCATTTAAAATATTTTATAGCATTTAAATGCCCAAATTCAAATACCATATGATTTAATCCAAAGCCCTAGGTTGTCCTAGAAAATTGTGCACCATTTTTGGCAGAGGTTTAAGACCAAGGCAGAAATGATGAACATTTTGAAGGGCATTTTGGGTACATTGGAAAATATTTTAGCAAACCCTAGTTGTTAGGGGAGGGGTGCTGGGGTTTCTGTTAATCCCATTTCAAGTTTCTTTGAAAGTAAACATGATGCACACTCTAGTTAGGTCCTAATGCAAGTGCTAGCTAGGGATGTGACTACTCACCCCCACTTAAAAGAATCGCGTCCCGAGATTCGGGTTCCTCCGGAAAGAGGGTGGGGTACTCAAGTCGAAGACGATCCTCCCTTTCCCAAGTGGCTTCACTCTCGGAATGATGTGACCATTGAACCTTGTGAAACTTGATATTGTGGCGTCGAGTGGTGCGCTCAGTTTGATCAAGAATACGAACGGGGTATTCTCGATATGTGAGATTGTCTTGGTGATCAAGATTTTCGTGGTCCACTCCGCGGATAGGATCCGAGAAGCAACGCCTGAGTTGAGAAACGTGGAAAACATCATGAACTCTAGAAAGGTGCGGAGGTAGTTCCAATTGGTAGGAAACTTCTCCTCGTTTGGCAAGAATGCAAAAAGGACCGATGAAACGAGGGGCCAATTTGCCTTTGATACCGAAGCGATGGGTTCCCTTAAGAGGAGTAACCCGAAGGTAAGCCTTATCGCCGACTTCAAAAGTCACAGCCTTATGATGACTATCCTATTGGCTCTTTTGGCGAGACTGGGCTGTTTTCAATCTCTCACGAACGATGCGAACTTGTTCCTCTGCTTCCTGGATCATATCCGGGCCAAAGAATTGTCTTTCCCCGGTCTCTGACCAGTTAAGAGGTGTTCGACACCTTCGTCCATATAGAACTTCGAAGGGAGCTTTGCTCAAACTGGCTTGATAACTATTGTTATAAGCGAATTCGGCAAATGGAAGACATTTTTCCCATTCCATACCGAAAGAAATGACAGAGGCTCGAAGCATGTCTTCCAGAATTTGATTGACTCGTTCCACTTGACCACTTGATTGCGGATGGAAGGCAGTACTGAAGGAGAGATGAGTTCCCATAGCATTCTGGAAACTTTCCCAAAATCGTGAAGTGAAAAGACTTCCATGGTCCGAGTTAATCTCCAACGGTACACCATGAAGTGATACTATTCGAGAGATATATAAGTCTGCTAGCTGGCTAGCGGTAATACTCTCTCGAACAGGCAGGAAATGAGCTACTTTAGAGAGGCGGTCGATAACGACGAAGATAGCATTATTCCCTTTCCTAGACCTGGGAAACCCGGTAATGAAGTCCATACCGACTTTATCCCATTTCCATTCAGGAATAGCTAAAGGTTGAAGGGTGCCAGCAGGCCATTGATGCTCTACTTTGACTCGACGGCAAACGTCGTAGTTAGCAATAAATTGAGCGATTTCTTTCTTCATCCTAGTCCACCAGAATCTTTGACGTAGGTCTTGATACATTTTGGTACTACCGGGATGAATCGTGAGAGGAGATTCATGAGCCTCCTTAAGAATCATCTGTCGTAGTTGTGGTTTCTTGGGCACCACCAAGCGGTTCTCGAAGTACACAACACCTCGATCATTCATAGAGAAACTTCTAGCAACTCCTCTAGCAATGTTCTCCTAGATCCGAGATATGCCTTTATCATACCGCTGGGCAACTATGATTTGATCCATAAGGGTAGGTTTCGCCACCAAGGTGGAAAGGAATCCTCGAGGAACAATGTGAAGGTTAAGCTTGCGAAATTCCTCGTGGAGAAGTGGTTGACTTTGTTGTAACATTAAATTGTTACAATATGACTTACGACTTAGTGCATCAGCCATGACATTGGCTTTTCCAGGAGTGTAGGTGATTCCTAAGTCGTAGTCGGTGAGCAACTCAACCCAACGTCTTTGCTTGAGATTTAGATCCGGTTGGGTGAAGATATACTTCAAACTTTGGTGATCAGTGAAAATTTCACAGCGATTACCAAGAAGGTAATGTAGCCATGTTTTGAGTGCATGGACTACAGTTGCAAGCTCTAGATCATGAGTAGGATAGTTATCCTCGTGTGGACGCAACTGTCGAGATGCGTATGCAATCACTTGACGATCTTGCATGAGAATGCAACCTAGTCCTTGTCGCGAGGCGTCGCAATAGATTATAAAATCCTTGGAAAAGTCCGGTGGTACCAGTACAGGTGCAGATGTCAGGCATCTTTTCAGTTCCTAAAAACTGGACTCGCACTGTGGGGTCCACTCAAACTTTTTATCTTTCTTGAGGAGTTCGGTTAGAGGTTTAGCAACCTTGGAGAAATTCTCGACGAAACGTCGGCAATAGCTCGCTAAGCCAAGAAAACTCCTAACTTGCTTGACCGATTCAGGAGGAGTCCAATCAAGTACAGCTTGAACTCGCTCGGGATTGACAGCAATACCCTTGCCAGAGATCACATGACCTAGATAGGTTACTTCTGGCAACCAAAATTCACATTTAGAGAATTTGGCATAAAGGCGGTGCTCTCGAAGCTTCGTCAATACCAGCCTTAAATGCTCGGCATGATCTTCCTTGTTCTTGGAGAAAATGAGTATATCATCGAGGTATACCACGACGAATTTATCCAAATACTCCATGAATATAGAATTCATTAACCGAGAAAAGGTAGCTGGGGCATTGGTTAATCCGAAGGACATAACGGTGTACTCATATTGGCCATAACGAGTAACAAAAGCCGTTTTAGGAATGTCCCCGTTCTTGATTTTGATTTGATGGTAGCCCAACCTCAAATCCATCTTAGAGAAGACTGAGGATCCAGCGAGCTGATCATATAGGTCGTTGATCCTGGGAAGCGGATACTTATTCTTTATGGTGACCAGATTGACAGGTCGGTAATCTACAACCATCCGCTCCGTTCCATCCTTCTTCTTGACGAAGAGGACGGGGCAAGCCAAGGGGAAGAACTAGGACGGATGAAACCTTTTTGCAAAGACTCATCAAGTTGTTTCTTTAACTCAGCTAATTCTAGTGGTGCCATCTTATAAGGTCTCCTAGAGATTGGGACAGTTCCAGGGATAAGATCTATCATGAACTCGACATCTCTGTCAGGTGGAACTCCTGGCAGTTCTTCTGGAAAAACATCCGGGAAGTCACTGACTACCGGGATATCTTCGAGTTCTGGTAGAGGGCTGGCATTAAGAGAGTAGAGCTGACGTTCAGCCATTCGGGCCAAGACATTGACTATCTTGCCGAATGGATGTGTAAGTTGAACGGTCCTAGTAAAACAATCAATTTTGGCGTAATGAGTTGTCATCCAATCCATACCCAAAATTATATTTATGTCCGAGGACTTGAGAGCGATTAGAGATGCAAGGAAAACAAGTCTATCGACAAGGATTTCATTTCCATGGCTTACCCTAGAGGTTTGCCACTTTGAACCAGGAGTTTGAATAACCATGGAAGTAGGCATGTCACAAAAATTCATGTTGTGCAATCGAGCATAGCTCTCAGATATGAACGAATGGGATGCTCCAGTATCGAAAAGAACAGATGCCGGATGGCAGTTGACGAGAAGCGTACCAAGGATGATGTTAGGATCCTCATAAGCTTCTTCGGCAGAAACATAGTTGACATGACCACGTGCAGTGGGGATTGGCTTGACATAGTTCACCTTGCCGGTTGGCTTACCACGGCCAACGGGTTTTCCTGGCTGATTCTGGGGACAATCACGCATGTAGTGTCCCGGTTCTCCACACTTGAAACATGTCACAGTGGTGGTGCGTGGAGCAAAGTTGGAGGGTGGACCTCCATAGGTCTTAGCAGGTGCAAACTGTTGAGTTGGGTGAGGCGCCTCATACGATGGCCTCGGTGTATACTTGGGTGGCAGAGCAGTGTTAGGAACCCACACACGGCGCTTGTGAGAGCCAGAGCCAGATGAGGAACCAAAGTCTCGAGTATGCTTGCGGGTGGCCTCGAAGTCGGTCTGGCCTGTCTCAGCACTGATAGCTTTGTTAACCAACTTCTGGAAGGAGGTGCACTCGTGCAGACGTAGATCTCGGCGGAGTTCATGGCTGAGTCCCTTGCGGAACCTCGCCTGTTTCTTGGCATCGGTGGATACTTCCTCAGGTGCATAGCGTGCCAGATTACCAAACTCACGACTATAGCCATCCACAGTTAAACGACCCAGGGTGAAATTGCAGAATTCCTCCCGCTTGCGATCCATGAGACCTTCCGGAATGTGATGTTCATGGAATGCCTCACTGAACTCAACCCAGGTAGTGACTTGGCCAGCAGGACGCATAGCCTCAAAGTTTTCCCACCAAAGACTGGCAGGGCCCTCAAGATGGTAGGCGGCGTAGATAACCTTGTCAGCTTCAGCCACACGGGCAGAGTGTAGCTTGTGGGTGATACTACGTAGCCAGTCATCAGCATCCAGAGGTTTAGTGGAGTGATGGAACTTTGGTGGACACATCTTGATAAAATCGTGGATTGACACCACGTCATTCCTCTGACGGAACCCAGTGTTCTGCTCTATGCGTTCCAGCAGACAGTTAGTCTCTCTCTTGTTCCGTTCTGCTTCAAGCATAACTTCCGCCAAAGAGGGTGGCTGGGGCAGATTTCCATCTCTAGCCCCACTAGCCTCACCCTGCTCCTGAGCAGCAGGAGTGTTGCGAGTGTTGACCATCCTAGGAAAACAAAACAACGGTTTAGACAAGGATGGCAAAAATTTGACATAGAAGTGAAGAATGTAATGGATGACACAGAATGCAGAGATGTTCATCCGTACGACATGGTAATATAGGTACTGCTATATATACACAAGTGGTCATACACACCATACAAAGTTTAGTACATGCCAAGGCTAAAGTACAACTGCGGTGAAAGACGATACATCCCATCAGAGGCATTCCAAGCTCCTATACATTATTTAACTACACCTCCGGAACTCAGTACACACTAAGTCATATTCCACAAGACGCGCAGGACTGTGGAAATACAACTACTACTATACTACTACTACCACGGTCTAGCTCAGACATTCGCGTAGTAATCCTCGTAAAGATTACCACCGTAGCCTGGAAGTGGTACAGACGGATCTTGGAACTCGCGAGCACTCGAAGGCTATGGACCATAGGGGCATGGGTGTGGTCTCGGTCCCGATGCTGGTGGTAACCGACGCCCACGTGGAGGTGTAATACCCCCAACGTCACGCCAATCCATGCGATCAGGCAGACGAGTCCGCACAGGATACAAATCCCGCATGTCCAGATATCCGGCGTCCACAGCAGGTGCAAGCCATGTCAAAGTAGTCCAATGAGCGGCTCGGGTGTTATACAGTTCCATTCGGAGGGCACGGACCTCACGGTCCCTATCCTCCAACATCTGAACAGTGGTTTGAAGCAGTGGCTCTTCATGAGCAGCATCGGTATACAGACCAGTGTAGTAGCCTTCCTCTCCGGGAAGCGAAGCTGGCATGTAACAGAACTCAGCGTTCAGCAACAGGGCATGCCTAGCACGAAGAATGGTCATCATCGAATAAGCGGCATCCTGCACCGCCATCTCGATGGTAATCCCGAGTCCATAAGACCAATGGATGGGATCGTTAGCTCCAGGATAAGAGGGGTATATCCGGACTGTGCAGAAATACTGACTCTGATTGAAATCCCGGTACTGTTCCTCCACGGTGTATTCAGGATACCAGCGATAACCGGTCTCAGTCATCACACGGACTAGCATGGCCGTGTGACCGGGCACATTAATGCACCGAGTCAAACGAACCACTTGGTGAGGGATGCGGCCAGACATCTGAAACACGAAATAATGCAAAGGCATTAGTGTTTCTGGAAGAAATCGGGCAGCATAACAACTGTAAATGCTCAAACAACGATTTGAGACATCATACAAATGATAGCATAGCCACTCAACAATTCCATATCAAGGTTCCGGTTCAACAATCATCATACTCAAAGGATAGAAACTGAACTGAGGCTTGAAACCAACAATCCTAAGAGTCTACGGATTAGTAACACGTGAACCTAGTAAGGATAAGAGGCCTAGTCCTAAATCCCCGTAGAAAGAATAGACTGACTCAGATCATAAGGGCATAAGGTAAAGGAGTAAAAAGAGCCTTACGTTCCCTTCCACAATCAATTCCCCTACATATAACTAAGAATTTTTCTAGACTCAACATCGACCAGTTTGGCTTGAGAAACCTACAGGCAGTCCAGCTCTGATGCCAACGCTGTCAGGACCCCGATCCTAAGTCACACCGATCTAGCTGTAACACGTCACATCACTTTGCGGCCTCACGCACGGTAACCCCACGGGTGCCACCATACCTGGCCCGGGACCGTTTGCGCATTTTGGCACACGTATATGACAGTGTCGCTAGCATCCATATGAAAGAGAACCCGGGCCGACATGGCTAGTTATAAACCAAAAGTGGCACTAAATTACAGAGACAGGCATCCATGACCCAGCAACGAACGTGTCGGTCATCAACGTATGAACCCAAGTCGTAGCAAGCTACATGGACTTAAAGGATCAACGCGTGACATTTCCCCTAAGGGACAGACACAGGAACGAAGAAGGACACATGCCGGCCAGCCTACGTGTTCCGAGCAGTAGCAAGCTACCAAGGCTCATTGGAGACACTAGGAGGCATTTCCCTGTAAGATAGGCTACCAAAGGAAAACAACTAGGTGTCGGATCCCACACATATCAAGCATTTCAATCAAACACGCAATATGCTCAATATGTGCAAATACAACATTGCATCACAACAGAACTCTATGACTCAAGTACTTTATTTAAAAGGCTCCAAGAGCCATACATAACATATTCATACAGGTAGGGGTCACATGACCCAACACTCAAGTCATACAGTCATACAAGCACAAGCGGAAGCTACATGTCTGAGTACAGACAACTTAGAAAATAAAACAGGCTTGGTGTAGCCTGACTATCTACAAGGCCCTTCACAAGCTCCAGATCACCGTCTGGGTGTCAAGCTACTCGTCGACGTCAACGTCTATGTAGAACCCATCAGCAGAGGCAGGGTTCTCCTCTGCAACAGTTATTAAGCAAACATGAGTACAAAGGTACTCAGCAAGTCTTACCACAGAACCTATCATACATGCAACATTATCAAAGGGGGGTAGTGGAGTTTATAGCAGAATGCCAGCTTTGACCTTGGCTAACCTATACTACAACTCTCAACAGATTGCAAGATGTTATCACGAACACGAGTCCTCTACTCACCACATCAATACACTACCGATGATCCTCTTCCGTCATCCTACGGAAGGGCCATCCACGGTACTCACGCTTATCTTGAGGCTTTTAGTAGTATCCATCAACTTGTCTATGAACTGTAAGAGTAACCAAGTAGTTCGTACCGCGAACAACGGCTATTCGAATAGATTGATAACCCTGCAGGGGTGTACTTCTTCACACACGCTTTCACCACTTATCGCCGTTTACTCGGCGTGTACTCGGCAACATTCAAGCGGAAGCCCAGCGAGGGTGTCGGCCACGACCTGACTAACTACTCAAGTCTCTCGTCCAGGTTTATCGCCTATTTGGGTTCCATCCGTGGGGAGATCCGGCCGGGGTGTCGCTCACGGCCCCAAACGATGTGTAGAGGGTTCCCGAGTCACCAAACGGGCAACCGGTACACCGTGCCACGTACCTGTCGCATCACAACCCACCCCGAGGGTCAGCGTTCTGCACGACCTCCAGTAAGCTATAAACACCAGAAACTAATTGCAACTCCTGGACAGAGATCAAGGGTAATTAATAAGCCGAGAGGGTCAATTAAGGATCCCAATGCGTGGTAGTAGTGGTAACTGGAACCACACATACAGATCTCAGGTCCTATGGACGATTCCAAAGAAACAACCCACCATGTACTCCTACATGGCCTTTCATCGATACCTTTACCAAGCGTAATCCACACTTCCTTCTCTTTATCGGTAAGATCATTTCACTCTTATCCATCACCCAGATGAATCAGACCAGACACAACTCTAAGCATAGCAGGCAACATAAACAAATAGCATGGTGGATCACACATCACATGGCTCAATCAACTCCTACACATGCTAGTGGGTTTCAACTATTTACTGTGGCAATGACAGGTCATGCACGGGAATAGGGTTCAACTACCGCAGCAAGTAGCAGTTCACGCGCTGTTGCCTTAATGCAGTAAAAGAGAGCAGGAGCGAGAAGATTGGGTTTGTATCGGAATGATCAATGATTGCTTGCCTGACAAGGTAGTTGTCGTGTACTGCTCTTCAACTGGATACGCAGCAGTATCCTCGGGAGCAGGACCTAACACAAGGAATACCAGCGATACAATCATTAACAAACAGATGCAACAATATGATGCATGTTTATGACATGGCAAGATGCATGTGTGTTGGCTAATGCAACTAAAACCAGAAGTGTTTGAACCTATTTGAATCAAGATTCAAATTGAAGTTCAAACTATTATTTAAATAAGTGCATAATCATGTTTTTGATGTATACAGCAAGTTAACTTGTTCAAACCTGCATGAAACTAGTGCCATTGGAAAGATTGGATTTTTCTAATCATTTTTCATATATAAATCTTTTCCATCTGAGCTATGGTTGATTTTATATGCTTTTTAGAAGTTTCGGGTATTTTCTGGAATTTCCTCAATTATTTTAAATCTAAAAATCCCAGAAAATCCTTTACTACGTCAGCATGACATCATGCTGACATCAGCCAGTCAACAGGACCAGTCTAAGTCAAACCTGACTGGTGGGTCCCTCATGTCAGTGTCTCAGGAGTTAATTCCGGTCATAACCAGGGTTGACTGGGTTTGACTAACAACGGGGGCCCACTGTCAGTGACTGTGGTGATTAAACTAATTACGGTTAGTTCCTAATCAACAGGCCACGTCAGCCCGCCGGAGTTTGGCCGGCGGCGACCATTTCGCACGGCGGTGACTCGTCGGAATCCCTATTCCGGCAGCCATTTGCCGTGAGGATGGGCTCGGTGTGCTCCTGGTGATGCACCGCATCCAACGGTGCCACTGGTTGGACGAGGGGTCGCCGGAGTCGACGGCGACGAGCTCGTCTGCGGCGGTGCTCGCACGGAGTTGGTCGGGATGGAGTTGTAGTGCATGGGAGGAGGAGCTAAAGCTTGCTTTAGCTTGCTAGTGACCTACTGAAGCTAATGGCGTGCTCAGCCACGAGGTACGATGCCTATGGCCACGGCGGTGAGTTGGCCGGCGGCGGTGATCGTCGGTCAGCAAAGGGGGTGGCGGCTACAAGGCATAAACGGGCCCGTGGAGAGGGGGGTTCGAAGCGCGAGCTCACAACGGTCGCAGAGGGCGTCGAAGTGAGCTCGGGGACGGTCGGACGACGGCGTACGGGCGGCGGCGATCTCCGGTGCCGGAGGTTGAAGACGACGGCGAGGAGGACGTTGCGGAGCTCCTGGCGTCGTGTGCATCGGTGGGGAGCTTCGGGGCGATGTGGCGGAGCTAGTGGTGCTTCGGGGAGGCGAGGGGGTGGCGTAGAGCGCGGTGTCAGCGGTCGTCGGCGACGAGCTCGCTCGGGGAGCTCGGCGGAGGGAAGAGAGGAGGGGAAGAGACACGGGGGAGAGGGGGAAACGGTCGAGGGGGCTTCGTGGCGTCGTTCTAGTCCGTCCAGAGGGCCGAGGGGCCAGCCAGCCAGGCAGGAGGTGGCCGGCGCATCGGCGGCGCTCGCCACCGAGCTGCTTCGTGCGCTGGCGCGGCGAAGAAGACGGGGATGCCCCTGGTGGGCCGGGCCGGCTGGGCCAGCAGGTAAGTGGGCTCAGGTAAGTGTTCTTCCTATTTTTCTTTTCCTATTTCTTTCTGTTTTATTTCTTTTGCAGCTTTGTTCAATTAATAAAAATGCCTAAACATTTTTATAACTCATGACACTTGTCATACCTACTGTATATAATATGAACAGTAAGAAACATTATAGTTCATGATTATTTGAGCATTTAAAATATTTTATAGCATTTAAATGCCCAAATTCAAATACCATATGATTTAATCCAAAGCCCTAGATTGTCCTAGAAAATTGTGCACCATTTTTGGCAGAGGTTTAAGAACAAGGCAGAAATGATGAACATTTTGAAGGGCATTTTGGGTACATTGGAAAATATTTTAGCAAACCCTAGTTGTTAGGGGAGGGGTGCTGGGGTTTCTGTTAATCCCATTTCAAGTTTCTTTGAAAGTAAACATGATGCACACTCTAGTTAGGTCCTAATGCAAGTGCTAGCTAGGGATGTGACACGGTTCTTCTAGGATGATGTTTTCTTCATCTCCCACGCGTATGTCCTCTTCAGAGATAGGTTGATAATTGTTGTCATCTGCGTCGCTGTGATCGTCCAGCAGTTCTGGACTATGTTCACCATCCTCCCGTTCGTCCTGCTCTACCGCTAGCTCCACGGGGTCATCGGCTTGCTCCGGGTCCTCATCATCTTTGGAAACAGTTTTACTCTCTTTCCCCTTACGTGATCGAGATCGACGCTTCTAACGCTGGCGTTTGGGGGGTTCATCGATGGGCTTGTTTTGTTCCAGATTGCTATCACCGCCGCCCTCCTTTTCATTGGGTGTGTCCACCATGTATACGTCGTACATAGAGGTAGTCGTCCATCGCCCGATTGCGGGCGGGTTCGTACTTGGATCGGCTTCGGCATCATGGTCCATCCCATCAATGTCCTCGGAAGCGTAATCTAACAGATCGGTTAAATCCTCGACCGTGGCTACCAAGTGGGTGGTGGGTGGGAAGCAAAATTCCTTATCTTCAGCCCCTAGTTCGAACTAGGCATAATTCAGCTGGGAAGTCTCTACCAGCGAGAGAGATTTTAGTAAATCCAGCGCCTCATCTAAGGTTGAGTGCTGGACATATGTTCGGATATCTGCAGGGCTGAGTTTAGTAACAACCGCTCGATTGAGCCCGAAAGACGTAGATCCTGAAAGTTTGGAACTTGTTGACGGAGACGAGTCTGGAGTTCCGGTGAGGGGAATCCCGCTCAAGGCTGGGCCTGTGTGGGGATCAAGCGCCGCTGAGTCTGCGGTCTCCGTGGCGGGGTTGATCTTCCCGTCCTCGGATCAAGCGATTTGCTTTAGATATAAGGCCAGAGCTATCGCAAGTGTTGTCCCCTGGATGGGGTCCGATGATAGATCTAGGTTGCGTTCATCGTGGTGGCAGGGAGTAACTACCATGGGTGCAAATGCGTCGAAGATCAAATCTCCACGGACATCAGCAACGTAGCTTAGGCTTCCAAATCTGATCTGATGACCAGGGGCGTAGCTGTCAACCTGCTCGAGGTGGCCTTTAGTGTTGGCATGAAGCAGGAAGCCGCCAAACACAAAAAGCTGGCGGGGGAAAGATTTACTCGACGGTGGCGACGTGGTTGATGATGAAGCGAGCCATTAATCCTTTAGGCCATGACAAAGTGGAACTCTCAATGAAAGCACCAATGTCGATGTCAAAACCGGGAGATCTCGGGTAGGGGGTGCCGAACTATGCGTCTGAGGATCGATGGTAACAGGAGACTGGGGACACGATGTTTACCCAGGTTCAGGCCCTCTCGATCGAGGTAATACCCTAGTTTCTGCTTGATTGATCTTGGTGAATATGGGTTACAAGATTTGATCTACCTCGAGATCATAATGGCTAAACCCTAAAAGTCTAGCCTATGATTCTGTTGTCTCTACGGACTTAGCCCTACGGTTTATATAACCACCGGAGGGACCTAGGGTTTGTATATGATCACCTTGCAGAGGAAGGATAGTATTACACCCAGACTCTAAACTTGCTATTTTACACATATGGGAGTCCTATCTGGATACGGGATATAGTCTTCATGGATAATCTTCACGGCACACCAGTCCATCCCACAATGAACGACCCGGCCACCTGAGGACCCCTTAATCCAGGACTCCCTTAACGGGTTCCTCCTTCTGAACATACGAAGTTTATTTCTTGGATAAAGGAACTATGTCCAGCACTACATGATTAGCACAACCCTTAGCCACGAAAGCAATGTGTCAAAACAAACACCGTGTCTTTACTGACAACTTTTCCGGCGAAATGTCATGTTTGACTCTTTAATATTTCGAACCGTTTTCTTGCCTCTGGTTTCACGTTTCAAGGCATAGCCTCCATTGGCATGTCTTGTCGAAGTAGAGATCGTTCTCGCTTATCATGGGATCCTCATCAATATTATCTGGGTAACCCAACCGCACCTTACGGACGATTACGTTGGGAGCAGGTGAGTTTTACAGCTTGAGTGGGGGCGGTTGGTATTTACCGTCTACAAAAGGACACAGATCCTTCCCCTTTTATGTCACGCTCTCCTCTTGCCCTTGCTTCCCAATCTCTTAGCCCTAGCGCCCATAGCTCTAGTGCCCGCAACTCCCATCCCCTCCACCACCGCCTCCTTCTCCAACAATGGTTGCATCTGGTTCCAAGGGCAAGTGGGAGGCCTCCACCATCACGGAGAAGAAACTGAAGAGGCTCTAGAGCGCGGGCTATCTCGCCGACAACATAGCGCACCGGATTCCTGATGAGGATCAGGTGATCCCCGTCCCAAAGCCTGGTGAGAGGGTGGTGTTCATCCCTCACATTATTCGGGGACTGGGATTTCCACTCCGCCCCTTTGTTCGGGGTCTCTTGTTCTTCTACAGGCTAGATTTCCACGATCTGGCCCCGAACTCTATCCACCACATATCAGCTTTCATAGTCGTGTGTGAGGCTTTCCTCCGTGTCCCCCACACTTCGGCCTATGGCTCAAAACCTTCAATCAGTAGCCGAAGGTGGTCAACGGCAGCACGGGACTGCGGGGGGGGGGGGGGGGGGGGGGGGGGGGGGCTATGGTAAGAAAGCTCACGAATGTAACCTGGCACAAAGGAGATTTTGTGGAGACCAATAAGGAATGGAAGTAGAAGTGGTTCTACATCACTCTACCCCGCGAGGCCAAGTGGGCGGCCAAGCCTGTATTCAGATACGGACCCCCAGATAGGCTCACCTCATGGACCGCCAAGGGCCTTGATTGGGGGTCTCAGTCGAAGTTGAAGACGCTCCAAAACCGCATCTCCAGCATGATAGCGAAGGACACCCACCTCACTAATGTGATTAAGGTGATGCTCTTTCACCGCACCCTTCCCTGTCAGCTCCGGGCCTCCCGCTTATGGGAGTTCAATCCGGAGGGACCATGGACCTTGAAGTGCTTCTTAGGCACTATGCACAAAGACATATGGAAGCAACTTTTGAAGGCCCAGAAGGAGTGGACGAAGGAGACCGAAGACAAGGGCTTCGCAAGCGTGACTCCGTCTAAAGAGGTAAGCATGATTTTGCCGAAGACGCACCCTGTCCATATTTTAATTATAACATGAGTTAGAACTTTTATGTTCCATATAGGCCTGGATAACAAAAGCGGAGTGGATCGACTATCCGGCTCCGCTGCCTGAGTACCCAGCCACGCCTCAACTAACGGCAATTCTGGTACTGGCGCCATACAAGGCGCTGGAGAAGAGTGCCAAGAAGAAGGGCAAGGAGGTCAAGAGCGGCCCCCGCGTTAAGGGTCTTCCGGATACCGTGTCCGGAGAGACCGACACCCACTCCTCCCATGACGAATAGGAAGAGGAGGAGGAGGTGGTGGAAAGCGACTCCCCCATCAAGGGAAAGGGGGAGAAGAGAGCGGCCCACGAAGACACGGGAAAGGGGGCGCCTAGAAACAAACTGAACCTCCCGGAAAGCTCAGACTCAGCATCCGAGGCCAATTTCCGAATAAAGCCTATGGTCAAGCCCCCGGCCGAATCGTAAGTACTCGGACTTTTATTGTTGTATTCGGTTCAGTCAGCTATCATTTCTTAAGCATCTATATTTGTTGTTTTGCAGCCATCCCCTGACATTACCTAGCACCTCATTATCGTCAGGGAGCTCTCTGCCAGCCGTAATGGTGGAGAGTGACACGCCACCGCAGGCTCGATCACCCATCCTAGGGGACACCGAAGTGTCTTCCCTGCGGGCGTCCCCTACGCGAGGAGGTGGGAGCAGGGCGAACAAGAAGGTACCTACAGTCAACACCTCATCCACCGTTAGCCAAGGGAAAACAGTCCCTATGGCGACCGACAACAGGGAGCCCAAGCAATCTGGGCTCCCACCGAACACCATTCCGGAGGCCAGTACGGCTCCAGAATTGGAAAGACACCCCCTATGATAGGGGGAGGAGCATCAGCTCCAGCAGCGACCTGTCTTAATCCGGAGGCGCCAAACATGCTGGAGGAGGCACTGCAAGGTGCTTCCATCGTGGCGGAACACCGTACCCTGATGGGTGCGGTCATGTGAAAGATTCAATCTGCCAAAAACGAACTGAATGAAGCTTTGAACAACCTACTGACAGGCTTTGAGGTATGCGACGTAATAATCTAAATCAATTTTATGTTTTATTTGTCTTAGATAACAAACCTGTATACGAACAGTAGCCCCTGATGCTTTGTTTGATTTTGAAAAGAATCGGACAGAGGATCCATAGAGTATCAGCTAATAGAACATATTATGCCATTTATTTAAACAGGCTTCCCTGGTAGCGGCATCTTCCCAGGCCGTAGAGGTTTCTGAGGTTACTCGGAAGCTTCAAATAGCTGATGAAGAGCTCGACCGCGTTAACAAGCGGCTTGATGAAACGTAGGGTATGCGAACTTTCAAAAAATTATTATGTCAAGAGACGATCTGTTTAATTTAAGAGTATGAACTCATTGTGCAGTGTGATTATGTCGCAATTCGCGCAACCGAGGTCGAGACCCTCAAGGGCACCCTTGCACAGGCCAAGAAGGAGACCGAGATGAACAAGGCAGCCGCTGACAAAGCGGCTATCGAGCTATAGGCCGAACAGGCCTCCCGCCGGCAACATGAGTCTCGGGTGCCCGAAGTTGAACGAGAGCTGCGAGATGCCATTCTCAAGTGCGAGGAGCTGGAGCAGAAGACTTCGGATCAAACATCTGAACTCAATAAGGCTGTCAATGTTGCCAAGGAGGCGCGGATCGAGTTCTGGAGTGCTCGCGAGGAGATCAAACAAGCGTGATAGATAGCGGCTGGTAAGGCCTTTCTTCTGCAGAGTATCTTTGGAGGTCAGAAGTATGTGTCGCTGACGTGATTGTGGAGTTCTCCAGGTGCGTTTGCGGATCTCTCGAAGAGCATCACCGACGCCGCCCAATTCTTCACAGCCTAGGAGGGGAATACCACGGAGAAGTAGTTCTGGTCGCAATTCCTTGCACCAGAACATCCCGTACCTCTGAACGACCAGTTGAAACAAATGGTCGGGCTGCATAACATGGCGGGTGCATCCATGATGGACTTGATAGTCCGGCTCTAGCCCACCGAGCCAATCCCGAGTACCTACTTTGGATTGGTGAAGCAGCTCGACGTTGTGAAGCGTCCGGCCTGTATAGAAGGTGCCCGGATGGCCTTTTCCCATGTCAAGATGCACTGAGCGAAGATGAAGGCCACCGAAGTGGCGACCGCCGGTCCGCCCGAGGGCAAGGCTCATCGGAGGACCAAGAGGTACTTCGATGACGTCCTAGAAGGAGCACGCATTATAGAGGGATAGTTCATAAAGGACGTGGATTTTGATTAATTGTATTCAAGTTGTAAAGACTATGCTTATGAACCTATATGTATATATTTTTGTGCCTTATATTTAAAAAATACTTTCCCTCCTGTGCGGCTGTTTATTATTATTATATCTGAAAGTTTCCAGTCGTCGGCTTCAGCCGCCATGTAGATACTATAGGGGTGTTCGGTATTGCGCGTGATTACTCTTTACCCAACGTCTTGGTCCATAAAGGAGGTGTCCGCGGAGCGAACCAGCCAATCAGACTATACGGCTTTATTGCTTTCACTTAGCCATAGGAGCTTGTCTTGTGGGTCTAAATACTAGCCCCTAGTGCGTGTGCGGCTATCCGAATTACGATGCCTACTCTACGCGGTTGGGCGAAGGCCAACCCCTCATGTAACACGGAGTAGATCACTAATGATCTGTTGTATAACACTAAGTCGCCGAATCATCGACCAACTCTCGCTTATCATGACAGTCAATTTTTGGCTTTATCTACTAAGGTACTTGACTAGATGAACCAGAAATACAATTGCAGTAGTTCTCCCTTTACTACCTTAGCCGGACAGTGCAGAACGTAAGGTGGTAAGCACGGGAGCCGAGCAACCCAACTATAGACCCAAGACATGATTCGGAGCCGATGCACATAACACAATATCCGGGATGCCAAACAGTTCCCTATAGGTGTTCGGCCTTTGAAGTGCGCTAGGCCGAATACAGCCCCTGGTATTAAATCCAGATTGAGGCACTTGTGGCAATCTGAGGTAGGGAGAGAGCACAGATGGTAATGTAAAATAAACTCCAAACAAATTGGAACCAAACTGCTTCTTTTGTACCCTAATTAATACGGTGAGTCATGTGGTTACAGATAATGCCGATAGCATCTTGGACATTTTACATGCCAAGAAGAAAATTAATAAAGGGAAAGGTTTACACAGAGCCTAAAATTAGCGATTAAAAGTATCGATGGGGCCCTGCTGCACGTCTGTGTCATTTCTCCTTTGTAACACGTCCTTGAAGGAGAGAGGTGTAACACTCCAAAAAATTTAGATTTGTTTTCTTCCAAACTTTTGGTCTTTTGGAAGGGGGATATTTGATCTTCTCTTAAAACCCCTTTCTAAAAACTTTTCTGACCAAAGTTTGTGTGTTCTTCTCAAGCCTTATTCTGGTCTTGAAGGTTTCTTCTTGTGTTAGCTCAACACAAGTTGTTTTTCTCTTTAAGGTTTGTTTGATTCTTTTCCTTCCATGAATATCCATCTTATAAGAATCTTGGATTTGTCTTCCCCTTTCAAACCTTTCTTGCCATGACACCCAATGAAAGTATTTCTCTCCAAGACCTCCTCTTCACCTTGAAACAAGTCTCTCATCAATTCCAGAGGGTTTAAACCTTATTGGGATTTTCTTCTATTTATTTTGCACCAAAAACAATTTATGTCCTTTGAAATGAACCATGGTGATTTACAAAGGAACCACCATGTTCATTTTGATATTTGATTCCAAACCAACTCCCCTGGATAGTACTTAGTACCCACAACCTAGATCTAACTTGTTTCACTAGTCCACAGTTCAAAATTTTCAAATTTCACTTGCTGCAAGTTTGGACCAGATTTGCAAATTTTGGTAAAATTCATATTTTCATTCTTCCTAAAATTCTGTGAAAATTCAGGCAGCCTATAGATGCATCAAGAAACCACTCCACCAAATATCCGCTCCAAAAAGATTTTCCACATGCCAAAATCATTTCGTCAAACACTTGGCGTGCACTGTTTCTGTTAGTTTCAAAAAAGTTAACTGAAGTTAACAGGCGATAGTGCAGCTTAGTCAGTTTCGTCAGTCAGCGTTTGTCAATCACCAGTGCCCCTTTGGATCGATGCTGCACTGCACCTCGCTCTTATCGAGAGCACCGCACGCGCTCTTGACTGGTTCTTGGCGTCGGTGGCACCCTGGCCCGCCCACGCCGGCGTCTTCCGCGGCGGCAAAGCCACCCGTGGCCGCAAACAGGAGGCACCCTGTGGCACAACGCCGTTTGTCACCGCCCAAGCCATCCGGGAGCTCCGCTGGCCTTCTCCATCGCCAGCGCACGCCTGCAGCACCGTCGTCGTGGCCTAGCACGCACAGGGCGCACTCTCTGCCGCTGACGTGCCGCACGGCTGTTCCGTCGGGGACAGGCCGTAACCACCCCTACTTTGCTGAGTTAGGCACCGAAATGGAATCACTACACCTCCTGGTCGATGCTCAAGCTCCTAAACCAACCGTCCAGCCACAGCGCCGCCGTAATCGATCGTCGGACTTATCCCGTTCATGGCAACCGCCTCGGGCCGGCTATATATAGCGCCTCCGAGCTCGCTCTTGACCTCGCACATCTCTAGTACCTCACTAGACCACGCCCAGCCACTGGAAGAGCCTCGAGGGGCCCTTCTTCCTCAACTCCGGCCACCTCCGTCCGCCTCGGGTTCTAGCAGCGTCCTCTCTGGTGAGAACTCCTCCACCGCCCTGGACTCGTTCGTAACCTCCTAACACCTATAGAAGACTAACCCCCACTCCAATTTGACCCCAACTACTCTCTCCGACGAGGCCCACGACCACCCGAGCCGCAGTCCGCCGGAGATAGGATCGCCATCGACGTGGGGCTCGCCGACGCTCAACTTCACCACCAACCGACGTGGAAGAACACCAGGAACCCGTAGTACCACTCCCTCCCTCTACTTCGCCGTGGATCGGCGCCGGCGACCACCGCAGCTCTCTGGCGCCGGCGCGACTCTGTTTCAGTTTTTAAACCTGACGAGTGGGACCCCCTCGTCAGCCTCTCTTTCCTTTCGGAAACGTTTTTCTGGAAGGCGCCTTCGGGCAAAGTGCGTTTTCCTATTCGGCTGGCGTACTGCGTATCGATTCGTTTTTTGTTTTTATATTCTAGCCCCTGGAAACTTTCTGTTTCATTACAAACAAGTCCCTGGATAGAAAATCTAATATCTTTTAAACAAAAGATGATTTTGAGTTGATTCCTTTTCTGTCCTCTTTAGTTTTCTGTCTAGTTTTTTGTCATATTTATTTGAAAAATATTTGGATCAACTTTTTTGCACGCGCGGTATTTATGTTAGTATTTGTTTTGTTTGAATGCGTAGATACCGAAGAACGTGACGGAGCCGCGAACTTCACCGAGTTAGACTCCGACTACTCCGAACCAGGCAAGCATGTTTGAACCTTTGATATGATGAGTGTGTTGCTTGTTTGCTTGAGTAGTTCTTCTTCATAGCATGGTCATATAAGCATTTGTGATGATTATATTTTCATGCAAGCAAGCTTCGGGTGAGCCCCGAATGATAATGGTTGGACTACCCCGATCATGTGGTGACATGATGGGTTGTGTACTGGTATTGTTGGAGCATGCCAGTAAATGGTTAACTCTAGTATCAACGTGGATCAAGTCGTGATTCCGTTCATCTCCTTTTTGGTACTGTCATATGCCGTCTGCTAAGATTACGGTTTAGTCAGTTGCAAACCTCTTTTCGTGTACACACCAATTAGAGCGGCCGGGATGAGGGTTCCATGGCCCTGGATTAAAGCCCATCATCCGGTCAGGGGGCATGGGTGTTTCCGGTTGGGACCGAGAGGGGGGCACCCCTTAGAGCATGCATATATAAATTTGATCCCATGCTATTCGAGGTTGTGGCCTCCCTGTCTTAAAGTTTTTCGTGAATGTTGTCTCGGGTGATTCCGAGCAGCAGGATATGAAATGGGTGTGTACTGGTCAGTTGTGTTTCTGCTAAAATACCGTAGACGGAACTAGTCCCCGTGGCTAGTGGAATCCGTTGGCTGTGATTTAAGAGTAAAAGCTCTGTAGAGTCAAAATCTTCCGAGTAGCCAAGTTTATGGCCTAGAGTCAATCTTTGTGTCAACCCCGATGACCGTCTCTAGTAATTTATGATAGTAATAAGAGTGGTGATTTTTTTCAGGTTCATCTTGGGTCGATGAACTAACCGGTTATCTATGCACTGATTTATCCCTTGAAGGATTTCACCGTTATACCATTGATCATATAAGCCCATTATGTGATGTCGCTCAGACGTCCGACTATGGCATTCTTGTTATTTATTTTTGATATAAGCCCTTTATGTGATGTCGCTCAGACGTCCGACTGTGGCATTCTTGTTATTTATTTTGATATAAGCCCTTTATGCGATGTCGCTCAGACGTCCGACTGTGGCATTCTCGTCATTTATTTTTGATATAAGCCCTTTATGTGATGTCGCTCAGACGTCCGACTGTGGCATTCTCGTCATTTATTTTTGTTATAAGCCCTTTATGTGATGTCGCTCAGACGTCCGACTATGGCATGTTTTTATTCAGTTTCCCTCACGAGGGTCGCTCACACACTCGTTTGGTTTTCTTTTATTTACCTTATGGATTTCGGGAGGACTACCGCCTGACTTCCATTTTTACATGCAGCGCAGAAATTATATTATTCGGATACATGTTGCTAGAATACTCACATGCATCATGTTTGCATTTGTTATATCGCATGTCTGAACTGTCTTGCGAGTGCATTCAAAGTACTCACCTGGCTTGTTGATTTGGCCAGATGTTGACGAAGGCGATCTCATGGATGAAGAGGTCGATAGCGAGTCTGACGTCTAGTGGAGTCCCAGTCAGTCTCTTGCGATCCTGGAGTTGATCACTGTTTTATAACCGCTTCCGCCAACCACCAAATAAATTCATCGGGTCTCACTCCGACACTCGATGAACTGTATGATATTGGAGTCATGTCACCCACTAGACTATGACATACGCGCCACCTCTCCTTTTTTGTTTTTACGAGTTAGTAGTTATGCCACCCCCACCATTGTGTCATATTCGCGCATATGTATTATATAGGCGTACTTGTAATAAATTGTTGAGAAACCTCAGCTCAACCTTGGACAATATTCAGTACTCTGGAATTCTGTATCAAGGATTTGTCTATCGGGACCCCGATCCTAAGTCACATAGGTCTAGCATGTAACACATCATATCACTTTGCGGCCTCACGCACGGTATCCCCACGGGTGCCACCTTACCTGGCCCGGGACCGTTTGTGCATTTTGGCACACGTATATGATAGTGTCGCTAGCATACATATGACAGAGAGCCCGGGCCGACATGACTAGTTATAAACCAAAAGTGGCACTAAATTACAGAGACAGGCATACATGACCCAGCAACGAACGTGTCGGTCATCAACGTATGAACCCAAGTCGTAGCAAGCTACAAGGACTTAAAGGAACAACGCGTGACATTTCCCCTAAGGGACAGATATAGGAACGAAGAAGGACACATGCCAGCCAGCCTAAGTGTTCCGGAGCAGTAGCAAGCTACCAAGGCTCAGTGGAAGCACTAGGAGACATTTCCCTGTAAGATAGGCTACCAAAGGTAAACAACTAGGTGTCGGATCCCACACATAGCAATACACATTACACGTACGCACAACATGCAAGTATGTGTTGTACAACATGGCATCACAACATAACTCAACAACTCATATAGATAAAGGCCCAGAAGAGCCATCATAGCATTTATTACAATCAGAGGTCACATGACCCAACATACAGAGCATACAGGCAACGGAAGCATAACATGTCTGGGTACAGACAACTACAAATGAAAAAGGCTGGGAAGCCTGACTATCTACAAGACCCTCCCAAGGGCACAAGACCGTAGCTGAGGTAACAAGCTAAACGTCAAAGTCCACGCGGAACCACTAGCGAGACTGAAGTCTCTCTACAAAACATAAATTAAGCAAACATGAGTACAAAGGTACTCGGCAATACTTACATGAGAACTAACTACATATGCATCAGTATCAACAAAGGGATGGTGGAGTTTGACTGCAGCAAGCCAGCTTTGACTCGGTGGCTAACCTGAACTACAACTGCAAGTAACTCTTTTGAGGTGGCGCACACGAGTCCACATATTCACCAATAAATACACCACTATGGATCCGCTCCCGTCTCCCTACGAGAACGCCATCCACAGCACTCACACTTGTCTTGAGCATTTTAGAGCATCCACCTTCAATTGTCTATGTACCACGTAAGCATCCAAGAAGTCCATATCCGCGGACCCGGCTATTCGAATAGATCATGTTAACGCTGCAGGGGTGTACTTCTTCACACACGCTCTCGCCACTTACCGCCATGTACACGTCATGTATCTCGGCAACCTTCAAGCGGAAGCCTGGCGAGGGTGTCGGCCACGACCTGACTAACCACACAAGTGTCTCGTCCAGGTTTATCGCCTATTCGGGTTCCATCCGTGGGGAGATTCGACCGGGGTGTCGCTCACGGCCCCAAATGATGTGCGCAGGGTTCCCAAGCCCACCTCGACGGATGGATCTACGCTTGGTACATCGTGCCACGGTGCCTAGTCTGACCAAGCCCACATGTACCGTGTGCCACTTGGTAGACTACTAGCACTACCTACAAACACCAGAAACTAGTTGCAACTCCTGGACAGAGATCTAGTTGATTAATAAGTCGAGAGGGGTAGAGTTACCGGAACCCAATGTGTGGTAGTAACTAGTCATTGGACAACTTACATAGAACTCAGTTCTTAAGGACGGTTCCAGTGAGACAACCCACCATGTACTCCTACATGGCCTCTCACCGCTACCTTTACCAGAACATGTTCACACGCTTAGCTCACACACAGTAGGACATGTTCACCACATTCCAATTCATCCCCGACGAATCAGACCTGACACGACTCTAAGAAATAGCAGGCATAACCAGAAAGCATGAATGAGTAGGCACAACATGGCTCAAACAACTCCTACTCATACTAGTGGGTTTCAACTATTTACTGTGGCAATGACAGGTCATGCAGAGGAAAAGGGTTCAGCTACCGCAGCAAAAAGCAGTTGAAAACGTTGTTGTCCTAATGCAGTAAAAGAGAGCAGGACCGAGAGAGTGGGATTGTATCGGGATGCTCAATGGGGGTTTGCTTGCCTGACACTTCTGAAGATATTAATAGTTCTTCATCGGTGTCATCGAACTCATCGTCGGAACGTCGTCTACTGAGAGGGGACAAAACCGACAAACAGAGAAAGAACACAATCAATGCAATGCACAATATGATGCATGATCATGACATGGCATTATGCTGTTATTTGAACTAATGCAACTAGCAACACAATTAAATGAAGTTGGTTTGAACCCAGGGTTCAAATTCAAACTCCACATGTGGTTATTTAAATGCCATTCATTTGATTTGTCCTAAACAGTGGCTGTAAGTTATTCAAACATGCATGAAAATGCCCTAAACAGATTCCTTGGATTTTTCTGATCAATTTTCATATATAAATTATTTCCATCTTAGTTATAGATTAGTTTCTGTGATTTTTAGAAGTTTTGGCTATTTTCTGAAATAAATAAATCATTTCTGATTTATTTAAAATTCCAGAAAAGCATTTATGACATCATAGTGACATCATTACTACGTCAGCATGTCAAAGGCGCCAGCCCAGGTCAAACCTGACGGCTAGGACCCACACATCAGTGGCTCTGCTAATTAACAGGGTTAATTAGCACTAACTAAATTATAAACTAATTTTAGACAAGACGGGGCCCACACGTCAGTGACTAACTAACTAACCAAACGATTAGTATTAACCTAAGTTAATTAACAGGGCGGGCCCCAATTGTCAGCGAGTGAGGGGTCAACTAAGGGCGTGGGGCGCATACGTCAGTGACCCGGGGTGGTCAACCCACCGGTCAAAGAGGTCAAAAACGCCGGCAGCTCGTCGCGGGCGGCGACAGACGCGGCGGAGGGTTCGGGTTTCGTCCCACGGCGACCAGAACGACCACCGTTTGGTCCTACGCGTAGCTGGGGCTCGCGCGCAGCTGGTAGGGCAAGCGGGAGGAGCTGGGGTGGCCGGAGCTCGCCGGAATAAAGCTCAAGGCGGCGGCCGGCGCACGGTGGGGTACGGGTTTGGGGTCGTGGTGTGCTAGGGGAGGAGATGGTGCGTGCGCTCGGCTCCTGGGAGCACGGTGAGTGCGATGACATGCTCAAAAACGGACAGAGGCGGCTGGGGCCACGGCGGTGACAGGTTCAGCGGCGGCCGGAGTTTGGCCGCGACGGAGATATGGCCTAGAGGTCGAACGCGACCAGGGAAGAAGGGGGAAACGACCCGGAGGCTCACCATGAGTCTGTTGGGAGGGTCAGTGCGCTCGGGGACGCGTCGGAGGCGGCGAATCGACGAGCGGCGTCCGGTGGCCGTGGCGAGGGAAACGGCGACGATGGCGACGGTGTGCTGCTTCCCGACTTGCGTAGCTCGGTGTAGACGAAGAGGGCGACGAGGCGCTTCTGCTGGACACACCGGGGAGGCACGGGGTGGACGGTGGCCGCAGCTTCGGCCGGCGGTGCGCTCTGGCTCTCGCGGGCGAGCTTGGATAAGGGAGCTGGAGGTGAGGGAGAGAGCTCCAGAGTGAGGGGAGAGGCAGAGGGGGGGTCGAGGCGTTACAACGGCGCACTGGAAGGGTCGGGGGAGGCTGGGACACGTCGAAGCAGGAGGTGGCCGCCGCTCGGCCGTGCCCGCGGCACGCACAGCGCCAGTAGGCGCGGGGAAGATGCCAGAGGGGTTCTGTGGTGGTGGGCTGGGCCAGCTCCTGGGCCGCACTTGTAAGCTACAGGTAAGCCTCTGCTCTGTTTTATTTTCTGTGTTGTTTTCTTTTGTTTAAACATTTTGCCACTTATTCAAATTTAAAAGTAAATCAAAGCAGGGCAAAACCTTCTGAAAACTTGTATGTTGCCATTCAGGACTTGTTCGTGCAGCCAACCAAAGAGGCAACGGAAGGACCGGCGCCCGACAGTGCTCCACACCCTCAAGGCGGAATTTACTGAAGTGGACTCCGACGGGAATCCAACGGCGCCCGGCCGAATAGTCAAGGGGTACTCGCTTCAGCTCGGGTGCATTCTCCGGAGCACCGTCTAGATCAACACCGAGAACCTAAGGCATCCTGACCATGGGAATTTGCGCAACCTCCTCTTCACGAAGCTGCACGAACGATACAAGTTCCCCGCTGAATTTGAAAACACAAGCCTCAAAGGGAATAAAGTGAACAATGCTGCCCTCACGAAGATGAGCACGGCCCTGTCTACTTGGAAAAGCACGGTGAAGAGAATGATCGAGAAAGGTGAGAGTTATGAGAAGATCAAGAAGAAAAATCCTTCGATCACCGAAGATGACTACAACGACTTCAAGATCAAGTGCTCGAGCACCGCAACCTCCGAATCAAGTCAGTGGGGGAAAGAAATACGGGAGCTGAACTTAGGGGAACACACACTCGGTCCCGACGGTTACAGAGTGGCGGAGCCTATATGGGACAAGGAGGAGGCGGACCATGCCGAGCAAGGCCTACTGCCCCTCTTCGATAAATACGGTGACAAGCATACCAGGAACTTTGTTAGGGCCCGATACAAGAAGGACCCAAAAACAAAGGAGCTTACCACGGATCCAAAGACCAGGGCGCTTGAGCTTGTTCTGGTAAGGAATACACCCCCGCGAAATTAGCTCCATATGGTTGCATTCTAATTAATGAAGCCAAATTTCTAAATGGTTCACATTCCTTCTGCACGCGACTGAAAGCAGTAGCGCGGGGTCGACTAAGAGCAACCCTTGGGACACCACTCTAAATAGGGCATTGAATGTAATGAAGCAAAATGATAAGCTTAGTAAGCCGACGTCAGCTGGTCGTGTGGCCGGCAAAGGCTTGTCGACAAAATGCTCGTCATACTATAACGTTGGTGGGCGAAAGGAGAAAAAGACCAGCTCGGAAAGCCAGGCGCGCGAGGTTCAAGAACTCAAGGCACAGGTGGCGCGGATTCCGGAGATTGTCCAAGAGCAAGTGCAACAACAACTGGGAGCGACGATCATCGCCATTGTGCCTAGCTTGATCGAGGGGTTGCAGGCGTGGATTGCGGGTGGCCAACAGGGGCCGCCCCCGATTCCCAGCTTCACGGCCAGCAACTCGTAGAATGCGATGGCGGGGCCATTGGTGTCTCCGGCGGAGGCGCCATTGGTGTCTCCGACGCCGGCATGGGAGCTTAATGCACCCGGGTGTACGCCGGCCGGCACCTCTGCAGCAAGCGCCCCTTCCGTCAACTGCACGCCCGCCGTTGGCGGTGCCTCGACATTAGCCGAGCTCGACGCCATCATCACGGTAACTAATTAAGCCTCTCTCGGCCGAGGACTTCAACTCCTTGACTTTGACTGGGAATCCCTGACGCCCTACATGTTTTTGCAGGGCGCCGCCGACATTCCGTGCACTCTCCCGCACTTCGTGAACAACGAGTTGGTCGATGTCGCCAAGGGAAAAATCGTTCAACCGGGCAACCCCGTGTTCCACGGTACCCAGATGCCACCCAACTTCTTTAGGGTTCAACTGGTTCGGGTGCTGCCAGGCTGCGACGAGTTGTTACCTCCGATTCGACCCGTCGGGGCCGACGATGATGACGTGATGATCCTCAGCGCCTGGCTGAGCTGGCCCCTGCTTTGGCCGAAGAGCCAGATTTGTTTGGGGGCCGGGGACACCACCCCAAAGACAACACCGCCAGTTGTGCCGGCGCCAAGTCGGCCCCATGGCAAGACCGCCGCAACGGTGCCGGACATCCCTATGCCACTGGATCCAAACATGCATATGGCACAGGATCAGAACGACGACGACGACGATACATTTGCCAACGTTGATCAGTACTTTGCCGATCATGGGTACGGTGGCGACTTCATGGGGCCTCCTTCTCAAGAACCCAACCCAACAAAAGACGTGCGCGATCTAGCTGGTACCGCAGAGAAGCAAAGTTGCAACAAGCGTCGTCTGCCGTTCAGCTCTCAGGAGACACCTCCAGCTGCCGACTTCACCGAGCCTCAAATAGGCGAGGTGCGAAATATTATCAGCCCCAACACACTCAAGAAGGCGGTCTGTGAGCAGAACTCGGTCCCATTACAGGAGAAGAAGAAGGCACGCAAAAGAAAGACTAACAAGGGTGCGAGCCAGCCGGCACCGAGTACGATCCGTGCTCAGGACGGGCCACCTTCACCTGAGGATGTAATGAGGAGGGTGCATGTGGCGGGTAGGCCGATGCTATCGAGAAATATGCTCGATGCTGCAACCGGTGCTATGCGGAGTTTCCATGACAGTGTTCTTTCTTTGGAGAAGCGGCGTGTCAGTGAGAAGGATGTGGCATACCCGGTTTTCGCGGCCAAGGTGCCAGAGGGCAAGGGCTTTGTGGATAACTCCATCGGGGGTACGATCGTCCTGCGGTTTGATGACATCCATGCTATGTTGAACCTTCATCCGCTGCACTACACCTTCGTTCGGCTATTTTCGCTGAGTATGGAGATGCGGATCATTCGCGACAAGACCCCGGACATCGTGATAGTCGACCCCTTCTACATGCGTGCCAAGATCTTGGGCAGCGCTGGGGACCGGCAAGTCGCGAGTTCTTACCTCGAAGGCGTCATTCCGGCAAACCGAGATAAGGATAACTTCCTCGTGCCTTACTTTCCCGAGTAAGTCCTCCCCTCAACCGCCCCGTAACATATGAATTCTTAGATTTCGATTGTTTTTCTTTTAACATTCCGTGTTTTCTGCAGTGACATACATTGCACGCTCATCCTCCTAAGCCCCAAATATTCCATGGCCACGTATTTCGACCCGTACCGTCAGTCGAACGTAGACTACACAAATGTCAAGAAGGTTCTTGATGATGTTCTCCCCGGCTACGCCAAATCTGGAGGCACCTTCACCAGGCCTATTCGTAAGTACGGCAAGCACGTGTTCTCCCACAATACGACATTCTGCTACATCAAGCAGCCACCTGACGGTCAGAAGGGTGCCTACTACGCCATCCATCACATGCGGGCGATCGTACGGGACCATCATCAACTTCTGCTACTGAGTAAACTCAAAGATTGGGCCGCGAGCGTGTCGGCAATCTAGGACGCGGACATCAGACAAGAATTCTTTCGCATCCAGTCGGAGTTTGCGGAAATCATCCATCAAGATGTCCTTCGTACCTCGGGGCAGTTCTACCTCTGAAATCAACCGTCCAACAGTGACATCGACACAATGATACAAATGCAGGCTGACAACGCCCGTGATTTCATGACTCCCACGATAGACGGCGGCTTCATTCACGCTCCGGTCCCTTGAGTCGAGTCGAAAGTAGTCATGCTGTGTCTAGTTCTGAAACATCGATTGGCTCATGTTGTAATTAAACTTTAATGAACTTGTAGTATGTCTCATTGGTTTCGAGAGTCGTTCAACTTAGATGTAATCAATGCTATTAATGTCTTGCTTTTCTCTTCCGATCGTTCTGTTGCATATTTATATATTGCTTATGTATTGTTTGTGAATTGGTACTAACGTTTCGTTTGACTAGTGCATAGCGATGCCGTCGTATGTCGTGTACAAGGGTAAGGTTCCCGGAGTCTACGACGACTGGGAGGAGTGTCGGAGACAGGTTCACCGATTCAACGGTAACAGTTACAAAGGGTACACCACTAGGGCCGAGGCGGAATCCAGATGTGCCCGCTATCTAGCAGGAGAGGGGAGGGAGCGTTGGAGGAACCGGATGAAGACGAGTTTCATCGTGATGATGCTCATCGTGATGACCGCAGCTCTCTTCTATGTGATGGTAGTTTAGAGGATCGATATCGACTTGTAATGTGAAGACAAACTCACTACTCGCGGTCTCGAGACTTGTAATATAATGTTCTATCTTTGTTCGGTCTTTTCAATTCGGAGACTAATATGATGAACTGTATTCGGAGACTAATATGATGAATTGTATTCAGAGACTAATCTTCTATTCTATTCGATGAATCTGTTGTTGATGTGTGCTGTCTATATTCTGTCCAATAATACATTTTGTAACCTGTGCAAAAAACAGAAAATTAAAAAAAAACCTAATATTCATACTAATGGCGCATCACATCACAGTGCGCCATTAGTATGCCAAAGGATACTAATGGCGCATCATTAAACAGTGCGCCATTAGTATGCCGAAGTTACTAATGGCGCATCTTGTTGTTGTGCGCCATTAGTATGCCAAAGCACCTAGGTATACATGCCCCCCTGGGAGGCATACTAATGGCGCACTGTTGTATATACTAATGGCGCATCTGAGGTGCGCCATTAGTAAAATATACTAATGGCGTGGCACTAATGGCGCACCACTAATGCGTCATTAATGGCCAAAATAGGTGCGCCATTAGTAGGCTTTTTCCTAGTAGTGCTTCCTTCAATGAAGACTCGTCGCTACCGTTACCTCCCATGCCACGTGCCTTACACGTGCCACTATGCGTTTGCTTGCACAAGGGGAGAACGTGATGAAGCCATCGAATCATTGGTTGAATACCTCAAGGCTCTTGAAGCAGCCTTTGATAACCTTGTGGACGACTTGGTGGCTGCTTGTATGGACTTAGTCCAGAGTGGTTTCGCCAACAGGAGGGAGCTGCTCCATACTTGACCAGCACTGACATTTGTCTTGTCCTCAGCATCTTATGCACCTGCCATCTTAGCCACCGCTCGCCGCCTGCCTACCACTGAGGAGTTTGACCAGGTCATTGCTCCTACCCCAGTCAGAGCTGCACCACCTGCCACGCCCGCATTAACTCCTCGTACCAGTACTCCACGCCTGGAGCCTATTAGTGAAGAGGAAGTTGAGTCTCCATCGCCACTGGGTCTTACCCTCGGCAGGCCGAGGGAAGTCTTCAACATCTCCGACTAGTGCGCCTGTCCGCGACACGATGTGCTCGCTTGTGTGATATGTGTTATATGTAAAATAGGTTGATGGAAGTAGTCTGTTTGCGCATCATGTAGGAACTTGGAGAAGTGTACTAGCATAAATAACATGTCAGATATGTGTACGCACATCCTGAGTGACGTATGTATAATTACGACTCACGTGTAAGATGTGTACTAAGCGGTCCTTCTCCGTGCGCAATCAAGTTGCCTTTAAAAAAATCTTTGGAGCTTGTGCTTTGCTCCTTTTGCAAATCATGGTTTATTTTTGCCGCTCATTTTTTTCTCATGATTTCTGCAATGATACCCCAGAGTGAAAAATGACTCATCCGTGGACACGTTCCATGCCAAGCCCGCCAGAGGAAAATTATGGCACACAGACATGTAACAATTTCATGCAGGGACAGTTAAGTCAGCAGGGCAGCGAGACAGCGTTTTCTCAAGTATGTCGACTTTATGAGAAAAGCCAGCAACAACATCAGGAAATGATGAACCATGTCATTAATATGGGGAATCACCGCGAGCCACACCAGCAGCATTCTAAATTGTCTGAGTTACAGAAGACACGTCCGCCAACATTTTCCCACACTGACACACCTCTCGAGGCCGATGATTGGCTTCGAGACAATGAAAGGAAATTGATTGTGGCACAATGCTCAGATCGTGAAAAGGTACTTTATGGACCGCACTATCTTACTGGAGCAGCTACATCATGGTGGGAGAATTTTTTGCATATGCACCCCCAACGAGAATGATATCACCTGGGAAGATTTTAAAGAAGGTTTTCGTGGGGCGCACATCCCTAGAAGCATTATGAAGATCAAGAAAAGAGAATTTGATGACCTCAAGCAAACGGGCATGACAGTAACTCAGTACAACAGCCAGTTTACTAAATTATCTCGTTATGCCACTGAAGAGCGTATGACTGAAAACAAGAAGATGAAAAAAAATGCCTGGACGGTCTGGCACCAGCACTTAAATGCCAGTTAGTCGTACACACTTTTCCAGATTTCAAGACACTGGTGGACAAGGCTATTACTTTGGAAAATGAGCGTTGCAGTCTAGAAGACATTCGCAAGCGAAAAAGGGATCAGACCAACCACACTCGCAACAACAGGAATAAGATAAATTTTTCAGAAAAATGGGACGAACAAATCCATGACAAATGACACATGTCCAAGCCAAAAATTGCATGCAAGGGACAAGGATTTCACATATCGCCCAGGTGTTACTTGCTACGCTTGTGGAGAAGAGGGACACTATGCTAAACAGTGCCCAAAGCCAAGGAACTCAACACCGAAGCCAAACAGCAACGGAAACAATTCCGCGCCCAAGCGTAACAACTTCAACCCCAATAACAACCACAAGAATGGCCACCTGAACCATGTGACCAAGGAGCAAGCACAGGATGCCCCAGATATCGTACTCGGTAGGTTCCCTGTCAATACAATACCTGCCACGGTTTTGTTTGACTCTGGAGCTTCTCATTCGTTCATTTCGAAGAGCTTTGCTTTGCAACATGATTTTTCGATGCTTCCCTTTGGAAAATCAATGACCATCAAGTCCCCCGGAAGTAAGCGGATCACTCAAAATTACTGCCAAGGTGTAACCATAGAAATTCAAGGATTAAAGTTTCACGCAAACCTCATCGTGTTGGAAAACAAGGGACTGGATGTTATCCTGGGTATGGACTGGCTGACCACCAACAAAGGATTTATCGACTGCTTCAACCGAACTGTGATTCTTACTCAACATCACGGAAAGACGATAAGAGTCGCAGCTCAAGAAAGACCAGTCTCGCGGCAACCAAAATTAAACAAGGTAGACACTTCTGAATTAAGCAAAGTTCCAGTAGTATGTGAGTTTCCGGACGTATTTCTCGAAGAACTGCCAGGCATGCCACCAGACAGAGAAATAGAATTCATCATTGAGCTAGCACCTGGAACCACCCCCATTTACAAGAAACCATACAGAATGGCACCATCCGAATAGGTTGAACTAAAGAAGCAAATAAAGTAATTACTGGACAAAGGATTTATACGGGCCAGCATGGTCACTACTGGGGTTCGCCGGTATTATTTGCCAAAAAGAAAGATGGGACTATGAGATTGTGTATAGACTACTGAGCGCTCAACATGGTCACTATCAAAAACAAATATCCGATGCCACGGATAAATGATTTATTTTACCAGCTCGCTCAAGCCAAAGTCTTCTCCAAAATTGATTTGAGGTCGGGTTATCATCAATTAAAGGTACGGACAGAAGATATCCCGAAAACAGCATTCACCTCGAGATACGGACTATATGAATTTACAGTAATGCCATTTGGACTGACCAACACCCCCGCACCACCTCATGAACAAAGTGATTATGAAGTTTATGGACAAATATGTTGTGGTATTTATTGATGATATTTTGGTATATTCAAAGACACCAGAAGAGCATGCTGAACATCTCCGTATTGTACTGGGAGAATTAAGGAAACACCAACTCTATGCCAAATTCAGCAAATGTGAAATTTGGTTAAGACAGGTTGGTTTTCTAGGCCACGTATTGACACAAGAAGGAGTTGTTGTGGACCCGGAAAAAGTCAAGGCTGTACTTGGTTGGAAGCCCCCGGCTAATGTAACAGATGTTTGAAGTTTCCTCGGAATGGCTGGATATTACCGGAGGTTTATTGAGGGATTTTCCACCATAGCCAAACCAATGACACAGTTACTCAAGAAGGATAAGAAATTCATTTGGACTGAGGCTTGTGAGAAAAGCTTCCAGGAACTCAAAAAGAAATTAACAACAACCCCAGTATTGGTCATACCAGACATACACAAAAGTTTTGAAGTATATTGTGACGCATCCCGAAAAGGCCTCGGATGCGTACTAATGCAAGAAGGCAAAGTAGTCGCCTACGCTTCCCGGCAACTACGGAAGCATGAAGAAAATTATCCTACTCACGATTTGGAATTGGCAGCAGTCATTCATGCACTCAAAGAGTGGAGGCAGTTTTTGCTTGGGAATCGTTGTGAAATATATACGGACCATAAGAGTCTCAAATATATTTTCACCCAACGAGAACTCAATTTACGACAACAACGCTGGTTGGAACTGGTAAAAGATTATGACGTTGGCATCCACTATCACCCATGAAAGGCAAACTTAGTAGCAGATGCTCTCAGCCGTAACCCCAGCACGGACAAAGGCAGTCTACAAAATCTGAGACCTGAGTTTCAGCAGGAATTCGCCAAGCTCAACTTAATGATGGTCGTTGAAGGCGAAGTGTCAAATATAGAAATATGACCTACACAAATAAGCAAATTAAGAAAGCTCAGCATGGACATCCCACCATTGAAGGCATAATAAGAAAAGTGAGACAGGACAAGGCCTCGGAATTTACCATTGACAGTGAGGGAATATTATGGTTCGGAGACAGGCTTTGCGTACCCAATAGCGAAGACCTCAAACAACAAATTCTAGCAGAGAGCCACACCGCTCCATATTCAATTCACCCTGGAGGGACCAAAATGTACAAGGACATTCAGGAAAGATATTGGTGGAATGGTATGAAGAGGGATATAGCCACATACATTGCATGTTGTGATTCATGTCAACGCATTACAGCCGAGCACCAAAAACCCGCAGGACTGTGACAGCCAAACAATATACCTGAGTGGAAATGGGACGATATTGGGATGGATTTTATTGTTGGACTGCCACGGTCACAGCACGGAAATGATGCCATATGGGTCATCACAGATAGACTGACTAAGGTGGCAAACTTCATTCCAGTCAAGACAACCCACACCACCCAGAAGCTTGCCATGCTTTACCTCGCACGTATAGTATGCCTGCATGGAGTTCCTAAGACTATAATATCCGACAGAGGCACTCAGTTCGTCTCCAAATTTTGGGATCATTTGCAGCAAGCCCTGGGAACGCATCTAGTATTCAGCACAGCCTATCACCCATAGACTGGAGGGCAAACGGAATGAGTAAATCAAATACTAGAAGACATGCTGATGGCATGTGTCCTCACCTATGGGACCAGTTGGGAGGCAAGCTTACCGTATGCCGAGTTCGCATACAACAATAGTTACCAAGCCAGCCTGAAAATGGCACCTTTCGAAGCCTTCTACAGACGAAGATGCCGTACTATATTAAACTGGTCAGAAACAGGGGAAAGTCGTATCTTCGGCCCAGACATGTTAAAAGAAGTTGAGGAAAAAGTAAAAATAATACGGGATCGACTCAAGACAGCCCAAAGCCGACAGAAGAGTTACTACGATCAAAAGCATTGGGAAGTAAGTTTTGAACCCGGTGAAAACGTGTACCTACGTGTATCCCCTATGAGGGGACTGCAACGGTTCAAGGTCAAAGGAAAGCTAGCACCATGATTTATCGGTCCTTTTCGTATAATTGCTCGGAGAGGCACAGTGGCCTGCCAATACCTTCCCAAAGAACTATCAGATGTCCATGACGTATTCCATGTTTCGCAGCTACGGATATGTGTAAGCAACCCGGAGAAGCATGTGTCGCATGAAAATCTTGATGTGCAACCAGATCTCACCTACCGGGAACGCCCAATAAAGATATTGGAAGAATCTGAAAGGAGGACCCGTCAGAAGACGATTAAATTTCTCAAGGTTCAGTGGAGCAATCACACAGAGGATGAGGCAACATGGGAAAGGGAAGATTTTCTGCGGACAGAATACCCACACCTATTTGAGGATCAGCTGAAATCTCGGGGACGAGATTTTTCCTAAGGGGGTAGGTGTTGTAACACTCCAATTTTTTTGGATTTATTTTCTTCCAAACTTTTGGTCTTTTGGAAGGGGCATATTTGATCTTCTCTTAAAACCCCTTTCTAAAAACTTTTCTGACCAAAGTTTGTGTGTTCTTCTGAAGCTTGATTCTGGTCTTGAAGGTTTATTCTTGTGTTAGCTCAACACAAGTTGTTTTTCTCTTTAAGGTTTGTTTGAATCTTTTCCCTCCATGAATATCCATCTTATAAGAATCTTGGATTTGTCATCCCCTTTCAAACCTTTCTTGCCATGACACCCAATGAAAGTATTCCTCTCTAAGACCTCCTCTTCACCTTGAAACAAGTCTCTCATCAATTCCAGAGGGTTTCAACCTTATTGGGATTTTTCTTCTATTTATTTCGCACAAAAAACAATTTCTGTCCTTTGAAATGAACCATGGTGATTTACATAGGAACCACCATGTTCATTTTGATATTTGATTCCAAACCAACTCCCTTGGATAGTCCTTATTACCCACAACCTAGATCCAACTTGTTTCATTGGTCCACACTTCAAAATTTTCAAATTTCACTTGCTGCAAGTTTGGACCAGATTTGCAAATTTTGGTGAAATTCATATTTTCCTTCTTCCTAAAATTCTATGAAAATTCAGGCAGCCTCTAGATGCATCAAGAAACCACTCCACCAAATATCAGCTCCAGAAAGATTTTCCACATGCCAAAATCATTTCGTCAAACACCTGGCGTGCACTGTTTCTGTCAGTTTCAGAAAAGTTAACTGAAGTTAACATGCGACAGTGCAGCTCTGTCAGTTTCGTCAATCAGCGTTCGTCAATCTCACTAGTGCCCTTTGGATCGATGCTCCACTACAGCTCGCTCTTATCCAGAGCACCGCACACGCGCTTTGCTGGTTCTTGGTGTCGGTGGCACCCTGGCTCGCCGACGCCGGCGTCTTCCGTGGCGGCAGAGCCACCCGTGGCGGCCAACAGGAGGCACCCTGTGGCACAACGCCGTTTGGCACCGTCCAAGCCACCCGAGAGCTCCGCGTGACCTTCTCCATCACCAGCGCACGCCTGCAGCACCGTCGCCGTGGACTGGCACGCACAGGGCGCGCTCTCTGCCGCCGACATGCCGCACGGCCGTTCCGTCGGGGACAGGCCATAACCACCCCTACTTTGCTGAGTTAGGCACCGAAATGGAATCAGTACACCTCCTGGTCTATGCTCAAGCTCCTAAACCAACCGTCCAGCCACAGCGCCGCCGTAGTCGATCGCTGGACTTATCCCGTTCACGGCAACCGCCTCGGGCCGGCTATATATAGCGCCTCCGAGCTTGCTCTCGACCCCGCACATCTCCACTACCTCAATAGACCACGCCCAGCCACTAGAAGAGCCTTGAGGGGCCCTTCTTCCTCAACTCCGGCCACCTCCGTCCGCCTCGGGTTCCAGCAGCGTCCTCTCTGGTGAGAGCTCCTCCACCGCCTTGGACTCGTTCGTAACCTCCTCACACCTATAGAAGACTAACCCCCACTGCAATTTGACCACAGCTACTCTCTCCGACGAGGCCCACGACCACCCGAGCCGCCGTCCGCCGGAGATAGGGTCGCCGTCGATGTGGGGCTCGCCGACGCTTAACTTCACCACCCACCAACGCGGAAGAACACCAGGAACACGTAGGTACGACTCCCTCCCTCTACTTCGCCGTGGATCAGCACCGGCGACCACCGCAGCTCTTTGGCGTCGGCACGACTCTGTTTCAGTTTTTAAACCTGACGAGTGGGACCCCCTCGTCATCCTCTCTTTCCTTTCTGAAATGTTTTTCTGGAAGGCGCCCTCGGGCAAAGTGTGTTTTCCTATTCGGCTGGCGTACTGTGTACCGATTCGTTTTCTATTTTTATATTCTAGCCCCTGGAAACTTTCTGTTTCATTACAGACAAGTCCCTGGACAGAAACTCTAATATCTTTTAAACAAAAGATGATTTTGAGTTGATTCCTTTTTTACCCTCTTTTGTTTTCTGTCTAGTTTTTGTCATATTTATTTGAAAAATATTTGGGTCAAATTTTTTGCACGCGCGGTATTTATGTTAGTATTCGTTTTGTTTGAATACGTAGATACCGAAGAACGTGACGGAGCCGCGAACTTCACCGAGTTAGACTCCGACTACTCCGAACCAGGCAAGCATGTTTGAAGCTTTTATATGATGAGTGTGTTGCATGTTTGGTTGAGTAGTTCTTCTTCATAGCATGGTCATATAAGCATTTGTGATGATTATATTTTCATGCAAGCAAGCTTCGGGTGAGCCCCGAATGATAATGGTTGGACTACCCCGATCATGTGGTGACATGATGGGTTGTGTACTAGTATTGTTGGAGCATGCTAGTAAATGGTTATCTCTAGTATCAACGTGGATCAAGTCATGATTCCGTTCATCTCCTTTTTGGTACTATCATATGCCGTCTGCTAATATTACGGTTTAGTCAGTTGCAAACCTCTTTCCGTGTACACACCAATTAGAGGGGCCGGGATGAGGGTTCCATGGCCCTGGATTAAAGCCCGTCATCCGGTCAGGGGGCATGGGTGTTTCCGGTTGGGACCGAGAGGGGGGCACCCCTTAGAGCGCGCATATATAAATTTGATCCCATGCTATTCGAGGTTGTGGCCTCCCCGTCTTAAAGTTTTTCGTGAATGTTGTCTCGGGTGATTCCGAGCAGCAGGATGTGAAATGGGTGTGTACTGGTCAGTTGTGTTTCTGCTAAAATACCGTAGACGGAACTAGTCCCCGTGGCTAGTGGAATCCGTTGGCTGTGATTTAAGAGTACAAGCTCTGCAGAGTTAAAATCTTTCGAGTAGCCAAGTTTATGGCCTAGAGTCAATCTTCGTGTCAACCCCGATGACCGCCTCTAGTAATTTATGATAGTAATAAGAGTGGTGATTTTTTTTCAGGTTCATCTTGGGTCGATGAACTAACCGGTTATCTATGCACTGATTTATCCCTTGAAGGATTTCACCATTATACCATTGATCATATAAGCCCTTTATGTGATGTCGCTCAGACGTCCGACTGTGGCATTCTTGTTATTTATTTTTGATATAAGCCCTTTATGTGATGTCGCTCACACGTCCGACTATGGCATTTTTGTTATTTATTTTGATATAAGCCCTTTATGCAATGTCGCTCAGACGTCCGACTGTGGCATTCTCGTCATTTATTTTTGATATAAGCCCTTTATGTGATGTCGCTCAGACGTCCGAGTGTGGCATTCTCATCATTTAATTTTGTTATAAGCCCTTTATGTGATGTCGCTCAGACGTCCGACTGTGGCATGTTTTTATTCATTTTCCCTCACGAGGGTCGCTCACACACTCGTTTGGTTTTCTTTTATTTACCTTTTGGATTTCGGGAGGACTACCACCCGACTTCCATTTTTACATGCAGCGCAGAAATTATATTATTCGGATACATGTTGCTAGAATACTCACATGCATCATGTTTGCATTTGTTATATCTCATGTCCGAACTGTCTTGTGAGTACATTCAAAGTACTCACCTGGCTTGTTGATTTGGGAAGATGTTGACGAAGGCGGTCTCATGGATGAAGAGTTCGATAGCGAGTCTGACGTCTAGTGGAGTCCCGGTCAGTCTCTTGCGATCCTGGAGTTGATCACTGTTTTATAACCGCTTCCGCCAACCACCAAATAAATTCATCGGGTCTCACTCCGACACTCGATCAACTGTATGATATTGGAGTCGTGTCACCCACTAGACTATGACATACCCGCCACCTCTCCTTTTTTGTTTTTACGAGTTAGTAGTTATGCCACCCCCACCATTGTGTCATATTCTCCCATATGTATTATATAGGCGTACTTGTAATAAATTGTTGAGCAACCTCAGCTATACCTTGTACAATATTCAGTACTCTGGAATTCTATATCCAGGATTTGTCTACCAGTAAGAAGTATTCTTCTGTGCTGGTTTGATAAAAAGGTCGGTCTCTCGGTAATTATTTTAGTAACGGTCCTGACAACCATGGTACCAGAGCCAGTCTGACTGTAGGAAGCACTAGGTGCGATCACTAATCAGTTATTAGCGTATTAAGTGCTATTTCAGCATTTTTGCATTTGTAGCAATTTTCTGTTAGTCATCATAAATTTATGACTTGACTATTCGGAATTTTTGTCTACTTTTGTAGATGGCTAGCGGCGACTGCGATTCTCATGTGTTCGCCAATATTCCTGAGGTGTTTATCAAGCTCCTCGTCGCCATCACCAAGGTCACGATCGGGCCATCGACCCGTCCAGAGTTTACACTCTACCGTCACAAGATCAGCGACAGCGTGTCAATGCACCAGGCCGCGGTGCAATTCAAGGGAGGGCCATGCCTACGGAGAGGCATGCCACGCAAATGGCTGCCGGTGAGGCGCTAGGTCGTCTCCGGGATGCCCTTCCTTCAATGAAGACTCGTCGCTACTGTTACCTCCCATGCCACGTGCCTTACACGTGCCACTATGCGTTTGCTTGCGCAAGGGGAGAATGTGATGAAGCCATCGAATCATTGGTTGAATACCTCAAGGCTCTTGAGGCAGCCTTTGGTAACCTTGTGGACGACTTGGTGGCTGCTTGTGTGGACTTAGTCCAGAGTGGTTTCGCCAACAGGAGGGATCTGCTCCATACTTCACCACCACTGACATTTGTCTCGTCCTCAGCATCTTACGCACCTGCCATCTTAGCCACCGCTCGCCGCCTGCCTACCACTGAGGAGTTTGACCAGGTCATTGCTCCTACCCCAGTCAGAGCTGCACCACCTGTCGCGCCCGCATTTACTCCACGTACCAGTACTCCACTCCTGGAGCCTATTAGTGAGGAGGAAGTTGAGTCTCCATCGCCACTGGGTCTTACCCTCGGCAGGCCGAGGGAAGTCTTCAACATCTCCGACTAGTGCGCCTGTCCGCGACACGATGTGCTCGCTTGTGTGATATGTGTTATATGTAAAATAGGTTGATGGAAGTAGTCTGTTTGCGCATCATGTAGGAACTTGGAGAAGTGCACTAGCATAAATAACATGTCAGGTATGTGTACGCACATCCTGAGTGACATATGTATAATTACGACTCGCGTGTAAGATGTGTACTAAGCGGTCCTTCTCCGTGCGCAATCAAGTTGCCTTTCTAAAAATCTATGGAGCTTGTGCTTTGCTCCTTTTGCAAATCTTGGTTTATTTTTGCTGCTCATTTTTGTCTCATGATTTCTGCAATGATAACCCAGAGTGAAAAATGACTCGTCCCTGGACACATTCCATGCCAAGCCCGCCAGAGGAAAATTATGGCACACAGACATGTAATAATTTCACGAAGGGACAGTCAAGTCAGCAGGACAGCGAGACAGCGTTTTCTCAAGTATGTCGACTTTATGAGCAAAGCCAGCAACATCATCAGGAAATGATGAACCATGTCATTAATATGGGGAATCACCGCGAGCCCACCAGCAGCATTCTAAATTGTCTGAGTTACAGAAGACACGTCCACCAACATTTTCCCACACTGACAAACCTCTTGAGGCAGATGATTGGCTTCGAGACATTGACAGGAAATTTATTGTGGCACAATTGTCAGGCTCATTTCTGAGAAATAAATCACAGAATAGCCTTAAGTCACACTAGCTCCCAAGCACAGCCAGTGGACAACCTTGATATAGATAACCAGTACAATAATATTACACAGGGTTGAGTCAGGGTGACTCAATAGTTTATTACAACATTTCAACGTACTAGGCGGGTGGAATATGACAGTGGGTAGTGGAACTCAACACTGATATACTAGCATAGGGTCAAGCGTCAGTGTGAGGCTTGACTAATTTATTGGTGTGGCGGAAGCTTGACGGATGGTACAAGTGATAGACTCCAAGACACAGGTGTGCTGACTGGAAACCTTCTAAGCGTCGGCCTCGCTAGCGCAATTCTCCTCCAACGGTTCGTCCTCCTCCAAGTCTGGCCAAGTAAATAGCCAGGGACAAGCCAGTGAGTACTTTGAATGTACTCGCAAACATTATGAACATAAGGTATACTAAAGCGAAAGCCATGATGAAATACTATATGCATGCAACAAATATCAAGACTTGGCATGATGAAACATGGTTAGTTCAAAATAAATATTGGTCACTATATTATATAAAAAAAATAAAAGGAATGCCAGTCGGATATCAAGCGACATCACGGTAGGACTTGAAAAGAAATGCCAGTTGGGTATCCACAAGAGTAGTGGCGAGATAAACCGCCTGACACTCGAGGGACGCCTCAAAAGGACTTTAAAAGAAATGCCAGTGGGTGTCCACAAGAGTAGTGGCGAGATAAACCGCCTGACACTCGAGGGACGCCTCAAAAGGACTTTAAAAGAAATGCCAGTGGGTGTCCACAAGAGTAGTGGCGAGATAAACCGCCTGATACTCGAGGGACGCCTCAAAAGGACTTTAAAAGAAAAGCGAGTGTCCGGGGTAGTCTAGCCAGCCCCTGAGACACTCTCGAAGGTAATAATAAAATCACAAGGTTAGTCCATAAGCATAATATTCACCATAAATAAATTTATGATAATATACTGACTGTGACAAAGAAAATGTCCTGCAAACATAACATGCCCAAGTAGTCTATTTTCCTCGAGAGACTGACACCGAGACCGATACTTGACCCACCCAACTAAATCCTTGACCGTGGACGCGGCTATTCGAATAGATATAACTCTGCAGAGGGTGTACTCTTTACCCACGCGTATGGGCTTTCCTTAGCCAGTACCGTGTACTGACTAATACCCAATACGGACTTTAGGTTGAAAACACGCCTGACGCATACACACCGACCGGATGCCAGGACTCACCCAGAGCATCGCTCCAGAAACCTTAAGTCAGGGAGGCTACAACCTCCGAAAAGCATGGGATCACTATTAAACGCGCGGATTACAAGGGGTGCCCCCCTCTCGGCTACAACCGGAAACACCCATGCCCCTGACCCGATGACAGGCTACAACCTTCATCGTAGTATCTGTGTGGCGTGCACCCGTACAGGGGTTATCAACCTTCTAGGCCGTACCTTCCTTTCGGAAGGACCCGTGGCAGCACGGTGTACAGCTAGGTGTATAGAGCAAGACTCGATCTAGGCAGACTCAGGAGGTATTGTCAAAATAACACCAGTGTTCCTCATCAGTACCACATGACACCACTGTGTCACAAAGGACCATGCCTACTAGCATGTCCCAACCAGCAGCAGCATCTCTGCCCTCACGTAACCATTTGTATGCCAGACAAGCTAGTGTGACATGCAAGCCAAGGTAAAACAAACATGACATGACCATGCATGCACATGTGATATAACATGCAACGTATATGATGCACTACCATTTTATGTAACCATGCAGGGAAGCAACACCATAACTCAAGTTCAATAATGCTTGCCTTGTCCAAAGTAATCAGGAGAAAACCCTTCAGAAATCCCAGCAAAAGTTCCTTCTTCTTTTTCTGAAAAATTAAAATTTGAATTCGAATAAGACAATAAACACAGAACAGAAAAAGTTCTCAAAATATTTTTAAATAAATCTTAAAATAAACTAGAGCAGAAAAGAAAATTTTAGCAAAAAGAATCAACTCATTTGGATTTATATTTTAAAAGTTATTAGCTTTTCAAAACCAGGGGTTTTTCTGTAAAACAGAAGTCCCTGAGTTGTTTTAAAAGAAAACGTTTCGGATACGAGTGCGTCTTCCAGAGTAGAAGACGTAAAGCGCAGAGTGCGCTTCCACTTAAAACGGAAACAGAGAGAGAGAGAGCTGACGGGTGGGGGCCACCCGTCAGGTTTAAAATTCGAACGCGCTCGCGCGCGAGTACAGAGAAGCGGCGGCGATCGCCGGCGACGATCGCCGGGGTCTCAGGGCCCGGCGCTGGTCGCAAAGTGACCAGCGTGGACTTCCGCATCCAGGGGTGGTGGAGGTGGCCACCGGCGATCACCTGAACGGCGGTGAGCTCGTCGCCGGCGGACGAAGATTCGGGTGAGGTGGTGGCTCGTCGGAGAGGGCTCGGAAAGGTAAATTGATCTAGGGATTCGGCATGGTGGTGGAAAAGGGGAAGATCGACGGAGTTTGGGCTGCTCTGGTGGTGTACGTGCTCGGTTCGGTTCGAGGACAGAGGCGGCGGAGCGGTGGCCGGAGAGGGAGAAGATGACTCCCTCGGGGCTTGGTGGGTGGTCAGGAGGGAGTGTGGGTGGTGGTGGAGGCGAGTGCTAGCGCTAGAGGGGCTCGGGGACCCTTTTTATAGGCGGTTCGAAGATAGCCGAAGCGGGTGAAGATCGCCGGAGTTAATGAGGTCGCCGAGGTTGGTTCTGGCCGGTGGTCTGGGCGATGGAGCATTCAAGAGGTCCGTGGTGTTCGTCCGATGCTTCCGCGTGGACGAGCTCGTGCCTGCTTGACACGTTTGCGGTGTGCTGTCCGCACGGGCGCGGCGGAGCGGCCGGCTCCGGCGACTGTCAAACGGGCCCCGTGCGGCGTGGCTGGTGTGTCCTTTGCGCGTAGAGGCGAAGGAAGATGACGCGTGTGCAGGGAGGTAGGTATGAGCGCTGAAGTGGAGTAAAGGAGCGATTGATGGCCGAGGCGTTCCGCTCGGCTCCGCCGTGGACGAGCCCGGGGAGGCTGCACCGGCCCGGTGCCATCTCACCGGAGTGGAGTGGCTGGGCGCTGGGCCAGGGGGAGCTGCGGTAATGAAAACGGGCGACATTGCCGTGCGGAAGAGGAAGACGATGGGTGCACGGCATCGCTGTCCCTGTCGGCCGAAATTCAGTTAACAGAATTTTATTCAGTGTGGAACAGTATGCCCGCCAACTGTTTGATGAAATGATTTGAGGTCTTAAACAACTTGGTTGATCATGGGGTCTTGTGTGGTGGTGTGTAGTTACTCAAAAATGAGTTTGCCAGGAGGCCAAGAATTTTGGTGAAGTTTGGAAATGGTTTGGGGCAGAAATATGATTTCTGGACCAAATTTGAATTGAATTTGGTTTGAAATTTTTGAACTGTGGGACCAAATGTTTTTGGAGAAATGGGTTGAGGGTACCATATATATGTAGGAATAATTTTGGTAGAGGCAGAAGAGTCATAGAAAATATAGTTCCTTTGTAAATGTCAAGAAACTATGATTAATTCAAATTCCACTTTTGGAATTTAGAATATATAGAAAGAATATTTTTGTGGAGTAGGAAGGAGTTGAATAATACCACAGAAGGTGTGCATGACTTGAGAGGAAAATTTTGGAGTGACAGAAAATATTTGGAGAAGTTTTATGGTATTAGAAGGGGTGAAAAGGATTTTTGCCTTTGAAAATAAATAGCTAAAAACCAAAGATTCTTTAGAGAGAAAAACTTTTGAAAACCTCCAAAACAATTGAATCAAATAAGTCCACCCTTCAAACAGAACCCTCCAAGAAAATTTAAAAATCTTAGCTAAAATTTTGAAAAGTTTTCAAAATTCCAAATAACTATTTTTGGGGTGTGACAGCACCTACCCCCTTAAGAAAAATCTCGTCCCCGAGATTCCAGCTGTCCCTCAAACAGGTACGGATATTCAGTCCTTAAATGATCTTCTCTTTCCCAGGTTGCCTCTTCCTCGGTGTGATTACTCCATTGAACTTTGCAAAATTTTATTACGCTCTGTCGGGTTCTCCGTTCAGACTCCTCCAAAATCTTTATGGGACGTTCCCGATAGGTAAGATCTGGTTGAAGATCCAACTCCTGGTGCTGGATCTGCTTCTCCGGGTTGCTAACACATTTCCTAAGCTGGGATACATGGAACACATCGTGGACATCTGATAATTCTGCCGGTAATTCTAGTTGATAGGCAACCTTGCCCCTTCTTGCGGTTACTTTAAACGGTCCAATAAATCTTGGTGCTAGTTTCCCCTTAACCTTAAATCTCTGTAGCCCCCTTGTCGGGGATACTCTAAGGTATACGTAGTCATTTGGCTCAAAGTGGACCTGGCGGTGTTTTTGATCATAATAACTCTTCTGTCGGCTTTGAGCTGCCTTTAGTCGGTCCTGAATAAGCTTTACTTTGGTTTCTGCTTCTATTAGCATTTCTGGTCCAAAATTCGGCTGTCTCCGGTTTCAGACCAATTCAATGGGGTTCGGCATCGTCGTCCGTATAATGCTTCGAACGGTGCCATTTTTAGGCTAGCTTGATAACTGTTGTTGTAGGAGAATTCTGCATAAGGCAAACTATCCTCCCAACTGACTCCGTAGGTAAGCACACAAGCTCTCAACATGTCCTCTAATATTTGATTTACCCGCTCTGTCTGTCCTCCGGTCTGTGGGTGGTATGCAGTGCTGAAAGCCAATTGCGTGCCTAAGGCTTGCTGTAGGTGTTCCCAAAATCTAGAGACAAATTGGGTGCCTCTGTCAGAGACAATTATTTTGGGTACCCCGTGTAGACAAACAATCCTGGATAGATACAGCCTGGCTAGCCTCTGTGTTGAGTAGGTGGTTTTTACCGGAATGAAATGTGCTACCTTGGTCAGCGAATCTGTTATTACCCAGATAGCATCATTCCCATGTCGTGATCTTGGCAAGCCGACAACAAAATCCATTCCAATCCTATCCCATTTCCATTCAGGCACCTTAATTGGTTGCAATAACCCTGCTGGTCTCTGGTGTTCCGCTTTCACACGTTGGCATGTATCACAACATGCCACATATATGGCTATATCCCTTTTCATCCCGTGCCACCAGAATCTCTCTTGTAGATCCTTGTACATTTTGGTCCCTCCGGGATGAATGGAATATGGAGGGGTGTGTGCTTCTGCCATTATTTGTTGTTTTAAATCTTCAATGTTTGGTACGCACAGTCTCTGTCCAAACCAAATGACCCCTTGGCTGTCTTCCATAAATTCGGGCGCCCTACCCATTTTAATCTTCTTTCTAATCCCTTCAATACTTGGGTGCCCCTTCTGGGCTTCTCTGATCTGGTCCTCTATTGTTGGTTTTATTTCCAACTAGGAAATGGTTCCTTCCGTGACTAGGGCCATGTTGAGCTTGGCAAACTCCTGGCTGAGCACATGTTGCGAAAGTTGTACACTGCCATTTCCAGCGTATGGATTCCGGCTGAGGGCATCTGCCACAACATTGGCTTTACCTGGGTGATAGTGAATTCCTACGTCATAATCCTTAATTAGCTCAAGCCAACGCCGTTGTCTCAAATTTAATTCTGGCTGCGTGAAAATATATTTAAGACTTTTATGATCCGTGTATATTTCACATCGGTTCCCCAGAAGATAGTGTCGCCACTCTTTGAGTGCGTGTACTACTGCAGCGAGTTCCAGATCATGAACGGGGTAATTTTCTTCATGTCGCCGAAGCTGTCTTGAGGTGTAAGCCACTACTTTTCCTTCCTGCATTAACACACATCCAAGGCCTTTCCCGGATGCGTCACAATATATATCGAAATTTTTGTGCACATCGGGCACGACCAGAACTGGTGATGTTGTTAACCTCTTTTTCAACTCCTGAAAACTCTTTTCACAAGCTTCAGTCCATTCGAACTTCTTGTCTTTCTTGACTAACTGGGTCATGGGTCTGGCTATATTGGAGAACCCTTCAATAAACCTTCGATAATAGCCCGCTAAACCGAGGAAACTTCTGACTTCCGTCACGTTTGTGGGCTGCTTCCATTCCAACACATCCTTTACCTTTCCCGGGTCTACAGCGATTCCGTCTTGGGTCAATACGTGCCCAAGGAAACCAACTTCTCTCAACCAAAATTCACATTTACTGAATTTGGCGTATAGCTGATGTTTTCTTAACTCCTCCAGTACTATCCGAAGATGCTGCTCATGTTCTTTAGGCGTCTTAGAGTAAATAAGTATGTCATCGATAAATACCACCACAAATTTATCCAGATATTTCATAAAAACCTTGTTCATGAGATGCACAAAATATGCCGGGGCATTGGTTAAACCAAATGGCATCACTGTGAATTCATATAATCCGTATCTGGTCGTGAACGCCGTCTTAGGTATGTCTGTCGTCCGAATTTTTAACTGATGATAACCTGATCTCAGGTCTATCTTCGAGAAGACTTTGGCTTCTGCTAGCTGTTCAAATAAGTCGTTGATTCTGGGCGGTGGATATTTATTCTTGATAGTGACCATATTAAGTGCCCTGTAATCAATGCACAGCCGTAGGGTACCATCCCTCTTTTTGGCGAATAAAACTGGCGAACCCCATGGTGACGAGCTGGGTCGTACGTAACCTTTCTCCATCAACTCCTTAATTTGCTTCTTTAATTCTGCCAATTCTGTTGGGGCCATACGGTACGGTTTCTTGTATATGGGTGTCGTTCCAGGTGCTAGTTCAATAACGAACTCAATCTCGCGGTCCGGTGGCATTCCTGGTAATTCTTCAGGAAATACATCAGGATATTCACAGACTACAGGAACCTTACTTAATTCCATCGTATCCACTTGACTTAATTTCCCTTGGGATGTGGCAATCTTCCTTGTACCCACTTTTATTGTCTTTCCTTGGCAATTGGTAAGAGTTACCGTACGGTTGTAGCAGTCTATGAAACCTTTGTTGGTGGTTAACCAATCCATTCCCAGAATAATGTCCAAATCAACTGCGTCTAGAACGATGAGATTGGCTAGGAATCCCATTCCTTCAATTTCGATGTTCACATCCTTACAGTACCATTGAGTATTTTGCTTTGATCCCGGGGACTGAATAACCATGGAATTTTGCAACGGCAAAAAGGGAAACTGATTCTTCGAGGCAAATCTTTTAGAAATGCAAGAGTGGGAAGCTCCGGAATCAAATAAAATTGTAGCATCTACTGAGTTGGCGGGGAACGTACCAAACACGATATCCGGTGCGTTCTGAGCTTCCTCAAAAGTCACGTGGTTGATATGCCCTTGCTTGTGGTTGTTATTGGGGTTGAAATTGTTGCGTCGCGGAGCGTTGGTCGTACCACGGCCATTGTTGTTGTTGTTGGCTTTGGGAGGGTTGTTTCCTTGTTTTGGGCACTGTTTAGCATAGTGCCCTGCTTCTCCACAGGAGTAACAGGTGACTCCAGGGTAAAAGTTTGTATCCTTGGTCCTATTGTGGAATGCACTGCGGTTCTGTGGTGGAGCTGTATTTGTTGGTCGGGTTACTACTGGCTTTTGAACATCATTCCTAGGTCTATTGTTGCGAACCTGTACTGACTGGTTCATGCGGCGCTTGCGGGCCTCATCCATATTGCGGTGTTCATTTTCCAAGATAATAACCTTATCCACCAGTGTCTTAAAGTCTGGAAAGGTATGAACCATCAGCTGGCATTTTAGCGACGAAATAAGTCCGTCGAGAAATTTCTCCATCTTTTTGTTCTCTGTCATATACTCGTCGTTGGCGTACCGGGCCAACTGAGTAAACTGATCCAGATATTGGGATACTGTGGAGCTTCGCTGTTTGAGATCCTCAAATTCCCTCTTCTTCAGTTTCATAATGCTATTTGGAATATGCGCTCCTCGGAAATTTTCCTTGAATTGTTCCCATGTCATATTTGCTCCGTCAGGGTGGGTGTGACATAAGTTTTCCCACCACGAAGCAGCCGTTCCAGAAAAATAGTGTGGCGTGTACAGCACCTTTTCCTGGTCAGTACACTGGGCAATAACTAATTTTCTTTCCATGTCTCGAAGCCAGTCGTCTGCCTCTAGTGGCTTGTCAGTGTGCGTAAAGACCGTTGGGCGGGTCTTTTGTAATTCCGACAGTTTGGACCTGGGTTGTGGTTGTCCTTGTTGATTTCCCATGTTCATCAAATGCTGCATCATCTCCTGATGCTGTTGCTGACTCTGCTCATATAGGCGGCATACTTGTGAGAAAGCTGATTCACTGCTCGGCTGACTAGTCTGCCCTTGGGTAAAATTATTTCCCATTTGTCCAGAGTTGTTTTCAGGTTGAGTTGGCATAGAACGGGTCCAGGGACGATGCATTTTCTTTCTGGGGTATTTGCATAACACCAAGGAAAAATAATCAAATATCAGAAAATAAATTCCCAAACAAAATTTTCCCCCGGACAAGGTAAGACAAGGCAGCCAAATATATTACACAAGGGATTTAATTATACAAGCAGGATCTAATTATACAGGATACATGCGGAACTGTATCATACAAGATCATTTATTCTACTAGCGCACTCTCCGTGCTCTCATCGACCAGCGGTCCTACATCGCTATCTTACAAAGGCTAGGCAGAACAGGAAATAAATATATTACATCCATGCTCTCAAGCAGTCATCTGGCAAAGAAAACTGCGTTCGTCCCCATGGCTCATCCTAGGTCCTGCTGAGAGTGAGACTCAGGCAAGGCACCCAGGATGTGATATCGCCCTCCTCCTCTTCCTCCTCGAGGATCGCCTCTAGTCGGGTGGTTGTTGATGCCGTGCCTGCTGGGGGTGGCACTGTGCTCGTCAGTGGAGAAGCTCTGGTAGGAATGGGTGCAGTCGGACGGCTAGCATCGCCAGTTGTGGTCGAGCGCTGAGCCGCGGGACTAGCCAGAGAAGTATTTGGTGGATTGGAAGTGCGTGGGGCACGAGGCGAAGGGGAGCGGTACTCGCTCCTGCGAATAATCCTCGCACGAGACAAGTCCATCCGCGCAGTGAGGTAGTCATCCACCAGGGAGGTGAAAGCTGACTCCAAGGCCATGATATACTGGACAAGTGGCTCAATAGCCATATCCTTTTCCCCTATGGTGCAGGAAAAAGCATAGTGGCTAGTATATGGAACGTGGCAAGGCAGATAGTAGTAGGGACGGTCCTGCATAACTTTCAGGATGTCCCGGAGACGTGCGATAGCCTCACGTGCGGCCATCTGGATAGCATGCCTCTCAGTGGGCATGGCTCTCCCCATGAAGCGATAGTTGCGGAAAGACACAGACGCACCACCCCGAATATATACCGAAGCCTGGTACATAGTCAGGGTCTCTGAGATCTTGTCCGGGTAAACGACGTACTCCGGACGCCCGAGGGACCCCATCGCGTCCCTCGCGATGCTCGCGAGAAGGCGGGAAAATCCCGCAGGCTCGTTGGCGAAAATCTGAGATGGGCAGCTGCCACCAGCCATCTACAACAGTAGACAAAAATCCAAGTAGCCATGTCATAAGTGTATGATGACTAAGGAAAATTTGCTACGATGCATGAGATGCATGCTGGAAAAATGTTAGCACTGACTCGGTGACTAGCGATCGTGCCTAGGGCTCCTACAGTCAGCCTGGCTCTGGTACCAAGGTCTGTCAGGCTCATTTTTGAGAAATAAATCACAGAATAGCCTTAAGTCACACTAGCTCCCAAGCACAGCCAGTGGACAACCTTGATATAGATAACCAGTACAATAATATTACACAGGGTTGAGTCAGGGTGACTCAATAGTTTATTACAACATTTCAACGTACTAGGCGGGTGGAATATGACAGTGGGTAGTGGAACTCAACACTGATATACTAGCATAGGGTCAAGCGTCAGTGTGAGGCTTGACTAATTTATTGGTGTGGCGGAAGCTTGACGGATGGTACAAGTGATAGACTCCAAGACACAGGTGTGCTGACTGGAAACCTTCTAAGCGTCGGCCTCGCTAGCGCAATTCTCCTCCAACGGTTCGTCCTCCTCCAAGTCTGGCCAAGTAAATAGCCAGGGACAAGCCAGTGAGTACTTTGAATGTACTCGCAAACATTATGAACATAAGGTATACTAAAGCGAAAGCCATGATGAAATACTATATGCATGCAACAAATATCAAGACTTGGCATGATGAAACATGGTTAGTTCAAAATAAATGTTGGTCACTAAATTATATAAAAAAAAATAAAAGGAATGCCAGTCGGATATCAAGCGACATCACGGTAGGACTTGAAAAGAAATGCCAGTTGGGTATCCACAAGAGTAGTGGCGAGATAAACCGCCTGACACTCGAGGGACGCCTCAAAAGGACTTTAAAAGAAATGCCAGTGGGTGTCCACAAGAGTAGTGGCGAGATAAACCGCCTGACACTCGAGGGACGCCTCAAAAGGACTTTAAAAGAAATGCCAGTGGGTGTCCACAAGAGTAGTGGCGAGATAAACCGCCTGATACTCGAGGGACGCCTCAAAAGGACTTTAAAAGAAAAGCGAGTGTCCGGGGTAGTCTAGCCAGCCCCTGAGACACTCTCGAAGGTAATAATAAAATCACAAGGTTAGTCCATAAGCATAATATTCACCATAAATAAATTTATGATAATATACTGACTGTGACAAAGAAAATGTCCTGCAAACATAACATGCCCAAGTAGTCTATTTTCCTCCAGAGACTGACACCGAGACCGATACTTGACCCACCCAACTAAATCCTTGACCGTGGACGCGGCTATTCGAATAGATATAACTCTGCAGAGGGTGTACTCTTTACCCACGCGTATGGGCTTTCCTTAGCCAGTACCGTGTACTGACTAATACCCAATACGGACTTTAGGTTGAAAACACGCCTGACGCATACACACCGACCGGATGCCAGGACTCACCCAGAGCATCGCTCCAGAAACCTTAAGTCAGGGAGGCTACAACCTCCGAAAAGCATGGGATCACTATTAAACGCGCGGATTACAAGGGGTGCCCCCCTCTCGGCTACAACCGGAAACACCCATGCCCCTGACCCGATGACAGGCTACAACCTTCATCGTAGTATCTGTGTGGCGTGCACCCGTACAGGGGTTATCAACTTACTAGGCCGTACCTTCCTTTCGGAAGGACCCGTGGCAGCACGGTGTACAGCTAGGTGTATAGAGCAAGACTCGATCTAGGCAGACTCAGGAGGTATTGTCAAAATAACACCAGTGTTCCTCATCAGTACCACATGACAACACTGTGTCACAAAGGACCATGCCTACTAGCATGTCCCAACCAGCAGCAGCATCTCTGCCCTCACGTAACCATTTGTATGCCAGACAAGCTAGTGTGACATGCAAGCCAAGGTAAAACAAACATGACATGACCATGCATGCACATGTGATATAACATGCAACGTATATGATGCACTACCATTTTATGTAACCATGCAAGGAAGCAACACCATAACTCAAGTTCAATAATGCTTGCCTTGTCCAAAGTAATCAGGAGAAAACCCTTCAGAAATCCCAGCAAAAGTTCCTTCTTCTTTTTCTGAAAAATTCAAATTTGAATTCGAATAAGACAATAAACACAGAACAGAAAAAGTTCTCAAAATATTTTTAAATAAATCTTAAAATAAACTAGAGCAGAAAAGAAAATTTTAGCAAAAAGAATCAACTCATTTGGATTTATATTTTAAAAGTTATTAGCTTTTCAAAACCAGGGGTTTTTCTGTAAAACAGAAGTCCCTGAGTTGTTTTAAAAGAAAACGTTTCGGATACGAGTGCGTCTTCCAGAGTAGAAGACGTAAAGCGCAGAGTGCGCTTCCACTTAAAACGGAAACCGAGAGAGAGAGAGCTGACGGGTGGGGGCCACCCGTTAGGTTTAAAATTTGAACGCGCTCGCGCGCGAGTACAGAGAGGCGGCGGCGATCGCCGGCGACGATCGCCGGGGTCTCAGGGCCCGGCGCTGGTCGCAAAGTGACCAGCGTGGACTTCCGCATCCAGGGGTGGTGGAGGTGGCCACCGGCGGTCACCTGAACGGCGGTGAGCTCGTCGCCGGCGGACGAAGATTCGGGTGAGGTGGTGGCTCGTCGGAGAGGGCTCGGAAAGGTAAATTGATCTAGGGATTCGGCATGGTGGTGGAAAAGGGGAAGATCGACGGAGTTTGGGCTGCTCTGGTGGTGTACGTGCTCGGTTCGGTTCGAGGACAGAGGCGGCGGAGCGGTGGCCGGAGAGGGAGAAGATGACTCCCTCTGGGCCTGGTGGGTGGTCAGGAGGGAGTGTGGGTGGTGGTGGAGGCGAGTGCTAGCGCTAGAGGGGCTCGGGGACCCTTTTTATAGGCGGTTCGAAGATAGCCGAAGCGGGTGAAGATCGCCGGAGTTAATGAGGTCGCCGAGGTTGGTTCTGGCCGGTGGTCTGGGCGATGGAGCATTCAAGAGGTCCGTGGTGTTCGTCCGATGCTTCCGCGTGGACGAGCTCGTGCCTGCTTGACACGTTTGCGGTGTGCTGTCCGCACGGGCGCGGCGGAGCGGCCGGCTCCGGCGACTGTCAAACGGGCCCCGTGCGGCGTGGCCGGTGTGTCCTTTGCGCGTAGAGGCGAAGGAAGATGACGCGTGTGCAGGGAGGTAGGTATGAGCGCTGAAGTGGAGTGAAGGAGCGATTGATGGCCGAGGCGTTCCGCTCGGCTCCGCCGTGGACGAGCCCGGGGAGGCTGCACCGGCCCGGTGCCATCTCACCGGAGTGGAGTGGCTGGGCGCTGGGCCAGGGGGAGCTGCGGTAATGAAAACGGGCGACATTGCCGTGCGGAAGAGGAAGACGATGGATGCACGGCATCGCTGTCCCTGTCGGCCGAAATTCAGTTAACTGAATTTTATTCAGTGTGGAACAGTATGCCCGCCAACTGTTTGATGAAATGATTTGAGGTCTTAAACAACTTGGTTGATCATGGGGTCTTGTGTGGTGGTGTGTAGTTACTCCAAAATGAGTTTGCCAGGAGGCCAAGAATTTTGGTGAAGTTTGGAAATGGTTTGGGGCAGAAATATGATTTCTGGACCAAATTTGAATTGAATTTGGTTTGAAAATTTTGAACTGTGGGACCAAATGTTTTTGGAGAAATGGGTTGAGGGTACCATATATATGTAGGAATAATTTTGGTAGAGGCAGAAGAGTCATAGAAAATATAGTTCCTTTGTAAATGTCAAGAAACTATGATTAATTCAAATTCCACTTTTGGAATTTAGGATATATAGAAAGAATATTTTTGTGGAGTAGGAAGGAGTTGAATAATACCACAGAAGGTGTGCATGACTTGAGAGGAAAATTTTGGAGTGACAGAAAATATTTGGAGAAGTTTTATGGTATTAGAAGGGGTGAAAAGGATTTTTGCCTTTGAAAATAAATAGCTAAAAACCAAAGATTCTTTAGAGAGAAAAACTTTTGAAAACCTCCAAAACAATTGAATCAAATAAGTCCACCCTTCAAACAGAACCCTCCAAGAAAATTTAAAAATCTTAGCTAAAATTTTGAAAAGTTTTCAAAATTCCAAATAACTATTTTTGGGGTGTGACAACAATGCTCAGATCGTGAAAAGGTACTTTATGGACCGCACTATCTTACTGGAGCAGCTGCATCATGGTGGGAGAATTTTCTGCATATGCACCCCAACGAGAATGATATCACCTGGGAAGATTTTAAAGAAGGTTTTCGTGGGGCGCACAACCCTAGAAGCATTATGAAGATCAAGAAAAGATAATTTGATGACCTCAAGCAAAGGGGCATGACAGTAACTGAGTACAACAGCCAGTTTACTCAATTATCTCGTTTTGGCAACGAAGAGCGTATGACTGAAAACAAGAAGATGGAAAATTCCTGGACGGTCTGGCACCAGCACTTAAATGCTAGTTAGTCGTACACACTTTTCCAGATTTCAAGACACCGGTGGACAAGGCTATTACTTTGGAAAATGAGCGTCGCAGTCTGGAAGACATTCGCAAGCGAAAAAGGGATCAGACCAACCACACTCGCAACAACAGGAATAAGATAAATTTTTCAGAAAAATGGGACGAACAAATCCATGACAAATAAAACACGTGCAAGCAAAAAATTTCATGCAAGGGACAAGGATTTCACATATCGCCCAGGTGTTACTTGCTACGCTTGTGGAGAAGAGGGACACTGTGCTAAACAGTGCCCAAAGCCAAGGAACTCAACACCAAAGCCAAACAGCAACGGAAACAATTCCGCGCCCAAGCGTAACAACTTCAACCCCAATAACAACCACAAGAAAGGCCACCTGAACCATGTGACCAAGGAGCAAGCACAGGATGCCCCGGATATCGTACTCGGTACGTTCCCTGTCAATACAATACCTTCCACGGTTTTGTTTGATTCTGGAGCTTCTCATTCGTTCATTTCGAAGAGCTTTGCTTTGCAACATGATTTTTCGATGCTTCCCTTTGGAAAATCAATGACCATCAAGTCCCCCGGAAGTAAGCGGATCACTCAAAATTACTGCCAAGGTGTAACCATAGAAATTCAAGGATTAAAGTTTCACGCAAACCTCATCGTGTTGGAAAACAAGGGACTGGATGTTATCCTGGGTATGGACTGGCTGACCACCAACAAAGGATTTATCGACTGCTTCAACCGAACTGTGATTCCTACTCATCATCACGGAAAGACGATAAGAGTCGCAGCTCAAGAAAGACCAGTCTCGCGGCAACCAAAATTAAACAAGGTAGACACTTCTGAATTAAGCAAAGTTCCAGTAGTATGTGAGTTTCCGGACGTATTTCTCGAAGAACTGCCAGGCATGCCACCAGACAGAGAAATAAAATTCATCATTGAGCTAGCACCTGGAACCACCCCCATTTACAAGAAACCATACAGAATGGCACCGTCCGAATAGGTTGAACTAAAGAAGCAAATAAAGGAATTACTGGACAAAGGATTTATACGGGCCAGCTCCTCACCTTGGGGTTCGCCGGTATTATTTGCCAAAAAGAAAGACGGGACTATGAGATTGTGTATAGACTACCGAGCGCTCAACATGGTCACTATCAAAAACAAATATCCGATGCCACGGATAAATGATTTATTTGACAAGCTCGCTCAAGCCAATGTCTTCTCCAAAATTGATTTGAGGCCGGGTTATCATCAACTAAAGGTACGGACAGAAGATATCCCGAAAACAGCATTCACCTCGAGATACGGACTATATGAATTTACAGTAATGCCGTTTGGACTGACCAACGCCCCCGCATATTTTGTCCACCTCATGAACAAAGTATTTATGAAGTTTATGGACAAATTTGTTGTGGTATTTATTGATGATATTTTGGTATATTCAAAGACACCAGAAGAGCATGCTGAACATCTCCGTATTGTACTGGGAGAATTAAGGAAACACCAACTCTATGCCAAATTCAGCAAATGTGAAATTTGGTTAAGACAAGTTGGTTTTCTAGGCCACGTATTGACACAAGAAGGAGTTGCTATGGACCCGGAAAAAGTCAAGGCTGTACTTGGTTGGAAGCCACCGGCTAATGTAACAGATGTTCGAAGTTTCCTCGGAATGGCTGGATATTACCGGAGGTTTATTGAGGGATTTTCCACCATAGCCAGACCAATGACACAGTTACTCAAGAAGGATAAGAAATTCATTTGGACTGAGGCTTGTGAGAAAAGCTTCCAGGAACTCAAAACGAAATTAACAACAGCCCCAGTATTGGTCATACCAGACATACACAAAAGTTTTGAAGTATATTGTGACGCATCCCGGAAAGGCCTCGGATGCGTACTAATGCAAGAAGGCAAAGTAGTCTCCTACGCTTCTCGGCAACTACGGAAGCATGAAGAAAATTATCCTACTCACGATTTGGAATTGGCAGCAGTCATTCATGCACTCAAAGAGTGGAGGCAGTTTTTGCTTGGGAATCGTTGTGAAATATATACGGACCATAAGAGTCTCAAATATATTTTCACCCAACCAGAACTCAATTTACGACAACGACGCTGGTTGGAACTGGTAAATGATTATGATGTTGGCATCCACTATCACCCAGGAAAGGCAAACGTAGTAGCAGATGCTCTCAGCCGTAACCCCAGCACGGACAATGGCAGTCTACAAAATCTGAGACCTGAGTTTCAGCAGGAATTCGCCAAGCTCAACTTAATGATGGTCGCTGAAGGAGAAGTGTCAAATATGGAAATACGACCTACACAAATAGAACAAATTAAGAAGGCTCAGCATGGACATCCCAGCATTGAAGGCATAAAAAGAAAAGTTAGACAGGACAAGGCCTCAGAATTTACCATTGACAGTGAGGGAATATTATGGTTCGGAGACAGGCTTTGCGTACCCAATAGCGAAGACCTCAAATAGCAAATTCTAGCAGAGAGCCACACCGCTCCATATTCAATTCACCCTGGAGGGACCATAATGTACAAGGACATTCAAGAAAGATTTTGGTAGGACGGTATGAAGAGGGATATAGCCACATACATTGCATGTTGTGATTTATGTCAACGCATTAAAGCCGAGCACCAAAAACCCGCAGGACTATTACAGCCAAACAAGATACCTGCGTGGAAATGGGACGATATTGGGATGGATTTTGTTGTTGGACTGCCATGGTCACAGCATGGAAATGATGCCATATGGGTCATCACAGATAGACTGACTAAGGTGGCACACTTCATTCCAGTCAAGACAACCCACACCACCCAGAAGCTTGACATGCTTTACCTCGCATGTATTGTATGCCTGCATGGAGTTCCTAAGACTATAATATCCAACAAAGGCACTCAGTTCGTCTCCAAATTTTTGGATCATTTGCAGCAAGCCCTGGGAACGCAACTAGTTTTCAGCACAGCCTATCACCCAGAGACTGGAGGGCAAACGGAATGAGTAAATCAAATACTAGAAGACATGCTGATGGCATTTGTCCTCACCTATGGGACCAGTTGGGAGGCAAGCTTACCATATGCCGAGTTCGCATACAACAATAGTTACCAAGGCAGCCTGAAAATGGCACCTTTCGAAGCCTTGTACAGACGAAGAAGCCGTACTCCATTAAACTGGTCAGAAACAGGGGACAGTCGTATCTTCGGCCCAGACATGTTAAAAGAAGCTGAGGAAAAAGTTAAAATACTACGGGATCGACTCAAGACAGCCCAAAGCCGATAGAAGAGTTACTACGATCAAAAGCATTGGGAAGTAAGTTTTGAACCCGGTGAAAACGTGTACCTACGTGTATCCCCTATGAGGGGACTGCAACGGTTCAAGGTCAAAGGAAAGCTAGCACCACGATTTATCGGACCTTTTCGTATAATTGCTCGGAGAGGCACAGTGGCCTACCAATACCTTCCCAAAGAACTATCAGATGTCCATGACGTATTCCATGTTTCGCAGCTACGGAAATGTGTAAGCAACCCAGAGAAGCATATTTCGCATGAAAATCTTGATGTGCAACTAGATCTCACCTACCGGGAACGCCCAATAAAGATATTGGAAGAATCTGAAAGGAGGACCCGTTAGAAGACGATTAAATTTCTCAAGGTTCAGTGGAGCAATCACACAGAGGATGAGGCAACATGGGAAGAATACCCACACCTATTTAAGGATCAGCTGAAATCTCGGGGACGAGATTTTTCCTAAGGCGGTAGGTGTTGTAACACTCCAAATGTTTTGGATTTGTTTTCTTCCAAACTTTTGGTCTTTTGGAAGGGTCATATTTGATCTTCTCTTAAAACCCCTTTCTAAAAACTTTTCTGACCAAAGCTTGTGTGTTCTTCTGAAGCTTGATTCTGGTCTTGAAGGTTTCTTCTTGTGTTAGCTCAACACAAGTTGTTTTTCTCTTTAAGGTTTGTTTGATTCTTTTCCCTCCATGTATATCCATCTTATAAGAATCTTGGATTTGTCTTCCCCTTTCAAACCTTTCTTGCCATGACACCCAATGAAAGTATTTCTCTCCAAGACCTCCTCTTCACCTTGAAACAAGTCTCTCATCAATTCCAGAGGGTTTCAACCTTATTGGGATTTTTCTTCTATTTATTTCGCACCAAAAACAATTTCTGTCCTTTGAAATGAATCATGGTGATTTACATAGGAACCACCATGTTCATTTTGATATTTGATTCCAAACCAACTCCCTTGGATAGTCCTTAGTACCCAGAACCTAGATCCAACTTGTTTCACTGGTCCACACTTCAAAAATTTCAAATTTCACTTGCTGCAAGTTTGGACCAGATTTGCAAATTTTGGTGAAATTCATATTTTCCTTCTTCCTAAAATTCTGTGAAAATTCAGGCAGCCTCTAGATGCATCAAGAAACCACTCCACCAAATATCAGAACCAGAAAGATTTTCCACATGACAAAATCATTTCGTCAAACACCTGGCGTGCATTGTTTCCGTCAGTTTTAGAAAAGTTAACTGAAGTTAACATGCGACTGTGCAGCTTCGTCACTTTCGTCAGTCAGCGTTCGTCAATCTCACCAGTGCCCTTTTGGATCGATGCTGCACTGCACCTCACTCTTATCCAGAGCACCGCACACGCGCTTGGCTGGTTCTTGGTGTCGGTGGCACCCTGGCCCGCCCACGCCGGCGTCTTCCGCGGCGTTAGAGCCACCCGTGGCGGCCAACAGGAGGCACCCTGCGGCACAACGCCGTTTGGCACCGCCCAAGCCACCCGGGAGCTCCGCGTGGCCTTCTCCATCACCAGCGCATGCCTGCAGCACCGTCGCCGTGGCCTGGCACGCACAGGGCGCGCTCTCTGCCGCCGATGTGCCACACGGCCGTTCCGTCGGGGACAGGCCATAACCACCCCTACTTTGCTGAGTTAGGCACCAAAATGGAATCATTACACCTCCTGGTTGATGCTCAAGCTCCTAAACCAACCGTCCAGCCACAGCGCCGCCGTAATCGATCGCTGGACTTATCCCGTTCATGGCAACCGCCTACGGCCGGCTATATATAGCGCCTCCGAGCTCGCTCTCGACCCCGCACATCTCCACTACCTCAATAGACCATGCCCAGCCACTGGAAGAGCCTCGAGGGGCCCTTCTTCCTCAACTCCGGCCACCTTCGTCCGCCTCGGGTTCCAGCAGCGTCCTCTCTGGTGAGGGCTCCTCGACCGCCCTAGACTCGTTCGTAACCTCCTCACACCTATAGAAGACTAACCCCCACTCCAATTTGACCCCAGCTACTCTCTCCGACGAGGCCCACGACCACCCGAGCCGCCGTCCGTCGAAGATAGGGTCGCCGTCGACATGGGGCTCGCCGATGCTCAACTTCACCACCCACCGACGCGGAAGAACACCAGGAACACGTAGGTACCACTCCCTCCCTCTACTTTGCCGTGGATCGGCGCCGGCGACCACCGCAGCTCTCTGGCGCCGGCGCGACTCTGTTTCAGTTTTTAAACCTGACGAGTGGGACCCCCTCGTCATCATCTCTTTCCTTTCCGAAACGTTTTTATAGAAGACGCCTTCGGGCAAAGTGCGTTTTCCTATTCGGCTGGCGTACTGCGTACCGATTCGTTTTCTTTTTTTATATTCTAGCCCCTGGAAACTTTCTGTTTCATTACAGACAAGTCCCTGGACAGAAACTCTAATATCTTTTAAACAAAAGATGATTTTGAGTTGATTCCTTTTTTTCCCTCTTTAGTTTTCTGTCTAGTTTTTTGTCATATTTATTTGAAAAATATTTGGGTCAACTTTTTTGCACGCGCAGTATTTATGTTAGTATTCGTTTTGTTTGAATACGTAGATACCGAAGAACGTGACGGAGCCGCGAACTTCACCGAGTTAGACTCCGACTACTCCGAACCAGGCAAGCATGTTTGAAGCTTTGATATGATGAGTGTGTTTCATGTTTGCTTGAGTAGTTCTTCTTCATAGCATGGTCATATAAGCATTTGTGATGATTATATTTTCATGCAAGCAAGCTTCGGGTGAGCCCCGAATGATAATGGTTGGACTACCCCGATCATGTGGTGACATGATGGGTTGTGTACTGGTATTGTTGGAGCATGCCAGTAAATGGTTAACTCTAGTATCAACGTGGACCAAGTCATGATTCCGTTCATCTCCTTTTTGGTACTGTCATATGCCGTCTGCTAATATTACGGTTTAGTCAGTTGCAAACCTCTTTCCGTGTACACACCAATTACAGGGGCCAAGATGAGGGCTCCTGGCCCTGGATTAAAGCCGGTCATCCGGTCAGGGGGCATGGGTGTTTCTGGTTGGGACCGAGAGGGGAGCACCCCTTAGAGCGCGCATATATAAATTTGATCCCATGCTATTCGAGGTTGTGGCCTCCCCGTCTTAAAGTTTTTCGTGAATGTTGTCTTGGGTGATTCCGAGCAGCAGGATGTGAAATGGGTGTGTACTGGTCAGTTGTGTTTCTGCTAAAATACCGTAGAAGGAACTAGTCCCCGTGGCTAGTGGAATTCGTTGGCTGTGATTTAAGATTACAAGCTCTACAGAGTTAAAATCTTTCGAGTAGCCAAGTTTATGGCCTAGAGTCAATCTTCGTGTCAACCCCGATGACCGTCTCTAGTAATTTATGAGAGTAATAAGAGTGGTGATTTTTTTTCAGGTTCATCTTGGGTCGATGAACTAACCGGTTTTCTATGCATTGATTTATCCCTTGAAGGATTTCACCGTTATACCATTGATCATATAAGCCCTTTATGTGATGTCGCTCAGACGTCCGACTGTGGCATTCTTGTTATTTATTTTTGATATAAGCCCTTTATGTGATGTCGCTCAGACGTCCGACTGTGGCATTCTTGTTATTCATTTTGATATAAGCCCTTTATGCGATGTCGCTCAGAAGTCCGACTATGGCATTCTCGTCATTTATTTTTGATATAAGCCCTTTATGTGATGTCGCTCAGACGTCCGACTGTGGCATTCTCGTCATTTATTTTTGTTATAAGCCCTTTATGTGATGTAGCTCAGACGTCCGACTGTGGCATGTTTTTATTCATTTTCCCTCACGAGGGTCGCTCAGACACTCGTTTGGTTTTCTTTTATATACCTTATGGATTTCGGGAGGACTACCGCCCGACTTCCATTTTTACATGCAACGCCGAAATTATATTATTCGGATACATGTTGCAAGAATACTCACATGCATCATGTTTGCTTTTGTTATATCTCATGTCCGAACTGTCTTGCGAGTACATTCAAAGTACTCACCTGGCTTGTTGATTTGGCCAGATGTTGACGAAGGCGATCTCATGGATGAAGAGTTCGATAGCGAGTCTGACGTCTAGTGGAGTCCCAGTCAGTCTCTTGCGATCCTGGAGTTGATCACTATTTTATAACCTCTTCCGCCAACCACCAAATAAATTCATCAGGTCTCACTCCAACACTCGATGACCTGTATGATATTGGAGTCATGTCACCCACTACACTATGACATACCCGCCACATCTCCTTTTTTGTTTTTACGAGTTAGTAGTTATGCCACCCCCACCATTGTGTCATATTCGCCCATATGTATTATATCGGCGTACTTGTAATAAATTGTTGAGCAACCTCAGCTCAACCTTGTACAATATTCAGTACTCTGGAATTCTGTATCAAGAATTTGTCTACCAGTAAGAAGTATTCTTCTGTCCTGGTTCGATAAAAAGGTCGGTCTCTCGGTAATTATTTTATCGAAAAACCTATCCTGACAACCTTGGTACCAGAGCCAGGCTGACTGTAGGAAGCCACTAGGTGCAATCGCTAATCGGTTATTAGCGTATTAAGTGCTATTTCAGCATTTTTGCATTTGTAGCAATTTCAGTTAGTCATCATAAATTTATGACTTGACTATTCGGAATTTTTGTCTACATTTGTAGATGGGCAGCGGCGACTGCGATTCTCAAGTGTTCGCCAACATTCCTGAGGGGTTTATCAAGCTCCTCGTCGCCGTCACCAAGGTTGCGATTGGGCCATCAACCCGTCAACAATTTACACTCTACCGTCACAAGATCAGCGACAACGTGTCAATGCACCAGGCCGCGGTGCTATTCAAGGGAGGGTGTTCTGAAGCACGCCGCTTCCGATTTGTGGGCAGGGCCATGCCTACGAAGAGGCATGCCATGCAAATGGTTGCCCGTGAGGCGATAGCTCGTCTCCGGGATGCCCTTCCTTCAATGACGACTCGTCGCTACCATTACCTCCCATGCCACATGCCTTACACGTGCCACTATAAGTTTGCTAGCACAAGGGGAGAACGTGATGAAGCCATCGAATCATTGGTTGAATACCTCAAGGCTCTTGAGGCAGCCTTTGATAACCTTGTGGACGACTTGGTGGCTGCTTGTATGGACTTAGTCCAGAGTGGTTTCGCCAACAGGAGGGAGCTGCTTCATACTTCACCACCACTGACATTTGTCTCGTCCTCAGCATCTTACGCACCTGCCATCTTAGCCACCGCTCGCCGCCTGCCTACCACTGAGGAGTTTGACCAGGTCATTGCTCCTACCCCAGTCAGAGCTGCACCACCTGCCGCGCCCGCATTAACTCCATGTACTAGTACTCCACTCCTGGAGCCTATTAGTGAGGAGGAAGTTGAGTCTCCATCGCCACTGGGTCTTACCCTCGGCAGGCCGAGGGAAGTCTTCAACATCTCCGACTAGTGCGCCTGTCCGCGACACGATGTGCTCGCTTGTGTGATATGTGTTATATGTAAAATAGGTTGATGGAAGTAGTCTGTTTGCGCATCATGTAGGAACTTGGAGAAGTGCACTAGCATAAATAACATGTCAGGTATGTGTACGCACATCCTGAGTGACATATGTATAATTACGACTCGCGTGTAAGATGTGTACTAAGCGGTCCTTCTCCGTGCGCAATCAAGTTGCCTTTCTAAAAATCTTTGGAGCTTGTGCTTTGCTCCTTTTGCAAATCTTGGTTTATTTTTGCTGCTCATTTTTTTCTCATGATTTCTGCAATGATAACCCAGAGTGAAAAATGACTCGTCCCTGGACACATTCCATGCCAAGCCCGCCAGAGGAAAATTATGGCACACAGACATGTAACAATTTCACGCAGGGACAGTCAAGTCAGCAGGGCAGCGAGACAGCGTTTTCTCAAGTATGTCGACTTTATGAGCAAAGCCAGCAACATCATCAGGAAATTATGAACCATGTCATTAATATGGGGAATCACCGCGAGCCACACCAGCAGCATTCTTAATTGTCTGAGTTACAGAAGACACGTCTGCCAACATTTTCCCACACTGACAGACCTCTTGAGGCCGATGATTGGCTTCGAGACATTGACAAGAAATTGATTGTGGCACAATGCTCAGATCGTGAAAAGGTACTTTATGGACCACACTATCTTACTGGACCTGCTGCATCATGGTGGGAGAATTTTCTGCATATGCACCCCAACGAGAATGATATCACCTGGGAAGATTTTAAAGAAGGTTTTCATGGGGCGCACATCCCTAGAAGCATTATGAAGATCAAGAAAAGAGAATTTGATGACCTCAAGCAAAGGGGCATGACAGTAACTGAGTACAATAGCCAGTTTACTCAATTATCTCGTTTTGGCAACGAAGAGCGTATGACTGAAAACAAGAAGATGGAAAAATTCCTGGACGGTCTGGCACCAGCACTTAAATGCCAGTTAGTCGTACACACTTTTCCAGATTTCAAGACACTGGTGGACAAGGCTATTACTTTGGAAAATGAGCGTCGCAGTCTGGAAGACATTCGCAAGCGAAAAAGGGATCAGACCAACCACACTCGCAAAAACAGGAATAAGATAAATTTTCAGAAAAATGGGACGAACAAATCCATGACAAATTACACACGTCCAAGCAAAAAAAATCATGCAAGGGACAAGGATTTCACATATCGCCCAGGTGTTACTTTCTACGCTTGTGGAGAAGAGGGACACTATGCTAAATAGTGCCCAAAGCCAAGGAACTCAACACCGATGCCAAACAGCAACGGAAACAATTCCGCGCCCAAGCGTAACAACTTCAACCTCAATAACAACCACAAGAAAGGCCACCTGAACCATGTGACCAAGGAGCAAGCACAGGATGCCCCGGATATCGTACTCGGTACGTTCCCTGTCAACACAATACCTCCCATGGTTTTGTTTGATTCTGGAGCTTCTCATTCGTTCATTTCGAAGAGCTTTGCTTTGCAACATGATTTTTTGATGCTTCGCTTGGGAAAAATCAATGACCATCAAGTCCCCCGGAAGTAAGCAGATCACTCAAAATTACTGCCAAGGTGTAACCATAGAAATTCAAGGATTAAAGTTTCACGAAAACCCCATCGTGTTGGAAAACAAGGGACTGGATGTTATCCTGGGTATGGACTGGCTGACCACCAACAAAGGATTTATCGACGGCTTCAACGGAACTGTGATTCTTACTCATCATCACGGAAAGACGATAAGAGTCGCAGCTCAAGAAAGACCAGTCTCGCGGCAACAAGAATTAAACAAGGTAGACACTTCTGAATTAAGCAAAGTTCCAGTAGTATGTGAGTTTCCGGACGTATTTCCCGAAGAACTGCTAGGCATGCCACCAGACAGAGAAATAGAATTCATCATTGAGCTAGCACCTGGAACCACCCCCATTTACAAGAAACCATACAGAATGGCACCGTCCGAATTGGTTGAACTAAAGAAGCAAATAAAGGAATTACTGGACAAAGGATTTATACGGGCCAGCTCCTCACCTTGGGGTTCGCCGGTATTATTTGCCAAAAAGAAAGATGAGACTATTAGATTGTGTATAGACTACCGAGCGCTCAACATGGTCACTATCAAGAACATATATCCGATGCCACGGATAAGTGATTTATTTGACCAGCTCGCTCAAGACAAAGTTTTCTGAAAAATTGATTTGAGGTCGGGTTATCATCAATTAAAGGTACGGACATAAGATATCCCGAAAACAGCATTCACCTCCACATACGGACTATATGAATTTACAGTAATGCCGTTTGGACTAACCACCGCCCCCGCATATTTTGTTCACCTCATGAACAAAGTGTTTATGAAGTTTATGGACAAATTTGTTGTGGTATTTATTGATGATATTTTGGTATATTCAAAGACACTAGAAGAGCATGCTGAACATCTCCGTATTGTACTTGGAGAATTAAGGAAACACCAACTCTATGCCAAATTCAACAAATTGGAATTTTGGTTAAGACGGGTTGGTTTTCTAGGCCACGTATTGACACAAGAAAGAGTTGCTGTGGACCTGGAAAAAGTCAAGGCTGTACTTGGTTGGAAGCCACCGGCCAATGTAACAGATGTTCGAAGTTTCCTCGGAATGGCTGGATATTACCGGAGGTTTATTGAGGGATTTTGCACCATAGCCAAACCAATGACACAATTACTCAAGAAGGATAAGAAATTCGTTTGGACTGAGGCTTGTGAGAAAAGCTTCCAGGACCTCAAAAAGAAATTAACAACAGCCCCAGTATTGGTTGTACCAGACATACACAAAAGTTTTGAAGTATATTGTGACGCATCCCGGAAAGGCCTCGGATGCGTACTAATGCAAGAAGGCAAAGTAGTCGCCTACGCATCCCGGCAACTACAGAAGCATGAAGAAAATTATCCTACTCACAATTTGGAATTGGCAGCAGTCATTCATGCACTCAAAGAGTGGAGTCACTTTTTGCTTGGGAATCGTTGTGAAATATATACAGACTATAAGAGTCTCAAATATATTTTCACCCAACCAGAACTCAATTTACGACAACGACGCTGGTTGGAACTGGTAAAAGATTATGACGTTGGCATCCACTATCACCCAGGAAAGGCAAACGTAGTAGCAGATGCTCTCAGCCGTAACCCCAGCACGGACAACGGCAGTCTACAAAACCCGAGACCTGAGTTTCAGCAGGAATTCGCCAAGCTCAACTTAATGATGGTCGCTGAAGGCGAAGTGTCAAATATTGAAATACGACCTACACTAATAGAACAAATTAAATAGGCTTAGCATGGACATCCCATCATTGAAGGCATAAAAAGAAAAGTGAGTCAGGACAAGGCCTCAGAATTTACCATAGACAATGAGGGAATATTATGGTTCGGAGACAGGCTTTGCGTACCCAATAGCGAAGACCTCAAACTGCAAATTCTAGCAGAGAGCCACACCGCTCCATATTCAATTCACCCTGGAGGGACCAAAATGTACAAGGACATTCAGGAAAGATTTTGGTGGCACGGTATGATGAGGGATATAGCCACATACATTGCATGTTGTGATTCATGTCAACGCATTAAAGCCGAGCACCAAAAACCCGCAGGACTGTTACAACCAAACAAGATACCTGAGTGGAAATGGGACGATATTGGGATGGATTTTATTGTTGGACTGCCACTGTCACAGCACGGAAATGATGCCATATGGGTCATCACAGATAGACTGACTAAGGTGGCACACTTCATTCCAGTCAAGACAACTCACACCACCCAGAAGCTTGCCAAGCTTTACCACGCCCGTATAGTATGCCTGCATGGAGTTCCTAAGACTATAATATCCGACAGAGGTACTCAGTTCGTCTCCAAATTTTGGGATCATTTGGAGCAAGCCCTATGAACGTAACTAGTATGGAGCACAACCTATCACCCACAGACTGGAGGGCAAAAGGAACGAGTAAATCAAATACTAGAAGACATGCTGATGGCATGTGTCCTCACCTATGGGACCAGTTGGGACGCAAGCTTACCGTATGCCGAGTTCGCATACAACAATAGTTACCAAGCCAGCCTGAAAATGGCACCTTTCGAAGCCTTGTACAGACGAAGATGCCGTACTCCATTAAACTGGTCAGAAACAGGGGACAGTCGTATCTTCGGCCCAGACATGTTAAAAGAAGCTGAGGAAAAAGTTAAAATAATACGAGATCGACTCAAGACAGCCCAAAGCCGATAGAAGAGTTACTACGATCACAAGCATCGGGAAGTAAGTTTTCAACCCGATGAAAACGTGTACCTACGTGTATCCCCTATGAGGGGACTGCAACGGTTCAAGGTCAAAGGAAAGCTAGCACCACGATATATCGGACCTTTTCGTATAATTTCTCGGAGAGGCACAGTGGCCTACCAATTGGACCTTCCCAAAGTACTATCAGACGTCCATGACGTATTCCATGTTTCATAGCTACATAAATGTGTAAGCAACCCGGAGAAGCATGTGTCGCATGAAAATCTTGATGTGCAAGGAGGACACGTCAGAAGACGATTAAATTTCTCAAGGTTCAGTGGAGCAATCACACATAGGATGATGCAACATGGGAAAGGGATGATTTTCTGCGGACAGAATACCCACACCTATTTGAGGATCAGCTGAAATCTCGGGGACGAGATTTTTCCTAAGGGGGTAGGTGTTGTAACACTCCAAATTTTTTGGATTTGTTTTCTTCCAAACTTTTGGTCTTTTGGAAGGGGGATATTTGATCTTCTCTTAAAACCCCTTTCTAAAAACTTTTCTGACCAAAGTTTGTGTGTTCTTCTCAAGCTTGATTCTGGTCTTGAAGGTTTCTTCTTGTGTTAGCTCAACACAAGTTGTTTTTCTCTTTAAGGTTTGTTTGATTCTTTTCCCTCCATGAATATCCATCTTATAAGAATCTTGGATTTGTCTTCCCCTTTCAAACCTTTCTTGCCATGACACCCAATGAAAGTATTTCTCTCCAAGACCTCCTCTTCACCTTGAAACAAGTCTCTCATCAATTCCAGAGGGTTTCAACCTTATTGGGATTTTTCTTCTATTTATTTGGCACCAAAAACATTTTCTGTCCTTTGAAATGAACCATGTTGATTTACAAAGGAACCACCATGTTCATTTTGATATTTGATTCCAAACCAACTCCCCTGGATAAATCTTAGTACCCACAACCTAGATCCAACTTGTTTCACTGGTCCACAGTTCAAAATTTTCAAATTTCACTTGCTGCAAATTTGGACCAGATTTGCAAATTTTGGTGAAATTCATATTTTCCTTCTTCCTAAAATTCTGTGAAAATTCAGGCAGCCTCTAGATGCATCAAGAAACCACTCCACCAAATATCAGCTCCAGAAAGATTTTCCACATGCCAAAATCATTTCGTCAAACACCTGGCGTGCACTGTTTCTGTTAGTTTCAGAAAAGTTAACTGAAGTTAACAGGCGACAGTGCAGCTTTGTTAGTTTTGTCAGTCAGCGTTCGTCAATCTCACCAGTGCCCCTTTGGATCGATGCTGCACTGCACCTTGCTCTTATCCAGAGCACCGCACACGTGCTTGGCTGTTTCTTGGCGTCGGTGGCACCCTGGCCCGCCCACGCCGACGTCTTCCGCGGCGGCAGAGCCACCCGTGGTGGCCAAAAGGAGGCACCCTGCGGCACAACGCTGTTTGGCACCGCCCAAGCCACCCGGGAGCTCCGTGTGGCCTTCTCCATCGCCAGCGCACGCCTGCAGCACCGTCGCCGTGGCCTGGCACGCACAGGGCACGCTCTTTGCCGCCGACGTGCCGCACGGCCGTTCCGTCGGGGACAGGCCGTAACCACCCCTACTTTGCTGAGTTAGGCACCGAAATGGAATCAGTACACCTCCTGGTCGATTCTCAAGCTCCTAAACCAACCGTCCAGCCATAGCGCCGCCGTAATCGATCGCCAGACTTATCCCATTCACGGCAACCGCCTCCGGTCGGCTATATATAGCGCCTCCGAGCTCTCTCTCGACCCCGCACATCTCCACTACCTCACTAGACCACACCCAGCCACTGGAAGAGTCTCGAGGGGCCCTTCTTCCTCAACTCCGGCCACCTCCGTCCGCCTCGGGTTCCACCTTGTAATGCAGGCCGGTGTCAGCGTCCTGGGAACCAGGGTACCCAGACTTGCCTTCCTGCGGGCCGCGACGCGCTCCAACTACGGCCTGGTATGGCCCAGCTAATCGACCAGCTACTCAAGACCCTCGTGAGGGGACCAGGCCTTGCGAGGAGAACGACACGTAGACCCCCTCAGGAGCGGCCTCGGCTAGGCTGCTCCGGAGGGGCGGAGAACCCAAGGCCAAGCCTACTTCAGGAGGAGGCAGTGACGCAAGCAGTGATGGACCGCGCCAGCGGGTGCCAGCGCGTGCCACCGGTGCAGTTTCCGTTTTGGTACAAAGGAGACAGCGTAGGCATAGGTTCCCGAGGTTTGGAGTGAAAAATGAATATTTTTTCAATAAAGAAAAATATTCCAATAATTATTTTAGGGTGAACCAGACGGAAAAGATGATTTGAGCTGGATATGAGGCACTTTGGTGAAAGCCAAGGGTACCCAAGTGTGTAAGTCCATATGAAAAGATTCAGAAATCCCAAGGTTCAAATTAAATCCAGATAAAACTCAGGCAAATAAAAGAGGGCAAAAGTCAGGCTGTCACATGCGGGTCGCGACGCGCTCCTACTACGGCCTGGTATGGCCCAGCTGATCGAGGAGCTGCTCAAGACCGTCGCGAGGAGAATGACACGAAGACCCCCTCAGGAGCGGCCTTGGCTAGGCTGCTCCTGAGGGGCGGAGAACCCAAGGCCAAGCCTGCCTCAGGATGAGGCAGTGACGCACCGCACCAGCGGGTGCCAGCACGTGCCAGCGGCGCAGTTGCCGTTTTGGTGCAAAGAAGACAGCGTAGGCGCAGATTCCCGAGGGGCGAGACAAAGGTTTCCCCTTTGGTACAACAAGACCGAAGACCGCAAGGACGACAGGGAGGATGTCACCACCGAGCCCACCACCGCGTCATCGTCTGATCTCTTTGAAGGAGAAGACTGCTTTGTCAGGATAGGAGCGTCCTTGTGTTCCCGCTCAAAATGGCAGTTGTGGGATCCCTTCCCGCCTAAACATTTCGGGGGAAGAGGACCCTTGCCGCCTATATAAGTAGCTAGGATTCCCACTATGGAGTAGGGATCAACCTCATCATGAACACCCCACCTTCACTTCAAGGAGCAAGAACACTTGCCTCCTGACCCTCTTGAGCTCTCCTCCTGAGCTCAAGAACCACGGTACTTGTTCATACTCATGCCCTCCTGAGGCTAATCCACCCAAGCAGGATGTATGGTTTTACATCGCAAGGTGGCCTGAACCTGTGTAAACTCGTGTGTGCTTTTAGTTCTTGCTTCCTTGAATCTCACCCGGAGCGAGGGTGAGGCGCTAGGTAGACGTGAGTGGGAGAGATCTTCGTTCACGACCATGTGTTCGAACTTCTTTGGGTTTGCGGAGCCCGTAATCCGACATTTGGCGCGCTAGGTAGGGGGCGTGTCGAAATCTCGCCTCTCCGTAGACCTCTCCTCCCCTCTCCTGCCCCACGCCGCCATGATGGCCGCAGCCCACCGCATCTGCGTGGAGGCCGGTGCTATCCTCGTCGTCCGAGCGGCGTCGGCGGACCGCGCCACCCATGGGCGCTCCGCCCCCTCCCCCGACGATGTTTTCGCTGGCCGGACCACTGGGGAGCGGCCTGGTTTCCCATTTTCGCTCCCCGTCACCTCGCCGACGGAACTCTTAGCGGCGCAGATGCTGCTCCGGCACCGGCCACCCACGGAGGAGCTCGATGCTTGGGCGGCCCGCGTCGACGAGCTGCTGGGCGCTGCCTGCGGGGGGTTGCCCTGTCGCGGAGTCGCATGCATCATCGGAGGATCCCAAGCACCGATGTCAGCCCGGCACGTCAAGTCACACTTTTGGCTGGTTGGGGCTGCCGCCCAGCCACAGGAGGCCCCGCGGGGCGGGACGAGCAGGGGCATTGCATCGCTTTCGGTCCCGGTGGCCGCACCATAGCTGCAGCCGGCGTGAACGTCCTCCACACAGTATGTACCCCCACCATCTACTGGGTGGCTGTCACAAGGACCCTCATCGACGGCGGCACCGGGCTCAACATCCTCTCCACGGAGGCTTTTGGTCATCCGCCCGTGTCATACATGCAGCTCCTCCCCACCAAGCCCTTCTCGGGGATCGGGGGCTCGGCCGTCCAGTTCGGCCAGATCCGCCTCCCGGTCACCTTCGGCACCCCATTAACTACATGAGCGAGCTCATCGACTTCGATGTCACGCCCATCCACCTACCCTACAACGCCGTCCTTGGCTTCCCAGCCTTAGCAAAGTTCATCGCGGTGACCCACCCGAGCTACAACGTCGTCAAGATGCCCAGGAGCAGCGGCGTCATCACTGTTGAAGGGGACCCCAAGGCCACCCTTCAGGTCCTCTGGCGCGGTTACAGGGCCGCAGCCGCGGCCCATTAAGGTACTGAGGGGGCTCCGGAGACTTCGGAAGCCGCACCAGCCAAGAAGAAGCAGCTCTTCTCTCAGGACCCAGCCGAGACGAAGCAGGTGCTTGCCGACGAGGAGGGCTCAGGAGCCACTTTCACCATTGGCACGGGCATGGACCCAGAGCAAGAGGCAGCGTTGGTTAGCTTCCTCAGGGCTAACAAGGATGTGTTCGCTTGGAAGGCTGCTGACTTGGTCGGGGTGCCTAGGCGCATCATCGAGCACCACCTTATGGTGTGCCCCAACGCGCGCCCTATCAAGCAGAAAGCACGCATGCAGGCCCCGAAGAAGCAGGCCTTCATCATTCAGGAGGTTCAGAAGCTAGAGGAAGCATGCGTCGTATGGGAGGTACGACACCCGGAGTGGCAGGCCAGCCGTGTCATCGTCCCGAAGAAAGGAGGCAAGGAGCACACGTGCGTCGACTTCACGAGCCTCAACATGTTCTGCCCTCAAGACTCGTTCCCTCTCCCGCGCATCGACCAGACCGTGGATTCGACGGCTAAGTGCGACCTGCTCTGCTTCCTCGACGCCTTCTCGGGCTACCACCAGATCAAGATGGCGGTGGGGGATGTGGAGAAGACGGCCTTCCTGACCCCTTGTGGGGTCTACTGCTACACCTGCATGCCTTCCGGGCTGAGAAACACGGACGCCACCTTTCAGCGCCTGATGCACATCACCCTCGGCCCTTAGCTCGGGAGGAATGCGGATTCCTATGTCGACGACATCGTGGTCAAGTCCAGAGAGGCCAAGACTCTCGTCCAGGACCTAGAAGAAACATTCGCCAACCTGCGCAAAGTGAAGTTGTGCCTCAACCAGGAGAAGTGCGTGTTTGGCGTGCCCTCCGGCATGTTGCTAGGGTTCGTAGTTTCGCACCGGGGCATTGAAGCTAATCCGGACAAGATCAAAGCCATCGAAAGAATGAAGCCGCCTATGACCTTGAAGGAGATACAAAAGCTTGCGGGATGCGTGATGTCCCTGGGGCGCTTCATCTCTAAGCTTGGTGAACACGCCTTCCCGTTCTTCAAGCTCATGAAGATGAAGGGGCCCTTCGAGTGGACTCCGGAGGCCGACGCCGCCTTCCGGGGTCTCAAGGAATACCTCACCAGCCTGCCGGTTATGGTGGCGCCAAGACCCCTGAAGCCCATGATTAACTATCTCGCCGCTATGCCTCACTCCGGCAGTGCGGCGTTGGTGGTGGAACATGAGGAGAGGCCCCGAAGCACGAGGCCGCGCGGCAAGTAGACAACCTCAAGAGCTCCGTCGCCCCCCGATGCAGCTCCGGAGATAGATTCGACCACGATTGTTGATGACCCCATCGTCCAACAAGAAGCACCCAAGACTCCTGAAGCGCCTGAAGATCCTGCGGCGCCGACCCTCGTGGAGAACCCTGTGTACTTCATCAGCACCGTACTACGCGATGCCGGCTCGCGTTACCCGATGCCTCAAAAGCTGCTCCTAGCACTCCTTGTTGCCTCCACGAAGCTGTGCAACTACTTCCAGGGCCACCCCATCAAGGTTGTCTCATCGTACCCCCTCGAGAAGGTGCTCCGGGGCCCGAACGTCGTTGGGAGGGTCGCTGAGTGGACCATCGAGCTACAGGCGTTCCATTTGGAGTTCAGCACCACACGAGCGATCAAGGGAGCGGCTCCGGCAGACTTTGTGGCAGAATGGACCGACACGCTGGGACGGGGGGCTGGCGAGGATCGCTCGCTGGCCCCCGGTGATAAAGCCCCAGACGGATTGGTGGTGTACTTCGACGGCGCCTTCTCGCGCCTTTGTGCAGGAGCTGGCGTCGTGTTAGTATCTCCCACTCAGGACAAGTTGTACTACGCGGTGCACCTTTGCTTCCAGCAAGGCGAGAAGGTCTCCAACAACATAACATAGTATGAGGGCCTGATTGCTGGGCTCAAGGCCGCAGCTGAACTGGGGGTCAATCGCCTCACCATTAAAGGCGATTCAAAACTCCTCGTCACCTTCTCCAACAGGAAATACAAGCCCAAGGATGAGCACATGGAGGCATATTTGGAGGTGGTGCGCAAGATGGAAAAATGGTTCCAAGGACTGGAGCTATAGCACGTGCCAAGGGGCACGAACAAGGAGGTGGACGACATCTCCAAACAAGCCTCCAGGCGGGAACCCCAGAAGCCAAGCGTTTTCCAGGAGCGGTTGCTCAAGCCATCGGCAACACCGCCTGCTCCTGAGCTGGCATCCTCTTGGGAGGGGCTGCCTGCAGCACCTGCAGCCGGAGCTCCGCCCTGCGGACCGACCTCCGGACCCCGCCCGCTACTCGCCATGGAGCCCGAGGAGGGTTGCTGGACCGAAGAGCTCAAGATGTACCTGCTACATGACACATTGCCAGACAAGGAGGAAGACGCGGAGCGTGTGGTTCGGCAGGCCTCAGCTTACTGCATCCAAGACGGCGAGCTCTACAGGAGGCGCCCCAATGACGTCTCACTAAATTGCATTTCGAGGAAGCAAGGATGCGAGCTATTGGCCGACATCCACGGCGTGGACTGCGGCCACCATTTGTCGTCCCGCACCCTTGTGGGCAAGGGCTTCCGCAGCGGCTTTTACTAACCCACATCACTTAACGATGCCACGGAGCTTGTGCAGGCTTGTGAGGCGTGCCAGTTCCATGCCAAGCAGATCCACCAACCAGCGCAGGGCCTCCACACGATCCCGCTCTCCTGGTGCTTCGTGCTCTGGGGATTGGACATACTGGGTCCATTTCCCTGTGTGGCGGGGGGCTACCGCATCCTGTACCTCGCCATCGACAAGTTCACCAAGAGGGCGGAGGTGGAGCCTGTTCACGCGATCCCTGCCGGGTCGGCCGTCAAGTTCATCCAGGGCCTTGAGAGGCGATTAGGGGTCCCCATCCGAATCATCATGGATAATGGTTCGCAGTTCACAAGCAATCTCTTCAGGTCATATTGTGTTAACCTTGGAACACAGACCTGCTATGCCTCGATGGCTCACCCCAGGAGCAATGGTCAGTCCGAACGCGCCAACGCAGAAGTCTTGCGCGGCCTCAAGACGCACAGTTTTAAGAAGAAGCTTGAGGCTTGTGGCAGGGGCTGAATCGACAAGCTCCAGTCTGTGCTGTGGTCAATCCGTACCACCGAAACCAAACCCATGGGAGAAACACCTTTCTTCCTCATTTATGGGGCGGAGGCGGTCCTCCCTCACGAGGTTAAGCATCGCTCCCCACGGGTCTTGGCTTTCAATGAGGAGCGCCAGGACGCCGCCTGGCGGATGGACCTCGTGCTCGGCAAGGAGGGCCGCTACCGAGCTACGCCTAGAGTAGCGCGATATCAGCAGGCGCTGTGGAGATACCACTGCCGCAGCATCCGCACAAGAACACTTGAAGTTGGTGACTTGGTCCTGAGGCGGGTCCTCTCCACGGAAGACTTACATAAGCTCTCGCCCATGTGGGAGGGCCTGTTCAGAATCACTCGTGTCTCTAGGCCTGGTGATGTGCGCCTGGAGATGCAGGATGGGGTACCTCTCCAGAATTCCTAGAAGATTTGGCACCTCAGTTGGTTCTATCTTTAATCAAGTCTCCGTGCCCGTGAAGGTCTCCGCTCATGACACTCTCACGTAATAATGAGTTGGGGCTGTACACGCCTCGGAGTCTCCTGAGCGCTGCCTGCGGGCCATCAGACGGGGCTCCCACCCACGTCCCAGTGGCAGTCCTGAGCTCCGCGCTGGGAAGAAGATGTAGTGTAGGGGTCAGACGCGACCTTTTTCCTTTTTTTGGCTTGGTGTTTGGCTGTCAGCCTTTTCTACTTCCTTGGCTATCAACCCTTCCTCTACCCCGTGCTATGAAGTTCTCGTGTTTCTTGCATTTGGTTGGGAGTCTTGCTTGGAGTTTTTTCGCCGATTTTAAGTTCAGCTTCTCAGGCAGGGGATGCGCCGCTTGTTCTCCTTCATGAGCCTCGCGCGTGGGGGCCGGGACACGGTCTGTCTCGACTCGCGATCTCGTGACCTCACCTGGCCAAGCCCGCTCAGGCTCTGGCATCGGGCTTCTCAGCCCACATGACCTATCCTGCCGAGCCTGCTCAGGCCTTGGCAGCTTAATCCATGCTCGGCACTCTCAAGCGAGCCCAAGGGCGCAAGCCCTCGGCAGCCCGCAGCGGCTCACTCGTACTCAGAGGCTTCGTAGGTCAGGACCCCCCGAACTCAACCACCCTCATGACACGTCGGGGTCTCATGACGCCGATAGGTCAGTAGCACTTCGAAGCAAGATGTCGCGACACATAAGCTAAGTAATCTCATCCAGACCAAGAACATAATAGCAAGTTTACGTTTCATACATATGCCATATTCCATTACACGCCTTCTCGAGGCAACCTAAAATTTCGATACAGGAGGGAAATGATGGAAAAAGAAGAAGCAGAGGTTGACCCGCTGAGCCACAGCTCGGCGCTGTTACCCTCACTCAGTCGGAATCTTCCAGCTCCTCCCGCTTCACCGGGGCGCAGCGGCGCGACGACTCTCCCCCTCGCCGAGCCGAGCTAGGCGGCGCGGTGGCTCAGTGTAGCCGCCGCTGCTGGAGGAGCTGCTGCTGCCACAGAGGGTGGACCTGCGGTGCTCACCAAGACCAAGCTCGTCTCCGGAGGAAGAGCTGCTCCTCCGGACGCCGTCGCCACCCTCCTCATCGTCGTTGGTCTCGGGACAGCACCCAAGGCGCCTCCCTTCCTCCAAGAAGACCATGACGAACAGCGTTGAGACACAGTCGTACCTGAAGTGGAGAGTGCACCTCCCCTGCAGTCGGCGCGCGCGCGCAAACGACTGCCAGCCGCGCTCCGGGAACATGTCACCTGAGGGGGAAACGTCAACCTCCACCCAGGAAGAACCACTGCAGCAGCCATCGGTCTGCAGCCAGAGGCCACCGGGGTCTCTGACTGGCAGCACATTGCCGAACGAGTGGGGGAGCCGGAGCCACAAGCCGCCAGGCTTCTCCGCCCACACCACGAACTCCAATGACACATCGAAGGAGTGGAGTTGTGGGCGCGGAGGACGCACAACTGCTAGATGCTGTCTCGCGCCCCCTCGCCCACCGCGGCCCTGACCACCTCCACCGAAAGAAGAGGCACCGCGCCTCGCGCCGCCGACCGCGTCGGAACCCGAAAGGCCGCGCCCGCTTCCTTGAGGAGCCACCGCGGGTGTAGCGGCATACTTGCGGGGGCGGCCATGGCCCCTCTTCGGCGGTGGCAAGGCCAGCTCCTTCGAGGCCTTCCCCTTCTCCGCGGCGGACGTCTTCCTGAGTGGCGCCATGGAGACCTTGCAGTGAGAAGAAGAACAGGGAGCGAACAAGAAAGCAGATGGCACTGGCTTGAACATGGCTTGGGGGCTCCCCCACCCTAGTCCAATTTATAGGGTGGAGGAGCCCAACCGCCAGTCACTGGCGTCACAGCCATAGTGACCCCGTCATCCACGTCGGGGAGTTGTCAAGTCGCATGGTTGCCAAGGCTACGTGGGAAGCGGAGCCGCCACGTCCCAGCCAATCGTCACGCGCCAGCCTGGCCAGCAGTCTTTTGGGGCCCAAGGTGCTTCGTCCTGAAATCTGGTGTGACACGCCAGGTCAGTACATTAAATGTACTTGCATGCTTACATCAAACAAAATCATAATGAAAAACAATATCATGATAATTATTCAATTGTTAAAATGCAGCACCATACGTGAATATACATACAACTAACATGCTGTGCTCACGCCCTCGTGAAAACAGACCCTCGGTCTGACTTACCCATAGTGATTTTTCTTAAACTATAAACGTGTTCATCTCAACATGACATAACTCATGATCTTTCCGACGATCACAACCCTGACCATTGTCAGGACCCCGATCCTAAGTCACACATGAAGAAAATATGCCCTAGAGGCAATAATAAAGATGTTATTTGTATTTACTTATATCATGATAAATGTCTTTTTATTCATGCTAGAATTGTATTAACCGGAAACTTAGTACATGTGTGGATACATAGACAAAATAGTATGTCCCTAGTATGCCTCTACTAGACTAGCTCATTGATCAAAGATGGTTATGTTTCCTAGCCATAGACATGAGTTGTCATTTGATCAACGGGATCACATCATTAGGAGAATGATGTGATGGACAAGACCCATCCGTTAGCATAGCACTATGATCGTTTAGTTTAACTGCTATTGCTTTCTTCATGACTTATACATGTTCCTATGACTATGAGATTATGCAACTCCCGAATACCGTAGGAACACATTGTGTGCTATCAAACGTCACAACGTAACTGGGTGATCATAAAGATGCTCTACAGGTGTCTCCGAAAGTATTCGTGGTGTTGGCATAGATCAAGATTGGGATTTGTCACTCCGAGTGTCGGAGAGGTATCTCTGGGCCCTCTCGATAACACACATCACAATAAGCCTTGCAAGCAAAAAGGACTAATGAGTTAGTCACGAGATGATGTGTTACGGAACGAGTAAAGAGACTTGCCGGCAACGAGATTGAACTAGGTATAAAGATACCGACGATCGAATCTCGGGCAAGTAACATACCGTTTGACAAAAGGAACAACGTATGTTGTTATGCGGTTCTGACCGATAAAAGATCTTCGTAGAATATGTAGGAGACAATATGAACATCCAGGTTCCGCTATTGGTTATTGACCAGAGATGAGTCTCGGTCATGTCTACATAGTTCTCGAACCCGTAGGGTCCGCACGCTTAACGTTTGATGACGATCGGTATTATGAGTTTTTGAGTATTGATGTACCGAAGGTAGTTCGGAGTCCCGGATGAGATCACGGACATGACGAGGAGTCTCGGAATGTCCGAGACATAAAGATTGATATATTGGACGGCTATATTCGGACACCGGAAGTATACCGGAAAAGTTTCGGATTTATCGGGAATGCCGGAGGGGGTTACCGGAACCCCCTACGAGAGGGAATGGTCCATAGTGGGCCTAAAGGGTGAGAGAGAGGCAGCCCATAGGGCTGGCCGGCGCCCCCACCTAGGAATCCTAGTTGGACTAGGATTGGGGGGGGCGCCACCTCTCCTAATCCTTTCCCCCTTCTTCCTTCCGGTGAATCCTACTAGGAATAGCATTGCAATCCTATTCCTAGTAGGAGTCCCCTCCCTAGCAGCACCATAGGAGGTGGCCGGCCCCTCCTCCCTTGCTCCTTTATATACGGGGGCAGGGGGCACCCAAAGACACACAAGTTGAATTGTTTTAGCCGTGTGCGGTGCCCCCCTCCACAGAATCACACCTCGGTCGTACCGTCGCGGAGCTTAGGCGAAGCCCTGCGCCGGTGAACACATCATATCCGTCACCACTCCGTCGTGCTGACTAAACTCTCCCGTGAAGCTCAACTGGATCAAGAGCTCGTGGGACGTCATCAAGCTGAACGTGTGCTGAACGCGGAGGTGCCGTGCGTTCGGTGCTTGATCGGTTCGATCGCGAAGAAGTTCGACAACATCAACCGCGTCACTTGACGCTTCCGCTCCCGGTCTACAAGGGTACGTAGACACACTCTCCCCTCTCGTTGCTATGCATCTGGTAGATAGATCTTGCGTGATCGTAGGAAAATTTTAAAATACTACGTTCCCCAACAGTGGCATCATGAGCCAGGTCTATGCGTAGATGATATGCACGAGTAGAACACAATGAGATTGTTGACGATACTAGTCATACTGCTTACCAGCATGTCATACTTTGCTTCGGTGGTATTGTGAGATGAAGCGGCCCGGACCGACATTACACGTACGCTTACGCGAGACTGGTTTCACCGTTACGAGCACTCATTGCTTAAAGGTGACTGGCGGGTGTCTGTCTCTCTCACTTTAGCTGAATCAAGTGTGGCTACGCCCGGTCCTTGTGAAGGTTAAAACAGCACATACTTGACGAAACATCGTTGTGGTTTTGTATGCGTAGGTAAGAACGGTTCTTGCTAAGCCCGTAGCAGCCACGTAAAACTTGCAACAAACAAAGTAGAGGACGTCTAACTTGTTTTTGCAGGGCATGTTGTGATGTGATATGGTCAAGACATGAGTTATACGATTTTGTATGAGATGATCATGTTTTGTAAAGTTATCGGCAACTGGCAGGAGCCATATGGTTGTCGCTTTATTGTATGAAATGCAATCGCCATGTAATTGCTTTATTTTATCACTAAGCGGTAGCAATAGTCGTGGAAGCAATAGTTGGCGAGAGGACAATGATGCTACGATAAAGATCAAGGTGTCAAGCCGGTGACGAAGGTGATCATGACGGTGCTTTGGAGATGGAGATCAAAAGCACAAGATGATGATGGCCATATCATGTCACATATTTTGATTGCATGTGATGTTTATCTTATTATGCTTCTTATTTTGCTTAGAACGACGGTAGCATTATAAGATGATCCCTTACTAAATTTCAAGGTATAAGTGTTCTCCCTGAGTATGCACCGTTGCGAAAGTTCGTCGTGCCGAGACACCACGTGATGATCGGGTGTGATAAGCTCTACGTTCAAATACAACGGGTGTAAGCCAGTTTTGCACACGCAGAATACTCGGGTTAAACTTGACGAGCCTAGCATATACAGATATGGCCTCGGAACACTGGAGACCGAAAGGTCGAGCGTGAATCATATAGTAGATATGATCAACATAAGATGTTCACCATTGAAAACTACTCCATCTCACGTGATGATCGGACATGGTTTAGTTGATTTGGATCCCGTGATCATTTAGATGACCAGAGGGATGTCTATCTAAGTGGGAGTTCTTTAAATTAATATGATTAAACTGAACTTTAATTTATCATGAACTTAGTCCTGATAGTTTTTGCATATCTATGTCGTTGTAGATCAATGGCCCGTGCTACCGTTCCTTTGAATTTTAATGCATTCCTAGAGAAAGCTAAGTTGAAAGATGATGGTAGCAATTACACGGACTGGGTCCGTAACCTGAGGATTATCCTCATTGCTGCACAGAAGAATTATGTCCTTGAAGCACCGCTAGGTGACAAGCCCCCTTCCGCTAATGCAGACGCTTTGAACGTCTGGCAGTCGCGGTCTGATGACTACACGATAGTTCAGTGTGCCATGCTTTACGGCTTAGAACCGGGACTTCAACGACGTTTTGAACGTCATGGAGCATATGAAATGTTCCAAGAGTTGAAGTTAATATTTCAAGCAAATGCCCGGATTGAGAAATATAAGATTTCCAATAAGTTCTACAGCTGCAAGATGGAGGAGAATAGTTCTATCAGTGAACACTTGCTCACAATGTATGGGCATTACAATCATATGACTCAACTTGGTTGCCAAGTTGATGAGAATACTGTTATTGATAGAATTCTTCAATCACTACCACCAAGCTATAATGGCTTCGTGATGAACTATAATATGCAAGGGATACAAAAGACAATTCCCGAGCTCTTCGGGATGCTCACAGCTGCGGAGGTAGAAATCAAAAAGGAGCATCAAAAGTTGATGGTTAACAATACCACTAGTTTCAAGAAAAAGGGCAAGGAAGGGATTTTCAAGGAGAATAGCAAGATTGTTGCTGTTCTCGCAGAAAGCCTCAGTTATGGAACCAAGCCTGAAACTAAGTGCTTCTACTGCGAGGGGTCTGGACACTGGAAGCGGAACTGCCCCAAATATTTGGCGGATAAGAAGGATGGCAAGATGAACAAAGGTATATGTGATATACATGTTATTGATGTGTACCTTACTAATGCTCGTAGTAGTACCTGGGTATTTGATACCGGTTCGGTTGCTAATATTTGTAACTCGAAACAGGGACTACGGATTAAACGAAGATTAGCTAAGGACGAGGTGACGATGCGCGTTGGAAACGGTTCCAAAGTCGATGTGATCGCCGTCGGCACGCTACCTCTACATCTACCTTCGGGATTAGTTTTAGACCTAAATAATTGTTATTTGGTGCCAGCGTTGAGCATGAACATTATATCTGGATCTTGTTTATTGCGAGACGGTTATTCATTTAAATCAGAGAATAATGGTTGTTCCATTTTGATGAATAATATCTTTTATGGTCATGCACCCTTAAAGAGTGGTCTATTCTTACTGGATCTTGATTGTAGTGATACACATATTCATAATATTGAAACCAAAAGATGCAAGGTTAATAATGATAGTGCAACTTATTTGTGGCACTGCCGTTTGGGTCATATTGGTGTAAAACACATGAAGAAACTCCATAAAGATGGACTTTTGGAATCACTTGATTATGAATCACTTGGTGCTTGCGAACCATGCCTCATGGGCAAGATGACTAAAACTCCGTTCTCCGGAACTATGGAGCGAGCAACAGATTTGTTGGAAATCATACATACTGATGTATGTGGACCAATGAGCGTTGATGCTCGCGGCGGGTATCGTTATTTTCTGACCTTCACTGATGATTTGAGCAGATATGGGTATATCTACTTAATGAAACACAAGTCTGAAACGTTTGCAAAGTTCAAAGAATTTCAGAGTGAAGTAGAGAATCATCGTAACAAGAAAATAAAGTTCCTACGATCTGATCGTGGAGGAGAATATTTGAGTTACGAGTTTGGTCTTCATTTGAAACAATGTGGAATAGTTTCACAACTCACGCCACCTGGAACACCACAACGTAATGGTGTGTCCGAACGTCGTAACCGTACTTTATTAGATATGGTGCGATCTATGATGTCTCTTACCGATTTACCACTATCGTTTTGGGGTTATGCTTTAGAGACAGCTGCATTCACGTTAAATAGGGCACCATCTAAATCCGTTGATACGACGCCTTATGAACTATGGTTTGGCAAGAAACCAAAGTTGTCGTTTCTTAAAATTTGGGGCTGCGATGCTTATGTGAAAACACTTCAACCTGATAAGCTCGATCCCAAGTCGGAAAAATGTGTCTTCATAGGATACCCAAAAGAGACTGTTGGGTACACCTTCTATCACAGATCCGAAGGCAAAATATTCGTTGCTAAGAACGGATCCTTTCTAGAAAAAGAGTTTCTCTCGAAAGAAGTGAGTGGGAGGAAAGTAGAACTTGATGAGGTAATTGTACCTTCTCCCATATTTGAAAGTAGTACATCACAGGAAATTGTTCCAGTGATTCCTACACCAATTAGTGAGGAAGTTGATGATAATGATCATGAAACTTCGGATCAAGTTTCTACTGAACGTCGTAGATCAACCAGAGTACGTTCCGCACCAGAGTGGTACGGCAACCCAGTTCTGGAAATCATGTTACTAGACCATGATGAACCTACGAACTATGAGGAAGCGATGATGAGCCCAGATTCCGCAAAATGGCTTGAAGCCATGAAATCTGAGATGGGATCCATGTATGAGAACAAAGTATGGACTTTGGTTGACTTGCCCGATGATCGGCAGGCCATCGAAAATAAATGGATCTTCAAGAGGAAGGCCGACGCAGACGGTAATATTACTGTTTACAAAGCTCGACTTGTTGCGAAAGGTTTTCGACAAGTTCAAGGAGTTGACTACGATGAGACTTTCTCACCTGTAGCGATGCTTAAGTCTGTCCGAATCATGTTAGCAATTGCCGCATTTTATGATTATGAAATCTGGCAAATGGATTTCAAAACTGCATTCCTAAATGGATATCTCAAAGAAGAGTTGTATATGATGCAACCAGAAGGTTTTGTCGATCCAAAAGGTGCTAACAAAGTTTGCAAACTCCAGCGATCCATCTATGGACTGGTGCAAGCATCTCGGAGTTGGAATATACGCTTTGATGAGGTGATCAAAGCATATGGTTTTATACAGACTTTTGGAGAAGCCTGTATTTACAAGAAAGTGAGTGGGAGCTCTGTAGCATTTCTAATATTATATGTAGATGACATATTGTTAAGTGGAAATGATATAGAATTTCTGAATAGCATAAAAGGATACTTGAATAAAAGTTTTTCAATGAAAGACCTCGGTGAAGCTGCTTACATATTAGGCATCAAGATCTATAGAGATAGATCAAGACGCTTAATTGGACTTTCACAAAGCACATACCTTGATAAGATTTTGAAAAGGTTCAAAATGGATCAGTTAAAGAAAGGGTTCTTGCCTGTTTTACAAGGTATAAAGTTGAGTAAGACTCAATGCCCGACCACTGCAGAAGATAGAGAGAAAATGAAAGTCATTCCCTATGCCTCAGCCATAGGATCTATCATGTATGCAATGCTGTGTACCAGACCTGATGTGTGCCTTGCTATAAGTCTAGCAGGGAGGTACCAAAGTAATCCAGGAGTGGATCACTGGACAGCGGTCAAAAACATCCTAAAGTATCTGAAAAAGAACAAAGGATATGTTCCTCGTATATGGAGGTGACAAAGAGCTCGTCGTAAACGGTTACGTCGATTCTAGCTTGGACACTGATCCGGATGACTCTAAGTCACAAACCGGATATGTATTTTTATTGAACGGTGGAGCTGTCAGCTGGTGCAGTTCCAAGCAGAGCGTCGTGGCGGGATCTACGTGTGAAGCGGAATACATAGCTGCTTCGGAAGCAGCAAATGAAGGAGTCTGGATGAAGGAGATCATATCCGATCTAGGTGTAGTACCTAGTGCATCGGGTCCAATGAAAATCTTTTGTGACAACACTGGAGCCATAGCCTTGGCGAAGGAATCCAGGTTTCACAAGAGAACAAAGCACATCAAAAGACGCTTCAATTCCATCCGCGGTCTAGTCAAGGAGGGAGACATAGAGATTTGCAAAATACATACGGATCTGAATGTTGCAGACCCGTTGACTAAGCCTCTTCGACGGGCAAAACATGATCAGCACCAAGACTCCATGGGTGTGAGAATCATCACTTTGTAATCTAGATTATTGACTCTAGTTCAAGTGGGAGACTGAAGGAAATATGCCCTAGAGGCAATAATAAAGATGTTATTTGTATTTCCTTATATCATGATAAATGTCTTTTTATTCATGCTAGAATTGTATTAACCGGAAACTTAGTACATGTGTGGATACATAGACAAAACAGTATGTCCCTAGTATGCCTCTACTAGACTAGCTCATTGATCAAAGATGGTTATGTTTCCTAGCCATAGACATGAGTTGTCATTTGATCAACGGGATCACATCATTAGGAGAATGATGTGATGGACAAGACCCATCCGTTAGCATAGCACTATGATCATTTAGTTTAACTGCTATTGCTTTCTTCATGACTTATACATGTTCCTATGACTATGAGATTATGCAACTCCCGAATACCGTAGGAACACATTGTGTGCTATCAAACGTCACAACGTAACTGGGTGATCATAAAGATGCTCTACAGGTGTCTCCGAAAGTATTCGTGGTGTTGGCATAGATCAAGATTGGGATTTGTCACTCCGAGTGTCGGAGAGGTATCTCTGGGCCCTCTCGATAACACACATCACAATAAGCCTTGCAAGCAAAAAGGACTAATGAGTTAGTCACGAGATGATGTGTTACGGAACGAGTAAAGAGACTTGCCGGCAACGAGATTGAACTAGGTATAAAGATACCGACGATCGAATCTCGGGCAAGTAACATACCGTTTGACAAAAGGAACAACGTATGTTGTTATGCGGTTCTGACCGATAAAAGATCTTCGTAGAATATGTAGGAGCCAATATGAACATCCAGGTTCCGCTATTGGTTATTGACCAGAGATGAGTCCCGGTCATGTCTACATAGTTCTCGAACCCGTAGGGTCCGCACGCTTAACGTTTGATGACGATCGATATTATGAGTTTTTGAGTATTGATGTACCGAAGGTAGTTCGGAGTCCCGGATGAGATCACGGACATGACGAGGAGTCTCGGAATGTCCGAGACATAAAGATTGATATATTGGACGGCTATATTCGGACACCGGAAGTATACCAGAAAAGTTTTGGATTTATCGGGAATGCCGGAGGGGGTTACCGGAACCCCCTACGAGAGGGAATGGTCCATAGTGGGCCTAAAGGGTGAGAGAGAGGCAGCCCATAGGGCTGGCCGGCGCCCCCACCTAGGAATCCTAGTTGGACTAGGATTGGGGGGGGGGGGCGCCACCTCTCCTAATCCTTTCCCCCTTCTTCCTTCCGGTGAATCCTACTAGGAATAGGATTGCAATCCTATTCCTAGTAGGAGTCCCCTCCCTAGCCGCACCATAGGAGGTGGCCGGCCCCTCCTCCCTTGCTCCTTTATATACGGGGGCAGGGGGGCACCCAAAGACACACAAGTTGAATTGTTTTAGCCGTGTGCGGTGCCCCCCTCCACAGAATCACACCTCGGTCGTACCGTCGCGGAGCTTAGGCGAAGCCCTGCGCCGGTGAACACATCATATCCGTCACCACGCCGTCGTGCTGACGAAACTCTCCCGTGAAGCTCAACTGGATCAAGAGCTTGTGGGATGTCATCAAGCTGAACGTGTGCTGAACGCGGAGGTGCCGTACGTTCGGTGCTTGATCGGTTGGATCGCGAAGAAGTTCGACAACATCAACCGCGTCACTTGACGCTTCCGCTCCCGGTCTACGAGGGTACGTAGACACACTCTCCCCTCTCGTTGCTATGCATCTGGTAGATAGATCTTGCGTGATCGTAGGAAAATTTTAAAATACTACGTTCCCCAACAACACAGGTCTAGCCTGTAACACATCATATCACTTTGCGGCCTCACGCACGGTATCCCCACGGGTGCCACCTTACCTGTCCCGGGACCGTTTGCGCATTTTGGCACACGTATATGATAGTGTCGCTAGCATCCATATGATAGAGAACCCGGGCCGACATGACTAGTTATAAACCAAAAGTGGCACTAAATTAAAGAGACAGGCATACATGACCCAGCAACGAACGTGTCGGTCATCAACGTATGAACCCAAGTCGTAGCAAGCTACAAGGACTTAAAGGAACAACGCGTGACATTTCCCCTAAGGGACAGACACAGGAACGAAGAAGGACACATGCCGGCTAGCCTAAGTGTTCCGGAGCAGTAGCAAGCTACCAAGGCTTAGTGGAAGCACTAGGAGACATTTCCCTGTAAGATAGGCTACCAAGGGTGAACAACTAGGTGTCGGATCCCACACATAGCAATACACATTACACGTACACATAACATGCAAGTATGTGCTATACAACATGGCATCACAACATAACTCAACAACTCATATAGATAAAGGCCCAGAAGAGCCATCATAGCATTTATTACAAATAGAGGTCACATGACCCAACATACAGAGCATACAGGCAACAGAAGCATAACATGTCTGAGTACAGACAACTACAAATGAAAAAGGCTGAGAAGCCTGACTATCTACAAGACCCTCCCAAGGGTACAAGATCGTAGCTGAGGTAACAAGCTAAACGTCGAAGTCCACGCGGGACCACTAGCGAGACTGAAGTCTCTCTGCAAAAACATAAATTAAGCAAACGTGAGTACAAAGGTACTCAGCAAGACTTACATCAGAACTAGCTACATATGCATCAGTATCAACAAAGGGGGGTGGTGGAGTTTTACTACAGCAAGCCAGCTTGACTCGGTGGCTATCCTAAACTAAGACTGCAAGTAACTCTTTTGAGGTGGCGCACACGAGTCCACATATTCACCAATCAATACACCACTATGGATCCCCTCTCGTCTCCCTACGAGAAGGCCATCCATAGCACTCACGCTTATCTTGCGTGTTTTAGAGTATCCACTTTCACTTGTCTATGAACTATTATAGGCAACCCAGAAGTCCATTACCGCGGACACGGCTATTCGAATAGATCATATATAACCCAGCAGGGGTGTACTTCTTCACACACGCTCTCACCACTTATCGCCGTTTACACGACATGTACTCGGTAACCTTCAAGCGGAGGCCCAGCGAGGGTGCCGGCCACGACCTGACTAACCACACAAGTCTCTAGTCCAGGTTTATCGCCTATTTGGGTTCCATCCGTGGGGAGATCTGGCCGGGGTGTCGCTCACGGCCCCAAACGATGTGTACAGGGTTCCCGCATCACCAAACGGGCGATCGGTACACCATGCCACGTACCTACCGCGTCACAGCCCACCCCGAGGGTCAGCGCTGCGCACGACCTCCAGTAAACTACAAACACCAGAAACTAGTTGCAACTCCTGGACAGAGGACAAGGGCAGTTAATAAGTCGAGAGGGTCCATTGGTTTCGGGCCCAATGCATGGTAGTAACTGGTCATGGATCAACCAACACAGAACTCAGTTCCTGAGGACGGCTGCAATGAGACAACCCACCATGTACTCCTACATGGCCTCTCATCGCTACCTTTACCAAATCGTGTTCACACACTTAGCTCACACACATTAGGACATGTTCATCACCATTCCAATTAATCCCCGATGAATCAGACCTGACACAACTCTAAGCAATAGCAGGCATAACCAGAAAGCATGAATGAGTAGACACAACATGGCTCAAACAACTCCTACTCATACTAGTGGGTTTCAACTATTTACTGTGGCAATGACAGGTCATGCAGTGGAAAGGGGTTCAACTACCGCAGCAGGTAACAGTTGAAGCGTTGTTGTCCTAATGCATTAAAAGAGAGCAAGAGCGAGAGAGTAGGATAGTATCGGAATGCTCAATGGGGTTTTGCTTGCCTGGCACTTCTGAAGATAACATTGGGTCTTCATCGGTGTCATCGAACTCATCGTCGAAATGTCGTCTACTGAGAGGGGACAAACACCGGCAACAGAGAAAGAACACAATCAATGCAATGCGGCAATATGATGCATGATCATGACATGGAAATATGCTGTGGACTGAGCTAATGCAACTAGCAACCATATTAAATGAAGTTGGTTTGAACCAAAGATTCAAATTCAAACTCCATATGTGATTATTTAATTGTCATTTAATTGATTTGACCTGATCAGCAGGTTTAACTTGCTCTAACATGCATGAAAATGCCATAAACAGATTCCTTGAATTTTTCTGATCATTTTTCATATATAAATTATTTTCATTGGAGTTATAGATTATTTTATGTGATTTTTAGAAGTTTTGGCTATTTTCTGAAATAAATAAATCATTTCTGATTTATTTTAAATCACAGAAAACAGTTACTGCGTCAGCACTAGGTCATGCTGACATCAGCAAGTCAACAGGCGGGTCCAGGTCAAATCTGACCAGTGGGTCCCACTGGTCAGTCTCTCACACTAACTAAAAGTTTAAAACTAAACTAAACAGACACGGGGCCCACTTGTCAGTGTCTAATTAAGTTAATAACAGCAATTAGCACTCAATAAAAAACCTAAGCTAATTTTGTCACAGGCCGGCCCCACATGTCATGGACATAGGGGGGTCCAGCCGTGGTCAAAGGGGTCAAGCCCACCGGCCACTCGACGTCGGCGAGTCCAGACATGGCGGCGAGGTGCGGAAATCTTCCTCCGGCGAGCAAATGGCCGGCGGAAGGCATCAACGTGACGCGGGCACTCTTCCGCGTCGAGTGGTGGCAGTAGTTGGCCCTGGGGTGTCCGGAAAAGTGGCCGGCGACAAGGTTCAGCGGCGGCAGCAGGTCGGGCTTGCGCGGGCGCGGCGCTGCAGCACGAATGGGAGCTAGCTGAGGTGCGTTTTAGGTTCGTAGCGACGCCGGGATCATGTACGCGAGCTCGGACGCGAGGTTTGTCCTCCGCAACGACAGCGACGACATGGACGCCGATGATGGGCTCATGGCCATGGCTGGGAGCGAGGCTAGCGAGCGGGAACGAGAGAGGGAGAAGAGGGGTTCGACGTGGGAGCTCACAGAGATTCCAGTGGAGCAAACGACGTGGACGGGGAGGCTCTGGACGACGCGAATCAATGACGACGATCTTCGGCGGCCGGAGCTTCAAGACGTGGTCGGGGAAGACGCTAAGGGGCTTCCGGCATCGTGTTCGTTGGTGGAGAGCATCGGGGCGACGCGGCGAAGCCGATGGACAGGCTAGCTAGGCGAGGGAGTCTCGGTGGCCGTGGTGGTAGTGGACGACAGCGACGGCAGCGCTCGGGTGGCGCTCGGCTGTGAGACAGAGTGGGCTAGAGGAGGGGATGAGGCCGAGGGAGAGTGGAAGGAGGCCCAGGGGGTGCGTGGCATCCGTAGCGGCGTCGGGGAGGTAGCTGGCAGGCAGGAGGTGGCTCACGCGTGCCGGCATGCCGCGGCCACACGCTTCTCATCCTCCTGGTGGGAGGTTGAGGGTGACTGGCACTGCGCTGTGGGCTGGGCCGCATAGTAGCAGGCCGGCCAGGCTAGACAGGTAAGCCTTTCCTTCTCTTTTCATTATTTCTGTTTTCTATTTTTGATATTTGTTTTGGCTTTAGTAAAAAATGCCAGAGCATTTCCAAAAAACATGAAACTAACCATGGCTACTGTTTAGAATAAAACCAATAGTAAACATTTTAGTTTAAGATTGTTTGAGCATTTAAAATATTCTATAGCATTTAAATGCCCAAATGCAAATAGAGTATGATTTAATTCAGAGCCCAAATATGTCATGGAAAAATGTGCATCACCTCTGGTTACTGTTTATAGCATTTTCCATAAATGAACATTTTTGAAAGCCATTTGGGTTACTGAAAATATTTTAGTTGAACCTAGTGAATTACTTTACTGCTAGGGTTTAGGCAATCCCCATTTCAAGTTTCTTTCAAGATTAAACATGATGCTCACATGAGGCTAGCCTAGTGCATTACCAGAAGCTAGGGATGTGACAACTCACCCCTACTAAAGAAGAATCTCGTCCCGAGATTCAGGACATGAGACAAGAAGTCAGAGGGGACACTAACTAACACAATCTTCATGATCCAAGTGTCCTCCATATAAGTGTTGATTGCTTGCCTCATGTGGATCCATGCATCCTTGCTTTCGAGATATTCGTCCAACACAGTGACGATGAAAGAAACTCTACAAAATTGATCTTCTGAAAGATCGAGCAACTCAAAATCAATTCATGCACTGAGACGTTGAAACATCTCTTGAGCTGAGACACGGGACACACATCCAAAGGGATGTAGTGAAACAAATGAAGATTCACTTCGTAGGCAATAATTCCACACTTAAAAAAAAAGATGGTGATCGATGTCACCAGACGGGGCACCTTAGAGAAGGTGACTCGTAGAATTATTCCCTTAAGTGGCAAAAAGAATTACTTTTGATATAGAATCATTGAAATTCTCTATACCAGCCCGAGGCAAATCACAATCGATAGTTTGAAAGAGTTCGAAAGAACAACATTCTCGGGCCAGAATGAATGATGTGGACTACCTTATTGAAGACAACACAAGGAATGATTTTGCTTATCAACAGAAATGGATGGGACCCATGGCAAGTCCACTTCTGAAGATAATCCTGAACAGCAGTGGCTGAGAAAGGCAACCCATGGAAAAGTGGCACATTGGCGGTGCAAGCTGGGAACAAAATGCAAATGCTGGGAATGATTCTGGTAACTGGGATGAATCCCAACAGTAGAGGGAATCTACTCCTAAGGGGTTATAGCATAACCAAGAACATTGGGAGCAATCCCGGTTAATGCCAGTGATAACACCTAGTGCTTGTGCGTGCTCTCAAGAACTTGAGCATTCCCATATTCATCAAGGTTTTATCAATAACCATGCCAAGGGTCCTGGCAACACCACATACTACCATAATGAATAATGATGGATGGTGTAGATGCAAAGGAAGATAACACCTACTCAGATTTCACCTTAGCGAGGCCAAGGGGACGAAATCTGGATGATCGACCGAGAGACATTTAGCACTCCGCTTCTAATGTTCTCCTTGATGTGCTAGCGCAACCCATTTATTAAAATGGTTTGGTACCTAGAACGTCAAGTAAAAGGTCAGACTTTAGGAGCACAAAAAAAATCCATAAGGAACAACTAGGGAGTAAATCCTATGAAATCCTTATAGGGAGGTGGCCAACTTCTTCAATCAAGATACTACAATAATAGGTCTTCCGGCTGGTGGGTTGGCCACAACATCCACTTTACCGGTTATCGAGAGACCAATATTATAGTTCTTGGAAAATGCTCCAACCATCATATCTGCCCGAGATTCAGTTCTGGTTGGTGTCAAGACATTCCAGACTCATCGAGTCTAGAAGAAAAATGAAAGTTTGCAACCCAAATCGACGAGACGTCGTTGCGAGATTCTCGGGAAATGAACTATGATAGCAAGCTCCAAAACATGAGCTGGTTCTGCTACATACATGTGAACACGTTGTCCAAGACAAACATGACCACGTAGTAGTCTTACAATGAAACACTACCAAGTTCTGGTTGGGGAACCATCATCGAGGATATCGAAGTCCTTGCATAAGTCCGGATCTTAAGAAGGAACTCCTTCTCCTAGGACAATCAATCAGTGGCTTGGTGTGCTAGGGATACATATAGAGTGAAGGTTGCAAGTCTCCAAACCACAGAATACTTCGCACGTATGCATGACTGACTTGGGATGATTCCACAGGAACAAAACATACTGTCTCGAACTCACGGCAGCAACTTGCACCAAATGCACATGAATAGGAGGAAGTCACTTCTTCCATCCAAGCGTAAGCTTCATGATGGAATACGTAGGCATTGCTTACAAAGTTTCCAACACTAGCTTAATGTTCATCAAAATCATGGAGAGGATAGGGATGTTGTCGATGGGCTCAACAATAACTCATCCAGGTTTCCATATAGGTGGAATTCCACAATTAAGTGATCATGGTGACAACATTGGTCAGACCAAGAGATATAACGGTGTATGCTCGAGGGATCAACCACGAGTAAGACAACGTTACGAATATCATTGGTTCTGATTTGACTTGACGATAACCCATACTCAAATCAAAGTATGAACGAGACAATAGATCCACAAATGATCACGGAGATCAATTGAAGAAGATATCATCTATCTTCAATATACACACAACATATCCCTTTGAGGTGAGCTATGTGGATTAAGCTTTTATCTTCCAACTCTCCAAGTTGTTGTTTAGCTTAACCAACTAGTTCAGGGTATCCAACACAGATTCTTGGAGAAGGGGTGGTTTATATGAAACCAACTTGATCACGAGCTCGACGCATTGGTCAGGGGACAACCCGGTGATACTTCCGGGAAGATAGCCGGAAAATCACGAACCACCGATATGTTACTAAGCTCGCAAACAATCTTGCTTTTCAGGGCAAGATGATAGGATCGCAATAGTGAGGGATTTATGCAATCCTAACTCATTGATCAAAGAGTGCACCAGAAAAATGGACTAGGTAGCACGATCAATCTTAGAAATGGTGATTCAGTAACCAACACACTAAGAATGAAATTGTTGTCCTTTAACTACCAAGCAACAGGGTTGCTAGGAGTATTGATTTCACACATCACAATTCACTTGTCGGTATTCCGGTTATAACAACGCGGAGACCGAGGAATGAACGACGTTGGTGAGAAGTATTACTGTATCAAGAGTTCATAGGATGATGTGCAATTCCCACGACATTCTTGACATAAAGATGGTAATATTCCAAGATAGAACAGATTAGAAGCTGGATTAACATTCTTCATCTGCGGAGTACAACTTCTTTGACCCAAACCTGGATATGGATAAGGTACTGGAGTTTGTTTCTCCTAGTCATTCCAGAATAGAATGGCTTGACAGACCACAAGAGTAAAAGGCATCGATGAACACGAGTGCACAACTACTCCTGACTATCAACTGATAGACGAGGGTCATAATACAACTAGAATGAGACAACTCAAGGAACATATAACTTCTGAGTTGTGGATGCATAGATTAACATGTCGAACGAGTTCAACATATTTCTTCCGGAAAACCCATGCAGAAAGTAGAATTGGCAGAGTCACAATATGAATGGAGTACTACTCAGGAGCACTCTGGTTGTGATCTTTTGCTTCAGAAGAACTTCTGCCATGATGGTTCATGGTATTGGAAGAACGATATACCACGGACCTCGAGGACTATCACAAGGTTACTAATAACCTAAAGGGACGAGCAAATACTACCAACATGAAGTAGGTAAAATGAATCTTGGGTTCAAGAACCCAAAATTAGAATGCCTACTAACTAAATGGCATCACGGGATGCTTCCCAGAATAATGTCCAGGATCATCACACTGGGAATATAAAGCATTGCTGCATTACTTGGTGATTCTCGAAGACACCTAGGGTCATAATAATAACTCCAACACATGTGTCGAGGTAACGAAGTACCTCCACACACCGACTAGTGTGATTAATCTGGCCTAAAAGGACATCGGAAACAGGGAGGAAAGGTTTGCAAATGCCTCAGACTATTTAGAAACCTGGGATGACTCGGACAGCATAACGGCTGTAAATGCTCGAAAATACTTTTGATATCCAAACAAAAGGGTAGCATAACCACTTATCATCATAGAGACAAGGTTCTGAGTCCAATAGTTGAACAATAAGAAGTGGTAGAATCTAAACTAAGGGTTGAAACCACATTAACGTGATCCTAATAAATAGAAAGAGAATCCTAGTTCTTAATCCCCGTAGAAGAAGAAGGTGACTCAGATCAGAAGGTCATAGGGTAAAGGAGTAAAAAGAGCCTTACGTTCCCTTCCACAATAAATTCCCTTATATAACTAAAGAATTTCTAGACTCAATTTCGACCAGTTTGGCTTGCTAATCCTACACGTAGTCAGGCTCTGATACCAAAGCTGTCAGGACCCCGATCCTAAGTCACACAGGTCTAGCCTGTAACATATCATATCACTTTGCGGCCTCACGCACGGTATCCCCACGGGTGCCACCTTACCTGGCCCGGGACCGTTTGCGCATTTTGGCACACGTATATGATAGTGTCGCTAGCATCCATATGACAGAGAGCCCGGGCCGACATGACTAGTTATAAACCAAAAGTGGCACTAAATTACAGAGACAGGCATACATGACCCTGCAACAAACGTGTCGGTCATCAACGTATGAACCCAAGTCGTAGCAAGCTACAAGGACTTAAAGGAACAACGCGTGACATTTCCCCTAAGGGACAGACACAGGAACGAAGAAGGACACATGCCGGCCAGCCTAAGTGTTCCGGAGCAGTAGCAAGCTACCAAGGCTCAGTGGAAGCACTAAGAGACATTTCCCTGTAAGATAGGCTACCAAGGGTGAACAACTAGGTGTCGGATCCCACACATAGCAATACACATTACACGTACGCATAACATGCAAGTATGTGATGTACAACATGGCATCACAACATAACTCAACAACTCATATAGATAAAGGCCTAGAAGAGCCATCATAGCATTTATTACAAATAGAGGTCACATGACCCAACATACAGAGCATACAGGCAACGGAAGCATAACATGTCTGAGTACAGACAACTACAAATGAAAAAGGCTGAGAAACCTGACTATCTACAAGACCCTCCCAAGGGTACAAGATCGTAGCTGAGGTAACAAGCTAAACGTCGAAGTCCACGCGGAACCACTAGCGAGACTGAAGTCTCTCTGCAAAAACATAAATTAAGCAAACGTGAGTACAAAGGTACTCAGCAAGACTTACATCAGAACTAGCTACATATGCATCAGTATCAACAAAGGGGGTGGTGGAGTTTGACTGCAGCAAGCCAGCTTGACTCGGTGGCTATCCTAAACTACGACTGCAAGTAACTCTTTTGAGGTGGCGCACACGAGTCCATATATTCACCAATCAATACACCACTATGGATCCGCTCTCGTCTCCCTACGAGAAGGCCATCCATAGCACTCACGCTTATCTTGCGTGTTTTAGAGTATCCACTTTCACTTCTCTATGAACTGTTATAGGCAACCCAGAAGTCCATTACCGCGGACACGGCTATTCAAATAGATCATATATAACCCTGCAGGGGTGTACTTCTTCACACACGCTCTCACCACTTATCGCCGTTTACACGACATGTACTCGGCAACCGTCAAGCGGAGGCCCAGCGAGGGTGTCGGCCACGACCTGACTAACCACACAAGTCTCTAGTCCAGGTTTATGGCCTATTTGGGTTCCATCCGTGGGGAGATCCGGCCGGGGTGTCGCTCACGGCACCAAACGGGCGATCGGTACACCGTGCCACGTACCTGCCGCGTCACAGCCCACCCCGAGGGTCAGCGCTGCGCATGACCTCCAGTAAACTACAAACACCAGAAACTAGTTGCAACTCCTGGACAGAGGACAAGGGCAGTTAATAAGTCGAGAGGGTCCATTGGTTCCGGGCCCAATGCATGGTAGTAAATGGTCATGGATCAACCAACACAGAACTCAGTTCCTGAGGACGGCTGCAATGAGACAACCCACCATGTACTCCTACATGGCCTCTCATCGCTACCTTTACCAAATCGTGTTCACACACTTAGCTCACACACATTAGGACATGTTCATCACAATTCCAATTCATCCCTGATGAATCAGACCTGACACAACACTAAGCAATAGCAGGCATAACCAGAAAGCATGAATGAGTAGGCACAACATGGCTCAAACAACTCCTACTCATACTAGTGGGTTTCAGCTATTTACTGTGGCAATGACAGGTCATGCAGTGGAAAGGGGTTTAACTACCGCAGCAGGTAATAGTTGAAGCGTTGTTGTCCAAATGCATTAAAAGAGAGCAAGAGCGAGAGAGTGGGATTGTATCGGAATGCTCAATGGGGTTTTGCTTGCCTGGCACTTTTGAAGATAACATTGGGTCTTCATCGGTGTCATCGAACTCATCGTCGGAACGTCGTCCACTAAGAGGGGACAAACACCGGCAATAGAGAAAGAACACAATCAATGCAATGCGACAATATGATGCATGATCATGACATGGCAATATGCTGTTGACTGAGCTAATGCAACTAGCAAACATATTAAATGAAGTTGGTTTGAACCAAAGAATCAAATTCAAACTCCATATGTGATTATTTAATTGTCATTTAATTGATTTGACCTGATCAGCAGGTTTAACTTGCTCAAACATGCATGAAAATGCCATAAACAGATTCCTTGAATTTTTCTGATCATTTTTCATATATAAATTATTTTCATTGGAGTTATAGATTATTTTATGTGAGTTTTAGAAGTTTTGGCTATTTTCTGAAATAAATAAATCATTTCTGATTTATTTTAAATCACAGAAAATAGTTACTGCGTCAGCACTAGGTCATGCTGACATCAGCAAGTCAACAGGCGGGTCCAGGTCAAATCTGACCAGTGGGTCCCACTGGTCAGTCTCTCACACTAACTAAAAGTATAAAACTAAACTAAACAGACACGGGGCCAACATGTCAGTGTCTAATTAAGTTAATAACATCAACTAGCACTTAATAAAAACCCTAAGCTAATTTTGTCACAAGCCGGCCCCACATGTCATGGACATAGGGGGGGGGGTCCAGCCGTGGTCAAAGGGGTCAAGCCCACTGGCGACTCGACGTCGGCGAGTCCAAACACGGCGGCGAGGTGCGGAAATCCTCCTCCGGCGAGCAAATGGCTGGCGGAAGGCATCAACGTGACGTGGGCACTCTTCCACGTCGAGTGGTGGCGGTAGTTGGCCCTGGGGTGGCCGGAAAAGTGGCTGGCGACGAGGTTCAGCGGCGGCAGCAGGTCGGGCTTGCGCGGGCGCGGCGCTGCAGCACGAATGGGAGCTAGCTGAGGTGCGTTTTAGGTTCATAGCGACGCCAGGAGCATGTACGCGAGCTCGGACGCGAGGTTTGTACTCCGCAACGACGGTGACGACATGGACACCGGTGATGGGCTCACGACCAAGGCTGGGAGCGAGGCTAGTGAGCGGGAACGAGAGAGGGAGAATAGGGGTTCGACGCGGGAGCTCATAGAGATTCCAGTGGAGCAAACGACGTGGACGGGGAGGCTCTGGACGACGCGAATCGATGACGATGATCTCCGGCGGCCGGAGCTTCAAGACGAGGTCGGGGAAGACGCTACGGGGCTTCTGGCATCGTGTTCGTTGGTGGAGAGCATCGGGGCGACGCGGCGAAGCCGATGGACAGGCTAGCTAGGCGAGGGAGTCTCGGTGGCCGCGGTGCCAGTGGACGACAGCGACGGCAGCGCTCGGGTGGTGCTCGTCTGCGAGACAGAGTGGGCTAGAGGAGGGGATGAGGCCGAGGGAGAGTGGAAGGAGGTCCAGGGGGTGCGTGGCATCCGTAGCGGCGTCGGGGAGGCAGCAGGCAGGCAGGAGGTGGCTCGCGCGTGCCGGTGTGCCGCGGCCACAAGCTTCTCCTCCTCCTGGCGGGAGGTTGAGGGTGACTGGCACTGCGCTGTTGGCTGGGCCGCACAGTAGCAGGCCGGCCAGGCTGGACAGGTAAGCCTTTCCTTCTCTTTTTATTATTTCTATTTTCTATTTTTGATATTTGTTTTGGCTTTAGTAAAAAATGCAAGAGCATTTCCAAAAAACATGAAACTAACCATGGCTACTGTTTATAATAAAACCAACAGTAAACATTTTAGTTTAAGATTGTTTGAGCATTTAAAATATTCTATAGCATTTAAATGCCCAAATGCAAATAGAGTATGATTTAATTAAGAGCCCAAATATGTCATGGAAAAATGTGCATAACCTCTGGTTACTGTTTACAGCATTTTCCATAAATGATGAACATTTTTGAAAGCCATTTGGGTTACTGAAAATATTTTAGTTGAACCTAGTGAATTACTTTACTGCTAGGGTTTAGGCAATCCCCATTTCAAGTTTCTTTCAAGATTAAACATGATGCACACATGAGGCTAGCCTAGTGCATTACCAGAAGCTAGGGATGTGACAACCATACTTGGTCTCAAATCATCTCGATGGCTCTTCCACCATTTTTATAGTACAAAACTTCATAACTTAGTGTGCAAAATTTTATTATATGTTGACCCATGGTGTGACTTACTTTCGACCGTGTCCGTGACCGTGGACTCGGCTATCCATAGATTAATTACACTCTGCAGAGGTAGTGCACTGTACCCACACCACGGAACTCATGGCCTCGCTTTCCCATTTGGGTGGACCAAAGGCGTCACGACCAAACTCTTCCATTGCCATGACACTCTCCCGGCCACTCCGACTCATTCCCCACTGTAATAGTCCTGGGTGGCCCTGTGCCTACCAAAGGCGCACCGACCACCGTCGTGGCCAAACAGAAACTATCCCAAACGGGGACTCGGTACAAAAAACTTAACAACGGGCACACAAGGTTATGTCTGCTTACCGGGAAAGGGTACCGCATGCCCATAACCTTCCCTATTTGGAGGTACCGAAAAGAAGCATGACAACGGACCAAATAACGACCTTCCCATAAAGGCAAATGTGGTTGCACTGCGAAAAACTCGATTCAGTGGCACCATGACCCGGTCAACAATTTATTCAAGTTGAGTTATTAACAGGTTCAACTTAAAGAAAATAATTAACCGGTGTCATAAAATGCCATGGAATGCAACATACCAAATGCATTACCAAAAATAACTGGGTCAACTTTACCTTACTAAATGCATGCATCACAACTTCCATGATTATTCTGGTTAAGATTTACTTTCAATAAAAAATAGAATATATTCTAGCAAAATTTTACCATAGTCCTTATGTAAGAAAAATAATTTCACATAGCTATTTATATGCATACCCATATTAGTTCTCCATGATCCAAACTTTCTTCTAGCTATCTTAATAACTTAAACCAACTTCCAACTTTCTGTAAACTAAATGAAACAACTAAATACAACAACCAATAGAAAGTAATTAACAAAAATAATTCATGTGCATAAATTAAATCATTTATTCAAGTTGGAAAATCACAAATATTGAAATGGCATCATGAAAATGTTGTTGTGGCTTGCCTTTAGTGCAAATGAGTTTCACAAGCCTCCTGGTGATCCTCAAGACAAGCTTCACCTTCTGAAAATAATTAAAAGTACAAAAAGAAAATATCAAGAACCATTCAAAAATTCATTAGAAAGTCTACACAACACAAAATAGTCTCATTTTTGGTGTGCTGCAAGATTTATTTAAAAAGAACACAATGCAAAAAGAATCAATTCATTTGGACTTATGGTTAAAAAGTTATTGCAGTTTGAAGTGTTCTGGAATATATTTAAATTTGGAATTTAAATAAACAGACTGAAAAAGGGGATAACTTCGAAGGCGTAAAGGCCCAGGGCGCCACCACTCGTACCGCTTTGCGCAGGTACAGAGAGGCTGACTAGCGGGCCCCGCTAGTCAGGTGAGGGGGAGAGAGGGAGAAGAATAGGGGCGGTTGCGGCCTTGCCGGAGTGCACGCCGGTGACAGGAGCTCCTTGGCCAAGATGGGAGGGATAGATCGATAGAGGAGGTCGAGGTGTACCTTCCCGTACCCGTAGAGTAGCTATGGGTGGTCGGACGACGTCGGAAATGGCCTCGCAGGCGGAGGCAGAATGGGGTGGTCGCCGGAGTTGAAGTAGACGGCGAGCAACGACGACTCCAGGAGGTCCAACTAGGTGGAACGGCACCACTAGAGAGTGGCGGAGGCTCTGGAAGGGTTGCCCTGGCCTGAGAGGGGCTGGAGCTACCGCGACGACCCGAGGGGATCGCCGGCGAGCTCAAGCTCAGGGACGGCGGCAGGTGGCCTGCCCAACCGGGGCCACGAGGTTCTATGCAGTTGTGGTGTGTGTGGGAGTGGAGTTGGGTGCTCGGGAAGGCTGGGAGGGGGTCCTATATATAGGCGAGCCGTGAGGGGGGTCGGGGCTCCGCCGGCGACACCTGGACGCTGCGCCCAGCGACGAATGGCGACAGTGAGAGGGGGAGAAGGCAACGGGGTTCACGTGGGAGCTGTGGACGGATGGAGACGAGCACAGGGGTGCTGGAGTGGCGACGAGCACAGTGCGCACAACACTGTTGCCTTGGCCGGACCAAGCCCGTGCTCGCTGCCGTGAGCTCTGGCGTTGGTGAGTGCCAGAGGGCACTGTAGAGGTCGAGACGACGATGGTGGCGCGGTTTGGCAAACTCTGGCAGGCGCGGAAGCAAGCACGCGCGATACAGAGCGCGCGGCGGCATCGAGAGCGCGCCGACAAGCAGCCTGCATGGTGTACACGCGTGGTCACCACGTGAACTTTGCCTACTGGCCAACTTGGTGCCAAAGAACATGTCTGGTGTGTTGTTCGTGGTAGATATGAGAGTTACCCAGGTTTAGTTTGGGTCCAGACGCAGTAGAAAGAAATTCACACGTCTGGTAAGTTTCTGGACAGAAAATTTGAGAGTTTAGTGAGGTAAATTGGCTAAGAGTTGGAGGCTGTGCTTTGGAGGCTAGTCCTAAGTTACTAAGGTAAAGATGCACAAGGTGTTTCAGAAGCAATGGAGCAAGTAAAATGGTAGTTGCTGTAGAAACTACCATTTCTGTCCAGAATAGAAAAGAATTTCTGTAGCAAAAATATTCCAAAAAGTGGTGCAATATTTTTGCTCGGGAATGTGTCCTAGTGTCCAAAGAATATTTATGAATTTCCTCAGATTTTTGTGGGCTAGAAAAATTGGGGTTGCTTTGGAGCACAATGGGCTTAACTAGGGTTTTGGAGTGAAAAATGAATATTTTTTCAATAAATAAAAATATTCCAATAATTATTTTAGGGTGAACCAGAGGGAAAAGATGATTTGAGCTGGATATGAGGCACTTGGGTGAAAGCCAAGGGTACCCAAGTGTGTAAGTCCATATGAAAAGAGTCAAAAATCCAAAGGTTCAAATTAAATCCAAATAAAACTCGGGCAAATGAAAGAGGGCAAAAATCAGGCTATCACAAACCTCCCCCAGTTAGAATGAATCTCGTCCTCGAGATTCGGTTGCTTGGGAAAACCATTCCGGATAATATGTCTGTAGGAATTCTTCTTGTTCCCAGGTTGCTTCTCACTCAGTGTGATGCTCCCACTTGACCTTATAGAACTTCCTTACTTTACTGCGAGTGACCCTTTCTATTTGATCCACAATTTTGAACGGTCTTTCTTCATAGGTTAAATCCTTTGCCAACTCTATGTCGGTCATGGCAGTCCTTTTCTGAGGCGGCGATATGCACCGCCTCAACTATGAGACATGGAACACGTTGTGCACATCGGAAAATTCCGGGGGCAATTCCAACTGATAAGCAACGGTGCCCACTCGAGAAATAACTGGGAAGGGGCCAATAAATCTGGGTGCTAACTTTCCGCGAGTCTGGAATCTCTCGACTCCTTTCATAGGAGTGACTCGGAGATATACGTGTTCTCCGGGTTCAAAACTGAGTTGTCGGTGTTTTGCATCGTAATAACTCTTTTGTCGAGATTTGGCCAATTGTAATCTATCTCTAATCTCCTGGACTTGTTTCTCAGCTTCCATCATGAGGTTTGTTCTGAAGATACAGCTATCTTCAGTCTGAGACAAATTTAACGGGGTACGACACTTGCGGCCGTATAAAGCCTCGTATGGTGACATCTTTAGACTGGTTTGGAAACAGTTGTTGTAGGAGAACTCGGCGTAAGGCAGACAATCTTCCCACTTAGATCCTTGGGCCAAGACGCAAGCTCGCAGCATATCTTCAAGTATTTGGTTTACCCGCTCTGTCTGTCCATCGGTCTGAGGATGATAGGTTGTACTATATTTCAGGGCTGTCCCCAAGGCTTGATGGAGACGTGACCAGAAAGCGGAGGTAAAGAGTGAACCTCTGTCGGAAGTGATGGTTCGAGGTACTCCATGCAGACTGACTATTCTGGACACATACAGTTGTGCAAGTTGGTCTGCTCGATATGTGCTCTTGACCGGGATAAAGTGAGCTACCTTGGTTAGAGTGTCCACTATGACCCATATTGCATCATTGCCTCGCTGAGTCTTGGGTAGTCCTGTGATGAAATCCATGCATATGTCATCCCATTTCCATTGCGAAACAGGCAGCGGTTGAAGAAGTCTGGCTGGCTTCTGATGCTCTGCCTTTACTTTATTGCATATGTCGCAACAAGCCACAAAATAGGCAATGCCTTTCTTCATTCCATCCCACCAGAATATTAGACGAAGGTCTTCATACATTTTTGTACCCCCAGGGTGAGTAGAGTATGAGGATTCGTGTGCTTCTGACAAGATTTTCTTTTTGAGGTCCGACTGATTTGGTACACAAATCCTTTCGCGAAATCGGAGAGTCCCAAAGTGATCCTTTGAGAAATTAGAGGTACGTCCTGCCAGCATATTCTTGGCATGCTTTAGTAGGACATGATCGTCTGGCTGGACCTTGCGGATTTCTTCCTCAAGTGTGGGGTAACTTCCAAAATATTAGCGAGACCAGCCTCAACGATGTTCAGATGGGGTTGAGCAATCTCATCTTGAAGTTTAGTGGGCAAATATTTTAATATGACGTTTAGGATGACCGGCTTTCGACTGAGTGCGTTAGCCACCACGTTGGCTTTACCCGAGTGGTAATTTATTCCAAGATCATAATCCTTAACCAGCTCAAGCCACCTTTGCTGACGAAGATTTAAATCTGGCTGAGTAAATATATAATTGAGACTTTTGTGATCGGTAAAAATTTAGCACTTCTTCCCGATGAGATAATGCTCCATATTTTGAGAGCATGCACCACCACGGCCAATTCCAGATCCTGAGTAGGGTAATTTCCTTCGTGCGGTCACAGCTGTCGTGATGCATATGCCACTACCTTGCCGTCTTGCATAAGTACGCAAGCAAGTCCTTCTCTGGATGCATCACAGTATACATCAAAACTGCGATAGATGTCTGGAAGAGTTAATACGGGTGTGGTGGTCAGCCGTATCTTGAGCTCACTGAAACTTTTCTCACAGTCGTTAGTCCATTCAAATTTCTTGTCCTTTTTGACTGGTCAGAGTGACTTCTCAGGTTGCACAGTTTATGCATACTTTATATTGGGTCATCCAATTCATGCCCAAAATAACGTCCAACTGTACTGACTCGATGAGTATCAAGGAAGTTGGAAAGCTTATTCCGTTGATATTGATTTCCAAGTCACGGTAGACCAGATTGCTCTTGATTAAAGATCCCGGTGTCTGTACCAGCATATTTTTGCCCAAAAGAGAACAAGAAAATTTGTTTTGGGCAACAAAATCCGAGAAATAAAAGAGTGGGAAGCCCCTGAGTCAAATAAAATTATTGCAGGTATGCTATTAAAAGAAAACATACCAATGACCACTTCAGGGTTTTCTTGGGCTTCATCTGCGGAGAGGTGATGGACTTGCCCAGCGAGGTTTTGCTGGTTTGGGTATGACCCCATAAAGTTGACTTGTGGCCGGAATAAGGCATTTGCCTTGCTGTTACTGGGGCACTGCCTAGCATAGTGTCCATTTTGCCCACAACTGAAACAAGAATTGTTGCGCTGATGCTCCTCGTGTAAGGTGACAACATTCTTGACTTGGGTAGTGGTCTTGTTAACATTCTGTTGCCAATTGGGCTTGTATTTCACCTGAGTTTGCTGCCAGGTTCGAGCCTTCTGCACTGGTTGCCCTTCTTTCCTTGGTTCAAACTTGCGCTTGTGTTCTCTTTCCACAATGAAAGCTTTATTCACCAAAGTTTGGAAATCTGGAAAATTGAGCATGCTAAGAGTGCACCTGAGTTGCGAGTTTAATCCTCCAAGAAACCTGTCAATCTTTCTCTCTTCAGTGGCCACGTCATATAGGGAGTAACGTGCCAGGTGGTTGAATTTCTACAAATATTCACCCACAGACAGATTTCCTTGGGTGAGTGCAAGAAATTCACGCTGCTTGGTTTTCATAATTCCAGTAGGGATGTGATATTTTCGGAACTGATCCTTGAATTTTGACCAGGTGAGTTCTTCATCAGCAGGCCACATGGCTTTTGCATTTTCCCACCATATGGCAGCAGCGCCTTCAAGAGTTGCATATGGAACTTTGTCCTCTTCTGCAGTACGGGCAATCTCAAGCTTCCTTTCAGTGGTCTGCAACCAATCATCGACATCCAAAGGATCAACAACCTGACTGAAACTGGGAGGCTGAGTTCTCTGAAAATCTGATAGCTTGGAGTGATGACCGTTCTTATTTCCATTCTGACCAACCATAGCTTGAATACTTTTAAATATCTCAAGCAGATCATTACTTCTTCTTTCCTCAAACATACGCAGAATTTTCTTAGTGGTAGGCGGATTTGGCGGTGGAGGCGGTGGTATGTACCACTCGGGGGAGTGTCCTGCCTGTCGGTCGGACCGATGAACAGAAACATCCTAGTGAGCGCTGCTACTGTTGCCTCCCCGCGTCATCCTATTATGGATTTTTCCCAAGAGAACGCAACCGAGATGAGAAACATTGAAAATAAATATTTAGGGAAAAGCCAACAACAAAACTCGAGGGAAAACAAAGTTGCGAAGAAAGACAGCGAGTAAAAGAAATAGAGCTTCAGCATAATTATACAGGGAATCATACATGAAAAGTAATTAACATGCCCGGTTCCACTACTCTCATACATGAAACGAAACATCATGACTCGTACAGCTACATTCGTACATCAGTCTGACAACTGCAAATACTCTGGAGCTCTACTGCTCTGCGGGTGTTGCGGGGTCCTCTCTTGAAGTGGACCCGGATCCTGAACTAACAAGGTTAACTAAAATCTCGGGGTTAAAGGTAACACGGCGATGTTGCCTCAGAGGCTCTCCTTCTGGGGCGGGAGTAGGGTGGATCATAGGGGCTACAGGGGTAGTGAGAAGTGTTATCCACTCAGCAGGGGCACTAAGAGGAGTTATGGTCGAGGCGCCCGAGCTACTGGGAGGGGTTACTGGTGAACTGGTGGGGACATAAGGGGTAAATGCCATGGAGGCGGGAATGGTGACAGACCTAGTAGTGGCTAAAGCAATACGATTGTTAGTCAACTCGCGAGCCAGCTCGTGGATCATGAGATAGCTAGCAGTAATATAATGGGAAAGATGGCTAGCAACACTATCAGACTCTGGATCAATTTCAGGGAAATGAACAAGGATCTGGGTGGTTCTGCATGCGGACCTCGCTACGATGGAGCTCAACAAGGATCTCGAATGCATCAAATTGGACGGCTTGCAAAGCGGTAGAAGCATAACCGCTTCGAGAGGTACGAGTGTAAGAGCTGGAGTCAGAACTGATGCGCAGAGTCACCACTGCCTGATACTCATATATTGAGTATGCTAGACGCTCCCGGTACACACGTTAAACTGGGTCGTCTCCAAGAGGGTACAGCCGACGCAACACGTTACGAAGGAGGTACGGTGACGTGTATGCCATCAGCTGCAACTGGCATGGATACGGCACTGGAGCCATCTACACTCACAACCATCATTAGGTTAGCATAAAATAAGAAAAGTATATATGTAAAGCAATAACCAGCTATGCAGACTACCTGATGTAGGGTGGAACCCTAAGTGGCCAATCTTTCACGAAAAGGAGGGGTCCCAAGGATGAACACGTGAGACACGAGGAAAAACACAAGTGGGACAAGAAGAAAACACTCAAATCAACACGTTTAGGTCACACAAATGCTAGATCCGGGTACACAAAGTGTGATACACGATATACGATCAACTAAGGACGATACAACTGGCGGTAGTCATCTCCGTGTGGAGGTCTTGATGTTCTTCTCTGTAATGGAGGTCTTGAATCCGGTGTATCTTCTCCGAGGAGGCCGCGGTCTCGTAGGAGAGGAACCACTAAGGTTTAGGATGAGCTATCACAAAGCTACCCTAGGAAGGAGGAAGTCAACGGGTATATATTCTCCGGATGGGGGGAGGGGTACATGGGCTTCGGCCCTGTCACTGCATGCAAGCAGGCGGGACGGACGTCCGCTGGATCACCGGACGTCCTGTGGCTCGGGAGGGACCGGACGTCCGGTCATCCTCAGATGTCCGCTAATTACGTGTTGTAGTCGGTGTCATGGACGTCCAGTGGCCTCCGTTCGTTCGGTCGTCTAGGAGTCGCCGGTAGTCCGGTGTTCGCCGGACGTCCGGTGCCTGGGGGTGACCTGTCGTCCGGTAGGGGTCGGACGTCTGGTGCGTGGAGTGTCTTCAGCGGCACTTCTTCTTGTTCCAAGCACTTGTCGATCCCGCCGCCTTGTCCACTGTGCAGAGCTGTCACGTGGCCTTCTTCCAAGTAACTGAATACGCATAGAGTCTCCGATGAGGGTAGAAGCCATGTCCCATGTGCATCGAGAGGAAATTGATAAAGGAGCGAGTTCACCTCGGCTTCGAGAGCTCTTGCACGGGCTCGTGTCATTGGTCCTTTGGGCACTTGGTGAGTCGACGATAGGTCCATGGGGATGACCTTGGGATGCTCCGCATCGTCTCCCCTCCCTTGGGAAAGATCTGACCTCAGATCGAAATCTTCATCACCATGGAAAGGAGATAGGTCCTTGATGTTGAAGGTAGTGCTCACGTTGTACTTGTCGCGTGGAATGTCGATCTTGTAGGCTTTGTTGTTGTAGCGTGCTAGCACCTTGAAAGGTATGTCGGCTCGAGGTAGTAGTTTGGACTTGCATTCGTTGGGGAAGCGGTCCTTTCGAAGATGAAGCCATACGAGATCTCCCGGTTGGAACACCATTGGTGCCTTGTCGACTTTGCGCTTGGTGGCTATGCGTTGAACTTGTCGCTCGATCGTTGCCCTTGTATCTTCGTGCACCTTCTTGAGATAGATTGCTCGTGCACTTGCGTCCATGTTGATGCGTTCTTGTAGAGGTAGATGTAGGATGTCCAATGGGGACAACGGGTTGAAGCCATAGATGACCTCGAAGGGGGACTTGCCGGTAATCGAATGTCTTGCGCAGTTGTAGGCGTACTCGGCGATTGGCAAGCATTTCTCCCATTCCTTGATGTTCTTCTTGATCAACAAGCAAAGTAGCATCGAGAGATTGCGGTTCGTCAACTCTGTTTGGCCGTCGGTTTGTCTGATATGCCAAAGAGAAGAGGAGCTTGATGCCGAGTTTGGCGCATAGATTCTTCCAAAAGTAGCTCAAGAACTTGACGTCTCGGTCCGACACGATCGTCTTGGGCACTCCATCTAGAAGAATGGTTTCCCTACAAAAGAGATGTGCAACATGTGAAGCATCGTCGATCTTGTTACAAGGAATGAAATGAGCCATTTTAGAGAATCTATCCATGACAACAAACACGGAATCTTTTCCATTTTGAGTCCTAGGCAATCCAAGTATAAAGTCCATGCTTATGTCATCCCATGGATGGTATGGAATAGGAAGTGGCATGTAAAGACCATGAGATTGAGCTTTTGACATAGCTTTGCGGCATGTAGAACATCGGTTGGTGAAGCGTGAGACGTCACGAAGCATCTTGGGCCAAAAGTAGTTCTTTGAGAGCGTAGCAAATGTCTCATCGCGTCCAAAGTGTCCCATGAGTCCTCTTCCATGAGATTCCTGCAAAAGGAGCAAACGAACCGAAGACTCGGGAATGCAAAGTTTGTTAGCTCTCATAAGATATCTATGCTTTATGTAGTAATGTTCCCAAGAAGTGTGAGTCAAACACTTAGTATAAGGATATGCAAAGAAAGTATCATGCTCATATAAATCTTTTATGTGCTCAAAGCCAATAACATTCAACTCAAGTTGTGTCACAAGCATGCATTTGCGGGAAAGCACATACGCCACAACATTCTCTTTGCCTTTGATGTATTTGATGAATTAGGGAAAAGACTCAATGAACTCACTCCACTTAGCATGACACTTGTTCAACTTAGTTTGACCCTTGAGATACTTGAGCGTCTCATGGTCCGTGTGAAGAATGAATTCATGAGGTCTAAGATAATGTTCCCAAACACGTAAAACTCGCACCAAGGCATAAAGCTCTTTATCATATATGGGGTAGTTAAGTTGCGCTCCGGATAGCTTCTCGCTAAAGTACGCAATTGGGCGCGTTTCTTGCATTAGCACGACACCTATGCCGGTACCACTAGCATCACATTGGATCTCAAAAGGTTTGTCAAAGTTTGGTAGGGCAAGAAGTGGTGCGTGCGTAAGCAAGCTTTTTAGCGCGTTGAACGCGGTGTCGTGCTAAGGACCCCAAATGAAGTGTGCGTTCTTCTTGCTCAAGGCGTGTAGAGGCATAGCAATGGTGCTAAAGTCCTTCACAAAACTTCGATAGAAACCGGCTAAACCAAGAAAGCTACGCACTTGTTGGAGATTCGTTGGTTGTGGCCAAGTTTTAATTGCTTCAATTTTAGTTTCACCAACGTGAACACCTTGTGAAGAAACGACAAATCCTAGGAAAACGACCTTGTCAACACCAAAAGTGCATTTATCCATGTTAGCATATAAGCATTCTTTCCGACGGGTTTGTAAAACCATACGGATGTGTGTCACACGGTCCTCAAGCAACTTGCTAAAAACGAGGATGTCATCAAAATAAACTATGACAAAGACGCCTATGTAGGGCCGTAGGACAAAATGCATAAGACGCATAAATGAACCGGGCCTTCCGATAAACCCATTGGCATGACAAGCCACTGATATAACCCAAACTTGGTTTGGAATGCCGTTTTCCACTCATCGCCCTCTTGAATGAGAATTTGGTAATAACCACTTTTAAGATCAATTTTTGAAAAGATGGTGACACCGCACAATTCATCAAGCATGTCGTCTAAGCATGGGATAGGGTGACAGTATCTAGCGGTGATAGCATTTATCGGGCGACAATCGGAACACATGCGAAAACTTCCATCTTTCTTAGGCACGAGAATAACCGGAACGGCACAAGGGCTCAAGCTTTCACGTACATGACCTTTGTCGATGAGTTGTTGTACTTGCCGTTGTATCTCCTTGGTTTGCTCAGGGTTGACGCACTAAGGAGCCTTTTTTGGAAGTGGTGCGCCGGGAATGAGGTCGATGCGGTGTTCGATTCCGTGAAGTGGAGGTAGACCCGGAGGTAGCTCATCGGGAAAGACATCCGAGAATTCATGCAACAATTGTGACAACACTAAAGGTAGATGTGGTGAGGTGTTAGTAAGTTTGGCTTCCCCTTTGCATAAAAGCACAAGGTGAAAGACACTCGAGGGGTTCTCACACACTTCTCTCATCTCGCTTTTGGTGGAAAATAGCACTAGCTGTTTCTTGTCGCTCATCGTGGAGTCGCTCATATTTGGCTTGTGGCTCTCCTTTTGGTGGCTCTCTCTCTCACCATTCTCTCCACGATGGTCGGTAGGTAAGTGTTTGGCGGTGGCTACTTGACTTGGTGACATTGGACGTAGCACGAAATCCTTGCCCTTCATCGTGAAGCTATAGTGGTTGGTCCGTCCATTGTGTGTGACTCCACGATCGTATTGCCATGGTCATCCAAGAAGAAGGTGGCACACGGACATAGGGACCACATCGCACTCAAGTGTGTCCTCGTAGGCGCCTATCTTGAAGGAAACATGCACGGTATGCTCGACTCGAAGAATTCCGGCGTCATTAAGCCATTGGACCTTGTAGGGATGAGGGTGCTTCGTCTTGACCAAATGTAGTTTGTCGCATAGCTCTTCGTTTGCCAAGTTATGACAACTTCCTCCATCGATGATAACCTTGACGGAGCGTCCATTGATGCCAGCCTTGGTATGGAAAATGTGACATTGTTGATCGCCATCTTGTTGATGTTGGAGTGTCAAGACCTTGGAGACAACGAGATTGGGACTCGAGTCATTGCCGCAAAACACTTTATGGTCTTCATCTTCATTCACTTATTGATGCATAGCGACATGCTCAAGGGCTTCCATCTCATCGTCGCTCATTGAGTCATAGGATCCGTCATCATTGATGATCATTGTGCGAACGGTCATGCACTCATATGACTTGTGGTCGCGCCCTTGGCATTTGAAACACTTGATGGAACTCGTCTTGGAGTTGTCCTCGGTTGGAGTTGTAGATGATGAAGCTCTTGGCTTGAAGTTGTTTGTAGAAGGTGGACGACTTGATGTAGTCGCATTCTTGTATCTTGACTTGTCACCAAAGTTTGAAGATGGCTTTGTAGAGGTAGGAGGAGCCGAAGGCGTAGAAGCTTGGTTGTAGGAGATGACGTTCTTAGAGTTGAACTTGGAGTACTTGTAATCCTCTTGAACTCGTCGCTCCGCTTTGGTGGATTGATGTACTAGCTAGAGGAGATTGGTGTATGTTTGAAAGTCCGCAATCTTCTTGATAGGATAGTTGAGTCCATTCAAGAATCTCGCCATCGTTTGTTCTTCATCTTCCGTGATGTTTGCTCTTATCATGGCAATCTCCATCTCCTTGTAGTACTCTTCTACGGACTTGGTACCTTGCTTGAGGAGTTGTAGCTTCTTGAACAAGTCTGTTGTAGTGTGTTGGCACGAAGCGTTCTCTCATGACTTCCTTCATTTGAGCCCAAGTAGTGATAGGAGCTTCGCCTTTTGCTTCTCTTCTCTCGATGATTTGCTCCCACCAAATGAGAACATAGTCTTGGAACTCAAGAGAGGCCATTGAAATTTTCTTTTCTTCATCAAAGTTGTGTAGGCGGAAGATCTTGTCGACCTTCAATGCCCATGAGAGGTAGTCTTCGGGATCAATGCTTCCGTAGGACTTTGGCATGGTGAACTTAAGCTTGCCATAGCGATGCTCTTCATTGTTTGATTGCCTATTGGGAGGGCGTTCTTGATTGGGACGATTGTCAATCTCATGTTGCTCTTGGCGGAGTAGATGTTCGTTGTCATGGTGTACTTTTCGAGCTTGTGGTTCTTGTTGAGCTTGTTGCTTATGTCGCGCTTGAGGAGGAACTTCTTTTTGCATTCGTGCTTGATGGCGTCTCTCTTGCATCTCATCATGAAGGAAATCCTCTTCTTGACGAGTATGTCGATTGCGAGTTGCCACATTGCGATGTGAATCACGTAATGCTCGTTGCGGCTCAAGAGCTTGAGCTTCTCGACGTTGTTGTGCTTGACGATGAGCTTTGGCATCTTGTTCTTCTTGATGTTGACGTGCTCGCTCTTGTTGTTGTTGGCGTAGTCATTGCCGTTCTTGCGCTTGATCAAGTGTAGCTTTGTTTTGATGATGTGGGCTTTCTTGCTCTTCAAATAGGTCTTGTGAACTCTTGTCATGAAGTGGATTCCGGTTGTCATGTCGAGCTTGGCATGCGGCTTGGCAAAGAGTGTTTGATGTAGGGGTACTTGAACCGTCCGTAGAGTTAGTGTGGCGACTTGTGCGGCTTCATCTTTGAGAAGATGTGGATGAGGAGCGTCGGTTGACTATCAAAGTTCGTAGCTCATCGAATTGAGTAGACATGTTGGTGTTGATGATGTCGAATTGCTCTCTTGTTCTTGCTTCAAATTGTCGCGCGTTGGCGGAGACTAGCTCAATGTGCTCGCGCATAGCTTCGCTCTATTGATGTAGAGCTCGTTGGACGCCGAAGAGATGTAGTTTGGTGACGTAGTTGTTCGATTCTTGAGGATCATCGAAGAGAGGGTTTGAAGATGTACTTGGCCTATCCATCATTGCAAACAAGAGTGGGAGTGGGAGAAAGGGGAAGACAATACCAATTGTACCTGGACCGAAGTTGAAAATGGATCAATGATCACTTAATAATGTAACCCGGAAATATCACTATTGGTACCACTTCGTGTCGATTCTCACACGTACACAAGTAAAGCTTTGAGAGGAGCTTGGATTGTATGGTGGCACAAATTCAATGCAATTGTCAAAGTGACTCAACGATGTTGAAAATGATTCACAATTTGCTCATGCAACATGTAGATCACAAACAATAAGTAGCACACGGAACACACGCACGGATAGATAAATGTGGTTGTGCAACCAAGGGTGAGCGAAAATGTGGAATCCACGAAAAATGCTCTTGTTGCACAACAATAGAGAGACGCTAACCGATTGCTTAATAGGCAGATACACACTTGTGCACGACCTATATAAGAGGCAAACGTAACGACTTCCTATCACAAGTATGCTATGAGTGTATGATGTGCCGATGCTTGAGCACAAAATGATGTATTGCTATCTCGTATGATCACTTTTGATGCAAGCCGTATGATGCTATTGTCCTTTTGCTTATAAGCTTTGGATGGCTCTTTTGCTTAACAGCTTGGGAGCTCTTTCTTTGGCCACTTATGCATGCTTCTCGGATCAAGGTAACTATTGTGTATGCGGATCACTCTTGTGTCACATGGAGATATGATGTTGTAGTATGCAATATCTATGACTATCACTAATGTGCACAAGTATCGTGGCCCGACAATACTCAAATGGCTAGTCTCGATGAGAAAGCTACGCAAAATGGTCTATAGGGTGACAATGCAATTGCAAGGTAGAATGACAAAGCGTCGTCGATGTTACCGTCCTCGTCGAGGGTGAGAGGTGGTCTTGTCGATGTTGTTCCGTACCAAAATAGCCAAAACACACAAGGAAACGGGAAAACCACAACTCGAATGATCCAAGACACAAGGAGGTAAGACCGTAGGGATTTTGGTAGGAAAGGGTAAGTGGTTGCGGAAGGTGGAACAAAACTGAATAAATTCAATTTCGTCAGGGTTCAGCGGACGTCCGGTGGGTCGCCGGTCGTCTGGTCGTCGGACGTCCAATAAGTCTCAGAAATCCGGTAAATACTTCTGTATAGGATGGTCCGGTCGTCCGGTGGGTGACGGACGTCCGGTGCTTCTCGGGGTTCTGGACGTCTAGTAAAACGCCAGTCGTCCAATGGGTCTGGGCTAGGGTTCGAGGTATCCGTGGACAAATTGGTCAAACTTGGCCGAATTTGCAGAAGAAAATAGGGGAAAAGAAGGGGAAATTCTAGATCCACTCGTGATAGAGCAAATCCAATAAAATCTCGCCAAATCAACAAATTGCAAAAAAAAATTGGGGCTATTTTTGGTGGGGAATTTTCGAAATTGAGAAGAACACAACAAAAACAACCTTGAAAACTCGGGTATGGGCTCCGATTTCAAGAGAAACCTTCGCTCTTGATACCATATTGATGTAGGGTGGAACCCTAAGTGGCCGATCTTTCATGAAAAGGAGGGGTCCCAAGGATGAACACGTGAGCCACGAGGAAAAACACGAGAGGGATAAGAAGAAAACACTCAAATCAACACGTTTAGGTCACACAAATGCTAGATCCGGGTACACAAAGTGCGATACACGATAGACGATCAACTAAGGACGATACAAGTGGCGGTAGTTATCTCCCTGAGGAGGTCTTGATGTTCTTCTCCATAAAGGAGGTCTTGAATCCGATGGATCTTCTCCGAGGAAGCAGCGGTCTCGTAGGAGAGGAACCACTAAGGTTTTGGATGAGCTATCAGAAAGCTACCATAGGAAGGAAAAAGTCAACGGGTATATATTCTCCGGACGGGGGGAGGGGTACATGGGCTTCGGCCCTGTCACTGCGTGCAAGCAGGCGGGACGGACGTCCGCTGGATCACCGGACGTCCGGTGGCTCGGGAGGGACCGGACGTCCGGTAATCCTCGGATTTCCTCTAATTGCGTTATGTAGTCGGTGTCACGGACGTCCGGTGGCCTCCGGTCGTCCGGTCGTCTGGAGTCGTCGGTCGTCCGGTGTTCGTCGGACGTCCGGTGCCTGGGGGTGACCGGTCGTCCGGTAGGGGTCGCACGTCCGGTGCGTGGAGGGTCTTCAGCGACACTTCTTCTTGTTCCAAGCACTTGTCGATCCCACCGCCTTGTCCACTGTGCAGAGCCATCACGTGGCCTTCTTCCAAGTACCTGAATACGCATAGAGTCTCTGATGAGAGTAGAAGCCATGTCCCATGTGCATCCAGAGGAAATTGATAAAGGAGCGAGTTCACCTCGGCTTCGAGAGCTCTTGCACGGGCTCGTGTCATTGGCCCTTTGGGCACTTGGTGAGTCGATGATAGGTCCATGGGGATGACCTTGGGATGCTCTGCATCACTACCATCACTCAACCTAAACGCGAATCTGGCGTTTAGTTAGCACGTCTTTGTCTAACGTGTCCTACAGTCAGCATGGCTCTGATACCAAGCGGTGTGGCACCCCAGATTAGAGCGACCGGTTTACCTTGCATTGCCAGCCCAGAGACCTTGTCTTCTGGCAACACACAACATCTTGGTACAGAAAACAACCGCTTTATTGATACTAGCGGATCACAGTTTTACATTGCAACTAGTAGCGAGGCCAAGTGGCACACATTGTGCGGCTGGACAATATGTACATTATTTAATGAACATAAAAGGCCTCGGTCATAAAAACTACGCAGCAGCGGAACGACTTCGTAGCGGAACTCCATCTCACAGGGACACTGATGTGGACAAGGTCTAGACTCGGACGGCACTCCTTTCCAGCGAAACTTTCCTGAAATATGGCATGCCACGCTAGGTCAGTACATTGAATGTACTTGCAAGCTTACAGCAAACAAAATCATAATGACAAACAATATCATGATAATTATTCAATTGTTTAAATGCAGCACCATATGTGAATATACATACAACTAACATGTTGTGTTCATGCCCTTGTGAAAACATACCCTCGGTCTGACTTACCCATAGTGATTTTTCTTAAACTATAAACTTGTTCATCTCAACAGGACATAACTCGTGATCTTTCCTGCGATCACAACCCTGACCATACTTGGTCTCAAATCATCTCGGTGGCTCTTCCACCATTTTTACAGTACAAAAATTCATAACTTAGTGAGCAAAATATTTATTATTTGTTGACCCATGGTGTGACATACTTTCGAGCGTGTCCACGACCGTGGACTCAGCTATCGATAGATTAATTACACTCTCCAGAGGTAGTGCACTGTAGCCACACCACGGAACCCATGGCCTCGCTTTCCCATTCGGGTGGACCAACGGCGTCCCGACAAAACTCTTCCATTGCCATGACACTCTCCCGGCCACTCCGACTCATTCCCCACTGGAATAGTCCTGGGTGGCCCTGTGCCTACCAAAGGCACACCGACCACCATCGTGGCCAAACAGAAACTGTCCCAAACGGGGACTCGGTACCACAAACTTAACAACGGGCACACAATGTTATGTCTGCTTATCGGGCCAGGGTACGGCATGCCCATAACCTTCCCTATTTGGAGGTACCGACAAGAGGCCTGACAATGGACCGAATAAAGACCTTCCCATAAAGGCAAATGTGGTTGCACTGGAAAAAACTCGATTCAGTGGCACCATGACCAGGTCAACAATTTATTCAAGGTGAGTTATTAACAGGTTCAATTAAAGAAAATAAATAACCGGTGTCATAAAATGCCATGGAATGCAACATACCAAATGCATTACCAAAAATAACTGGGTCAACTTTACCTTACTAAATGCAAGCATCACAACTTCCATGATTATTCTGGTTAAGATTTACTTTCAATAAAAAAACAGAATATAATCTAGAAATTTTTACCATAGTCCTTATGTAAGAAAAATAACTTGACGTAGCTATTTATATGCATACCAATATTAGTTCTCCATGATCCAAACTTTCTTCTAGCTATCTTAATAACTTAAACCAGCTTCCAACTTTCTGTAAACTAAATGAAACAACTAAATACAACAACCAACAGAAAGTAATTAACAAAAATAATTCATGTGCATAAATTAAATCATTTATTCAAGTTGGAAAATCACAAATATTGAAATGGCATTATGAAAATGTTGCTGTGGCTTGCCTTAGTGCAAATGAGGTTCATAAGCCTCCTGGTGATCCTCAAGACAATCTTCACCTTCTGAAAATAATTAAAAGTACAAAGAGAAAATATCAGGAACCATTCAAAATTTCATCAGAAAATCTACACAGCACCAAATAGTCTCATTTTTTGTGTGCTGCAAGATTTCTTTACAAAGAACACAATGCAAAAAGAATCAATTCATTTAAACTAATGGTTAAAAAGTTATTGCAGTTTGAAGTGTTCTCGAATATATTTAAATTTGGAATTTAAATAAACAAACTAAAAAAGGGGGTGACGTCGAAGGCGTAAAGGCCTAGGGTGCCACCACTCGTACCGCTTCACGCGGGTACAGAGAGGCTGACTAGCGGGCCCCGCTAGTCAGGTGAGGGGGAGAGAGGGAGAAGAACAGGGGCGGCTGTGGCCTCGCCATAGCGCACGCCAGCGACACGAGCTCCTTGGCCAAGATGGGAGGGATAGATCGATAGAGGAGGTCGTGGCGCACCTGCCCATACCTGTAGAGTAGCTAGGGGTGGTCGGACGGTGTCGGAAATGGCCTCGTAGGCGGAGGCAGAACGGGGTGGCCGCTGGAGTTGAAGAAGACGGCGAGCAATGGCGACTCCAGGAGCTCCAAGTAGGTGGAACGACACCACCAGAGAGTGGCGAATGCTCTGGAAGGGCTGCCCTGGCCTGAGAGGGGCTGGAGATACCGCGACGACCCGAGGGGATCGCCGGCGGGCTCAAGCTCGGGGACGGCGGCCTGTGGCCTGCCCGACCGGGCCTCGAGGTTCTACACAGTTGTGGTGTGTGTGGGAGTGGAGCTGGGTTCTCGGGAAGGCTCGGAGATGGTCATATATATAGGCGAGCCGAGAGGGGGGGTCGGGGTTCCGCCGGCGACACCTGGACGCTGCGCTCAGCGACGAATGGCGTCAGTGAGAGGGGGAGAAGGTGACGGGGGTTCACGCGGGAGCTGTGGACGGACGGAGATGAGCACAGGGGCGCTGGAGTGGCGACGAGCACAGTGCGCACCGCACTGTTGCCTTGGCCGGACCGCGCCCGTGCTCATTGCGGCGAGCTCCGGCGTTGGCAAGTGCCAGGGGGCGCTATAGAGGTCGAGACGAGGATGGTGGCGCGGTTTGGCAAACTCTGGCAGGTGCGGAAGCAAGCACGCGCGAAACAGAGCGTGCGGCGGCATCCAGAGCACACCAACAAGCAGCCTGGCATGGTGCACACGCGTGGTCACCGCGTGAACTTTGCTTAATGGCCAACTTGGTGCCAAAGAACATGTCTGGCGTGTTGTTCGTGGTAGATATGAGAGTTACCCAGGTTTAGTGGGTCCAGACGCAGTAGAAAGAAATTCACACGTCTGGTAAGTTTCTGGACAAAAACTTTGAGAGTTTTTGAGGTAAATTGGCTAAGAGTTGGAGGATGTGCTTTGGAGGCTAGTCCTAAGTTACTAAGGTAAAGATGCACAAGGAGTTTAAGAAGCAATGGAGCAAGTAAAATGGTAGTTGCTATAGAAACTACCATTTCTGTCCAGAATAGAAAAAAAATTGTAGCAAAAATATTCCAAAAAGTGGTGCAATATTTTTGCTCAGGAATGTGTCCTAGGGTCCAAAGAATATTTATGAATTTCCTAAGAATTTTGTGGGCCAGAAAAATTGGGGTTGCTTTGGAGCACAATGGGCTTAACTAGGGTTTTGGAGTGAAAAATGAATATTTTTCAATAAAGAAAAATATTCCAATAATTATTTTAGGGTAAACCAGAGGGAAAATATGATTTGAGCTGGATATGAGGCACTTGGGTGAAAGCCAAGGGTACCCAAGTATGTAAGTCCATATGAAAAGATTCAAAAATCCCAAGGTTCAAATTAAATCCAGATAAAACTCAGGCAAATAAAAGAGGAAAAAAATCAGGCTGTCACATGCGGGCCGCGACGCGCTCCTACTACGGCCTGGTATGGCCCAGCTGATCGAGGAGCTGATCAAGACCCTCGCGAGGGGGCTAGGCCTTGCGAGGAGAATGACACGAAGACCCCCTCAGGAGCGGCCTTGGCTAGGCTGCTCCTGAGGGGCGGAGAACCCAAGGCCAAGCCTGCCTCAAGAGGAGGCACTGACGCACCGCGCCAGCGGGTGCCAGTGCGTGCCAGTGGCGCAGTTGCCGTTTTGGTGCAAAGAAGACAGCGCAGGCGCAGATTCCCGAGGGGCGAGACAAAGGTTTCCCCTTTGGTGCAACAAGACCGAAGACCGCAAGGACGACAGGGAAGATGTCACCACCGAGCCCACCACTGCGTCATCGTTTGATCTCTTTGCAGGCGAAGACCACTTTTGTCAGGATAGGAGCGTCCTTGTGTTCCCGCTCAAAATGGCCGTTGTGGGATCCCTTCCTGCCTAAACATTTTGGGGGAAGAGGACCCTGGCCGCCTATATAAGTAGCTAGGATTCCCACTATGGAGGAGCGATCGACCTCATCTTGAACACCCCACCTTCACTTCAAGGAGCAAGAACACTTGCCTCCAAACCCTCTTGAGCTCTCCTCCTGAGCTCAAGAACCACTGTACTTGTTCATACTCAATCCCTCCTAAGGCTAATCCACCCAAGCAGGACGTAGGGTTTTACACCGCAAGGTGGCATGAACCTGGGTAAAATCATGTGTGCTTTTACTTGTTGCTTGCTTGAATCTCACCCCCGGGAGAGGGCGAGGCGCTAGGTAGACGTGAGGGGAGAGATCTTCATTCACGCCCTTGTGTTCGAACTTCTTTGGGTTTGTGGAGCTCATAATCCAACAGCCGGACATGTTTAGTAGTGTCTCTGGTCTTGACGACCTATGAATTGTTCAGCTCGAATAGGCCGCCTTGAACTTTGGCTGCCAGGGTCGTAGTATCCTCCTCTGTACGGCAGGAGCGCTCCATGTTCCCATTGACCGTGAGGACGCCATGAGGTCCAGGCATTTTAAGCTTCTGGTAAGCATAGTGCGGGACTGCATTAAAGCGGGCGAAGGCCGTTCTTCCAAGTAGTGCATGGTAGTCACTTTGGAAGGGAGCGATGTCGAAGATTAACTCCTCACTTAGAAAATTATCTGGAGAGCCTAATACCACTTCCAGTGTTAATGAGCCCGTGCAACGGGCCTCTACGCCGGGTATCACTCCTTTAAAGGTAGTGCTGCTAGGCTTGATTCTTGATGGGTCTATCCCCATCTTGTGGACAATATCTTGATATATCAAGTTGAGACTACTGTCGCCGTCCACAAGGACTTGAGTAAGATAATATCCACCGATTATAGGATCGAGTACTAGGGCCGCCGAACCTCCATGACAGATACTGGTTGGGTGATCCCTACGATCAAACATCCCTTAGTGCACGCTTCCGCTCCCTTTTGGGGATATGGGTGGCATAGATCATATTCATCGTTTTCACCTCAGGGAGAAATAGCTTTAGTCCCCCAGTATTCGGTTGGCGAGGCTCGTCTTCGTCCTCTCTTTGAGGTCCTTTCCCCCTGTGTTCGGCATTTAACTTATCGGCCTACTTGAAGACCCAACAATTTCAGTTGGTGTGGTCTGGAGGTTTGTCAGGGATGCCATGAATCTGGCAAGGTCTCTCTAATATCTTGTCCAAGCTGGATGGACCCACTCTGTTGCCTATGATTGGCTTCTTCCGTTGACCGGACCTGGAGCCACTAAATCCGGCGTTTACTACCGTGTCATCTATTTCTCCATTATTGTTCCGACGCTTATTCTTATTGCGTCATGGCTTGCCATTGCCCTCCCTGACTTCGGAAGTGCCAGGGTCGCTGGTACTGTTACATCTACGAGCTAACCAGCTGTCTTCGCCTGCGGAAAAGCGGGTCATGAGTGTAGTAAGGGTTGCCATTGTCTTCGGCTTCTCTTGGCCGAGGTGTCTTGCAAGCCATTCGTCTCGAACACTATGTTTGAATGCCGTTGAGGCTTCGGCATTCGGACAGTCAATGATTTCGTTCTTTTTAGTTAAGAACCGATTCCAAAGCTTGTAGGCTGACTCCTCGGGTTGCTGGATTATGTGACTTAAATCATCAGCATCCGGTGGCCGAACATAAGTCCCCTAAAAGTTAGCCCGGAAAGCGTCCTCTAAATCTTCCCAGCTTCCAATGGAGTTCTCTGGGGGGATGTTCAACCAGTGTCGAGCTGGCCCTTTCAGCTTTAACTTAAGTATATGATGGCATGGAGGTCATCTCCACGAGCCATGTGGATGTGAAGAATAAAGTCTTTAATCCATACAATGGGATCCGTTGTTCCGTCATATGCCTCAATATTTACATGTTTAAACCCTTTCGGAAATTGGTAATCCATCACCTCATCAGTAAAGCACAAAGGGTGCGCAACTCCCCTGTATCGTGCAACATCGCAACGTAGTTCGGACATCATCTGTGTTCGGTGTTGACTCTGAACTTGATTGTATCTAATGTGCTTGGCTTAATAGCAACCATCCCATGTGGGAGTACGTTCTCTTGATCCGTAGATTGATCTGGCCTGACCGCCTTTTTTATTCAGGTCCTAACGTAGATCGTACTTATGGCCCAAAGCCGTTGTATCCTTTCCTTTACGGTGGGGAGGTGCGGGCTGGTTTACGACATTGCTAGCCGCTTTGTCCTGTCCATGTGGTGGTCGGTCCGATTGATCGGCCTGATCGTGCCTCGACAAAATTGGCACAGGGGCCTCGTTGTCAAAATGTGGCAGCAACTTACGCTTCTGATAGCTCTTTGTTTAGCGCTCACGATCGTATCTCTCTTCAGCGTCTAGCACTTCATTCTATCTATCGTTGAGCATATCCTGTTCGGCTTTAAGCCGCCGCTGTTGCTTTTTTAGGCTCCTTGTTGTGGCAATAAGCCATCGCTGAAAGTGTTCTTGTTCGAGGGGTTCCTATGGGATAATGAATTCTTTATCAACCAGGATAATATCCTCTTTCGAGACAGGTAGGTAGTTACTGTCTCTGGAATCATTCTGATCGGTGAGTTATTCGGGACTGCATTAACCATCCTCCCGCTCGTCCTGCTCCGACACTGGCTCTACGGGGTCTTTGGCTTCCTCCGAAGCCTCATTATCTTCGGTGCCGGTATTACTTTCCCTTTCTCGACGCGATCGTGAGCGGCGCTGCTGATGTCGGCGCTTAGTAGGTTGATCGGCGGGCTTATCCTCTTTTGGATCTTTGTTGCCATCGTCGTCCTTGTCCTGGGGTGTGTCCACCATGTATACATCATAGGTAGAAGTGGCCGTCCATCGCCCGGTGATGGGTGGGTTTTGACCTAGATCATCTTCGACGTCGTGGTCCATGCCATTGTAGTCTTCGAAAGCATAGTCTAGTACGTCGGTTAAATCTTCGACCGTGGCTACCAAGTGGGTGGTGGGTGGGAAGCAAAATTCCCTGATTTCAGCCCCGAGTTTTAACTTGGCATAGTACGGCGGCGAATCCTCCGTAATGGCGAGAAATTGCAGTAAGTCCAGCGCCTCATTTAAGACCGAGACCTGGATAGGTATTTGGGGGTCTGCGGAGCCAAGCTCGGCGATGACCACTTGGTCGAGCCCGGAGAGTGTGGATCCCAAGAGTTCGGAGCTCGTAAGTGGAAGCGAGTCCAGTTTCCCAGCAATGGGGAGAGTCCCGTTCAATTCTGGGTCTGTGAGCGGCACGATCACCATTGAGCCTCTCGCTAAAAGTTCCATGGAGTGGAAGAGTCCGGTGGGGTTTATGCTCCCGTCTTCGGACAAAGTGATCTTCTCTAGATCTAGAGCCGAAGCGGACACGGATGCTGACCCCTGGACAGAATCTGATGATAGATCTGAGATGTCTTCATCGTGTAGGCAGGGAGCGACAGCCGAGGGCATCAATCCTTCGAAGTTCAAATCTCCTCGGATGTCGGCGACATAATTTAGACTTCCAAACCTGATTTGATGACCAGGGGCATAGCTGTCAACCTGCTCGAGGTGGACATCCGAGTTAGCGCATAGCACAAAGCCGCCAAACGCGAAAAGTTGACCGGTATGAAGATCTCCCCGGGGGTGGAGCCGTTGCTGATGACAAAACGAGCCATCAATCCTTCTGTCGACGACACAAAGAAACTCTCAATGAAAGCGCCAACGTCGGTGTCAAAACCGGCGGATCTCTGGTAGGGGGTACCGAACTATGTGTCTGAGGATTGATGGTAACAGAGGGGAAACAAGGACACGATGTTTACTCAGGTTCAGACACTCGTGATGGAGGTAATACCCTACTACCTGCTAGATTGATCTTGATGAATATGAGGATTACATGATTGGATCTACCTCGAGATCGTAACGGCTAAACCCTAGAAGTCTAGCCTATGGTAACTGTGATTCTGCCGTTACGGACTAAACCCTCCATTTTATATATGCACCGGAGGGACCGAGGGTTGTACATAATAATCTTGCAGAGGAAGGAAACATTACATCCGGACTTCAAACTTTGCATTATACACATATAGGAGTCCTGATACGAGGGATAATCTTTAGTGGTGATCTTCACGGCCCACCTGTCCGGCCCATAATGAGTAATTCAGTCACCCGAGGACCCCTTAATCCAGGACTCCCTCAGTAATCGTTGCGAGATCTTCACCGATAATCAAAGTATGAAGTATCTGTTTACTAAGCTAGAACTGGATCTCCTAAAGTAGCAATGTATGGAATGAATTACAGACTATGATTATGGTATTTATTATACCCCTGGCAAGGCTAATGTCATGGACGATGCCGTGAGTCGCAAGTCTTATTGCAACAACCCCATGCCTTATAATGCTCAACCCCTGCACGATGAACTCACTTACTTAGAGCATCTGATCTGTGTTCTCGGTCAAACCGAATGTCCCACACGTCAGAGGGCTATAAAATTTCTAAAAGTTCAGTGGTCGAATACTTCTGAAGATGAAGCCTCTTGGGAACGCGTGGACCGTCTTCGTGATGAATACCTCGTTTTGTCTCCGTCTATCTCCTATAATCTCGGGACGAGATTTCTTGTAGTGGAGGAGAATTGTAACATACAACCTGGATAATTAAGCTATAGTAATCTCCTGCTAATGATGTCATATCACCACTATTATGTTGCTAATCTCGCTTAGATTCAAATCGGTTCGAATTGAAAATTAAAATAAAGTCAAGACTTAAAGTTTTCGAAATGTCAAAACTAAATTGTTCAAATAGTGACATATAATTCACAAGTAATATTGGTGAAGAAACCACACTTTTATAAGATATTAAATGTACTCAAATAAATAAAATAGTGGCTAGAACAACATAATTAAATGCCTTTCCAGTCATGAAAAATTTAAACAAATTCAAAAGCATCCCAAACTTTTTGTGGCGGTGCTAACTAATGCAAGGTAATTATGGGGTCAAGTCCCACATTAAAAAAATACATTTGCTAGCTAAAACAAATTCAAAAAGGAAAGAATAAACGTAAAACAAAAAATAAAGAGAAGAACCCCCCCCCCCC
>LR738714.1:395877231-395894834 GCA_902687465.1 Secale cereale | reverse complement strand
GCTGGGCCGTTGCCCCACTGGCCTCTGGACCAACCAGGCCGGCCCAGCCGCCCCCCTCACTCCCCTTAATCGCACTACCTCCCGTAACCCTAGCCCCACAACCCCCACTCTCCCCATGTCTATCTCCCTCCCCCGATCCAGATCGGAATCGAGGAACCCGTGCCCTGCCGCCGTTGTCGGACCTCACCTCCCTGTCTCCTCCTCGCCTCGGCCTCCCCAAGCCTCGCCCCCCCTCTCGGCGGCGAGGGTGAGGACACCCTCCGTCTCACCCTTGTCACTCTGCATTGCCGCCCACCCCGTGCCCGTGCTCGCCGTGCCCTGTTAGCCCGTCGCGCTTTGTTCGCCGTCCCACTGGTGCGCCAGTTGCTGCCGCCTCCCTCGGCTGCTTGTTTTGCTTTTTAGTTTGTCACAATCATCCTTGCTGGACACACGTATTTGAGATAGCCAAAATTATGATATGATTTGTTAAAATTGCTCTTATGCTTTACTTAAACATTTTGAGAGCAACATAATTGCTCTAGTTCTTCACTTATATCTTTTTGAGCACGGCGTGCTTTAGTATTTTTTAAGAAATACTCTCATGCTTCACTTAGATTTATTTTAGAGTTACTAAAATTTTGAAGAATTCTTCTCATGCTTCAATTATATTATTTTGACATATGAAAATCGTTATGCTCGTGTTCTTCACATAAATTTGTTTGAGCTCCTCAAAAGCAATTGCAATATATGAACTAGTCTCAAAGTGATATATATTAAAGAAGAATATATTAAAAAGTATCATAAGGATAATTTAACAAATAAACTTGATTCCTTGTAATAGTTTTAAGATATGATGACAGTAATATGTGAGTCATGTTGATGACAAATTATGCTTTAGTAAGAATATTGGTGTGAGGGTTTGTGATTCCCTATGCAATCACGAAAGTCAATAGTTATGCAATGAAATTACATCCTACTTGTGTTGCATTATTCAGTGTTAGTTATGTTTAATGTTCTTTCATGATGGTTTTCGTTCCTTGGTTGGTCGCTTGTCAATCTATTTGCTAGCCTTCACCTTGTACTAAGTAGAAATACTACTTGAGCATCCAAATCCTCAAACCCAAGTTTTGCCAAATGAGTCCACCATACCTACCTATATGCGGCATTTCCATGCCGTCCTAAGAAAATTTCTATGTGCTAACTCTAATTTAAAAATAAACTTCTCTTTTGTGTGCCCGTACCGCTCATGAAGCGGCGAGGGGTGGCCGATATTTTTCCATGCTAAATGTGTTATTCTCAAGATTAGTGTTTCTTCACTTGTCATTTCACGAGAGTGTGGCGGTAATAGGGATACCCAGTACCGAAATGAAAAAGAAATTTACTTTATGTTGTCAAATAATAAATTCCTTGGAAAGTGTTGGTATGGATGATACCTGTGGATGCGGCTAGCCATGGAATGTGAAGGTATGGTGGAAAAAGGAATAAACTTTATTTTATGTTTGGGAACCTCCTATGATGTATCTAGCATGGAAAGTATTGGGAACTCTTAGTCGTTCTCGTTGACGAGAAAAGCAAGGCACCCAAAATAATTTTATCTCTCACTTTAAGCTTTTAGCTCTAGCAGCTCTAAAAATCCCTACTTCCCTCTGCGAAGGGCCTACCTATTTAATATATGTAATTTATATTTTTATTTGAGTCTCATCTTCTCTTATAAAGCACCAACTGTGGAACGCTATTATCACACTTGAGCATTGGATGTAGCTAATATTTGGATGCGTTCCATGAATGAATCAATGATTGAGCATAATGGGCTAGGGATAACTTTCTTTAGTGTTGATATTTTGAAAGACATGGTTGCTTGTTGATATGCTTGAGTATTGAATTTTTCATATCAAAACTAGACAATTGCTTTGAATCATCTAAATGTCCAATTGTCCATTTAACAAAAGAAAGGAATATGTGATGAACATCATAGGCAGCATTCCACATCAAAAATTATGTTTTTATCGTTTACCTACTCGAGGACGAGTAGGAATTAAGCTTGGGGGTGCTGATATGTCTCCAACGTCTCTATAATTTTTGCTTGTTCCATGTTCTTATATTATCATTCTTGGATGTTTTACAATCATCTTATAGCAACTTTATATCATATTTTAGGACTAACCTATTGACATAGTGCCAAGTGTCAGTTGCTGTTTTTTGCCTGTTTTTCACTTCGCAGAAAATCCCCATCAAACGGAGTCCAGACACAGCGAAACTTTTTGGTGATTTTTTATGGACCAGAAGACAACTTATGGGCCAAGGAAGGACCACACGAGAGTCCCGTGGGGAACCCAACACACCAGAGAGCGCCCAGGAGCCCAGTCGTGCCCTGGTGGGTTGTGGGCCCCCGGAGGTCTCCCGCACCTCAGCTCTATAAATACCCAAATATTCCAGAAACCCTAGAAGAGTCGACAAAAAATATTCCAGCCACCGCAAGTTCTAGAGCCATGAGATCCAATCTAGAGCCCATCTCCAGCATTCTGCCGGTGGGGAACACGATCACGGAGGGGTTCATCATCCTCATTGGTGCTCCTCCGATGATGCGTGAGTAGTTCACCTTAGACCTATGGGTCCATAGGCAGTAGCTAGATGGATTCTTCTCTCTTTTTGATTCTCAATACAGTGGTCTCTTGGAGATCTGTTTGATGGTTTTGTGCGGTGTGTTTGTTCGGATGCGATGAATTGTGAGTTTATGATCGGATTTGTTTTGCCTTAATATCTGTACTTAATTATTATAGCCTCATATTTCTTCTCTGATATTTTGGTTTTGTTTGGCGAAATCGATCTATTTATCTTGCAATGGGAAGAGGTGCTTTGTGATGGGTTCGACCTTACGGTGTCCTCACCCAGTGACAGAAGGGGTAGCGAGGCACGTATGTATCGTTGCTATCAAGCATAAAAATATGGGGTTTATTCCTACATGAGTAGATCTTGTCTACATCATGTCATCATTCTTATTGCATTACTTCATTTCTCCATGAACTTAATACACTAGGTGCATGCTGGATAGCGGTCGATGTGTGGAGTAATAGTAGTAGATGCATGCAGGAGTCGGTCTACTAATCTTGGACGTGATGCCTATATACAAGATCACTGTCTTTCATATCGTCATGATTATTTGCTTTTATATCAATTACCCAACAGTAATTTGTTTACCCATTGTATGTTTTTCTCGAGAGAAGCCACTAGTGAAATCTACGGCCCCCGGTTCTATTTGCCTTTTCCTTTATTTGCATCTTTTATTTTCATATCTATATTATCAAAAACCCAAAAATACCTATCTACCTACTTACCAATCTATTACCCGAGAGGGATTGACAACCCCTCTAACGCGTCGGGTTGCAAGTATTTGTTCTTTGTGTGCAGGTACCGTTTACATAGTGTTGTGTGAGTATCCTACTGGTTCGATAACCTTGGTTTCACATCCGAGGGAAATATGTACCATCGTTGTGCTGCATCATCCCTACCTCATTTGGGAAATATCAATGTAGTTCTAACCGCATCACCCATACCCGTGTACTCAAGTTTCCTTCATCGGTGATGGTGGTGATGATGTGGTAGGTGAAAGCACAAGTAGTCCCTTGATGGTTTTGGTAATTAATGTCAACATATCTTTTGTTAGAATTACAGTTCCATCTATTATATTTCACAAAAGTTCAACAGTGGCATGGCAAGGACAAGAGGATGTGGACCCCTTCAAAATACTAAGGACATGGATTGGCAAAATCTCTAGAATCTACATTTTTGGTTAAGTGATCCAAGATCACATTGAGTTCGTAGGAAAGCCAATAATATTAAAAGGGGGTGAGGTTTTGATGATGATCTGGTTGCTCAAGTGCTTAGTGATATGGCTCCAAAACCCTCAACCACTTTCTCTATCAAATATTGTGCAAAACCCTAAGTCCAACTCGGTCCCACTAAAGTTTTCTTCTCCGGACCCACTGAGTTCATGTGGACAACTGCCACAGCCAAGCCTTAACAAATTGGATCCATCGATATGAATCCCTGTCTCACTGAGATGGCCATGCCAACTCTCTGTAATCAGTTGCAATTATTTCGGTCCCATCGAGATGATGCAATTGTTGCTACCAAGATGGCTTGCCAATGTTCTGTTGCCTTATTGCTTCACTTTGGTCCTACCGAGCTGATGCAAATGATGCCACCGAAACGTGGTTTTCCCTAACCATTGCACATCAGTCCCTCCGACTTATTCCAGTCGGTCCCATCGAGATTTCTAACGTCCATAGTTTTACACGGGCCAGTTCCGCCGAGATTAATAATCGGTGCCACCGAGTTGGGTCAAAGGTGTGTAACAGTTGGATTTTATGTGGAGGCTATATATATCCCTCCACCCCTGTGACTCAGTAAGAGAGCCGTCAGAATGTGCCTACACTTCTACTACTCATTTTTGAGAGAGAACCACCTACTCATGTGTTGAGATCAAGATATTCCATTCCTACCATTTGAACCTTGATTTCTAGCCTTCCCCAAGTTTCTTTCCACTAAATCCTTCTTCCACCCTAGCCAAATCTGTGTGAGAGAGAGTTGAGTCTTGGGGAGACTATCATTTGAAGCACGAGAGCAAGGAGTTCCTCATCAACACACCATCTATTACCTTTCGGAGAGTGGTGTCTTCTAGATTGGTTAGGAGCCTTTTGGGAGCCTCCAACATGATATGGAGTTCAACCAAGAGGTTCCAAAGGCAAGGAGATTGCCTACTTCATGAAGATCTACCTGAGTGAGGCAAGTCCTTCATGGACGATGGCCATGCTGGGCTAGATAAGGTTTCTTCTTTGTGGACCCTTTGTGGGTGGAGCCCTCCGTGGACTCGTGCAGCTGTTACCCTTCGTGGGTTGAAGTCTCCTTCAACGTGGACATACGATAGCACCACCTATCGGAACCACACCAAAAATCTCCGCATCTCCATTGCATTTGAACTTTCCAATTCCCGTCCCTTTACATTCTTGCACTTGCATACTTTACTCTTTTCGCTGCTTATACTCTTTGTATGCTTGTGTGAAATGTTCCTTGTGCGCCTTCACATGTGCTAAAATCAACTACAACTTAAAGAAAAATAAAAACTCCAACTTTATCTTGTCAAGAGTCTAATCCCCCCTCTAGACCCATTTTCTCGATCCTTCAATTGGTATTAGAGCGTTGCTCTCCCTAGCTTTGGTTTAATCACCTTTGGAGGAAAATCGATGAGTCTAGTTTGGGGAGTCTTTGTTTTAGGGATGAAATGCTTGATATCTTTGATTGATTTAACTTGAGAAAGTATGTTCATATTCCTATATGCCTCCTATTGATCCCTTGCATCCTACTCATGAAGAGGAAATTGACATGCTTCATAATCTTAGAACTGTCAATCAAATCATTAAAGGACTACTGATATGTCTCCAATGTATCTATAATTTTTGATTGTTCCATGCTATTATATTATCTGTTTTGGTTGTTCTATATGCATTAATATGCTATTTTATATTATTTTTGGGACTAACTTATTAATCTAGAGCCCAATGCCAGTTTTTGTTTTTCCCTTGTTTTTGAGTTTCGCAGAAAAGGAATATCAAACGGAGTCCAAATGGAATGAAACTTTACGATGATATTTCTTGGACCAGAAGACACCCAGGGGACTTGAGATCCAAGTCAGAAGAGCCACGAGGTGGCGGCAAGGGTGGAGGGCGCACACCCTGCCTTATGGGCCCCCCTTGACTCCACCGACCTACTTCTTCATCCTATAAATTCACATATATTCCAGAACCCTCAGAAGCATCCACGGAAACACTTTTCCACCGCCGCAACATTCTGTACCCGTGAGATCCCATCTTGGGGCCTTTCCGACAACATGTCGGAGGGGGATTCGATCACGTAGGGCATCTACATGAACCCTATTGCCCTTCCGATGAAGCGTGAGTAGTTTACCATAGACCTACGGGTCCATAGCTAGTAGCTAGACGACTTCTTCTCTCTCTTTGATTCTCAATACCATGTTCTCCTCGATGTTCTTGGACATCTATCCGATGTAATCTTCTTTTGTGGTGTGTTTGTCGAGATCCAATGAATTGTGGATTTATGATCAGCTTATCTATGAATATTATTTGAATCTTCTCTTCTTATATGCATGATTTGATATCCTTGTAATTCTCTTCGAATCATCGGTTTGGTTTGGCCAACTAGATTGGTTTTTCTTGCAATGGGAGAAGTGCTTAGATTTGGGTTCAATCATGCGGTGTCCTCACCTATTGCAAAAGTAGGGGTAGCGAGGCACATATTGTATTGTTGCCATCGAGAATAAAAAGATGGGGTTTTCATCATACTTACTTAATATGTTACTCTGTTCTGTATGAACTTATTACTCTAGATGCAGGCATGAGTCGGTCGATGTGTGGAGTAATAGTAGTAGATGTAGGCAGGAGTCGGTCTACTTGTCACAGACGTGATGCACATATTACATAATCATTGCCTTGGATATCGTCATAACTTTGGGCTTTTATATCACTTACTCGATAGTAATTTGTTCACCCACCGTATTATTTGCTATCATGAGAGCAGACTCTAGTGAAACCTTTGGCCCCCGGGTCTATTTTCTATCATATTAGTTTCCAATCTAGTATTTTGTAATCTTTTACTTTAAGATCTATAAATCAAAAACCCAAAAATATTTTATCTTTTATTTATCTATCTCTATCAGATCTCACTTTTGCAAGTAACCATGAAGGGATTGACAACCCTTTATAGCGTTGGGTGCAAATGTTTGATTTTTTGTGTAGGTATTGGTGATTTGCACGTTCTTCTCCTATGTCACAACCCTAGTTCTGGTATGCACTAGGTTAGTCTTGTTGTTTGCATCATGTTTAAATTTCAGATGAAATTGAATTGAGGACTTGTGAAACCCTCACAAACCCTTTTTGAAAATGACCCAAATAAAAATTGCTCCAAAAGGGTCCTAGATAATGTTCATGTTGCTCTCTGGAAATATTGGTTAGAAATAAAAATCAAACCAACATTATTAGGAGCTCATAAGTATTTATTCTGGGCATTTGGAATTAATGCAATAGTTATTTGCTTGGATATATATTTATTATATATTTTATATATGTCCAAAATTCTGATTCTTTATTTTGAGGGGTTTGGATTAATTCCTAGGTCCCTGCAAAATAAAAATGTCAGAAGAAAATAATTGATTTAGTTTAAAACTAAATCAAAACATAATTGCAGAAATAGAAAACAGAACAAATAAAAAAAAGGAGATGAAGCAACTTATAGCACAGTGCGGCCTGGCCGGCCCAGCTGGCCAGCCCAGCCCACCGGGTCTCCCCTGTCGTCTTCCTCGCGCCATTAGGCGAGGCGCGTGGCCGACGCGCACGCACGGCGAGGGCGCCACGCCGCCAGCTGCCTGTCTGCTTCCTGGGACAGCACGACGCCTAGAATCACCTCCGCGGCGCCGCCCCGATCCCCTGGACGCCTTTCCTCCCCTCCTGCCCTCTCCCTCGTCTGCTCTCCGCAGTGGCCGAGCGCCGTCGCCGCCGCCGATCGCCGTTGCCGTAGCCACTGCCTTTCCCTCGCCTCTCCGACGAGCCTTAGAGCTCCGCCCCGCCGCCGTGAACCTCTACGCCGAGCCGCATGACCTCGGACGCCCTGAGGCCTCGACCTCGAGCTCGTCTTCACCACCGGCCGCCGTGGATCCCCCTCGCTGCCCCGACCACTCCAGTGCCTCCCCGAGCCCGCCGTTCGTCTCGTTGCAACCGCCGTAAGCTTCTGCCCCTGCTCCCCCTCTCCGTTCTCCCTCTCGCACGCCGTAGCTGCCGCACCGCGTTCACCCGCACGCGCCGCCGCCCGCGCTCGTCGCCGGTGGTGCTCCAGTGACCTTTTGGTCCCAGGCATGCGTCTAACACGTTCGCCGCGTCGTGTAGAAGCCATAGGTGCTAGCGCTGCCCCGCCTAGGCCACCACAGCCACGAGCCCGAGCTCGACCGAGCTTCGACAGCCGCCGAGCTCGTCGCCGGCGCCACTCCGGCCACCCCCCCCCGGCCGAGCCACCACCACGGCTGGATGCGGACGAGCTCCAGCGTCCCGTAGCTGTGCTCCGCGCGCCAAGAGGTGCCCTGTAGGCGAATCCCGCAGATCGCTGCCGTGTTGGACCTCGCTGGCGTCGAGCCGCCGGTGGGTCTGACCACTGACCGGCGTGGTTTGACCCCCCCACTGCCCAGTTAACCTCCCCGTCTCTCACTGACCTGCGGGCCCCGCCCGGATAATTATTCCAGTTAGTGTTAATTAACTAATTAGGTTAGTCCTACAGTCACTGACTAGTGGGCCCTGCCCAGTTAGTTAGGGCTAACTAACTCAGTTAGTTTGCTGAGCCACTGACGTGTGGACCCCACACGTCAGGTTTGACCTGAGCCAGCGCTGTTGACTTGCTGACGCAAGCATGACGCAGTGCTGACGCAATAAATATTTTCTGGAATTGTTTTGTTTTGGAAAATCCAGAAAATTGTTTAAACTTCAAAAAATCACAGAAATTCAACCGTAGCTCGGAATGAAATAATTTATATATGAAAAATTATCAGAAAAATTCAATCTATCCGTCTGTACCATTTTCATGCATGACAAATGAAGTTAAACCTACTGTTTATATGAAAACACATAATTGGCATTTAAAAATGCTTATTCTTAGAGTTGCATTTGAACCCTTGGTTCAAATGGAATTCAACCAAATAAAATGCTAGTTGCATTAGCTCAAACAACATCATAACTTCATGCCATATTCATGCATCATATTGTTGCATATACTTGTGTTTGATTGTCACCACCGTTCTTCTCGATAGGTCCAGCTCCGGAGACCGATCTAGAGTACCTGTCAGAGGAGCAGTGCTCTGCACGCTGTTTTACCAGGCAAGCAAACCCCCTTGTTCATTTCGATACAACCCCTCTCTCGCTCCTGCTCCATGTTATTGCATAAGGACAACAATGATTTCACCTGCTACTTTATGCTGCGGTAATTGAACCCATTCCTCTGCATGACCTGTCATTCCACAGTAAATAGTTGAAACCCACTAGCATGTGTAGGAGTTGATTGAAGCCATGTTGTGATCTTACCATGCCTTGCTTGCTATTGCTTAGAGTATGTCAGGTCTGATTCATCGGGAATGAATTGGAGTGCAATGATATGTTCTGATGCTGAGAGTTAAGCGTGTGAACGCGATTTGGTAAAGGTAGCGGTGAGAGGCCATGTAGGAGTACATGGTGGGTAGGGATGGCAACGGGGCCCCATACCCGCCAAACCCATAGGGATTTCATCTATTAGGGGGTGGGGATGGGTGAAAAACATCCCCATGGGGATATTTACCAAACTAATTTATTCCCCATAGGGTACAATGGGGATGGGGACGATATCCTATTCCCCAGACCCAATACCCATCGGGGACCCGGTTAGTAACTATAACACTGCGGTCAACCTTAAAATATTCACAAACAAACTTGCGAAAACAAAAAAAGCTCTGGAAAATAACCTTAAACCTATCTCACGTCCTCATCTCAGCTACCACCATGACCAAGAAGTTAGTACGACCTAGATATGCATTAGCAGAACAAGGACAACACCATTTATGTATGTTGATTATAGGTTGTCATATTATGTATATGAGTATTTGTTTATGGGGATGGGGACCCTAATGGGGCCCCATTCCCCAGTGGGGCATGGGTATGGGGAAATTTCATCCCCAATCATGTAAACGGGGATGGGGATGGGATGATAGGGAATAGATGGGGATGGGGATGTTGAAGGTATCCCCATAGGGGATTGTCCCCATTGCCATCCCTAATGGTGGGTTGTCTCACTGGAACCGTCCCTAAGAACTGAGCTCTGAGTATGTTGTCCAATGACTAGCTACTACCACACATTGGGTTCCGGTAATTCGACCCCTCTCGACTTATTAATCAACATGATCTCTGTCCAGGAGTTGCAACTAGTTTCTGGTGTTTGTAGGTAGTGTTAGTAGTCTACCAAGTGGCACTTGGCTAGGTGGGCTTGGGACAGACTAGGCACCGTGGCACGATGTACCAAGCGTAGATCCACTCGGCGAGGTGGGCTTGGGAACCCTGCGCACATCATTTGGGGCCGTGAGCGACACCCCGGCCGGATCTCCTTACGGATGGAACCCAAATAGGCGATGAACTTGGACTAGAGTCTTGTGTGGTTAGTCAGGTCGTGGCCGACACCCTCACCAGGCTTCCGCTTGAAGGTTGCCGAGATACACGAGTTGTACATGGCGGTAAGTGGCGAGAGCGTGTGTGAAGAAGTACACCCCTGCAGGGTTAACATGATCTATTCGAATAGCCGGGTCCACGGTTATGGACTTCTTGGATGCTTACGTGGTACATAGATAACTTGAAGTGGATACTCTAAAATACTCAAGACAAGTGTGAGTGCTATGGATGGCCTTCTCGTAGGGAGACGGGGATGAATCCATAGTGGTGTATTGTGTGGTGCTTAGTGGACTCGTGTGCGCCACCTCAAAGAGTTACCAGCAGTCGTAGAATAGGATAGCCACCGAGTCAAAGCTGGCTTGCTGCAACTAAACCACACTTTGCCTTCTTGATACAAGTGCATGTATGATAGGATCTGATGTAAGTCTTGCCGAGTAACTTTGTACTCATGTTTGCTTAATTTATGTTTTGCGGATGAGATTGACGTCTCACTAGTAGTTCCGCTTGGACTTCAGGCTCTTCAGCCTTTTCCATTTGTAGATGTGTGTACTCAGACATGTTGTGCTTCCGCTTGTTGCTTGTATGCTCTGAATGTTGGGTCGTGAGACCCATGTTTGTAATATCTGGCTCCTCGGAGCCTAATGAATAAATACTTTGTTTCTTAAAGTCTTGTTGTGATGCCATGTTGTATTTGAACATATCGAGCATATTGTGTGTATGTTATTGAAATGCTTGGTATGTGTGGGATCCGACACCTAGTTGTTTACCCTTGGTAGCCTATCTTACAGGGAAATGTCTCCTAGTGCTTCCACTGAGCCCTGGTAGCTTGCTACTGCTCCGGAACACTTAGGCTGACCGGCATGTGTCCTTCTTCGTTCCTGTGTCTGTCCCTTAGAGGAAATGTCATGCGATGTTCCTTTAAGTCCTTGTAGCTTGCTACGACTTGGGTTCATACGTTGATGATCGACACGTTCGTTGCTGGGTCATGAATGCATGTCTCTGTAATTTAGTGCCACTTTTGGTTTATAACTGGTCATGTCGGCCCGGGTTCTCTCTCATATGGATGCTAGTGACACTATCATATACGTGAGCCAAAATGCGCAAACGGTCCCGGGCCAGGTAAGGTGGCCCCCGTGGGGATACCGTGCGTGATGCCGCAAAGTGATATGGTGTGTTACATGCTAGACCGGTGTGACTTAGGATCGGGGTCCCGACAGCTTTGGTATCAGAGCCTGACTGCCTGTAGGATTACCAAGCGAAACTGGTCGAAGTTGAGTCTAGAAATTCCTTAGTTATATAAGGGAATTGATTGTGGAAGGGAACGTAAGGCTCTTTTTACTCCTTATACCTCATGTCTTCTGATCTGAGTCATCCTACCTTTCCTACGGGGTTAAGGAACTAGGCTTTCTCTTCCGTCTATCAGGATCACGAGTTACTACTCCGTAGTCCCTTAGGATTGGTTGATCAGAGTCCTACTCCTGTTTCAAGTTCTTCCAGTATAGTTTGTTTAGTACTATCACAGTACCTTGGGTGATGATGTTGAGATGTTGAACTACCTTTGTTAGCAGGATGTCTCATTCTGAGCATTTTACTGCAGTTATGCTGCCGGTATTATCCTAGTAGTTCAAGAGATACTAATTTCTTGTTCTACCTTATGCATCCTATAGTTGTTGATGTTTCCGTCTTCGGTTTCGCATCTTAGGATGTCTTCACTTAAGCGAAGCTCAGCTGCTCGTAGGCAGAACCACGGAGGTGGTAGGGATGAGGAGGATCCTCCCGACCAGCCTTCGTTGGCAGAGTTAATGTTAGAGATGGAGAGAAACAAGCGTGAGTCTAACCGCTTGTTGGCATGTATTGAGGAGAACCCGCACATCGGTGCAAGGAATCAACAACCATCCATGACTTCATTCGTCTGAAACCACCCACCTTCCATCATCCCATTGAGCCACTCGATGCAGATGACTGGCTCGGTAGTATCACTCACAAGCTGCGATCTGCGAACGTAGCTGAAGATGACAAGGTCATCTATGCCACTTGTCACCTGGAAGGTCCTGCTAGTCTTTGGTGGCAGAACTATGAGGCCATGATTCCAGCTGGCCAGATTCCTACCTGGAGAGATTTCACCGAGGCTTTTCGTGAGCATCATATCCCTCAAGCCCTTATCGATCGTAAGAGAGAAGAATTCTGTAGTCTTACACAGGCTAAGATGGCTGTTGATGCTTATAGTCGAGAGTTTGAGAACCTCGCCCGCTATGCTACAGAAGAAGTGTCCACGGACGCCAAGAAGCAGGCTAGGTTCCGGAAGGGTCTCAACCCCAAACTGCGTCGTGATCTTCACTTGCATCATTGCAACACATTCCAGGCTCTTGTGAACAAGGCCATCAATGCAGAGACAGCTCAACTCACTTACGAGGAGTCTCGTAAGCACGCCCTTGATTTGGGATCTTCCTCCGGTATTAGTTCCCAGAAGCGCCAGATTTGGGTTCCGAACTCTGTTCTTCCACCTAGTTGTACACCGAGGCCATCTTATGTGGTACCTCTTCCAGTTCAGCAATATGCTCTACCCAGGCCTATTGATGGACCGTTTGTGAATGCGGGTCCACGTCCTACCTCCAGGATTTGCTACAAGTGCGGAGAACCGGGACACATTGCCCGTATTTGCACTCAGACCCGTGTTGCTCCATCCCAGTTCGCGAAATCTGTTAGACGTGATAAATCATCACGCAAGATGATCAGTGTCAAGTCAGTTCCCACCGAACATGGACGTGTGCATCACGTCTCAGCCAAAAACGCTCATGATGATCCAAATGTCGTTCTTGGTACACTCCTTGTCAATTGTCATCCGGCATCGGTCCTATTCGATACTGGAGCATCTCATTCTTTCATTTCCGAAAGTTATGCCCGCTTGCACGACATGTCATTTTGTGATATGCCCTCCCCACTACTCATTCAAACTCCTGGTTCCAAATGGCAAACTTCTAGTGTAAGCCATGGTAATGAAATCCTTGTCGACGGACTTGTGTTCCTTGCATCACTTGTAGCCCTCAAGTCTTCAGATATTAATACCATCTTGGGTATGGACTGGATGAAAGCTCATCATGCCAAGATTGATTGCTTCACTAGGTCTGTTCAGCTTACACATCCATCTGGTAAGATAGTCACCGTCACCACTAGAGTTGCAAGGCGTCAACTCTATTCCCTTAATGCCAGCCCTCTTCCAGATCTTGAAGATGTTCCGGTAGTCCGTGACTTTCCGGATGTCTTTCCAGAGGAACTGCCAGGTGTTCCACCTGACCGAGATGTAGAGTTTGTTATAGAGCTTATCCCAGGAACCGCTCCAATCTCTAGGAGACCTTACAAGATGGCACCCTTAGAACTAGCTGAGCTTAAGAAACAACTAGATGAGTCCTTGCAAAAGGATTTCATCCGTCCTAGTTCTTCTCCCTGGGCTTGCCCCGTCCTCTTTGTTATGAAGAAGGATGGTACGGATCGGATGGTCGTAGATTATCGTCCCGTTAATTTGGTCACGGTAAAGAACAAGTATCCGCTTCCCAGGATCAACGACCTGTATGATCAGCTCGCTGGATCATCAGTCTTCTCCAAGATGGATTTGAGGTTAGGATACCATCAAATCAAGATTATAAATGGGGACATCCCCAAGACGGCTTTCGTCACTCGTTATGGTCCGTACGAGTACACCGTCATGTCTTTTGGTTTAACAAATTCTCCAGCCACTTTCTCCCGCTTGATGAACTCGATGTTTATGGAGTACTTAGATAAGTTCGTCGTGGTTTACCTCGATGATATTCTTATTTACTCGAAGAACAAGGAAGAGCATGCCGAACATCTTAGACTTGTTCTAGAAAAACTCAGAGAGCACCGCCTTTATGCCAAGTTATCCAAGTGAGAATTTTGGTTGCCAGAAGTGACCTATCTCGGCCATGTAATCTCTGGTAAGGGCATTGCTGTCAACCCCGAGAGAGTTCAGGCCGTTCTTGATTGGACTCCGCCTGAAACAGTTAAACAAGTTAGGACTTTCCTTGGTCTAGCCAGTTCTTGTCGCCGCTTTGTTGAGAACTTCTCTAAAGTGGCCAAACCTCTCACGGAACTTCTCAAGAAAGATAAAAAGTTTGAGTGGTCCCCACAGTGTGAGCATAGTTTTCAGGAACTGAAAAGACGCCTGACTTCTGCTCCCATACTTGTGCCACCAGATTTCACTAAGGACTTTGTTATCTACTGTGATGCCTCACGACAGGGACTAGGTTGCATTCTTATGCAGGATCGTCATGTGATTGCCTATGCATCTCGACAGTTGCATCCACATGAGGAGAACTATCCTACACATGATCAAGAACTTGCAGCCGTAATCTTTGCACTTAAGACCTGGCGACATTACCTCCTTGGTAACCGTTACGAGATCTACACCGATCACCAGAGTCTCAAGTATATCTTCACCCAACCAGATTTGAATCTTAGGCAGAGACGTTGGTTGGAGATGATCTCAGATTACGACTTGGGGTTTACCTACACCCCAGGCAAGGGAAATGTCATGGCTGATGCGCTAAGTCGTAAATCCTATTGCAACAATCTCATGTTGCAGCAGGGCCAACCACTTCTCCATGAGGAATTATGTAAGCTTAACCTTCACATTGCTCCTCACGGATTCCTTTCAACTTTGGTGGCGAAACCTACTCCTGTGGATCATATCATAGAAGCCCAGAAGCATGATACCGGAATTACCCGGATCAAGAGAAACATTGCCAAAGGTATTGCTGGTAGTTTCTCCATAGATGACCGAGGTGTTGTTCTCTTCCAAAAATGGATGGTGGTTCCCAAGAAGCAACATCTTCAGCAATTGATTCTTAAGGAGGCTCATGAATCCCCTCTCACGATTCATCCCGGGAGTACTAAGATGTATCAGGATCTACGCCAGAGGTTCTGGTGGACTAGGATGAAGAGAGAAATTGCTGAGTTCATTGCTAAATGTGACGTTTGTCGTCGCGTTAAGGCAGAACATCAAAGACCTGCTGGCACCCTTCAGCCTCTAGCTATTCCTGAATGGAAATGGGATAAAGTTGGTATGGACTTCATCACCGGCTTTCCCAGGACCAAGAGAGGGAATAATGCTATCTTCGTAGTCATTGATCGTCTCTCCAAAGTGGCTCACTTCCTACCTGTTCGAGAGAGTATCACTGCTAGTCAGCTTGCTGACTTGTATATTTCTCGAATAGTGTCACTTCATGGTGTTCCACTAGAGATCAATTCAGCCCGTGGTAGTCTTTTCACTTCTCATTTCTAGGAGAGTTTCCAGACTGCCATGGGCACCCATCTTTCCTTCAGTACCGCTTTCCACCCTCAGTCAAGTGGTCAAGTGGAACGGGTTAACCAAATTCTCGAAGACATGCTTAGGCTTGCGTTATCTCATTCGGTATGGATTGGGAGAAATGTCTTCCTTTCGCCGAGTTTGCTTATAACAATAGCTATCAATCCAGTCTCAAGCAAGCTCCTTTTGAGATTCTTTATGGACGAAGATGTCAAACACCTTTGAACTGGTCAGAAACCGGTGAAAGACAATTCTTTGGACCGGATATGATCCAGGAAGCAGAAGAGCAAGTTCGCATCATTCGTGAGAATTTGAAAACAGCCCAGTCTCGTCAAAAGAGCCAGTATGATCGTCATCATAAGGAAGTGGCTTATGAGGTTGGTGACAAAGCTTATCTTCGGGTTACTCCATTGAAGGGTACCCATCGTTTCGGTATCAAGGGCAAGTTGGCTCCTCGTTACATTGGTCCTTTTCGCATTCTTGCTAAACGAGGAGAGGTTGCCTACCAATTGGAACTACCCCCACATCTTTCTCGAGTTCATGATGTCGTCCACGTCTCTCAACTCAGGCGTTGCTTCTGGGATTCCATCCGCGGAGTGGACCACGAAACGCTTGATCTCCAAGATAACCTCACATATCGAGAGTATCCCATTCGCATTCTGGATCAAGCAGAGCGTGTCACTCGACGTCATAACATCAAGTTTCTCAATGTTCAGTGGTCTCATCATTCCGAGAGAGAAGCTACTTGGGAGCGAGAAGATCGTCTCCGACTGGAGTACCCCACCTTCTTTCCGCCTACTCCTAAATCTCGGGACGAGATTCTTTCAAGTGGAGGCGAGTTGTCACAACCCTAGTTCTGGTATGCACTAGGTTAGTCTTGTTGCTTGCATCATGTTTAAATTTCAGATGAAATTGAATTGAGGACTTGTGAAACCCTCAGAAACCCTTTTTGAAAATGACCCAAATAAAAATTGCTCCAAAAGGGTTTAAGAAAATGTTCATGTTGCTCTCTGGAAATATTGGTTAGAGATAAAAATCAAACCAATATTATTAGGAGCTCATAAGTATTTATTTTGGGCATTTGGAATTAATGCAATAGTTATTAGCTTGGATATATATTTATTATATATTTTATATATGTCCAAAATTCTGATTCTTTATTTAGAGGGGTTTGGATTAATTCCTAGGTCCCTGCAAAATAAAAATGTCAGAAGAAAATAATTGATTTAGTTTAGAAACTAAATCAAAACATAATTGCAGAAATAGAAAACAGAACAAAAAAAAAGAGGAAGCAACTTACAGCACAGTGCGGCCTGGCCGGCCCAGCTGGCCAGCCCAGCCCACCGGGTCTCCCCTGTCGTCTTCCTCGCGCCAGTAGGCGAGGCGCGTGGCTGACGCGCGCGCACGGCGAGTGCGCCACGCCGCCAGCTGCCTGCCTGCTTCCTGGGACAGCACGACGCCTAGAATCACCTCCGCGGCGCCGCCCCGATCCCCTGGACGCCTTTCCTCCCCTCCTGCCCTCTCCCTCGTCTGCTCTCCGCAGTGGCCGAGCGCCGTCGCCGCCGCCGATTGTCGTTGCCGTAGCCACTGCCTTTCCCTCGCCTCTCCGACGAGCCTTAGAGCTTGGCCCCGCCGCCGTGAACCTCTACGCCGAGCCGCAGGACCCCGGACGCCCTGAGGCCTCGACCTCGAGCTCGTCTTCACCGCCGGCCGCCGTGGATCCCCCTCGCTGCCCCGACCGCTCCAGTGCCTCCCCGAGCCCGCCGTTCGTCTCGTTGCAACCGCCGTAAGCCACTGCCCCTGCTCCCCCTCTTCGTTCTCCCTCTTGCACACCCTAGCTGCCGCACCGCGTTCACCCGCACGCGCCGCCGCCCGTGCTCGTCGCCGGTGGTGCTCCGGTGAGCTTTTGGTCCCGGGCGTGCGTCTAACACGTTTGCCGCGTCGCGTAGAAGCCGTAGGTGCTAGCGCTGCCCCGCCTAGGCCACCACAGCCACGAGCCCGAGCTCGACCGAGCTTCGGCTGCCGCCGAGCTCATCGCCGGCGCCACTCAGGCC
>LR738714.1:395863935-395876796 GCA_902687465.1 Secale cereale | reverse complement strand
AGTTGACCTCCCCCTCTCTCACTGACCTGCGGGCCCCGCCCGGCTAATTATTCCAGTGAGTGTTAATTAACTAATTAGGTTAGTCATACAGTCACTGACTAGTGGGCCATGCCGAGTTAGTTAGGGCTAACTAACTCAGTTAGTTTGCTGAGCCACTGACGTGTGGACCCCACATGTCAGGTTTGACCTGAGCCAGCGCTGTTGACTTGCTGACGCAAGCATGACGCAGTGCTGACGCAATAAATATTTTCTGGAATTGTTTTGTTTAGGAAAATCCAGAAAATTGTGTAAACTTCAAAAAATCACAGAAGTTCAACCGTAGCTCAGAATGAAATAATTTATATATGAAAAATTATCAGAAAAATTCAATCTATCCATCTGTACCATTTTCATGCATGACAAATGAAGTTAAACCTACTGTTTATATGAAAACACATAATTGACATTTAAAAATGCTTATTCTTAGAGTTGCATTTGAACCCTTGGTTCAAATGGAATTCAACCAAATAAAATGCTAGTTGCATTAGCTCAAACAACATCATAACTTCATGCCATATTCATGCATCATATTGTTGCATATACTTGTGTTTGATTATCGGCACCGTTCTTCTCGATAGGTCCAGCTCCGGAGACCGATCCAGAGTACCTGTCAGAGGAGCAGTGCTCTGCACGTTGTTTTACCAGGCAAGCAAACCCCCTTGTTCAGTCCGATACAACCCCTCTCTCGCTCCTGCTCCCTGTTATTGCATTAGGACAACAACGATTTCACCTGCTACTTTATGCTGCGGTAATTGAACCCATTCCTCTGCATGACCTTTCATTCCACAGTAAATAGTTGAAACCCACTAGCATGTGTAGGAGTTGATTGAAGCCATGTTGTGATCTTACCATGCCTTGCTTGCTATTGCTTAGAGTATGTCAGGTCTGATTCATCGGGAATGAATTGGAGTGCAATGATATGTTCTGATGCTGAGAGTTAAGCGTGTGAACGCGATTTGATAAAGGTAGCGGTGAGAGGCCATGTAGGAGTACATGGTGGGTTGTCTCAATGGAACCGTCCCTAAGAACTGAGCTCTGAGTATGTTGTCCAATGACTAGCTACTACCACACATTGGGTTCCGGTAACTCGACCCCTCTCGACTTATTAATCAACATGATCTCTGTCCAGGAGTTGCAACTAGTTTCTGGTGTTTGTAGGTAGAGTTAGTAGTCTACCAAGTGGCACTTGGCCAGGTGCGCTTGGGATAGACTAGTCACCGTGGCACAGTGTACCAAGCGTAGATCCACTCGGCGAGGTGGGCTTGGGAACCCTGCGCACATCATTTGGTGCAGTGAGCGACACCCCGGCCGGATCTCCTTATGGATGGAACCCGAATAGGCGATGAACCTAGACTAGAGTCTTGTGTGGTTAGTCAGGTCGTGGCCGACACCCTCGCCAGGCTTCCGCTTGAAGGTTGCCGAGATACACGAGTTGTACATGGCGGTAAGTGGCGAGAGCGTGTGTGAAGAAGTACACCCCTGCAGGGTTAACATGATCTATTCGAATAGCCGGGACCACGGTTATGGACTTCTTGGATGCTTACGTGGTACATAGACAACTTGAAGTGGATACTCTAAAATACTCAAGACAAGTGTGAGTGCTATGGATGGCCTTCTCGTAGGGAGACGGGGATGAATCCATAGTGCTGTATTGTGTGGTGCTTAGTGGACTCGTGTGCGCCACCTCAAAGAGTTACCAGCAGTCGTAGAATAGGATAGCCACTGAGTCAAAGCTGGCTTGCTGCAACTAAACACACTTTGCCTTCTTGATACAAGTGCATGTATGATAGGATCTGATGTAAGTCTTGCCAGTACCTTTGTACTCATGTTTGCTTAATTTATGTTTTGTAGATGAGATTGACGTCTCACTAGTAGTTCCGCTTGGACTTCGCCAAGTAGCTTGTTACCTCAGCTACGATCTTGGACGAGTGTTGTAGATAGTCAGGCTCTTCAGCCTTTTCCATTTGTAGATGTCTGTACTCAGACATGTTGTGCTTCCGCTTGTTGCTTGTATGATCTGAATGTTGGGTCGTGAGAACCATGTTTGTAATATCTGGCTCCTCGGAGCCTAATGAATAAATACTTTTTTCTGAAAGTCTTGTTGTGATGCCATGTTGTATTTGCACATATCGAGCATATTGTGTGTATGTTATTGAAATGCTTGGTATGTGTGGGATCCGACACCTAGTTGTTTACCCTTGGTAGCCTATCTTACAGGGAAATGTCTCCTAGTGCTTCCACTGAGCCCTGGTAGCATGCTACTGCTCCGGAACACTTAGGCTGACCGGCATGTGTCCTTCTTCGTTCCTGTGTCTGTCCCTTAGGGGAAATGTCACGCGATGTTCCTTTAAGTCCTTCTAGCTTGCTACGACTTGGGTTCATACGTTGATGACCGACACGTTCGTTGCTGGGTCATGAATGCATGTCTCTGTAATTTAGTGCCACTTTTGGTTTATAACTAGTCATGTCGGCCCGGGTTCTCTGTCATATGGATGCTAGCGACACTATCATATACGTGAGCCAAAATGCGCAAACGGTCCCGGGCCAGGTAAGGTGGCACCCATGGGGATACCGTGCGTGAGGCCGCAAAGTGATATGGTGTGTTACATGCTAGACCGGTGTGACTTAGGATCGGGGTCCCGACATCCTACTGGATTGATACCTTGGTTATCAACTGAGGCAAATACTTATCTCTACTTTGATGCATCACCCTTTCCTCTTCAAGGGAAAAACCAAGGAAAACTCAAGAAGTAGCAACTACTAATTGTTGTGCTTAGACAAATGCAAAACTTTGAATGTGCTTACACTTTGTGGAAGGATCTAGAGATGCGATATCCTAATTATTCTCTATAAAGCCCTAATGTGATTCTTCAAAAGACCATTGCTTTTCATAAAATGGACCATAGTGATCCTAAATTTGATGAATGTATTTTTTTGCTTCGTGATCTTATGCATGCTAAAGGAGATGTTAGAACCATTGGAAACATCATTATAGAAGCTATTAGAATTCACAAACTTGAAAATTATCATGATCAGAATTCTACCGAATCATTTGACATAGGTGATGATCATATGCATGTTGATGATGACGTTGAGCATGGCTATTATGATGAAGACAAAGAATTCGACATTGAATAGGAGAAGACTATGAGGAACCTCAGTCCCATGGAAAATCTTTGAAATTACATATCCGGGGGAAAAGAATGGATTCTTGATGGTGGATGTACTGATCACATGATTGAAGATAAAGACATGTTCCGTGATCTTGCCAAAATTGATGGTCCACGCAAGTATGTGACTTTTGGAGATAACTCCGATGGTAAGGTACTTGGCCTTGGTAAGGTGGCCAAATCCAATGATAGCTCTATTCAAAATGTTATGCTCATTGAATCTCTTGGTTACAATCTTCTTTCTGTATCTAGGCTAGCCAACTTTGGTTTCAGTGTTTTATTACCGAAGTAGATTGCCAACTGTTTCTTCGAGATAATCATAATATGGTCTTTACCGGCATTCATAGAGGTGATCTATACATTGTCGATTTCACAAAGAGAGCCCAACCTTGTACTTGTTTGATTGCAAAATCTTCTAAAGGTCGGCTACGGCATAGAAGATTAGGACATGTTGGCATGTGAAATCTTGGTAAATTTATTAAAAGAGACCATAATGTTGGTGTTAAAGATGTTATATTTGACAAGGATACACTTTGTAGTGCTTACCAAGAAGGAAAACAAGTTGGAGGAAGTCATCCCGTGAAGAACATCATGACGACAAGAAGACCACTTGAGCTACTTCACATGGACCTCTTCGGTCCCTGCGCTTATAAGAGCCTACGTGGTAACTCTTTCAGTTTGCTCGTTGTTGATGATTTTTCCAGATTTATGTGGGTGTTCTTTCTTGATGACAAGTCGTAGGTTCAAAAGATCTTCAAGACGCCCAAAATCAATTTGAATTGAAGATCAAGAAGGTTCAGAGTGATAATGGAATAGAGTTCAAGAATGCCAAAGTAAATACCTTTCTTGATGAAGAAGGCATCTCACATGAGTTCTCGCCTGCGTAAACGTCTCAACAAAATGGAGTTGTTGAGAGGAAGAACCGGACTCTTATCGAGATGGAAAGAATAATGCTTGATGGATAGAATACGCCAAGACACTTTCGGGCGGAAGCGGTTGAGACAGTTGGTCATGTTACAAATCGACTATATCTTCAAAAGATTCTCCGTAAAATGGCACACGAGCTACTCACCGATAACAAACCCCAAGTTGGATACTTTCTAGTATTTGGTTCAAAGTGCTACTTTCTTGATAAGCATCGCCGTTTGAAATTTTCTCCTAAATCTCATGAAGGTTTTGTACTCGGTTACGGATCAAACTCACACACTTGCCGTGTCTACAACAATCTCACCCAAAAGGTTGAAGAGACGGTGGATATGAAGTTTGATGAATCTAATGGCTCGAAAGTAAAGCAACTGCCAATTGATGTAGGAGACAAAGCCCCTCGGAAGCAATTCAAGATTTATCTATTGGCAAGATCCGTCCAATGGAGGTGAAGGAGAGCACTTCGTCTATTCAAGTGGAAGCCTCAACTTCACATCAAGGTGAACGTCAAGTTGATATGGAGGCATCCACAAGTGGAACACGTCAAGATGAAGGAAATGAGAAAGTACAACAAGATGATCCACCTCGACCTCCTTCTCCACCTCCACAAGCAAACAACGACGCCACCAATAATGAAGAAGAAGAAGAAGAAGATGATGATGATGAGGATAATGATGAAGTTCCACTAACACCTAAGCAAAAGCTCTCACAACTTAGAGCATGAGTCTCAAAGAATCATCATGTTGAACAAATCCTCGACGACATTAACACCGGGAGAATCACTCGCTCTAAAATTCATTTGGCTAACTTTTGTGAACATTACTCATTGATCCCTAGCATAGAACCTATGAAGGGAGAAGAAGCCCTTGAAGATTAGGATTTGATAAATGCTATGCATGAAGAGATACAGAACTTTGAGTGAAACCAAGTGTGGGCATTGATGAGGACCCACAAGTATAGGGGATCAATCGTAGTCCTTTTAGTATGGCAGAAGTGCTTCGCTTTGGGCTCAATCTTGCGGTCCCCTCACCCAGTGACAAAGTAGGGGGTAGCGAGGCACGTACTGTATTGTTGCCATCGAGGATAAAAATATGGGGTTTTCATCATATTGCTTGAGTTTATTCATCAACATCATGTCATCTTACTTAAGGCATTACTATATTCTTTATGAACTAAATACTCTAGATGCAAGCAGGAGTCGGTCGATGTCTGGAGTAATAGTAGTAGATGCAGGCATGATTCGGTCTACTTGACACAGACGTGATGCCTATATTACATAATCATTAATAATCATTAACTTGGATATCATCATGTCGCGGGGTATCCGTGGCCACCTATGGACTAGGCGGACCCTTGCTAGTTCGGCGGGGGGATGGCGTGTTACACAAAGCGGGCGGCCCCTTGCTGGTTCGGCGGGGGGACGGCGTGTTGCACAAAGAGTAGAATGGTGCATGGCAGCACAGCGGAGTGCACACAAGCAATTTACCCAGGTTCGGGCTGCCGCAAGGCGTAAGACCCTACTCCTGCTTTGGTGGACTGACAGTGGAATGAATATGGTGGTGCGTAGTACATTTGCCCGGCAAGACGCGTCTCAGGGCCGCAATGACTACGCGTGTATGGTGGCTTAGGTACATGAACTTTCCAACCCCTCCTACTCCTGCCATGGGCCTCCTTTTATAGATTAACGGGTCACCACAGTGGCAAAACGGTCATTACCAACTATATGATAGCAAACAGTGCTATCTGTAATGCCCTGGATGCGACTATAGCTCCTACGTGTCGAGGCACGAGTTAGAGACATAATCGCATTCTGGAATGATCGCAAGCGTGGTATCTTTGCACAACTCTTGTAATGAATAGAGATAAAAGAGGTAAATAGTTGGCTTACACTAACCACGTCACACAATTAATTCAACATTCATACATTCATCCAAATAACATAGAGTCCGGCTACGGAAGAAAACAAACGAGAAAAGATAGCACAACCACAAGTCCTAATCGCCCCTAGTAGGAACCACTACTGATCGTTGGGATACGTCACATACATACGGCCACGCTCTTCATCGAACTCCCAGTGAAGTTCTTGTCCATCTCCTGTGTCGTACTTAGTTGTACCTGCATTTGGTGTGTGTTGTAATATGTGAGTCACAAGGACTCAGCAATCTCATTCCCGGGTATCAAAACTAACAAAGCCTTTTTGGTGTGGAGAGGTAATAAAGGGGCTGCAGCAAGCACTCAGCAACTAGCTTACGAAGTCAGTGCGAGACGAGGATATGTGCCAACGGTCGCCAAAGATGATCAATAAGTGATCCTAGCTACTCACGTTCATGCATAACCCCACTGTGTTCACTTTCCGAAACCCCTTTGAAAAGAGACCGCCACAGTTACTCACACAGGTAGCGTATTCTTAAGGATACGGTGTCAAGTTATCTACAACCGGATATTAACTACTCCCATCTGCCACATAACCGTGTGCACGGCTTTTGAAAGATCAGAACCCTGCAGGTGTGTCCCAACTTAGCCCATCACAATCTCACGATTCGCGGAGTCGAATATCCATGTTTGGAAGACCGGAGTATTCTCGTAATCCCATGCTCAAGATATTTCGACAAAGGTAAAACTAATCCAGCAAGACCTCCCGGCGTGCGGACACCCTGATAGTAGCCACGCGTATCTCATCTCAGGCCACGACCGGATCGGACATCCTACAGGTATATACCAGCCCTCGGGTTTCCCCAAGGTGGCCCTGTAGTCTACCCAGTTTGGACCAACACTCATGAGGAGCACTGGCCTGGGTTGTTGATTAAGAACTCGGGTTAATTACTCCCTATGCAAGTTTTAGTTGTTAGGCAAATGTAGTACCAAAGTTGGGCCTTGCTGGAAAAGCTTTAAGCAGTGCGAATTATCGAGGGGGGCCATAAACCCCAACCATGTTAGGAACGCAAAATCAAGGAACATAACACCAGTTTATCAGTTCCTAAGGCAGCATGAGTGGAACAAAACACCAAGCAAAAGGCCAAGCCTTCCACCCATTACCAATATATATGTGCCTTATTTAATTAAGATATATATATTGTGTTATCCCAATAAAGAAGTGCAAACATGGAGTAATCTTCCAATTTCACCTACAACTAACAACGCTATAAGAGGGGCTGAGCAAAAGCGTACTTAGCCAATCAACGGTTTGCTAGGAAGGCAGTTACAGTGTTTCATGGCAACATAGGAGGCTGACAAGACAAGAATGGGCATCGAGGCATAACAATAGAGCGAGACAACTAGCAAAGCAAAGATAGAGGTGATATCAAGGAACGGTCATCTTGCATGTTAAGTTCTCGGTGGGATGGTAAGACTGCTCCTTAAACTCAGTCTCGACAGGAACCTCGAACTCCCAATCGTCACCGAGCTCTAACCATCACAAGAATACAAACTCCGAAACAAAATCAATCATGATGCAATGCACAAGCACATGATGGAAGACATGATGCATATGAGCATGAAGATAGTATGCTGCATCACAAAGGGTACATGATGAGTGCAACATGTGGCATGGAAAATGCAACAATCACAATTCAACTAAGGGAACACAACATGCAAAAGAAAGCAAGAACAACATAGCCACACATGTAGTTATTTAGTTTAAATTAGCTAAGCACCCAACAAGTTTAATATGTTGCTTAGCATGGCAAGGAGTGCATCACAAGACCAACGACAACATGCAAGCAATTTAAAAGGGCCGAAAGAAACAAACAATTTTTTTGGAAAATCCCATGAGCATATAGTAAATTTGGTGCTGATCTGCTAAACCATATTTTAGAGTTGTTAAGCATGCATAGTAACAGAACCATGTTATTCAACACATTTTTCCACCCCATTTACATATCAAGTTTGTTAAATTTGGAGCTACGGTTATTTAGTTATGAAGTAAACCAATTTAAACATGTTATTTACAAAACTAGAGCAAACAGTAATTTAATATTTTAAACATGGGAAAAAAATACATATTATGAATCTACACTAAAAACTAAGCAGGTTTGGTTTTTTACTTTATTTAAAAAGGATGCCTAGATTAAAAGATATGAGCAAAAGAAAAAGAAAGAAAAAACTGAAAATAAAACTAAACAGAAAAGAAATAAAATGCCTCTGACCCGGCATGGACTAGCCTCAGCCACTGACTAGTAGGTCCAGGGGGCGCTGATGTGGCAGAGCTGGGTGTGGGAGTGGGTGTGTGCGCGTGTAGAGGATGACACGTGGAGCCAGGGTGTCAGCGAGACAGAATAGCAAAATATTGGGCATTTTACGACGGCCCAAGGGGGATTCGAACCCTCGTCTCCAGGTTAACTGAACAAGCCGTCGACCAGGTGGGCTAGGCGTGTGTGACTGACAGGAGAGGTGCACCGCACCAGAAGACCAAACACAGCAGGGTCAGAACCACACCACTCCGGCGAGCAGAGACGGCGGCGAGGCCCGCGGGGCTGCTCCGACGACTAAAAAGGACGGTGGAGGTGCGCGACGGATGCACACGGGGATCCCGCACAAGCGACTGGGACCTGATGCACCTAACAAAGACTACAGCGACGCCGGCGGCAACAAATAGAGGCGGCGGCGACGAGCTCCAGTGCGACAGCTACGGGCCCTAACGGAGCGGCGAGACCACGTAGCAGGCCCTACGTGACACGGCGAAGACGGTGGACAAACACAAAGGGGCTACGGTGGTCAGAGCACTCGCCAGAGACAAGGTCTGACGGCGACGAGCTCGAGCGCGCACGGCTAGCATGGCTAGAGCATGCAAATAAGGAGGTAAAGGGGTCAGGGAGGTGCACAAGCTCACCATAAACACGCTCGCGTGATCGGGGCAATGGGAGGAGGACGGAGACGTCGCCGAAGGCGGTCGAACACGTGCGGCGAGCCAAAGACGAAGACGAGGAAGAAGAGGAAGCAGACATGGCCCTTAGCTCTGTGTAGTCGATGTCGGGGATGTAGACGACGACGGGGAAGCAGGCGGACAGGCTCGGCGAGGCGGAGGAGGACGGGGAGCATGCCGGCGATGAGGCCATGCTCCTGGATGCGCTCAGGACGCGGTGCATGTGGGAGATCTGGTGGCCGAAGTGCACCTGGTGGTGGGGAGGAGGAAGAGGGAAACCTAGGGGGGTTGGTGGACACCGAGAAGGCTTAAGAGAGAGGCCAGGGCAATAGAATGAAGCAGCGACGCGGTCGTGCTCGCGGTCCCCATGGTGTTGCTGCGAGGAGGACAAAAAGGTGGGTGTGGCGAACGGTATAGTCGCTAACGCGCGGGCCCAACCCAGCCACGTGGATGCAACGCAAAGGGGGCGAGTGGGTGCGCGGGTGATAATGGGGAAGAGGGACGCGCGGGGACGAGCTGGGCTGCGGCGCGCACTGAGGCTGCTGGGTCGGCCTGGTGGCTAAGGCCTAGGTGGTTCTTATGCGGCTAGGCAGCTGCTGCTCTGCTGCTTCTAATTCTTCCTTTTCTTTTTCTTTTTCTCAATCATAATAGAAAACAGAAAAGGCTAGAGGGCTAGGAGAAAAAAATAGGAGGAGATAAAAATATCCCTGGGGTCCTGGATTTATGCTTGATTTAATATAATTGCCTTGGACATTTTTAGAGGTAGAAAAATAAACCAAGTTTGAATTTAGTTCAAACTTGAGGCATTTTAAAACCAAACCAAAGCAAGTCCAAACAAGATGAAATTTGGCACAGAGGTTAGAGACATAGTGCAATATTTGTTGGAAGAAGATGAGCATTAATAGAGAAGGGAATGTGGCACTTGCAAAAACAACAAGAAAAGAAAGAGAGGGAAGGAGAGGTGGTGAAGCTTGGAAGTGGTTGTGACTTGAACATGCCCATGATTCAAACCACGACATCATGAACAAGAAAAGATACAAGAACATGATGAGGATGAGAAATGCAAGATGACAAGGTTGAATGCAATATGATGTGACTATGATGCAAAATGATGGTATGACAATGCATTAAAGTTGGCAATGCATGAATGAAAAAGTAAACCCCCAAGGAAAGGATAGAACCAAAAGGAAATATATATACATATAAGGAAGTTTTACATCTGGGGTGTTACAAACTCTCCTCCACTACGAAAAGATCTCATCCCGAGATAGGACTGAAAGAAAGTGAGATACTTGGAACGGAGATGATCTTCTCGTTCCCATGTAGCTTCTCGGTTGGTATGGTGTGACCACTTAACTTTTAGGAATTTGATGGACTTGTTGCGGGTCTTGCGCTTGGTTTCTTCAAGGATAGCAATGGGGTGCTCACGATAAGATAGGTCTTTCTGAAGATCAATCTTTTCGAAAGGAATGGTGCGTTCAGGCGTCTTGAAGCACTTACGGAGTTGTGGCACGTGAAACACGTCATGCACATTTGCAAAGTTGGAGGGAAGCTCGAGTTGGTAGGCTACATATCCTCTCTTGCCAATTATCTTGAAAGGTCCCACGTATCTTGGAGCAAGCTTACCCTTGATACCGAACCTCTGGGTACCCTTCATGTCAGAAACACGGAGATAGACATGATCTCCAATGTCGAAAGCCAAACCTTAGTGTTTGCTGTCATAGTAGCTCTTCTGGCGTGATTGCGCGGCTTTGAGATTCTCACGTATGACTTTGCACATCTCTTCGGCCTCTGAGATCAAATCATTTCCAAGGAGTTGATGTTCACCAGTCTCGGACCAGTTGAGAGGGGTACTGCACTTTCTCCCATAGAGAATTTCAAACGGTGCTTTACCTGCACTTGCTTGGAAGTTGTTGTTGTAGGAGAATTCGACTAATGGAAGGCAGTCTTCCCATTTCATACCGAAGGAGATTACACATGCCCTGAGCATATGTCACACCCTAATTTTCATGCCACAAGAGATAAGCTAATAATCATGCAAAAATGTGGTTTGACAAAAACTTTTGAGTGTTTTTGACCTTGCTTGATTGGTTTTCTGTTTGCTGGATGCTAGTGCTCTAAAAATACAATAAATCCTCCAACTCTTGTATTTCATCTCCTTGATCCAAAACCTTTTCCCAATGATCATGCCATGTGTATAGAATAGTATAGTATTTTCTTATAAAAATAATTTGGCCAAAAAGTATTTTCTAAAATTAGTTTTCCAAAAACCCCTAAATTGAGGTTTGCACTGCAAGTACTTAATTGAGGGTGTGAAAAATATTTCATAAAGTATATTTGACTCCTATTAGGTATAGGACTCCCTTAAACCACAAAATTATAATTTTAAAAGTTATTTTTATATTTTATTTAAATGCTTTTTCTTTAGGCCATAAATGGTCTTTAATATGTTAAAATTAATTAACTGTTTCAAAAATATTTTTCAAAATTCAGGGAAACTCATAGGACATATATTGTCCATATATAAGAGTTTCAGCACATGGTCATGTTCAAAATATTGGGCAAATCCTTCCCAAACCCTTTTTGGATATTTCAAGCTTTTGAAATATTTATAAAGGAAATATTCTCTAAAAATTCCAGGGAAATTCTATGATGTCAAATATGACATATTTGATGATCTTACAAATCCTCATGCCTTGAAGATCAAGAAAACATCATCTAATCCCCTCAAAACCATTTCTGTCCATTTTGAAGTTTGAGCAACTTTACATTGCCAAACTTGTCCAAATGCTCTCAAACTTGGTGCACATGCTAAAATTATGCATCTAGACCAAACGGCACAAGTATTGGAGAAGCATAACTTGATCTAAGTTCCCCAAAACCCTTTCTGACCAGATCCAAATTTGAACAACTCTACATTGCCAACATTTTACTTGTGGCCTCAAATTTTGTGGTCATGATCACAACCCCAAATGATGACACTATACCAAGTGGTGCATCAAGGAGGGATGATTTACATGTCTGAATCTTGGAAAAGTCATTTCTGCTGATTTCTAGGGTTCACCAAAGTTACATTGGCAAGTTTCTTCAAATGAGCTCAAACTTGGTGGAATACCCTATTTCTATATGCCATTTGATCCTGTTATGTCTCATGTCAAGTGGAGCTAATTTGCTTGCCCAAATTTGCATCAAACACCTTCTATCACTTTTTAAAAATAACCACTTTGACCTCTTACACTATTCTCCTTGAGCCCAACTTTTTACCACAGCATCTCCTCGACCCGTTCTACCTCCAGTAGCAATGGCTGCACCACAGCTCAAAGATTGAGGGGGGTAAAACCCCATTTTACTCTGCTGGACAGCCCAATTCCCACTCTCCCTCAACCTCCCTCCTCTTCCATTGGGTAACCAGGGCATCCAAGGCCATGGCCACCTTGTTTACTACCCCCTAGGGCTGTTGGACACTGGGGGACACGGCCAGGGCGCAGCGACACGCCCATGCCGGCCAAAGTCATGCTCTGGAGCGCGCTACAGTGCGCCAAGGCACTGTAGCTCGGCCCTCCCGTGGCACCCAGGCGGCATTGGGCAGAGCGAGCGTGTCCGTCGAGGTCGCCTCGACGTCCATGACACGCCTCGCTGTCGGGCCCCTCCTTATCCTCTCTTCTCACCTCTCCGCAGAGCTCGCCCGAGCATGGCCTGTACCGCGCCCATGGTGCACCACGGCCACGCCCATTTAAGCCACCCCCCGAGCTTGCTCTCGCCTCTACTGACCCCCCCTCTCTATTGTGCATTCACCAGACATCCTCGAGTTCTCTCCCGTTCCCTCCTACCCCCTCCATGGCCGGAGTGCCGCCGCCGATCGCTGCT
>LR738714.1:395837659-395863859 GCA_902687465.1 Secale cereale | reverse complement strand
CTCCAGTACTCCCTCACCACCACCATCAGGCCCCTGCCGCCGCCATTATACCCCTAGTATGCCGTGTGCTTGAGGCCGATGCTAGCCGACGACTTCGCGCGCCGTCGCCTAAACCGTGGCGACAGACCTGCTTCCTGACGCAACAGGAGCACACTAGCAGGTGCTCCCCTCCGCCCTGATCACTCCGGTGGCCGGAGCGCCACCGGGGATGTCCAGAGCCACCGGGGCGAGCATCAGCGCCGCTCGGCCGCTCCCTCCCCATTGCTCCTTTGCCTCAGGCGAGAGGTAGGGGACGACCGCCTACCAGCTGGCAGGGGCCCTGCCTGTCAGCGGCAGTGGCGGATGGGCCGACCCACCGGTCAGGTTAAGTGGAAGCAAGTTCTGCTGCTTCCGCCTCCCCGCTTGGAAGACATAATTCCCGTAGGCATCTTCGACGTCTCCCCTCCCCTCCTGTTCAGCGAGCCAGCTGGGCCAGGCCCAGTGCGCTCCCCCCCTACGCCTCGCACAGGGCGCACAATAAGGTAGATGGTCTTTTTTTTTCCAGTAAACTTCAAAAATCCATAAATAATTCAAATGATTTCCAAATTTGATGATTCAAATTTCTGGTAGTTTCTAAAATCATGATCTACCTGTTGGTGCAGCATGCACCTTTTTCCAGAGACTTTTTCTTCACAAATATTGATCAAAATCTCATTTTTCTATTTATGTGATATACTTTAGAAAATCACAGAGAGCTCAAAGTTGATCCAAATGCCATGATTCAAACTCCTAGATGCTTCTAAGTTCATAACTTAGTTTATGAACATTTTTATTAATACTTTTTGTACCCCACAAATAATGAGCCATTTCTTCATATTTGTCAACTTTGCAGAATCATAGGAAATTCATTTGAACTCCAAATCCAGTGAAACCAACTCCTAGATGCTTCTAAAATCAAGATTTGTTAAATGGGTGCCTTTGCTCATTTTTCAAAAATATATTTCTGTACACTTCTTGCAAATCCATAAACCCATTGATTCCAACATATTGTAATGATCAGAAATATCCACTAATCCAATCCCAATGAAACCACTCTGGTTATTTTTCATATAACCAGGGATATCCTAGAAAAGTCCAACTCCTATTTTTAGAGCACTTTTATTTTTGCCTTGTTGTGTTGCTTATTATGATTGTTTCCGTCATTAGTTGACGAAATGAACGGAATACTTGGAGATGGACCAGAAGGTTTGAAGACTCGGAAGGACAAGGCAAGCAGCCCTTTGACCTTGTTCGAGAAAACTTTTTATGCAGGTCTCATAGCACCTTATTATCAATGCGTCGAAATCATGTAAAGGAGGTGACCACTTTGGTTGGTACCTTCGTTACTTTACTATTGAAACTTGCACCAAACATGACCCTACCTTCCTATGAGGGTTATGCGAGTGGGAGTAGATAGATTTATGCTATAGTAGTTGGCTACGCAAAATGGGTCAGGATTATGCATGGAAAGAAACAAGTGTGGTTTGACATACTTGCAAATAACCCAATGGGTGCCAGTAATGCCCCTGGGAGGTGATGAGGAACTAGGGCACTACTTGGTGGAGAAGTAGTGTACCGAGGCTTGATGAAAGTGTTGTTTACAGAGATGGATTAGATTTATGTGTGATTACCGTCCCAACCAAGTATGTGCAACCACTCTACCCCTTATGGGACGGGGCATTATTGATTACTTAGGCTAATACCAGCATGGTGCCCACATCACTAGTGACGGGGAGACTAGAGGTCACTCCCGGGAAGGGGTCGTGCTTGGATAGGCGACCATGACTATTTTCATAGGGCACCAGACACACCGTTGGTCCCTTCGTGTATGCGTGACATTGTAAAAAGGGCAAGTCCCATGATTTATCGTTTATACACGAGGGTTGTGCGCCAACAGTGGACCCTATGTTAGTGTCGTCTAGGGAAAGATAGTGATTGGGTGCTTACCCCGGGTACCTGAGGTACCGGGGTCGTGAATGACACGGAAGTTCCCCGGTTCTTGTGGGTAAAGTGTGCAACCTCTGTAGAGTGTAAAACTATTCGAATAGCCGTGTCCACGGTCAAGGACAGTTGGGTGGTGCTCCTTACACTATGTCCATAAGTTTCTGGAAAACAACACGGTTTGGTAAATCTGTTGATGTGATTGTGAGAAAGTAACGATGAGCCTAAGCAAGAGTTGTTCATGACTCTTTCACGATGTTGATGTCGGTAACCTCCTGATATTTGTTGCAGACGCATGCATGCCCTTGTTATATGTTGATCATACTTGCATATGAGAAACTAGCTTTCCGCAAAAAACTGCCAATTTAGCAGTAGAGCCGTGCATAATCATTTTGTCATCACACTTGGGTTGCTTGCAAGTATATTCAAACTCCTCATTGGCTTGACACTGGTTATTTTATTGTCCAGGCATGAAAGAACAGGATATGTTGAAGATTTCTTGGTGACGAACATGCAAGCTAGGACACTTCCCAATCAGAATGCCTATAGGGTTAAGGCAGATGGCATGGGTCCAAGTTGTTATTGAAGATTCCCGCTGCAATGATATACTCAAGACTTGACCATAATGGTCACAATTTGTTTAATACGGTATGTATGGATGTAAGACTCTTGTTATTCAGCTTCTGTGTGTTCAGTGAGCATTGATCTCTGGGATCACTGTACACGTGCATTCGGTGGTCACGACTTATGAGTCGGGGTCCCCACAGAGCTGGTATCAGAGCCATCCTGACTGTGGGAAGCCTTAGTTAGCATGGTCGTTAGTTAGGGTGAAACTATTTCCAAAACTATTACTAGTTTTCAAAACTATCTATACTTCTCATCTCTTCTCAGTTTTTCGAAAACTAGGCTATACTTTCCTTATTGATCTCTTCCCCTTAAAAACTTTTGGTCGTCAGAACCCTTATGCCCCTGACCACTTGATTTTCTGTAATCCTCGTGGATAATCTAGAAGGATGATACCTTGCCAAACACTCACCCACCTCTTCCGAACACAAGATTGGCGACACCATAACAAGACGATGCCAACAGAAGATACATCCTCGAGGAATGAGGACATGAAGACCTAGAAGATGGTGACACCCTTGAAACCGCCCCAAGATGGTGCAACCTTAGCCTACGATGATCAGGGCACAGGATATGCAAGATCATGATATGCATCGCTAATAGAGTAATCCTATCACTAGCGTTGTTGTATCGACAACCACCGGTGGATGAGAACCTCACCATTTGGTCCGCCTCACTACAGTAAGCAGGAAAATGGTTCTCTTCATCCCCCGCTCTTGGTGTCGAAGTTGTCATCAACGTAACCGACATGTTGGACCTCTATTATGCCTTGTTATTGTCATTGCATAAGGATTACCTACCCAGCACCGTCGACGCCTTAGAAGACAAAAGAGATGGTCATGAATAAGAAGACAACAGAAGACCGAGTCAATGCTAGCTACGAGGAGACTCCTTCACCACATCACCTCATCAGGCGAGAAGTGGTTGAAGATTCTTCAGGCTCAAATTGGATCGTTCATCAAACAACTACAAGAGAAGTAGCAACACCTGAGGGAAACTCAGAAGACTACACGAGGCACAAGTCACGACTACTGAGTCCGAGAACCCCTAGGGTAGGATGAGTCGTGTACCCCCTATGCGCAGTCGAGTCCGTATGCCAGTTCGAATAGAACCATGATTGTGTGTTGCTTGCTTTTATTTGTTTGTCCTTTGATATAAGTCGCACTTTTGCCCTAGGCAGCAAGTACACGACTATATCACCTTCCTTACCTTGTTTCTTTTGTTTCGGACTTTTTGCAACTGTTTGTTTGCATTTGCACTATAGAACCCCCTTTAGGCATTCTCCCCCTCTATGCTACTTTTCCCCTCTCTTCTATCTCCTCAACTAAAGACCTGCAAGACAAGAAGTACCAAGGATTCCAACTCGGCAACCAACTAATAATGAAGACTTCTGCTACAACCTCCACGACCAAGTGCAACCCCGTGAAGTTATTTTTACCCATCAAGATTAGAAACCCATTCCTAGACCCTTTGAGACTTCACAAGATACTCTAGCACAAATCCTTAACCATGTGCCTGACCCGTAGTATTACAAGAGAAACCAGTTAAGCCTCTATAACCTTGCACAACACTGGGTTCGTAATGGAACTAGTAGACACAGTGAGTGAGCACATTTTCATCCTAATATAGCACAAGAACTGACGATGCCATAGATAGACCAAATTTGAGGATATATGATAGATGATTTGGTGACTTTATATCGATGACTTCGAGAATTATCTGAGGCCTTGATGGATTGTGAGGTTTTCTTGTTGGTGGAATCATGATTAATAGAGTAGCATAACTTTCATCACCCTGGAGTAACTTGGATTTGCAGGGCAATTGTGATCGCAAATTGAAATTCTTGGAGGTATAAGTATTTGACCTAGCCAGGGGATATTGATAGAAGCTAGTTGAAATTTTCATAATGACTTTGGGGAAGCATGTAGAAATTCTCGTTGGACATGATATTTGGATTTAAGTAAGAGATTCTAGTTAAGTTGCTAAGTATGTCTACATGGTTCGGAGTAAATTGGATTTAGACTGATGATGATTCCATGTTTCTTGGTGGACGATAAACTAGGAGATTGGATTATTTGTCGGAGTTGATTTAGGGATCTATATAATCATGGCCTTGGAGTTTACTTGACCATGATGGTGGGAATTTGGTGGACTTACTATAATAATGCATAGCTCTTCCAAGTATTTGGGTATTATAGGGACTTGAGACCTTGTGGAACACCGTAGACATCGGATTTGTAGAATTGTTGGATTATGTGGTGATTGATGGAAGTTAACGGGCTGTAGGAGTTGATATATGGGAAGCAAACAATACCTTGGAGTGACATATGACATGTTTCCTTAGAATAGAGATGCATTATCTTGAACCTTGCAAGAATAGGCTGAGCGCTTGGATTGTGGTGTTTAACTCAAGCCTAGCAGCATGTATGCTCTACCCATGGATTTTAGGGGTAGATATACATATGAGTTTGGGGATTATAGACATGTATAATTTTGTTAGATCTCCTCTAAGGATCCATGAGGATATCTATAGCATGAGTGATGATTGGAGATGACCTATGTGAGATGATGCTTTTGGTGGTAAGGTTATTTGTTTAAGGACTAGAGGGAACTATTGGCATCTCAGAAACCGTGCTTAAGGATAAGATGATAAACGTTCACTCACACACTAGAATCCTTGAAACCCTTAAGCCCCACCAAGCCACAACATGGTCAGTTCCTGACCACGGGCCTTGGCTCTAAGTCGAGAAGACCTTTGCCAATACTCAACGGATACCACCACCAATACCCCAGCCTACCCTGCGTACCCCATAGACTTCATGGAGTACTTGAACAAGTTAGTGGTCAACTTTATTTGGCAACATACTTGACTACCCGAAGACGAAGAAAGAGCCGTGCAGCTAGTTAGAAGACATTTGAAGACCGACATGTCAAGAAGGAAGAACTACACTGACCACCATCATCAAGAAATAAACTTCCACGTCGAAGACCGGGCGTATCTGCAAACCACTCCTCTCGAAGGAACCAAGCATTTCCATGTCGAAGGGACGCTCACACCAAGATTTATCGACCTTCTTCAAGACCAGTGCAAGTCAAATAGTAGACGGCTACCAGCTAGATTTACCACCAGAGATACTCACCGTACACCAAATTTTCCACGAGTCAGCACTGTGGAAGTACTTCTTACTTCCTAACTAGCCCGGTCCCTGCGAGGACACCGATCACCGAGCCTTTGACGTCTAGCCCAACCTAACCTGTGCAAGAGACCCCTCAGTAACCTGCATCAAAAAGGGCAATGTACGAGAAGCCACACCGCCAAGTACTTCAAGGTTCCATGGAGCCCCACTCGGAAGCAGAACCAACAAGAAGAAGTGAAGACTACCCCATATTCAAGTTTTCATATTCATTTCCACGCCTAGTCTGGGAATCTCGGGGACGAGATTCTTGTAAGGGGGGTAGGTCTGTCACACCCTGATTTTCATGCCACAACAGATAAGCTAATAATCATGCTAAAAATGTGGTTTGACAAAAACTTTTGAGTGTTTTTGACCTTGCTTGATTGGTTTTCTGTTTGCTGGATGCTAGTACTCTAAAAATAAAATAAATCCTCCAACTCTTGTATTTCATCTCCTTGATCCAAATTTTTTTTCCAATTATCATGCCATGTGTATAGAACAGTATAGTATTTTCATATAATTTGGCCAAAAAGTAGTTTCTAAAATTAGTTTTCCAAAAACCCCTAAATTGAGGTTTGCACTGCAAGAACTTAATTGAGGGTGTGAAAAATCTTTCAAAAAGTATATTTGACTCCTATTAGGTATAGGACTCCCTTAAACCACAAAATTATAATTTTAAAAGTTATTTTTATATTTTATTTAAATGCTTTTTCTTTAGTCTAGAAATGGTCTTTAATAGGTTAAAAATATTTAACTGTTTCAAAAATATTTTTCAAAATTCAGGGAAACTCATAGGACATATATTGTCCATATATAGAGTTTCAGCACATGGTCATGTTCAAATTATTGGGCAAATCGTTCCAAAACCATTTTTGGATATTTCAAGCTTTTGAAATATTTACAAAGGAAATATTCTTTAAAAATTCCAGGGAAATTCTATCATGTCAGATATGACATATTTGATGATCTTGCAAAGCCTCATGCCTTGAAGATCAAGAAAACATCATCTAATTCCCTCAAAACCATTTCTGTCCATTTCGAAGTTTGAGCAACTTTACATTGCAAAACTTGTCCAAATGCTCTCGAACTTGGTGCACATGCTAAAATGGTCTAATTATGCATCTAGACCAAATGGCACAAGTATTGGAGAAGCATAACTTGATCTAAGTGCCCCAAAACCCTTTCTGACCAGATCCAAATTTGAACAACTCTACATTGCCAACTTTTTACTTGTGGCCTCAAATTTTGTGGTCATGATCACAACCCCAAATGATGACACTAAACAAAGTGGTGCATCAAGGAGGGATGATTTACATGTCTGAATCTTGGAAAAGTCATTTCTGCTGATTTCTAGGGTTCACCAAAGTTACATTGGCAAGTTTCTTCAAATGAGCTCAAACTTGGTGGAATACCCTATTTCTATATGCCATTTGATCATGTTAAGTCTCATGTCAAGTGGAGTTAATTTGCTTGCCCAAATTTGCATCAAACACATTCTGTCACTTTTCAAAAATCACCACTTTGACCACTTACACTATTTTCCTTGAGCCCAACTTTTTACCACGGCATCTCCTAGAATCCTTCTACCTCCAGCAGCAATGGCTGCACCACAGCTCAATGATCGAGGGGGTAAACCCCCATTTTACTCTACTGGACAGCCCAATTCCCACTCTCCCTCAACCTCCCTCCTCTTCCATTAGGTAACCAGGGCATCCAAGGCCATGGCCACCTTGTTTACTACCCCCTAGGGTTGTTGGACACTGGGGGACACGGCCAGGGCGCAGCGACACGCCCATGCCGGCCAAATTCACGCTCTGGAGCATGCTACAGTGCGCCAAGGCACTGTAGCTCAGCCCTCCCCAGGCACCCAGGCGGCATTGGGCAGAGCGAGCGTGTCCGTCGAGGTCGCCTCGACGTCCACGACACGCCTCGCTATCGGGCCCCTCCTTATCCTCTCTTCTCACCTCTCCGCAGAGCTCGCCCGAGCATGGCCTGGATCGCGCCCACTGAAAGTGCAGTATATCGACTAGAGGGGGTGTGAATAGGCGATTTTTGTGAAATGCTTCAAAACATGGTAGTTTCGAAGACAAAGGGTAAATCCAATCCTATTTGTATGCAGCGGAAAGTAGACTACACTAGACAAGCCATAGTCAGGTATTCAATAAAGTGAAATCATGAAGACTAATAGTAGCTAGGCAGTAAGGATCAAGAGGGAAGAAGGAATGAACCCAATCAGAACAAGTAGTCACATAGTGAAGTCAATCAGATAAGGCAGGCAGGCAATGACTTCACAACATAAGACAGTAAGTAAAGGGAAGGAAAGGATAGAACTAGTAGCTCGGGGAAGACAGTGATTTGTTAGACCAGTTCCAGTTGCTATGACAACTGTACGTCTGGTTAGGGAGGCTGAGATTCAACTCAGAAGACCGCGTCTTCACCTTATCCCCCTTGAGCTAAAGACACCTAGTCCTCGCCCAATCACTCTGGTAAGTCTTCAAGGTAGACTTCCAAACCTTCACAGACTTCATTCACCGGCGATCCACAATGACTCTTGGATGCTCATAATGCGACGCCTAACCGGCTGGAGGAAACACAGTCCTCAAGTGTAATAAGTCTTAAGGTCACATAGACAGAAAGACTTCAGTGATGCCTAACACTCTTTGGATCTGGGTGTTTTGGCTTTGTCCTCGCAAGGATCTCTCTCTCAAATGCTTCGGAGGTGGGTTGCTCTGAAACGACAAAAGCCGTGCAATAAGTCTGAGCAGCCACCCATTTATTGTGTAGGGGTGGGCTATTTATAGCCACTGGGCAACCCAACCTGATTTGTCTGAAGTGACCCTGGGTCACTAAGGAACTGACACGTGTTCCAACAGTCAGATTTCAAACACTCACACGGCAACTTTACGTGCGCTACAAGTAAAGCTGACTCATCCAGCTCTGGATAAGATTTGCTCTCATTGTCTTCGCTCGAAGACATAGGATTTGGTTGAGCATCACTTCAGTCACTCTGACTTAGTTCACTTGGACCCCACTTAACAGTACGGTGGTTCCTATGACTCAACAAAGAAGAAAAGGAAATAATGAAACATCTAAGTCTTCGCGCTCCATAGTCTTCACACAATGTATTCTCTTGTCATACTCTTCAATAAGATTATCTTCATGTACCACTACTGTTGTCAATGTCTTCATACATTTTTAGGGGTCATCTCCGGTAGGTAAACCGAATCAATGAGGGACTACTACCTGTGTTATCTTGCAATTCTCACAAACACATTAGTCCCTCAACCATGTTTGTCGTCAATACTCCAAAACCAACTAGGGGTGTCACTAGATGCACTTACAATCTCCCCCTTTTTGGTGATTGATGACAAACTGGTTGAAGTTTTCAACGGGGATAAAAGTATGTGAAATTTTAATGGATAAAGGTATTGTCTTCGTAAGTAGCAAAAGGCTCCCCCTAAAGATGTGCATATAGTTGATTTGCCTTTGAATGCAAATGCACATGGCAGGTTGTACTTGCGGAGACCCCCTTCAACTTATGAAGACAATTCATCATCCACAATTGATATATCTAATATAATGATATGCATAATGAGAAATGGACGTCTGCAAAAAGGAACCAAATGTAGCAAAAACGTAGCAGACGACCATCAGTTTAAGTGTTACAACTCAAAGAACCAAATGTAGCAAAAGCGAGAGTTGTAAACACTAGGCAAAATATAAAGCACCGACCCATATGGACCCGCTTGAAGACTATCAACTCATATGCTTCTCCCCCTTTTGTCAATAAGGACCAAAAAGGTTTGAAGACATAGAGCCTCTACTCGTTCCTAGTTGGAGTAGGAGAGGATGCAGGGTCGGCGTTGGTGTTTGGCGATGCAGAAGTAGTTGGTGCAGTGTCGACACGCGCTGAAGTAGGTGGTAGTAAGGTAGCATCATCTTGATCATCTATCACCCTGGCGTCAACTGTTGCAGCGGAGGAGGAGTAGTCAGAATCTTCAAGAGATGAAGTTCGACGCAGAACAACATTCCTTGGAGGAGTGTGATCAAACTTGAATCTTTCTGTGAAGCCATCGTCTTGAAGATCCGCTTCAGCACTCAGCAAAGTCAAACTCCTCCATGACCGCCGACAGGTTTCATGAGCAACAAAGGCATTCTTGGTTGCAAGATTGCGAATGCAATTGACGTCCACCAAGAGGCTTTGCATCTGACGCTTCAGCCAGTAGTGATACTTATCCTGTTTCTGGTGGAGGGCAACCAGAAGCTCTCGGTTATTGAGAACACGAGAACGCTTCTCAGGCCTTTGGGCAATGGTGCTCTCAATGTCTTCAGTTTCAGCATGTCGAGGAAGACGAGTATGGCCAGCTAGAGGATAAATGCGAGAGACTGCTGGAACTCCTTCAATTTGCTGAGTGAAGCTCTGTTGATCAGCGTTGTGAAGACTAACATGCTCTTTGGCAGGCTCTTGGTATATAGCTTTAGCTGACATATCAACTTCTGGCAAGAATATATGATGGTTGTGAGCAGAAGGCTGATAGGTGATAGCTGAATGAAGCTTGATGAGGCGCATAATCCATGGAGCATAGAACTCCAGACCAAACAGATCAGAGCCAGACACAACCAACTGCCGGATGAAGAAATCTTGAGCATTGAAGCTGATGCCATTGAAGATATAGAAGACCAATGTCGTCATTGTGCCTTCAAGCTTGGCTTATGAAGAATGCCCTTTGACAGGCCATAGAGTTCGCCTGATGATATGATAGATGGTGTGTGGCAGATACTCTAGGTCTTCAACAAAGAATTCCTTTGGATATTCAGCATCGCTGGGCAAGGGCTTCATCATGCTCAACATTTGGCTCATGTTGGGCTTGCGCTTCTGGAAGATACTCTCCAAAGCTTCATTGTGCAATTGACAGCCAGGTTCATACAATTCGCCTGGAGTGGGCAGGCCAGTAAGCCCAATGAGATCAAAGGCTTTGGCTTCATGATGGACATTGCCTGTCATCCACTCAAGGACACATGTCTTCGGATCCCTGTTGTAGTCTCGAATATTTTGGGTTGCATAGAATTGCAGAAGCAGCTCTTCATTCCAATGCTCCTTGTCACTCACAAAGTTGAGCAGGCCAGCATCATGAAAGCAATCAAGAGCTTCCGCAAGACAGGGCATTCCAGCAATAGCTTCAGTGTCAAGACGCATATGAGGGAAAATGCGCCCTTGATCATAGAGTACTCTTGAGTAATAACTGCGTTGCTGATGGCTCCAGAACCTATATGATGATATTCTTGGCTGGGAATAGGGTTCTTGGCGCTGTCAAAGAATGTTTTGTGCGCAGTAAAGCTATTTGCATTGAAGGACCCTTGAGAGGTGGAAATACCTGGAAACCTTGGCAGTCTTGGCTTAGGCTTCTAGACTTGAGGCCTGTGCTCAACATGATGGTAAAATTAAGGACCAGCAGCATGCGGTCCAGAAGTAGGTGGTGGAGTCAGAATGGGCCATCGGACAGTGATGAGCTGATCATCTTGGTTGAAAGCTTGCTCAATTGTATGGGGCCTTGGAGGCGGAACAGGAGCAGAGGCAGAGGCTTCAGGCTGCTGATTTGCTTCAGGTGCAGCACTTGCTTAAGGCACCATCACTTCAGGCACCACTATGACTTCAGGTGCCACATTGGCTGTAATGCCCCGGATGTAATACTTTCCCTTTTGGGCAATATATATATCTTTGGCTTCATCAGTTCCATTCCGGGTTCTTTGTCTTTTCAGGTTGTCGTCGTTTTGTCGTGTGCGTTTGTGCATTCATCCATATCATGTTGTCATGTGCATTGCATTGCATTTGTGTTGTCATTTGCATCCGGTCCCACTCATTCCTTTCCGTTGTCCGTTTCGAGTTCCGGAGCTCTCCCACGTGTCCGTGGCATCCCCGAGGCCAACTTTGGTGTTTCACCTTGTAACGTTTCCGGTTTGGTGTGAGACTTGTCGTGTGTTGTTGTTTTGTTGTGTGTAACCCGCTTGTCAAATCTCGTCGCGTTTGGAGTTCGTTTGGTGCCCCAACAGTTATTCTCGTGGGCTGAAAGTACCCCCTCTTTGAGGCCCAAGACACCCCTCCAATAGCCCACCAAACCAACCCAAACCCCTCCCTTCATCTAGGCCATCCAATTGTGATCGTGTGGCCGAAAACCTCACCTCATTTGGACAACCCTAGCTCCTTGTGCCTATATAAACGTCCAACTCCCCCAATTTTCGCTTCTGAAACCCAAATGCTTCCACAGTGCGCCGCCGGTGCTTCCACCGTTGATCCGCGGTGCTTCCACCGTTGAGCCACCGTGCTTCCGACGTCCCATAAAATTCATGCTTCCGAAGTTGTCGCCGTCCTTCCGAAGTTCGCCGGCGTGCTTTCGTCCGACGCGCGGACCCGCGTCGTCTTCTCCTACCTCCCGCCGCCGCCCTTCTTCCCCGCGCCACCGCCGCCGGATTCCTCGCCGGAGGAGCTCGCCGCCGCCGCCAGGAGCTCCTCCCACGCCGCCTCCGCGCCTCCCGGCCTTCACCGCCGCTGGTCGCCGGCCTCCACCGCCGCGGGCCTCGCCGGCGCCGCGCCCCGCCGGCCCCCGCCTCGTCCCTCCGCCGGCCCGGCCCCGCCGGCCCCCTGCCTTCTCCCGCCGGGCGCAGCCGCCGCCCCGGCTCCCCCCTTCGCCATTCGCCGCCGGGCCCAAAGCCCCAGCCATCGCTGCCGCCGCTCGGGAGCGAAGCTCCCCTCGCCCGATCCCGATCTGGGAGACAGCCTAACGGGCCGAGCCCGACCCGCGGGGCCCGATCCGCCGCGCGTTAGCCCGTTTGACCGGTCGCCATATCCGGCCCAGTTGACCCATTGACCGCGAGGTAGTCCCTCGTTTTTTTCTAAGTCCCTGTAGTTTTGATGTCTGATGCACTTTTATATTGTGGATAACTTTTTGTGTGCATGTCCGATTTGAGCAAATGATATGTCAAAATGTTCGTGGTGACTTGTACTACGTTTTGTTCCGTTGTGCCATGCATGTTTGAGGTCATCTAGATGCTTAAATATCTGTTGCAAGAGTGCTACCTGTTATAAACTGCTGTTAGTAGTTGTTTTCATGCCATGTTTGCAATGTGATATCTTGGTGCATGTTTATCCAAATGAAGCAAATGATATGTCCACGTATTCATCATGAAATGCTCTACATGTTGATTGCTTTAGCTTGCATGATAGATTTCATCTTGCCATGTTTATCTCCTTTGCAAAGTGCTATGTGGCTGTTATGTTGTTAAACTTGTTACGAGATGCCTAGTTGAGGAGCTCGTTGCTATTGTTGTGAATGTCCTCTTGTTGCATGCTTAGATGTTTTAGACTCCCCATCATGTGTACTTTGTTGTGGTGCTTACCGCTTGCCATGCTTTGCCTTGAGGTGACTTAAACTTGCTCAGAAAGATGCCATGATGTTACTACTGTTTTAACACTTAGTGAAATTTCAGTAAGTCTGGAATCTGTAATTTCCAGATGCCATGTTTGCTTGTTGTTCTAGGCAAATCCATGATAGTTTTGGGGTGACTCTTGATGATTCCTTATTGTATAAGTTGTTGGCTATCCATTCATGCTCTCACATGCTTATTTGGGTGGCTGTAGACTATTTATCTTTTGCTCTCAAGTTGCAATAAATTACTGCTGTCAGGTTTTTGTTGTCAAGTTCAATATGTCATACCTTGTTGCTATTGATCTATGCTTCCTTTGGAGATGCTCCAATGGATTTGTTTGCTGTAGGAGATGTCTACTTTATGTCCATGCTCCTTGTCATGATGTTTGAGTGCTGTAGGCCATTTATATCTTGCTCCGAAGTTGCTATGTGGCTGTTATTTTCAGCTTGTGCATGTTTATTGTTTCGGGTGTAACTTTTAGCCCGTTGCTCCGTTTTGAGCAAGTCCTATATGAAACTTGTGTGATTTTGCATGTAGATTCATATTATCCTCTTGTTATCATGTTTTGAAGCATTTTTCTTGATGCATATTGTTGTGCTGTAACACTGTGCTTCCTAAGTAGACTTTCTGTGCTTCCTAAGTGCATTTTTTTTGCTTCCATAGTGCATCAGTCATGCATCCAGTACTTTTGCGCATTGCATCTTGTTGATTTCGTGCCTTGTGTGTTTTGTTTGAGTAGAGCCAGAAGCTGAGTACGAGTACGAGCACGAGGTTACTACCGAGGTTGAGAACGAGGAGCTCTCTTACGATCCCATCGACAACTCTTCAGGCAAGATGACCGAACCCCGATAACATTACTATCTTTGCCTATTGCTAGAAGTATCGCTCTATAGTTTTGCCTCGATGCCCATGTTTTCCTGTCAGCCTCCTATTGTAACCATGAACCTGTTTAACCACCCTACCTATGCAAATCATTGATTGGCTATACGTAGGCTTCGCTCAGCCCCTCTTATAGCATTGTTAGCTGCAGGTGAAGACTTGAAGATTCTTGCTTCTTGTTGAAGCTTGTTGGGATATCACACTATATTAATTATTAAATGAAATCATCTATATATTGGTAATGGGTGGAAGGCTAAGCCTTTTGCTTGGTGTTTTGTTCCACTCATGCCGTCTTAGGAACCGTATAAACCGGTGTTATGTTCCTTGATTTTGCGTTCCTCACACGGTTGGGGTTATGGGACCCCCTCGATAAACCGCTAAGTGCTAAGTCTTTTCCAGCAAGTCCCAACATTGGTACTATTTGTCTAATAACTAAAACTTGCATAGGGACTAGCTATCCCTTTTATAGTTTAATCAACAACCCGGGCCAGTGCTCCTCATGAGTGTTGGTCCAAACTGGGGGTCCTGCGGGGCCGCCTTGGGGAAACCCGAGGTATCTGGCATAAACATGTAGCATCGCCCATCCGGTCGTGGCCTGAGACTAGATACGCGCGGCTATTGTCAGGGTGTCGGCACGCCAAGAGGATTTGCTGGATTAGCCTTACCTTAGTCGGAGTATCTTGAGCACGGGATTCCGAGGATACTCGGGCCTTCCCACCTTGGAGTTGCGACTCCGCGGATCATGGGCTTGTCATGGGCCAAGTGGGAACACCCCTGCAGGGTTATGAACTTTCGAAAGCCGTGCCCGCGGTTATGTGGCAGATGGGAATTTGTTAATATCCGGTTGTAGAAAACTTGACACCATGTTTCAAATACACTACCAGCGTGAGTACCGTGACGGTCATTTTCCTGAAGGGTTTCGGGAAGTGAACACGGTGGGGTTATGTTTGGCTTATTAGTTAGGATCACTTCGTGATCATCTTTCGTCCGAGGCACTTCTCTTCTCGCTCTCTTTAACGTAAGCTAGGCTAGTGCTGCTGCAACCTCTTGTTCTTTCTTCAGCCTTGTTCCACACCCAAGGCTGGGATAGTCGTGTTACCCGGGAACGGGATTGCTGAGTCCTCTGTGGCTCACAGTTACTTCAACAAACCAGATGCAGGTACGATGGTGAGCTACACAGGCGATGGCACTGAGCTAGACTGGGAGTACGACGAGGAGCGTAGCCGTTACTATGTGAACTATCCGGTTGATCAGTAGAGCTTCTACTAGGATTCGATCTAGACCCGTGGTTTAATGTTATGTTTGGTATCTTGTCATTTGGATCTTTACCCTTAGATGGGCTGTGATGTTTATTTGGATGATGATTGGATGTGTAATGAATTTGTGTGATGTGGCGAGTGTAAGCCAACTATCTTTTCAGTTTCCATCCCTATTTTTACATGAGATGTGCAAAGGTACCAAACTTGCGATCATTCCAGAATGGGTTTATATCTTTAAGTCGTTCCTCGACACGTAGGAGATATAGTCCCATCCAGGGCATTACAAGTTGGTATTCAGAGCCTTCTCCGACCTAGAAGCCCCCAGTGTTTGATCGAATCGTTGACGGTCGAGTCTAGGCACACACTTAAAAAGTTTTGAGTCCTATATTTATATCGGAGAGTAGGAATTCTTTTGCTCCTCATCAATTTTCATTCTGGTGAGGACTCCTGACGACTACTCTTGCCTCTCCTACTTTCAAAAATTGCACCAAATTTTTTTTAGGAATCTCGCGAGTATTGTTTGGATTGTTTCGATGTATTTATGACGAGAATATTGTTCTTGATACCTCCTGACATTAGGGGTTGTGGCAGTGTCCCGGGGAGTTGAGCTTCGGGGTATTGTCGTCACAAGCATATCGCGGCAATTCTAGAGTACTTAAGACGGCCGACATCGAAAACTCTCCTATACGGTTAGTGGCAAGATAACCCCGACATCACCCAGTACTGGGGAGGTAGTTCGGGAGTATTGCCATAGCTTGTATAGTCGAAGCGTTTCGAAGGTCCGAGGTAGACGGTTTCCGAGAAAGACTGGTTATGTGTTGAAGGATGGATACAGCTGGATGTAGGATTAGAGTTGATTGTGCGATGCTTCCCCTGTATCCCCAACACCTGATTGCATAACTGGAAACTTTCGGAAATTAATAGGTGGGTTCATCCAGTAGATCGTAGGCATTCTTCCAACGAATGCAGGTTACGGAGTTCGGGGTTCTACATTGAGTGAAGGGGTTTTATGGCTGATGTTCCGATCGGGAGTTGCATCTTAAAGGGTCCTTGGCTATGCTGATCCGGGGATTGCAAAACCCTTTCGTAACACGTTCCATAAGCTTTCAGCACAAAGATGTTGAACGAAGCTCCTATCTTGTGTTTGTTCCATCTGTACCTTGTTGTTCTTTTTCTTATTTACCTTTTGTCCCCAAGTGGCTTCTCGTGAAGATTGTTGTTATCATTGAACGGAGAATTTCATTCGTTCCTCTTGTTCGAATGATTCTTGTGAAGACTATGTTGCATTTCTATCCGTTGTTTCAGCTTATACCTTCTTTCAATCAAATTGCTGATTGGTGGTCATCTCTTTCAGGATGGCTCCGAAACGGGTTCCCAACGCTAACCCAGAGGGTGAAGAGGTTCCAGACCGTCCTCCTTCCCCTCCTCCCCCGTTTGAGGCCTGGAGAGCGATTATGCAGACTACAAACCAGAACACCCAGATGTTGATGCAGATGATGCAGCAAATCAAGCAAATCAGGGTGCTCCAGGGAACCAAGGCAATCTCTTCAACCAACAGCACCATGCTACGCTCAACCAGTTCTTGGCTAATCAACCAAAGGCTTTCAGTTACTATGTCGGCCCTCTCGATGGTGAAGATTGGATCACTGATATCAAGAAGCATTTTGAGTGTAGTAACGTCAGGCCTGAGGACTATGTGAAGTTTGCAGCCTTCCAACTCAAGGACCAAGCAGCTGATTGGTGGCAGCAGTACAAAGACTCCAGAGAAGGGCGTGTGATCTCTTGGGATGATTTCTGCAAGGACTTTCGCTCTCACCACATTCCAACAAGTGTCATCGAGGGTATGCGTGAGCAATTCCGCAACCTGAAGCAAGGCTCTATGTCTATCTACCAGTATAATGTCAAGTTCCAAAACCTTGCCCGCTATGCCAAGCAAGACATCCCAGGTGCCAAGAGCAAGATCTATCAGTTCCGTGAAGTTCTGAAGGATGAACTTCAACTTGCTCTCACCTTGTTCGAGCCTGATGAGTTTGACAAATTCTATAACATGGCGCTCAAGCAAGAGGCAGCCCAGCTCAAGATGGAAGCTTCCAAAAAGAGGATTTGAGATGCTGTTCACTCCTCCTCATCTTCTCAAGTGGTCGCGAAGCAACAGAATTTTTCGCTTCCACCTCCTCCTGTTATCCGAGCTCCCTACATGTCACATCCCCAATTTCACCTTGCCCTAAGATAGCATTAGCATGTTGCATCATGTTTCAATTTCTCAGAAACCTGAAATGGGGATGCTCAAACCCTAGCACTAAATGATTTTAACTAGGGTCAAATTAAAATCTTTTTCAATGAACCCAAAATGTCCCTTGGAAAAGTTCATCATTTTTGGATTGATTAAAAACCTCTGCCAAAAATGTTGCACCTATTTCTAGGACCATTCTGGATTTTTGAATTAAATCATGTCTTACTTGCATTTGGGCATTTAAATTTTATATATTAATTTAAATGCTCAAATATTCATAAGCTAAAATGTTTACTGTTGGATTTATTCTAAACAGTAGCCATGCTTGGTTTCATGTTTTTTGAAAGTGCCTAAGCATTTTTAGAAAAGCCACAAAGTTACAAAAGAATTAGAAAACAGAAACAGAATTAAAATAGAAGGAGAGGCTTACCTGTCCAGCCTGGCCGGCCCGGTACTGTGCGGCCCAGCCCAACTGGCCGATGCCAATCATCCCCCTCCTCTCTCCAGTGGGACGGAGGGCGCGTGCCCGCGACACGCCGGCCACCTCCTGCTTCCACCGTGACGCCTCCGAGCTTCTGGTTGTGCCACGAAGACGTCCACGCCCCCCCCCGTCCACCTCACCTCCTCGCGCTCTTTTTCCCATCGCTCCCACCACCGCAGCCGCGCCGGCATGCACCACCGCAGCCACAGCTACCCCCTCGCCTCTCTGTTGTGTCCAGAAGAACCGCCTCGACGCCCTCTTCCTCCTCGCCGAGCCGCCCGATGCCGGAAGCCCTGTAGCATCTTCCCCGACCTCGTCTTGTAGCTCCGGCCACCGGAGATCGTCATCATCGATTCACACCGTCCAGAGCCTCCCCGTCCACGTCGTTGGCTCCGCTGGAATCTACGTGAGCTCCTCTCTGTCTTCCCCTTGACCCCGTGGTCCACCTCTCGCCGTAGACGCCGTCCCCTTGAGCTCCTAAGTTCGCCGGAGCTGTGCTTCCTCGCCGCCGTGGCCCCAGCTGCTGCCGCTCTCGTCCGAGCCAATAAACACACTCTGCGCACCCCCAGGAGCACGCCGCACCCACCAGCTCACCTCCCCGTGCCTCGCAGCGCCTAATTCGACGGAGCCCGAACTCCGGCGCCGCCGCGAGCTCGTTTCCGACGAGCTCCGGCCACCCCAGCCCCTCCCGATGGCACAAATGGATGCGGGCGAGTCCCAGCTCCACGTAGATGCCCTCTGCCGGCCATTTGGTCGTCGGAGGTGGACTTCCGACGCCCTCCGCCGCGCTCAGCCTCGCCGGCGGCTTGACTTTTTGACCGGTGGGTTGACCCCCCCCCTGAGTCACTGACATATGGGCCCCACGCCCTTAGTTAAGCACTAACTCAATGACAGGTGGGGCCAGCTCCTGTTAAATTAGTTTAGTTTAAAAACTAAACTTAATTAGGCCTGAGAGTTTGACATGTGGGCCACCCCCCCTGACACTTTAGTTAGGATTAAATTAACACTAATAGTCTCTGTTAAATTAGCCTAGTCACTGACCAGTGGGTCCTAGCGTCAGGTTTGACCTGGGCTGACGCAGTTGACCCGATGATGTCATCCTGACGTCATGCTGACGCAATAAGTGTTTTCTGGAATTTAAAATAAATCAGAAATGATTTATTTATTTCAGAAAATAGCCAAAACTTCTAAAAATCACAGAAAATAAACTATAACTCAGATGAAAATAATTTATATATGAAAATTGATCAGAAAAATTCAAGGAATCTGTTTATGGCATTTTCATGCATGTTCGAATAACCTACAACCACTGTTTAGGACAATTTGAATAAATGGCATTTGATTAGTCACATATAGAGTTGAATTTGAACCTTTGATTCAAACTAACTTCCTTTAACATGGTTGCTAGTTGCATTAGCTCAATCAATAGCATATTGCCATGTCATGAGCATGCATCATATTGTCGCATTGCATTGATTGTGTTCTCTCTTGTTTGCCGATGTTTGTCCCCTCTTAGTAGACGCTGTTCCGACGATGTGATCGATGACACCGATGAAGACTCATTGATATCTTCAGAAGTGGCAGGCAAGCAAAACCCCATTGAGCATTCCGATACAATCCCACTCTCTCGCTCTTTCTCTCTTTTACTGCATTAGGACAACAACGCTTCAATTGTTACCTGCTGCGGTAGTTGAACCCCTTTTCACTGCATGACCCGTCATTGCCACAGTAAATAGTTGAAACCCACTAGTATGAGTAGGAGTTGTTTGAGCCATGTTGTGCCTACTCATTGATGCTTTCTGGTTATGCCTGCTATTGCTTAGAGTTGTGTCAGGTCTGATTCATCGGGGATGAATTGGAATGTGATGAACATGTCCTACTGTGTGAGCTAAGTGTGTGAACACGATTTGGTAAAGGTAGCGATGAGAGGCCATGTAGGAGTACATGGTGGGTTGTCTCATTGCAGCCGTCCTCAAGAAGTGAGTTTTGTGTTGGTTGGTCCATGAAACAGCTACTACCACACATTGGGATCCTTAATTGACTCTCTCGAATTATTAATCAGCATGATCTCTGTCCAAGAGTTGCAACTAGTTTCTGGTGTTTGTAGTTTACTGGAGGTCGTGCACAGCGCTGACCCTCGGGGTGGGCTGGGACGCGGCAGGTACGTGGCACGGTGTACCGATCGCCCGTTTGGTGATGCGGGAACCCTGTACACATCGTTTGGGGCCGTGAGCGACACCCCGGCCGGATCTCCCCACGGATGGAACCCAAATAGGCGATAAACCTGGACGAGAGACTTGTGTGGTTAGTCAGGTCGTGGCCGACACCCTCGCTGGGCCTCCGCTTGAAGGTTGCCGAGTACATGTCGTGTAGACGGCGGTAAGTGGTGAGAGCGTGTGTGAAGAAGTACACCCCTGCAGGGTTTTATATATAATCTATTCGAATAGCCGTGTCCGCGGAAATGGACTTCTGGGTTACCTCTACAGTTCATAGACAAGTGAAAGTGGATACTCTAAAAACATGCAAGATAAGCGTGAGTGCTATGGATGGCCTTCTCGTAGGGAGACGGGAGCGGATCCATAGTGGTGTATTGATTGGTGAATATGTGGACTCGTGTGCGCCACCTCAAAAGAGTTACTTGCAGTCGTAGTTCAGGATAGCCACCGAGTCAAAGCTGGCTTGCTGCAGTCAAACTCCACCACCCCTTTGTTGATATCGATGCATATGTAGCTAGTTCTAATGTAAGTCTTGCTGAGTACCTTTGTACTCACGTTTGCTTAATTTATGTTTTGCAGAGAGACTTCAGTCTCGCTAGTGGTTCCGCGTGGACTTCGACGTTTAGCTTGATACCTCGGCAACGGTCTTGTACCCTTGTAGGATCTTGTAGATAGTCAGGCTTCTCAGCCTTTTTCATTTGTAGTTGTCTATACTCAGACATGTTATGCTTCCGTTGCCTGTATGCTCTGTATGTTGGGTCATGTGACCTCTGATTGTAATAAATGCTATGATGGCTCTTCTGGGCCTTTATCTATATGAGTTGTTGAGTTATGTTGTGATGCCTTGTTGTACAGCACATACTTGCATGTTATGCGTACGTGTAATGTGTATTGCTATGTGTGGGATTCGACACCTAGTTGTTTACCTTTGGTAGCCTACCTTACAGGGAAATGTCTCCTAGTGCTTCCACTGAGACTTGGTAGCTTGCTACTGCTCCGGAACACTTAGGCTGGCCGGCATGTGTCCTTCTTCGTTCCTGTGTCTGTCCCTTAGGGGAAATGTCACGTGTTGTTCCTTTAAGTCCTTGTAGCTTGCTACGACTTGGGTTCATACGTTGATGACCGACACGTTCGTTGCTGGGTCATGTATGCCTGTCCCTGTAATTTAGTGCCACTTTTGGTTTATAACTAGTCATGTCGGCCCGGGTTCTCTGTCATATAGATGCTAGCGACACTATCATATACGTGTGCCAAAATGCGCAAACGGTCCCGGGCCAGGTAAGGTGGCACCCGTGGGGATACCGTGCGTGAGGCCGCAAAGTGATATGATGTGTTACAGGCTAGACCTGTGTGACTTAGGATCGGGGTCCTGACAGCTTTGGTATCAGAGCCTGGCTGCCTGTAGGATTAGCAAGCCAAACTGGTCGAAGTCGTGTCTAGAAACTCTTTAGTTATGTAAGGGAATTGTTTGTGGAAGGGAACGTAAGGCTCTTTTTACTTCTTTGCCCTATGACCTTCTGATCTGAGTCACCTTCTTCTTTCTACGGGGATTAAGAACTAGGATTCTCATTCTATTTATCAGGATCACGTTATTGTGGATTCAACCCTCAGCTCAGTTTCTACTACTTCTGTTTGTTCAACTGTTGGTCTCAGAACCCTGACATTATGATGTTAAGTGGATATGCTACCCTTTTTGCTTGGATCTCAAAAGTATTTTCGAGCATTTGCAGCCGTTATGCTGTCCGAGTCATCCCAGGTCCCTAAACAATCTGATGCATTTGCAAATCATTCCTACCTGTTCTTAATGTCCTTTTAGGCCAAATTAACCACACTAGACGGTGAGTTGTGGTACTTTGTTACCTCGACACATATGTTGGAGTTATTATTATGACCCTAAGTATCTTAGAAGATCACCCAGTAATCCAGCAATGTTTTATATTCCAGTGTGATGATTTTTGCCATCATTCTTGAAAGCATCCCGTGATGCTATTTAGTTGGTAGGTAATCTATTCCTGGGTTCTTGAACCCGAGCTTCACCCTACTTACTTCATGCTGATAGTATTTGCTCGTTCCTTTAGGATATTAGTAACCTTGTGATAGTCCTCGAGGTCCGTGGTTATCGTTCTTCCAATACCATGAACCATCTTGGCAGAAGTTCTCCCGAACCAAAAGATCACAACCAGAGTGCTCCTGAGTGGTACTCCATTCATATTGTGACTCTGCCAGTCCTACTTTTCTGCATGGGTTATCCGAAAGAATTATGTGGAACTCGTTCGACATACTAACCTATGCATCCACAACTCAGAAAGATATATGTTCCTTTGAGTTGTCCCTTTTCAGTTGTTTTATGACCTTCGTCTATCAGTTGATAGTCAGGAGTAGTCGTGCACTTGTGTTCATCGATGCCTTTTACTCTTGTGGTCCGTCAAGCCATTCTATTCAGGAATGACTAGGAGAAACAAACTCTAGTACCTTATCCATATCCAGGATTGGGTCAAAGAAGTTGTACTTCGCAGATGAAGAACGCTAATCCAGCTTCTAAACTGTTCTATCCTGGAGTATTGTCAAGAATGTCATGGGAATTGCTCCACCTCCTATGAACCTTTGATAAGGTGATACTTCTCGCCATCATCGTTTATTTCTCGGCCTCCGTGTTATTATAACTGGAATGCTGACAAGTGGATTGTGATGTGTGAAATCAATACTCCTAGCAACTTCGTTGCTTGGTAGTTAAAGGACAACAATTTCATTCTTAGCGTGATGATTACTGAATCACCATTCTAAGATTGATTGTGCTACCTAGTCCACTTTCCTGGTGCACTCCTTGATTGATGAGTTAGGATTTTGTTAAGTCCTTGCTCATTTGATCATATCGTCTTCCCCTGAAAAGCAAGATTATTCTCGAGCTTAGTAACATATCGATGGTTCGTGATTTTCCGAATATCTTCTCGGAAGTATTTCCAGGTTGTCCCCTGACCGCTATGTTGAGCTCGTGATCAAGTTGGTTTCTTGTAACCAATCCTTCTCCAGGAATCTGTATTGCATACCCTTGAGCTAGTTGGTTAAGCTAAACGAAAACTTGGAGAGTTGGAAGATAAAAGCTTGCCTGACTTAGTTCCTTCCAAGGGATATCTTTTGTGTGTGTATTGAAGATAGATGATATCTTCTCCAATTGATCCCCGTGATCATTTGTGGATCTATTGTCTTGTCCAAACTTTGATTTCAGTATGGGTTATCGTCAAGTCAAATCAGAACCAACGATATTCGTAATGTTGACTTACTCATGGTTGTTCCCTTGAGCATACACCATTATATCTTTTGGGTCTGACCAATGCTATCACTTTGTTCACATTGTCATGGAATTCCATCTATATGGAAACCTGGATGAATTGTTGTTGAGCCCATCAGCAACATTGTTATCTTCTCCATGATTTATGTTGAACATCCAGCTAGTATTGGAAACTTTTATAAGCATTATCTTCATGACCCGTTCGTGAAGCATATGTACGGAAGAAAGAAGTGACTTCCTCTAATTCATGTGCATTTGATGCAAGTTGCCGCCGTGAATTCGAGAAAGCATGTTTTTACCTCCTCTGGAGTCATCCCAAGTCAGTCATGCATACGTGCGAAGTATTCTATGGTCTGATAGACTGATCATCTTCATTCTGTATGTATCCCTAGCACACCAAGCCACTGATTGATTTGTTCAAAGAAAAGAAGTTCAAATGCTATTCCCGAAGGGCCCGGACGGACATGCACAAGACTTCGTTATCTCCAATGATGATTCCTAACCTGAAACTCGGTAGTATTTTATCATAAGACTACTATGTGGTCATGCTTGTCTGGGACAACGTGTTCACAGGTTTTGTAGCAGAACCCGCTCATGTTTTGGAGCTGCTATCGTAGTTCATTCCTGAGAATCTCGCAACGCCGTCTCGTCGATTTGTGTTGTAAAATTTCTTTTTCTTCCTAGACTCGATGAGTCGGGAATATCCTGACACCAACCAGAACTGAATCTCAGGCAGATATGTTGGTTGGAGCATTTTCCCAAGATCTATGATATTGGTCTCTCGATAACCGGTAAAGTGGATGTCGTGGCCAACACACCCAGCCAGAAGGCCTGTTATTGTAGTTTCTTGGTTGAAGAAGTTGACCACCTCCCCATAAGGACTTCGTAGGAATTACTCCCTAGTTGTTCCTTATGGATTTTTGTGCTCCTGAAGTCCGACCTTTTACTTGACGTTCTAGGTACCAAACCATTTTAATAAATGGGTTGCTCTAGCACATCAAGGAGAACATTAGAAGCGGAGTGCTAAATGTCTCTTGGTTGATCATCCAGATTTCGTCCCCTTGGCCTCGCCAAGGTGAAATCCGAGAAGGTGTTGTCTTCCTTTGCATCTGCATCATCCATCATTATTCATCATGGTAGTATGTGATGTTGCCAGGATCCTTGACACGGATATTGGTAAAACCTTGATGAATACGGGAATGCTCAAGTTCTTGAGAGCACGCACAAGCACTAGGTGTTATCCTCGACACTAACCGGGATTGCTCCCAGTGTTCTTGGTTATGTTGTAACCTCTCAAAGAGCAATTTACTCTCTACTGTTGGGTTTCTTCCCAGTTACTAGAATCATTCCCCGCATTTGCATTTTGTTCCCAACTTGCACCGCCAATGTGCCATTTTACCATGGATCCCATCCATTTCCGGTGATAAGAAAAATCAACCTTGGCTTTGTCCTTTACAAGGTAGTCCACATCATCCATTCTGGCCGAGAATGTCATTCCTTCGGACTCCGTCAAATGATTGATTGTGTTTGCCTTAGGCTGGTATAGAGAGTTCCAATGATCTCTATATCAAAAGTAATTCTTTTTGCCACTTAAAGGAATAACTCTACGAGTCACCTTCTCTAAGGTGCCCCGTCTGGTGGTATCAATCACCATCTTCTTAGGTGTGGAATTATTGCCACTAGGTGAACCTTCATCGTTTGTCTCACTCCATCGCCCTGGAGGTGTACTTCGTGTCTCATCTCAAGAGATGTTTCAACGTCTCACTCCAAGAGTTGATCTTGAGTTGCCCGATCTTTCACAAGATCAACTATTGCGGAGTTTCTTTCGTCGTCATCGTGTTGGACAAAGACCTCAAAAGCAAGGGTTTCAAGATCTACATGATGCAATGAATCAACAATTTCGAGGAGGAAAACTGGATCGAGAAGATTGTGTTAGTTAGTGTCCCCTCTGATTTCTTATCTCACGTCTTGAATCTCGGGACGAGATTCTTGTTTAGTAGGGGTGAGTTTTCACATCCCCAATTTCACCTTGCCCTAAGATAGCATTTGCCTGTTGCATCATGTTTCAATTTCTCAGAAACCTGAAATGGGGATGCTCAAACCCTAGCACTAAATGATTTTAACTAGGGTCAAATTAAAATCTTTTTCAATGAACCCAAAATGTCCCTTGGAAAAGTTCATCATTTTTGGATTGATTAAAAACCTCTGCCAAAAATGTTGCACCTATTTCTAGGACCATTCTGGATTTTCGAATTAAATCATGTCTTACTTGCATTTGGGCATTTAAATTTTATATATTAATTTAAATGCTCAAATATTCATAAGCTAAAATGTTTACTGTTGGATTTATTCTAAACAGTAGCCATGCTTGGTTTCATGTTTTTTGAAAGTGCCTAAGCATTTTTAGAAAAGCCACAAAATTACAAAAGAATTAGAAAACAGAAACAGAATTAAAATAGAAGGAGAGGCTTACCTGTCCAGCCTGGCCGGCCCGGTACTGTGCGGCCCAGCCCAACTGGCCGATGCCAATCATCCCCCTCCTCTCGCCAGTGGGACGGAGGGCGCGTGCCCGCGGCACGCCGGCCACCTCCTGCTTCCACCGCGACGCCTCCGAGCTTCTGGTTGTGCCACGAAGACGTCCACGCCCCCCCCCCCCCCC
>LR738714.1:395808283-395836914 GCA_902687465.1 Secale cereale | reverse complement strand
CGAGTCACTGACATATGGGCCCCACGCCCTTAGTGAAGCACTAACTCAATGACAGGTGGGGCCAGCTCCTGTTAAAATAGTTTAGTTTAAGAACTAAACTTAATTAGGCCTGAGAGTTTGACATGTGGGCCACCCCCTGACACTTTAGTTAGGATTAAATTAACACTAATAGTCTCTGTTAAATTAGCCTAGTCACTGACCAGTGGGTCCTAGCGTCAGGTTTGACCTGGGCTGACGCTGTTGACCCGATGATGTCATCCTGACGTCATGCTGACGCAATAAGTGTTTTCTGGAATTTAAAATAAATCAGAAATGATTTATTTATTTCAGAAAATAGCCAAAACTTCTAAAAATCACAGAAAATAAACTGTAACTCAGATGAAAATAATTTATATATGAAAATTGATCAGAAAAATTCAAGGAATCTGTTTATGGCATTTTCATGCATGTTTGAATAACCTACAGCCACTGTTTAGGACAATTTGAATAAATGGCATTTGATTAGTCACATATAGAGTTGAATTTGAACCTTTGATTCAAACCAACTTCCTTTAACATGGTTGCTAGTTGCATTAGCTCAATCAATAGCATATTGCCATGTCATGAGCATGCATCATATTGTCGCATTGCATTGATTGTGTTCTCTCTTGTTTGCCGATGTTTGTCCCCTCTCAGTAGACGCTGTTCCGACGATGTGATCGATGACACCGATGAAGACTCATTGATATCTTCAGAAGTGCCAGGCAAGCAAAACCCCATTGAGCATTCCGATACAATCCCACTCTCTCGCTCTTGCTCTCTTTTACTGCATTAGGACAACAACGCTTCAATTGTTACCTGCTGCGGTAGTTGAACCCCTTTTCACTGCATGACCCGTCATTGCCACAGTAAATAGTTGAAACCCACTAGTATGAGTAGGAGTTGTTTGAGCCATGTTGTGCCTACTCATTGATGCTTTCTGGTTATGCCTGCTATTGCTTAGAGTTGTGTCAGGTCTGATTCATCGGGGATGAATTGGAATGTGATGAACATGTCCTACTGTGTGTGAGCTCAGTGTGTGAACACGATTTGGTAAAGGTAGCGATGAGAGGCCATGTAGGAGTACATGGTGGGTTGTCTCATTGCAGCCGTCCTCAGGAACTGAGTTTTGTGTTGGTTGGTCCATGAAACAGCTACTACCACACATTGGGATCCTTAATTGACTCTCTCGACTTATTAATCAGCATGATCTCTGTCCAGGAGCTGCAACTAGTTTCTGGTGATGCGGGAACCCTGTACACATCGTTTGGGGCCGTGAGCGACACCCCGGCCGGATCTCCCCACGGATGGAACCCAAATAGGCGATAAACCTGGACGAGAGACTTGTGTGGTTAGTCAGGTCGTGGCCGACACCCTCGCTGGGCCTCCGCTTGAAGGTTGCCGAGTACATGTCGTGTAGACGGCGGTAAGTGGTGAGAGCGTGTGTGAAGAAGTACACCCCTGCAGGGTTTTATATATAATCTATTCGAATAGCCGTGTCCGCGGAAATGGACTTCTGGGTTACCTCTACAGTTCATAGACAAGTGAAAGTGGATACTCTAAAAACACGCAAGATAAGCGTGAGTGCTATGGATGGCCTTCTTGTAGGGAGACGGGAGCGGATCCATAGTGGTGTATTGATTGGTGAATATGTGGACTCGTGTGCGCCACCTCAAAAGAGTTACTTGCAGTCGTAGTTCAGGATAGCCACCGAGTCAAAGCTGGCTTGCTGCAGTCAAACTCCACCACCCCTTTGTTGATACCGATGCATATGTAGCTAGTTCTGATGTAAGTCTTGCTGAGTACCTTTGTACTCACGTTTGCTTAATTTATGTTTTGCAGAGAGACTTCAGTCTCGCTAGTGGTTCCGCGTGGACTTCGACGTTTAGCTTGTTACCTCAGCTACGGTCTTGTACCCTTGTAGGATCTTGTAGATAGTCAGGCTTCTCAGCCTTTTTCATTTGTAGTTGTCTGTACTCAGACATGTTATGCTTCCGTTGCCTGTATGCTCTGTATGTTGGGTCATGTGACCTCTGATTGTAATAAATGCTATGATGGCTCTTCTGGGCCTTTATCTATATGAGTTGTTGAGTTATGTTGTGATGCCTTGTTGTACAGCACATACTTGCATGTTATGCGTACGTGTAATGTGTATTGCTATGTGTGGGATCCGACACCTAGTTGTTTACCTTTGGTAGCCTACCTTACAGGGAAATGTCTCCTAGTGCTTCCACTGAGCCTTGGTAGCTTGCTACTGCTCCGGAACACTTAGGCTGGCCGGCATGTGTCCTTGTTCGTTCCTGTGTCTGTCCCTTAGGGGAAATGTCACGCGTTGTTCCTTTAAGTCCTTGTAGCTTGCTACGACTTGGGTTCATACGTTGATGACCGACACGTTCGTTGCTGGGTCATGTATGCCTGTCCCTGTAATTTAGTGCCACTTTTGGTTTATAACTAGTCATGTCGGCCCGGGTTCTCTGTCATATGGATGCTAGCGACACTATCATATACGTGTGCCAAAATGCGCAAACGGTCCCGGGCCAGGTAAGGTGGCACCCGTGGGGATACCGTGCGTGAGGCCGCAAAGTGATAAGATGTGTTACAGGCTAGACCTGTGTGACTTAGGATCGAGGTCCTGACACTACAACAACAACAAGAACTCTGGTGGCCGTGGTTTCTCCCACCCACCCAACCCAAGCAACCAGTCAAAGTTTCAGTCTCAAGGTTCCAAGTCAAGTGCTCCTCACTACCGTCCTCTCTCAGAAGTGGTCTGCAACAAATGTGGCAAGAAGGGTCACTATGCTAACAAGTGCCCCAACCCGAAGCACCTTCCGCCTCCTCCACCTGTCAGTACAGCTATTGTCAAGCATGATCCGGAGGCAGCAAGAGTTAATCTGATGAATGCAGCTCAGGGAGAGAATTCTTCTGATGTCATATTAGGTAACCTTCCAGTTAACTCTTTTCCTGCAAAAGTGTTGTTTGATTCGGGTGCTTCATGTTCTTTCATGTCATATCCATTTGCATCCAAGCACGATGTTGTCACTAAAAATCTGCCAAGGGAGTTATCAATTATTTCTCCGGGGAGACGAATGCATTCCAGTGTGTATGCTCCGGATGTTTCTATTCGCATGGGTGATTATCGATTTCTGGCCTCTCCGGTGGTTCTTGGCAATTCCGACATCGATCTTATCCTCGGAATGGACTGGCTTTCTCAGCATGATGCTCAAATTGACTGTGCACAGAAGGAAGTCAAGATTACTCATTCCGATGAAGATGTGATTATCTTTGCCTCCAGGGATAACACAATCAAGCTTTTCTCTCTCAATGACAAGGGCGAGATGAATGCCATATCTCAAATTCCGGTGGTTAACGAATACGAAGACGTCTTTCCTGAAGAACTTCCAGGCATGCCTCCACACCGTTAAGTGGAATTCGTCATTGAACTCGAGCGTGGTACTGAGCCAGCATGCCGGCGTCCGTACAAGCTCTCTCCTAAAGAGTTGAAGGAGTTGAAGAAACAACTTGATGAACAGGAGCGTATGGGTCTGATCAGGCCTAGTACGTCTCCTTGGGGCTGTGGTGTCTTATTTGTCAAGAAGAAGGATGGCACGGAGCGCCTATGCATTGATTACTGGCCATTTAACAAGAAGAAAATAAAGAACAAGTATCAGCTCCCCAACATCAATGAATTGTTCGAGCAGCTCAAAGGAGCTAAAGTATTCTCTAAGCTCGATCTCCGAATGGGCTATCACCAAATTTGCATTCGTGAAGAAGATATCCCGAAGACTGCCTTCAGAACGAGCTACGGCTCATATGAGTATACAGTCATGTCTTTTGGTCTCGCTAATGCTCCACCTACCTTCTCGAGAATGATGCACTACATTTTCAACCCTTACACCGGCGAGTTTGTGCTTGTGTATCTGGATGACATTTTGGTTTTCTCCAAAAACGAAGAGGATCACGAAAACCACCTTCGTCTGGTTCTCGACAGACTCCGTGAACATAAGTTCTATGCCAAGTTTTCCAAGTGCGAATTTTGGCTCGATAAGGTATTGTATCTGGGCCATATCATCTCCGCTGACGGTATTGCGGTAAACCCCGAGAAAGTTGAAGCAATTGTCAACTGGGAACCTCCTCAGAACGTCAAGAAACTCCGAAGCTTTCTTGGTCTTGCCAGCTATTGCAGAAGGTTCGTTGAGAACTTGTCCAAGATTGCCAAGCCTCTTTCCAACTTGCTGCAGAAGAATGTCAAGTACTACTGGTCTCCAGATTGTGAAGTGGCATTCAAAACTCTCAAAGAAAAGCTCGTCTCTGCTCCAGTTTTGACTCCTCCAGATGAGTCCAAGCCCTACGAAGTATTCTGTGATGCTTCTCTTCAAGGACTTGGTGGTGTGCTTATGCAGGACAAGAGAATTGTGGCATACACTTCTCGTCAACTGAAGCCAAGTGAGAAGAACTACCCCACACATGATCTTGAACTAGCAGCTGTGGTACATTCTTTGATTACGTGGAGACACCTTCTGTTGGGCAGAAAAGTCAACATCTTCACCGATCACAAGAGCTTGAAGTACATCTTCACATAGCCGAATCTGAACCTCCGCCAGACTCGTTGGGTCGAAATGATCCAAAAGTATGATCCAAGCATCGAATACACACCTGGCAAGGCGAATGTGATTGCAGATGCTTTGAGCAGAAAGGCATATTGCAACAGACTCCTTATCAAGCCGTTCCAGCATGAGCTTTGTGAAGCATTCAGGAAGCTCAACCTCCAAGTTGTTCCGCAAGGTTTTCTTGCAAATCTTCAAGTTGCTCCTACCTTGGAAGATCAGATCCGTGAGGCCCAACTCAGTGATGCTATGGTGCAAAAAGTGAAACATGGTATTGCAAAGGGTAGTCCTAAATACAAGTGCTATCGCGTTGATGAGAGAGATACCTTGTTCTTTGAGGACAGACTTGTGGTTCCCAAAGGTGATCTCAGGAAGCTCATAATGGACGAAGCACATGATTCCCTCCTTTCCATCCATCCTGGTAGTTCCAAGATGTACCAAGACCTCAAGCAATCTTACTGATGGACTCGCATGAAAAGGGAGATTGCCCAATTTGTGAATGAATGTGATGTCTGCAGAAGAGTGAAGGCAGAGCATCAACGTCCAGTCGGTCTTCTCCAACCTCTTCCTATTCCCGAGTGGAAATTCGACCACATTGAAATGGATTTCATCACTGGCTCTCCTAAGTCCAAGAGAGGGAATGATTCTATCTTTGTGGTGATTGACAAGCTTACCAAAGTCGCTCACTTCCTTCCAGTCAAAGAATCCATCAATGCAGCTCAACTAGCAGAGTTGTACACTTCCAGAATTGTGTATTTACGTGGCATTCCTCAAGTTATCTCCTCAGACCGTGGAAGTTTGTTCACTTCCAAGTTCTGGGACTCCTTTCAGTCTGCCATGGGCACTAAGATCAGGTTCAGCACTGCTTTTCACCCTCAGACTAGTGGTCAAGTCGAGCGAGTGAATCAGATTCTAGAAGACATGCTCAGAGCCTGTGTCATATCTTTTGGCATGAAATCGGAAGATTGCCTTCCATTTGCCGAGTTCTCTTACAACAGCAGTTTCCAAGCAAGTGTCGGCAAAGCTCCGTTTGAAATCCTCTATGGCAGGAAGTGCCGTACCCCTCTCAACTGGTCCGAGACGGGTGAACGTCAACTTCTTGGCAATGACTTGATCTCAGAAGCCGAAGAAATGTGCAAAGTCATACGTGAGAATCTCAAGGCCGCTCAGTCACGTCAGAAGAGCTACTATGATGGCAAGCATCGTGATTTGGCCTTCAACATTGGGGATCATGTCTATCTCCATGATTCTCCTATGAAAGGCACCCAAAGATTCGGTATCAAAGGAAAGCTTGCTCCTAGACACGTCGGGCCTTTCAAGTTCCTTGGCAAAAGAGGCGATCTAGCCTATAAACTTGAGCTCCCTTCCAACTTCGCCAATGTTCATGATGTGTTTCATGTGTCTCAACTCCGCAAGTGCTTCAGGACACCTGAACGCACCATTCTGTTTGAGGAGATTGATCTTCAACAAGACTTGTCTTACCGAGAGCACCCAGTTGCTATTCTCGACGAAACCGAGTGCAAGACCGGCAACAAGTCCATCAAATTCTTGAAAGTCAAGTGGTCACACCATACCGACCGAGAAGCTAGGTGGGAATGAGAAGATCACCTTCGTTCCGAGTACCCTTCCTTCTTCCAGTCCTAGATCTCGGGACGAGATCTTTTTGTAGTAGAGGAGAGTTTGTAATGCCCCGGATGTAATACTTTCCCTTTTGAGCAATATATATATATATATCTTTGGCTTCATCAGTTCCATTCCGGGTTCTTTGTCTTTTCGGGTTTTCATCATTTTGTCGTGTGCGTTTGTGCATTCATCCAAATCATGTTATCATGTGCATTGCATAGCATTTGTGTTGTCATTTGCATCCGGTCCCACTCATTCCTTTCCGTTGTCCGTTTCGAGTTCCGGAGCTCTCCCACGTGTCCGTGGCATCCCCGAGGCCTACTTTGGTGTTTCGCCGTGTAACATTTCCGGTTTGGCGTGAGACTTGTCGTGCGTTGTTGTTTTGTTGTGTGTAACCCGCGTGTCAAATCTCGTCGCGTTTGGAGTTCCTTTGGTGCCCCAACAGTTATTCTCGTGGGCTGAAAGTACCCCCTCTTTGAGGCCCAAGACACCCCTCCAACAGCCCACCAAACCAACCCAAACCCTCCCTTCATCTAGGCCATCCAATTGTGATCGCGTGGCCGAAAACCTCACCTCATTTGGACAACCCTAGCTCCTTGTGCCTATATAAACGTCCAACTCCCCCAATTTTCGTGTCTGAAACCCTAATGCTTCCACAATGCGCCGCCGATGCTTCCACCGTTGATCCGCGGTGCTTCCACCGTTGAGCCACCGTGCTTCCGACGTCCCAGAAAATTCATGCTTCCGAAGTTGTCGCCGTGCTTCCGAAGTTCGCCGGCCGTGCTTCCGTCCGACGCGCGGACCCGCGTCGTCTTCTCCTACGTCCCGCCACCACCCTTCTTCCCCGCGCCGCCGCCGCCGGATTCCTCGCCGGAGGAGCTCGCTGCCGCCGCCAGGAGCTCCTCCCGCGCCTCCTCCGCGCCTCCCGGCCTTCACCGCTGCCGGTCGCCGGCCTCCGCCGCCACGGGCCTCGCCGGCGCCGCGCCCCGCCGGCCCCCGCCTCGTCCCTCCGCCGGCCAGGCCCCGCCGGCCCCCTGCCTCCTCCCGCCGGGCGCAGCCGCCGCCCCGGCTCCCCCCTTCGCCGTTCAACGCCGGGCCCGAGGCCCCAGCCATCGCCGCCGCCGCTCGGGAGCGAAGCTCCTCTCGCCCGATCCCGATCTGGGAGCCAGCCTAACGGGCCGAGCCCGACCCGCGGGGCCCGATCCGCCGCCCGTTAGCCCGTTTGACCGGTCGCCAGATCCGGCCCGGTTGACCCGTTGACCGCGAGGTAGTCCCTTGTTTTTTTTCTAAGCCCCTGTAGTTTTGATGTCTGATGCAGTTTTATATTGTGGATAACTTTTTGTGTGCATGTACGATTTGAGCAAATGATATGTCAAAATGTTCGTGGTGACTTGTACTACGTTTTGTTCCATTGTGCCATGCATGTTTGAGGTCATCTAGATGCTTAAATATCTGTTGCAAGAGTGCTACTTGTTTTAAACTGCTGTTAGTAGTTGTTTTCATGCCATGTTTGCAATGTGATATCTTGGTGCATGTTTATCCAAATGAAGCAACTGATATGTCCACGTGTTCATCATGAAATGCTCTACATGTTGATTGCTTTAGCTTGCATGATAGATTTCATCTTGCCATGTTTATCTCCTTTGCAAAGTGCTATGTGGCTGTTATGTTGTTAAACTTGTTACGAGATGCCTAGTTGAGGAGCTCGTTGCTATTGTTGTGGATGTCCTCTTGTTGCATGCTTAGATGTTTTGGACTCCCCATCATGTGTACTTTGCTGTGGTGCTTACCACTTGCCATGCTTTGCCTTGAGGTGACTTAAACTTGCTCACAAAGATGCCATGATGTTACTACTGTTTTAACACTTAGTGAAATTTCACTAAGTCTGGAATCTGTAATTTCCAGATGCCATGTTTGCTTGTTGTTCTAGGCAAATCCATGACAGTTTTTGAGTGACTCTTGATGATTCCTTGTTGTATAAGTTGTTGGCTATCCATTCATGCTCTCACATGCTTATTTGGGTGGTTGTAGACTATTTTTCTTTTGCTCCCAAGTTGCAATAAATTACTGCTGTCAGGTTTTTGTTGTCAAGTTCAATATGTCATAGCTTGTTGCTATTGATCCATGCTTCCTTTGGAGATGCTCCAATGGATTTGTTTGCTGTAGGAAATGTCTACTTTATGTCCATGCTCCTTGTCATGATGTTTGAGTGCTGTAGGCCATTTATCTCTTGCTCCGAAGTTGCTATGTGGCTGTTATTTTCAGCTTGTGCATGTTTATTGTTTCGGATGTAACTTTTAGCCCGTTGCTCAGTTTTGAGCAAGTCCTATATAAAACTTGTGTGATTTTGCATGTAGATTCATATTATCCTCTTGTTATCATGTTTTGAAGAATTTTGCTTGATGCATATTGTTGTGCTGTAACACTGTGCTTCCTAAGTAGACTTTCTGTGCTTCCTAAGTGCATCTGTTTTGTTTCCATAGTGCATCAGTCATGCATCCAGTAATTTTGCGCATTGCATCTTGTTGATTTCGTGCCTTGTGTATTTTGTTTGAGTAGAGCCGGAAGCTGAGTACGAGTACGAGCACGAGGTTACTACCGAGGTTAAGAACGAGGAGCTCTCTTACGATCCCATCGACAACTCTTCAGGCAAGATGACCGAACCCCGATAACATTACTATCTTTGCCTATTGCTAGAAGTATCGCTCTATAGTTTTGCCCCGATGCCCATGTTTTCCTGTCAGCCTCCTATTGTAACCATGAACCTGTTTAACCATCCTACCTATGTAAACCATTGATTGGCTATACGTAGGCTTCGCTCAGCCCCTCTTATAGCATTGTTAGCTGCAGGTGAAGACTTGAAGATTCTTGCTTCTTGTTGAAGCTTGTTGGGATATCACACTATATTAATTATTAAATGAAATCATCTATATATTGGTAATGGGTGGAAGGCTAAGCCTTTTTCTTGGTGTTTTGTTCCACTCATGCCGCCTTAGGAACCGTATAAACCGGTGTTATGTTCCTTGATTTTGCGTTCCTCACACGGTTGGGGTTATGGGACCCCCTCGATATACCGCTAAGTGCTAAGTCTTTTCCAGCATGTCCCAACATTGGTACTATTTGCCTAATAACTAAAACTTGCATAGGGACTAGCTATCCCTTTTATATTTTAATCAACAACCTGGGCCAGTGCTCCTCATGAGTGTTGGTCCAAACTGGGGGTCCTGCGGGAGGTATCTAGCATAAACCTGTAGCATCGCCCATCCGGTTGTGGCCTGAGACTAGATACGCGCGGCTATTGTCAGGGTGTCGGCACGCCGGGAGGATTTGCTGGATTAGCCTTACCTTAGTCGGAGTATCTTGAGCACGGGATTCCGAGGATACTCGGGCCTTCCCACCTTCGAGTTGCGACTCCGCGGATCGTGGGCTTGTCATGGGCCAAGTTGGAACACCCCTGCAGGGTTATGAACTTTCGAAAGCCGTGCCCGCGGTTATGTGGCAGATGGGAATTTGTTAATATCCGGTTGTAGAAAACTTGACAGCATGTTTCAAATACACTACTAGTGTGAGTACCGTGACGGTCATTTTCCGAAAGGGTTTCGGAAAGTGAACACGGTGGGGTTATGTTTGGCTTATTAGTTAGGATCACTTCGTGATCATCTTTCGTCTGAGGCACTTCTCTTCTCGCTCTCTTTAACGTAAGCTAGGTTAGTGCTGCTGCAACCTCTTGTCCTTTCTTCAGCCTTGTTCCACACCCAAGGCTGGGATAGTCGTGTTACCCGGGAACGGGATTGATGAGTCCTCTGTGGCTCACAGTTACTTCAACACACCAGATGCAGGTACGATGGTGAGCTACACAGGCGATGGCACTGAGCTAGACTGGGAGTATGACGAAGAGCGTAGCCGTTACTATGTGAACTATCCGGTTGATCAGTAGAGCTTCTACTAGGATTCGATCTAGACCTGTGGTTTAATGTTATGTTTGGTATCTTGTCATTTGGATCTTTACCCTTAGATGGGCTATGATGTTTATTTGGATGATGATTGGATGTGTAATGAATTTGTGTGACGTGGCGAGTGTAAGCCAACTATCTTTCCAGTTTCCATCCCTATTTTTACATGAGATGTGCAAAGGTACCAAACTTGCGATCATTCCAGAATGGGTTTATATATTTAAGTCGTGCCTCGACACGTAGGAGATATAGTCCCATCCTGGGCATTACATTGGCTCCAGCCATGACCACGTCATTGGCTTCAGTGTTGGTGGTGGCAGCCTCTAAATTTGTATCCTCCACTTCAGGAGCTGGAGGGTCGGACACGTTCTCCTCGAGAACAGGGGGTGTGGCAGCACGTCCTTCTTCTTCTTGGGGTTGTTCTTCTTCGGCTGATGCAGCCGGAATATCTTCAGCCGCTTTGGCTTCAGATTCTGAGAGGTTCATAGTGGAAGTAGCTTCAGGAACCAATTGTTGCTCTTCTCCTTCTGAAACACTTGGGGTAACGACTTAAGGCCTTGGTCCTTTGCGAACCCTACGAAATGCTAGCGACGCCTGAGGGGATGGAGTTTGTTGGGCCTCAAAATCTTCATCTTCAAGCACCGAACTGGTGACTTGAGTTGGTTGGGGAGTTGCTGGTGTATCTTGTGGGTGATGAGCCCACAAGTTATCCTGTGCAATTGGCATCAATGGATGACCAATGCTGATGCGTTCGCTATTCGTAAGAACAGGCTAAGATTCCACATTGTACTCGATCTGAGGAAGGACTTCATCATCTTCAACATTGTCATGAGGACCAATGTCTTCAGCTGCGGTGGGGTCAACATCTAGAATGTCTTCAGCCTCTGTGGGAGCAGGCTCATGGACTGTCATGCGACGTTCTTGGTGTGTAGATGCGGGGCGAGCAACTGATATGGGCTCGAGAAAGATGGGCTCTATGGAAGCAGCCTTGTCCTTCTTTGTCTTGCGCTTCTTGGTGGGTGGAGCATCATCAGTTTTTCGCTTGCGCTTGCGAGCTTCAGCTTTAGTCACCTTTGTCTTCTTGAGCTCTGAAGCAGCTGGGGTGACCTTAGGCTTTGTTCCAGTCATGCTGGCAGGGAAGATAATGCTAGGCATTTCCTGCCTGGATTCTTCAGCATCGGGCACAGGTTGCTTCTTCTTCTTCTTGGCAGCCATCCTAGAGTCAATGCCAGGACGCCCAAGGGCCTTGCGCTTTTCATCTTCATTATATGCTTGAACGCATTTGCCAGCCAAGGCCTTGATTCGCTCACGAGAACCTTTGGCTTCGTCACGCCTCTTGCAAAAGGCTTCCTTGAGCTCATGCATCATGACCTTGAAGTTCTGAATCTCTTGGACGCTGAGCTTGTCCACATGCTTCTCGAACTGAGCCTTTTCATAATCAATCTTTTGCTTCAGCTCAACAATTCTCTGAGCAAGAGCTAGCTCAGAAGCAATGGCGCCATGGAAGGAGACGCTGAGGCCAACTGGAAGCTGCAGATCGTCGAAGCTGAGGTTGGGGGCGTCAAACTATTCATCAATGAAATTGTTTAGCACTTCCACGTCGAAGAGTGGCAAATCACCGAAGATTTCTGCGTCTTGCTTGCTCTTGATCAATTGCTCTAGAGCATTGTCACCTAGATCTTCATCGCTCGAGAGATCAAAGGCTTCATTGACAGTCTTCAGAACAACGTCAAGAGTGAGAGCTGGACTGGGGTTGTGCGAGGGCTTCTTCCTTAGCTGTCTGCTCTTGGAGATGTGAGAGTGCTCCTTAGACTGCACACTTGGTGCTGGTGGAGCAGTGGCCAAAGGCTTCACTCTAGAAGCAATTGGTGGAGTGTTCTTCGAAGCCTTGGATTTCTTCTTCTTCTTGGGCTTCGGAGTTGCAGGCGCTTCATCAGAATCAGCGTCATCTGCAGGTTGATCCACATCCACCCCTTGAACCCTGATGTGAATGATGAGGCCTTCTATGTTGTAGAAAGGCCCAACCAGGTTTGGTTCAGCTTTGCGCGTGCCATCAGCACGGGGCGCAGACGGGCCAGGATTGAAGTCCAATCCCCAGTTCATCTTGTTCTCTTTGGCTAAGTTATTGGCATATTGAAGATTTCGCTTGAATAAATTGTCGTCGCGACACCAGAGCAGAGAAGAAGGATCAGCACCAGCAGGTTGAGGCCCTCTGATCATGCAAGGGTAGAAGCCTTGAGCAATGGCTTCATCTTGAGTCTTGGGTGGAAGATTTTTTTAGGTAATATCTCCCCAAGGACCCTTGATGGCATTCTTTTCAGCATACTCTTGGGTCACGAATCTGTACTTGAACCACTGTTCAGCCCAATATCTTCGAATCCATTGGATTCGTGTCTTCCTCTGATTGTAATCCTCCTCTGGATCAGTCTTGTACATCTCACTTAGATCAGGAGGCAAATCTTTGGAGGTGTTGCCACGGCGCTGTCTGCCACCCTTCCTAACTGACTTGTCAGTTGCCATTGGTTTCAATCTGAAAGGCTTCAAACTGAATGGCTTCAACACTCGCAAATGCTTCGGTCCGCTAGTCAGACAGGAACATGCTTCAGGAGAGTGAATGTGATGCTGCAAGAATTCTGCAAATGAATGCATACTATGAGAAACAAGGGATTCTCCCACGGACATGTACCTGTGACAGCATTAGAGATGCGAGGGAAGGGGAAGAGGTCATATGCATTCTCAGAAGCTTTGGAAGATAAATCACTTTAGAAGACTTTGACCTCATAGCGCGAAGACATTCACTTATATGATGAGAGTTGGTTCCAGATTTGTACGAATCCATGAATAGGTACAAGTGAGGAATCTAACTATGTTTGAAGCATATGTGAATGTACTAGGCAAGATATGAGATGCACACATGATAGATCTATATATGTGTAGGCAGAAACTTCTTGTGGTAAAAGTGATGAATCTTTCTGGATCAAGAAGATGGTAAAAAGAGAGTTTAATTTACCACACGATGAACTGCTTAGACGGAGAGGAATTGGATGCCGAGCAGTTCGATCTTCTGTGCCCTAACTTGGCGAAGGAGGACAGCTACGGCGACGGCGGAGTAGATGATGTCCGCGGCCGACGTGAAGACGGCGTCGACGAGGTCGAGGCAGCGAAGCGCTTCGTCGCTGGCGTCGTCGAGAGCTAGCGGAGGCGCTAGGGTTGGTCGAGGTGGAGAGGTGGTAGAAGAATTTTTGAGCGTGATGGGACATGCCTTTATAAGCATGGGAGACGGCACATCGCAATTACTCAGGTGCCCCTGGCGGTTCACATCTGAGGGACAAGTGGTGGACATGTAACACATTGGGAGTTGTTCCATGATCCCACGTACGCCACGACTGTCGGAGTGGTCATTCCGGCTTCTCCGGGTTTCAGGCATAAAGGATGGAGCATTAAAATCAGATTTAAAGTTTCTCTCCATATCTTCTGCTGACAAGGACGCAGAGAAGATATTCGACGGTTCCAACAGAATGCATATGATTTGGATAGATAGTGTTTGAGGTGAGGAAGCATAGAGAGGTTAGGGTCCGATCACATTCACATAGTTCAAAAGATTCAAATAAGAAGACTTAGCTATAAGTGAATGCTGTAGAGGACAGAACACAAGTCTATATTTGTCCTATATGAAGACCAAAACAAGTGTGAAGACTTTGCAAATGTAACGCCACGAGAAACACTTTAAACAAAGATTTGGTGGTGGTGTTACCCACCGTATAGGAAGTATTAGACCCAGACACGGCGCACAATTATCGTGGCGCTCCGAAGTCAAATTCCGCATTAATGTATTCACACTTGGAATGTAAGTCTTCATTGATTGAAGATATACTTTACTTTGTGTGTTGCACATCTAAGTCATCAATATGCATAAGTGTTAGGATGTGTGCCTGATTACAGGACATTTTAGGATTCTAAGATATTTAGCTCACATGGCAACTTGCAAAACCTTTTTCTCATCGAAGGGCTTTGTGAAGATATATGCTAGTTGCTCTTTAGTGTTGACGTGTATGATATCAATATCTTCCTTCATGACATGATCTCTGAGAAAGTGATGACGAATTTCAATGTGCTTTGTCTTCGAGTGCTGAACTGGGTTGTTGGCAATCTTGATAGCACTTTCATTATTGCAGTAGAGTGGCCCATGCTTCAGATGGACACCATAGTCCTTGAGCGTTTGCTTCATCCAGAGAAGCTGAGTGCAGCAAGATCCAGCAGCAATGTATTCAGATTCAGAAGTGGAGAGTGATACACAGTTCTGCTTCTTTGAAGACCAACAGACAAGAGATCGTCCTAGAAAGTGACATGTGCCTGATGTAGACTTGCGATCAACTTTGTCACCAGCATAATCAGCATCTGAGAATCCAACTAGGTCAAACTCTGAGCCCTTTGGATACCATAATCCTAGTGTTGGGGTGTAAGCCAAATATCGAAGTATTCGCTTCACAGCTAAGTGATGCGACTCCTTTGGTGCCGCTTGATATCGAGCACACATGCAAACACTAAGCATAATATCTGGCCTAGATGCACATAAATAAAGTAAAGAACCAATCATGGAGCGGTATACCTGTTGATCGAACTCTTTAACATTGGCGTCGGGACCCAGACGGTGTTTAGCTGGCATAGGCGTCGAGTACCCATTGCAGTCTTGCATTCCAAACTTCTTCAGGCAGTCTTTGAGGTACTTCTCTTGAGATATGAAGATGCCGTTGCTTTGCTGACGAATTTGAAGACCAAGGAAGAACTTCAGCTCCCCCATCATGGACATCTGATATTGTTATTGCATCATGTGACCAAACTCATCACTATATCTTTTGTCAGTGCAGCCGAAGATAATGTCGTCCACATAGATTTGGCAGACAAACAGTTCATCATCATATGTCTTCGTGAAGAGTGTGGGATCTAGGGATCCAGGTTTGAAGCCTTTGCTCTTCAGGAAGTCTTTGAGTGTGTCATACCAAGCATGAGGTGCTTGTTTGAGTCCATACAGTGCCTCCTTGAGTTTGTATACCATATCAGGACGTTTTGGATCTTCAAAGCCAGGTGGTTGTGCAACATACACCTCTTCTTCAATCCTTCCATTGAGAAAGGCACTCTTTACATCCATTTGATACAGAAGTATGTTGTGATGATTTGCATAGGCTAGCAGTATACGAATAGCTTCAAGTCTAGCCACAGGAGCAAATGTTTTATCGAAGTCAATCCCTTCAACTTGAGTGTATCCTTGAGCAACGAGACGAGCTTTGTTTCTGACAACTTGACCATGCTCATCTTGCTTGTTGCGATAAATCCATTTTGTGCCTATTAGGTTGTGCTTGCGAGGGTCTGGACGCTTGACAAGTTCCCACACGTTGTTCAGCTCAAACAGTTGAAGCTCTTATTGGATTGCTTGAATCCATTCGGGTTCCATAAAAGCTTCAACAACTTTCTTGGGTTCAGATATTGAGACAAAAGCAAAGTGCCCACAAAAATTTGCAAGCTGTGTTGCTCTTGAACGAGCAAGTGGACCAGGTGCATTTATGCTGTCAATTATCTTCTCAACGTGTACTTCATTTGCAACACGAGGATGAGCTGGACGAAGATTTAGCTCATGCTGTACATTGTCATCAAGAGGGTTGTCTTCAGGCTGAGCATTGTCCTCAGGTTGATTTGGAGCAGAAATGATGAGTTCCTCGCCAGGCTGTGCTTCAGAAGGTATGATCTCACTGGTTCCCATTAGCTTGATAGATTCATTTGGTGAAGCCTCATCTAGCACATTTGGCAGGAACTCTCTTTGTGAACCATTTGTTTCATCAAACCGCACATCCACGATTTCAACTACTTTATGGAGAAAGATGTTGAAGACTCTGTAGGAGTGTGAGTCTTTTCCATATCCGAGCATGAAGCCTTCATGTGCTTTTGGTGCAAACTTTGACTTGTGATGTGGATCCTTTATCCAGCACCTAGCTCCAAATACTCTGAAGTAACTTACGTTAGGCTTCTTTCCAGTGAGGAGTTCATAGGACGTTTTCTTCAAAAGCTTGTGAAGATAAACACGGTTGATGATATGGCATGCAGTGTCAATAGCTTCGGGCCAAAACCTTCTTGGTGTCTTGTATTCATCGAGCATTGTTCGAGCCATCTCAATTAGGGTTCTGTTCTTGCGCTCTACGATGCCATTTTGCTGAGGTGTGTACGGGGCTGAGAACTCATGAGTGATTCCCATTGTATCCAGATAAATATTAAGGCCAGTGTTCTTGAACTCAGTGCCATTGTCACTTCTAATATGCTTGATCTTGACGCCATAGTTGTTCATGGCACGATTGGCGAAGCGTCTGAAGACATCTTGTACTTCAGTCTTGTAGAGAATTATGTGCACCCATGTGTATCTTGAATAATCATCAACAATGACGAAGCCATAGAGACAGGCTATGGTAGAGAATGTGGAGTAGTGAGTAGGGCCAAATAAGTCCATGTGAAGCAGCTCGAAGGGTTTTGATGTCGTCATGATTATCTTCGAAGGATGCTTGGCCCTAGTCATCTTCCCAGCTTCACAGGCACCACATAGATGATCTTTCTTGAACTTGACGTCCTTGATACTTACGACATGCTTCTTCTTTGCGAGAGTGTGCTGGTTCCTCATGCCGGCATGTCCTAGCCTCTGATGCCAGAGCCAGCACTCTGAAGCTTTTACTAGAAGACATAAGGCCATCTGGGGTCCAGCTGAGAAATCTACCATCTACAGATCACCTTTTCTGTATCCTTCAAATACTAAAGACTTGTCAGATTCCATTAGTACAAGGCAACGAAATTTTCCAAATAATACAATCATGTTTAAGTCAAAAAGCATTGAGACAGACATTAAGTTGAAACCAAGACATTCAACAAGCATGACTTTATCCATGTGCTGATCTCTTGAGATTGCAACTCTACCTAGACCCAACACTTTGCTTTTACCAGTATCAGCAAATGTGATGTGACTCTTGTTAGATGGACGTAAGGTTGAGTCCATGAGAAGACTTCGATCTCCAGTCATATGATTTGTGCATCCGCTGTCCATAATCCATTATGAAGACTTTGGTGTCACTCCCTACAATGCAGTTAGGAGGATAGGCTTCACCAAAAGCCATTGTGAAGCATAAACATTTGACGTACAAGTGGATTATGAAAGGTTAGATCCAAGTTAGGACTGATAAGATGATTAGCAAGTGATTCATGAGCAGAATGGATAGTAAATCATTTGGGCAGTTGATTTTGTGCCCTACAAGTGTTTTAGGTCCCCAGCAATAGCATCAGAGGCCTTTGATTTTTAGGCTGGAGACCTTTCCCTGCAAGAGAAAGTTAGTTCTTCTTAACCACCCACATCTTTAGGGGTGGCTTAGAAGCAATGAGTCTAAGAGCAGCATCTGAGAATTTTGGCTTTGGAGCCCTAGCAAATAATCTTGCAGGAGGAGAATAATACTCATAAGAATAAGCAGAAAAATTCTTTGTTTTATGAATATAGCGGTTTGAGGAAACACGCTCATATTCATGGGTCTGAGTATGGTTTCCCTGCAAAACATTGGCGTTAGGGTGACTCAGGTGAGTCCTTTGTCTGTATGAAGCCTTAGGACCATATGAATCCTTTGGTTTAGGGTTTGTCTTCTTCCCAAGAGGTGTCATGATAACATTTGCTGGAAGTTTCTCAAGACAACCTTTGGGTACCCAGATCTTCTTCATAGGTGGCCCGTTCCTGAAGTTAGTACCAATATACCTGGCAAACACTTCACCATTTTGATTCTTAAACAGTTTACAGTTTGCATCAAAGGATTCATCAATGATAATAGCATTAGCACAAGTGAAGCCAGATAGGGTGGATGGATCCACTGAAGGTTCCTTTGCAGCAACCCATGTGGTTTTGGGATACTGCTCAGGCTTCCAGTATGAACCATCAACGTTCATTTTCCTGTCGAACCCAACACCATCTTTCCTAGGGTTTCGGTTCAGTATCTGCTTTTTGAGGACATCACATAGAGTGTGATGCCCTTTGAGGCTTTTGTACATCCCTGTCTCAAGCAAAGTCTTCAACCTAGCATTTTCATCAGCAATAGTAGTGGTATCCTCGGCAGAGGGGTTAGTTACCACATCAGTAGTTGAAGATATTGCAACAGTGGCAGTAGTAGAACATTCAGCAACAGATGTAGCGCTATCACGCTCAATGCATTTTAGGCATGGTGGTTCAAACTCTTCCTGAGAAGCACTAATTTGTTGAGAAAGTAATGAATCGTGCTCCTTCTGAAGATCTTCATAACATACTCTTAGCTTTTCATGATCAGATAAGAGAGTGTTATGATGACTTTGAAGCGTGTTTAACTTAGTCTGAAGTCTCTGAAGACTTTCAGCCAAGTTTTTCGACTGATCCATTTCTTCACCCAACATATCATTGCTCTTATTAAGCATTTTTTAGCATTTTCAAAAGCAATTTGTTGTTTAGTGGCAAGGGAAGAAAGTTTGACATAGCTGGGTCCAAATTCATCACCAGATTCATCATCACTAGACTCAGATAGATAGCATTCGGTTACCTTGGCACCTTTTGCCATAAGACATGGTGTAGAGGATGATTGTTCTGGATCGAAGGTCATCATTTTGAGAGATTCTTTGAAATCCTCAAACCCAGAATCATCACGAGTTCGATGACCCTCATAGACTTCAGAGAGACGTTCCCGGATAAGCTTCGCATGATCGAGATGCATGACGTTCCTGAACTGATCTTGAGACAGACAGGAGCAGATGACGTCCTTCACTGTGAGGTTGAGAAGAGTGAACTTGCGAATGTCATCAGCTTCTGCCATCTTGCATAGATCGGTAAGACCAATCTTAGTGACGGTCCAAAGTTCACTGTTAATCGCCATGAGACGTTTCTTCATCATGGCCTTCCACTTGGGATACTCGTGACCGTCAAACATGGGGCACGGCACTGTCTTCATTCCTGCGGTCGACATAGCTCAAACTCTAGGTGGTTAAACAGAATCACACAGAACAAGGGAGTACCTTGCTCTGATACCAATTGAAAGTGCAGTATATCGACTAGAGGGGGGGTGAATAGGCGATTTTTGTGAAATGCTTCAAAACATGGTAGTTTCGAAGACAAAGGGTAAATCCAATCCTATTTTTATGCAGCGGAAAGTAGACTACACTAGACAATCCATAGTCAGGTATTCAATAAAGTGAAAGCATGAAGACTAATAGCAGCTAGGCAGTAAGGATCAAGAGAGAAGAAGGAATGAAGCCAATCAGAACAAGTAATTACACAGTGAAGTCAATCAGATAAGGCAGACAGGCAATGACTTCACAACGTAAGATAGTAAGTAAAGGGAAGGAAAGGATAGAACCAGTAGCTCGGGGAAGACAGTGATTTGTTAGATCAGTTCCAGTTGCTGTGACAACTGTACGTCTGGTTAGGGAGGCTGAGATTCAACTCAGAAGACCGCGTCTTCACCTTATTCCCCTTGAGCTAAGGACACCTAGTCCTCGCCCAATCACTCTGGTAAGTCTTCAAGGTAGACTTCCAAACCTTCACAGACTTCGTTCACCGGCGATCCACAATGACTCTTGGATGCTCAGAACGCGATGCCTAACCGGCTGGAGGAAACACAGTCCTCAAGTGTAATAAGTCTTTAGGTCACACAGATAGAAAGACTTCAGTGATGCCTAACACTCTTTGGCTCTGGGTGTTTTGGCTTTGACCTCGCAAGGATCTCTCTCTCAAATGCTTCGGAGGTGGGTTGCTCTCAAACGACAAAAGCCGTGCAATAACTCTGAGCAGCCACCAATTAATGGTGTAGGGGGGTTGGCTATTTGTAGCCACTGGGCAACCCGACCTGATTTGTCCGAAGTGACCTTAGGTCACTAAGGAACTGACACGTGTTCCAACGGTCAGATTTCAAACACTCACACGGCAACTTTACTTGGGCTACAAGTAAAGCTGACTCATCCAGCTCTGGATAAGATTTGCTCTCATTGTCTTCGCTCGAAGACATAGGATTTGGTTGAGCATCACTTCAGTGACTCTGACTTAGTTCATTTGAACCCCACTTAACAGTACAGTGGTTCCTATGACTAAACAAAGAAGAAAAGGAAACAACGAAACATCTAAGTCTTCGCGCTCCATAGTCTTCACACAATGTATTCTCTTGTCATAGTCTTCTATAAGATTATATTCATGTACCACTACTGTTGTCAATGTCTTCATTCATTTTTAGGGGTCATCTCCGGTAGGTAAACCGATTCAATGAGGGACTACTACCTGTGCTATCCTGCAATTCTCACAAACACATTAGTCCCTCACCCAGGTTTGTCGTCAATACTCCAAAACCAACTAGGGGTGTCACTAGATGCACTTACACCCACGGTGCACCGCGGCCACGCCCATTTAAGCCACCCCCGAGCTCACTCTCGCATCTACTGACTCCCCTCTTTGTTGTGCATTCCCCAGACATCCTCGAGTTCTCTCCCGTGCCCTCCTACCCCCTCCATGGCCGAAGTGCCGCCGCCGACCGCCGCTCGGATTCGGGCACCTCGGCACCTCTTTCTTTCCCCCACCCACTGCAGTACTCCCTCACCACCACCTTGAGGCCCCTGCCGCCGCCATTATACCCCCAGTACGCCGTGTGCTTGAGGCCGATGCTGGCCGACGACCTCCCCCGCTGTCGCCTAAACCATGGCGACAGAGCTGCTTCCCGACACAAGAGGAGCACACCAGCAGGTGCTCCCCTCCGCTCTGATCACTCCGGTGGCCGGAGCGCCACCGGGGATGGCCAGAGCCGCCGGGGCGAGCATCGGCACCGCTCGGCCGCTCCCTCCCCATCGCTCCTTTGCCTCAGGCGAGAGGTAGGGGACAACCGCCTGCCAGCTGGCAGGGGCCCTGCCTGTTAGCCGCATCGGCGGATGGGCCGACCCACTGGTCAGGTTAAGTGGAAGCAGGTTCTGCTGATTCCGCCTCCCCGCTTGGAAGACGTAATTCCCATAGGCATCTTCGACGTCTCCCCTCCCGTCCTGTGCAGCGAGGTAGCTGGGCCAGGCACAGTGCGCTCCGCCCCTAAGCCTCGCACAGGGCGCACAATAAGGTAGATGATCTTTTTCTTTTTTTCTTTTTCAGTAAACTTCAAAAATTCATAAATAATTTAAATGAATTCCAAATTTGATGATTCAAATTTCTCGTAGTTTCTAAAATCATGATCTACATGTTGGTGCAGCATGCACATTTTTCTAGAGAATTTTTATTCACAAATATTTATCAAAATCTCATTTTTCTATTTCTGTGATATACTTTAGAAAAACACAGAGAGCTCAAAGTTGATCCAAATTCCATGATTCAAACTCCTACATGCTTCAAAGTTCATAACTTAGTTTATGAACATTTTTATTAATATTTTTTGTACCCCACAAAATAATGAGCCATTTCTTCATATTTGTCAACTTTGAAAAATCATAGGAAATTCCTTTGAACTCCAAATCCAGTGAAACCAACTCCTAGATGCTTCTAAAATCATGATTTGTTAAATGGGTGCCTTTGCTCATTTTTCAAAAATATATTTCTGTACACTTCTTGCGAATCCATAAACCCATTGATTCCAACATATTGTAATGATCAGAAATATCCACTAATCCAATCCCAATGAAACCACTCTGTTTATTTTTCATATAACCAGGGATATCCTAGAAAAGTCCAACTACTATTTTCAGAGCACTTTTATTTTTGCCTTGTTGTGTTGCTTATTATGATTGTTTCTGTCTTTAGTTGACGAAATGAACGGAATACTTGGAGATGGACCAGAAGGTTTGAAGACTCGAAAGGACAAGGCAAGCATCCCTTTGACCATGTTCGAGAAACCTTTTTATGCATGTCTCATAGCACCTTATTATCAATGCATCGGAATCATGTAGAGGAGGTGACCACTTTGGTTGGTACCTTCGTTACTTTACTATTGAAACATGCACCAAACATGACCCTACCTTCCTTTGAGGGTTATGCGGGTGGGAGTAGATAGATTTATGCTATAGTAGTTGGCTATGCAAATGGGTCAGGATTATGCATGTAAAGAAACAATTGTGGTTTGACATACTTGCAAATAACCCAGTGGGTGCCACTAATGCCCCTGGGAGGTGATGAGGAATTAGGGCACTACTTGGTGGAGAAGTAGTGTACCGAGGCTTGATGAAAGTGTTGTTTACGGAGATGGATTAGATTTATGTGTGATTACCGTCCCAACAAAGCATGTGCAACCACTCTACCCCTTATGGGACGGGGCATTATTGATTACTTAGGCTGATACTAGCATGGTGCCCACATCACTAGTGACGGGGGAGACTAGAGGTCACTCCCTGGACGGGGTCTTGCTTGGATAGGCGACGATGACTATTTTCACAGGGCACCTGACACACCGTTGGTCCCTTCGCGTCTGCGTGACATTGTAAAAAGGGCGAGTCCCACGATTTATCGTTTGTACACGAGGGTTGTGCACCAACGAGTGGACCTATGTTAGTGTCGTCTAGGGAAAGATAATGATCGGGTGCTTACCCCGGGTACTTGAGGTACCGCGGGTCGTGGATGACACGGAAGTTCCCCGGTTCCTGTGGGTAAAGTGTGCAACCTCTGCAGAGTGTAAAACTATTCGAATAGCCGTGTCCACGGTCAAGGACAGTTGGGTGCTGCTGCTTAGACTATGTCCATAAGTTTCTGGAAAACAACACGGTTTGGTAAATCTGTTGATGTGATTGTCAGAAAGTCACGATGATCCTGAGCAAGAGATGTTCATGACTCTTTCACGATGTTGACGTCTGTAACCTCCTGATACTTGTTGCAGACGCATGAATGCCCTTGTTATATGTTGATCATACTTGCATATGAGAAACTAGCTTTCCGCAAAAACTGCCAATTTAGCAGTAGAGCCTTGCATAATCATTCTATCATCACACTTGGGTTGCCTGCGAGTACATTCAACGTACTCATTGGCTTGCCACTTGTTATTTTATTGGCCAGGCATGAAAGAACAGGATATGTTGAAGATTTCTTGGTGACGAACATGCGAGCTAGGATGCTTCCCAGTCAGAATGCCTGTAGGGGTAAAGCAGATGGCATGGGTCCAAGTTGTTATTGAAGATTTCCGCTGCAATGATATACTCAAGACTTGACCATAATTGCCACAATTTGTGTAATACGGTATGTATGGATGTAAGACCCTTGTTATTCAGCTTCTTTGTGTTCAGTGAGCATTGATCTCTGGGATCACTGTACACGTGCATTCGGTGATCACGACTTATGAGTCGGGGTCCCCACAGAACTGGTATCAAAGCCATCCTGACTGTAGGAAGCCTTAGTTAGTATGGTCGTTAGTTAGGGTGAAACTATTTCCAAAACTATTACTAGTTTTCAAAACTATCTATACTTCTCCTCTCTTCTCAGTTTTTCGAAAACTAGGCTATACTTTCCTTATTGATCTCTTCCCCTTCAAAACTTTTGGTCGTTAGAACCCTTATGCCCCTGACCACTGGATTTTCTGTAATCCTCATGGATAATCTAGAAGGATGATACCTTGCCAAACACTCACCCACCTCTTCTGAACACAAGATTGGCGACACCATAACAAGACGATGCCAACAGAAGATACATCCTCGAGGAATGAGGACATGAAGACCTAGAAGATGGTGACACCCTTGACACTACCCAAAGATGGTGCCACCTTCGCCTACGATGATCAGGGCACAGGATATGCAAGATCATGATAAGCATCGCTAATAGAGTAATCCTGTCACTACCGTTGTTGTATCGGCAACCACCGGTGGATGAGAACCTCACCATTTGGTCCGCCTCACTATAGTGAGCAGGAAAACGGTTCTCTTCGTCCACCGCTCTTGTTGTCGAAATTGTCATCAACGTAACCGACATGTTGGACCTCTATTATGCCTTGTTATTGTCATTGCATAAGGATTACCTACCCAACATCGTTGACGCCTTAGAAGACAAAAGAGATCGTCATGAATAAGAAGACAACAGAAGACTGAGTCAATGCTAGCTACGAGGAGACACCTTCACCACATCACCTCATCAGGCGAGAAGTTGTTGAAGATTCTTCAGGCTCAAACCGGATCATTCATCGAACAACTACAAGAGAAGTAGCAACACATGAGGGAAACTCAGAAGACTGCACGAGGCACAAGTCACGACTACTGAGTCCGAGAACCCCTAGGGTAGGATGAGTCGTGTACCCCCTATGCACAGTAGAGTCCGTATGATGGTTCGGATAGAACCATCATTGTGTGTTGCTTGCTTTTAACTGTTTGTGCTTTGATATAAGTCGCATTTTTGCCCTAGGCAACTAGTACACGACTATATCACCTTCCTTACCTTGTTTCTTTTGTTTCGGCCTTTTTGCACCTGTTTGTTTGCACTTGCACTATAGAACCCCCTTTAGGCATTCTCCCCTCTATGCTACTTTTCCCCTCTCTTCTATCTCCTCAACTGAAGACCAGCAAGACAAGAAGTACCAAGGATTCCAACTCGGCAACCAACTAACGATGAAGACTTCTGCTACAACCTCCACCACCAAGTGCAACCCCGTGAAGTTATGTTTACCCCTCAAGATTAGAAACCCATTCCTAGACCCTTTGAGACTTCACGAGATACTCCAGCACGAATCCTTAACCATGTGCCTGACCCATAGTATTACAAGAGAAACCACTTAAGCCTCTATAACCGTGCACAACACTGGGTTCGTAATGCAACTAGTAGACACAGTGAGTGATCACATTTTCATCCTAATATAGCACAAGAACTGACGATGCGATAGATAGACGAAATTTGAGGATATAGGGAAGATGATTTGGTGACTTTATATCAGTGACTTCGAGAATTATCTAAGGCCTTGATGGATTGTGAGGTTTTCATGTTGGTGGGATCATGATTAATAGAGTAGCGTAACTTTCATCACCCTGGAGTAACTTGGATTTGCAGGGCAATTGTGATCGCAAATTGAAATTCTTGGAGGTATAAGGATTTGACCTAGCCAAGGGATATTGATAGAAGCTAGTTGACATTTTGATAATGACTTTGGGGAAGCATGTAGAAATTCTCATTGGACATGAGATTTGGATTTAAGTAGGAGATTCTAGTTAAGTTGCTAAGTATGTCTACATGGTTCGGAGTAAATTGGATTTAGACTGATGATGATTCCATGTTTCTCGGTGGACGATAAACTAGGAGATTGGATTATTTGTCGGAGTTGATTTAGGGATCTATATAATCATGACCTTGGAGTTTACTTGACCATGATGGTGGGAATTTGGTGGACTTACTATAATAATGCATAGCCCTTCCAAGTATTTGGGTATTATAGGGACTCGAGACCTTGTGGAACACCATAGACATCGGATTTGTAGAATTGTTGGATTATGTGGTGATTGATGGAAGTTAACGGGCTGTTGGAGTTTATCTATAGGAAGGAAACAAGACCTTGGAGTGACATATGACGTGTCTCCTTAGAATAGAGTTGCATTAACTTGAACCTTGCAAGAATAGGCTAAACACTTGGATTATGGTGTTTAACTCAAGCCTAGCGGCATGTATGCTCTACCCATGGATTTTAGGGGTGGACATACATATGAGTTTGGGGATTATAGACATGTATAATTTTTTTAGATCTCCTCTAAGGAGCCACGAGATATCTATAGCATGAGTGATGATTGGAGATGACCTATGCGAGATGATGCTTTCGGTGGTATGGTTATTTGTTTAAGGACTAGAGGGAACTATTGGCATCTCAGAAACCGTGCTTAAGGATAAGATGATAAACATTCACTCACACACTAGAATCCTTGAAACCCTTAAGCCCCTCCAAGCCACAACATGGTCAGATCCTGACCACGGGCCTTGGCTCTAAGTCGATAAGACCTTTGCCAATACTCAACGGAGACCACCACCAATACCCCAGCCTACCCTGCGTACCCCATAGACTTCATGGAGTACTTGAACAAGTTAGTGGTCAACTTTATTTGGCAACATACTTGACTACCCGAAGACAGAGAAAGAGCCGTGCAGCTGGTTAGAAGACATTTGAAGACCGACATGTCAAGAAGGAAGAACTACACCGACCACCATCATCAAGAAATAAACTTCCGCGTCGAAGACCGGCCGTATCTACAAACCACTCCTCTCAAAGGAACCAAGCATTTCCATGTCGAAGGGACGCTCACACCAAGATTTATCGACCTTCTTCAAGACCACTTCAAGTCAAATAGTAGACGGCTACCAGCTAGATTTACCACCTGAGATACCCACTGTATACCAAATTTTCCACGAGTCACCACTCTGGAAGTACTTCTTACTTCCTAACTAGCCCAGTCCCTGCGAGGACACCGATCACCGAGCCTTTGACGTCTAGCCCAACCTAACCTATGCAAGAGATCCCTCGGCAACCTACATCAAAAAGGGCAACGTACGAGAGGCCACACCGCCAAGTACTTCAAGGTTCCATGGAGCACCACTCGGAAGGAGAACCAACAAGAAGAAGTGAAGACTACCCCATATTCAAGTTTTCGTATTCCTTTCCATGCCTAGTCTGGGAATCTCGGGGATGAGATTCTTGTAAGGGGGGTAGGTCTGTCACACCCTGAGTTTCATGCCACAAGAGATAAGCTAATAATCATGCTAAAAATGTGGTTTGACAAAAACTTTTGAGTGTTTTTAACCTTGCTTGATTGGTTTTCTGTTTGCTGGATGCTAGTGCTCTAAAAATTAAATAAATCCTCCAACTCTTGTATTTCATCTCCTTGATACAAAACCTTTTCCCAATGATCATGCCATGTGTATAGAACAGTATATTATTTTCATATAAAAATAATTTGGCCAAAAAGTATTTTCTAAAATTAGTTTTCCAAAAACCTCTGAATTGAGGTTTGCACTGCAAGTACTTAATTGAGGGTGTGAAAAATCTTTCAAAAAGTATATTTGACTCCTATTAGGTAGAGGACTCCCTTAAACCACAAAATTATAATTTTAAAAGTTATTTTTATATTTTATTTAAATGCTTTTTCTTTAGGCCATAAACGGTCTTTCATAGGTTAAAATTATTTAACTATTTCAAAAATATTTTTTCAAAATTCAGGGAAACTCATAGGACATATATTGTCCATATATAAGAGTTTCAGCACATGGTCCCGTTCAAAGTATTGGGCAAATCCTTCCAAAACCATTTTTGGATATTTCAAGCTTTTGGAATATTTACAAAGGAAATATTCTCTAAAAATTCCAGGGAAATTCTATCATGTCAGATATGACATATTTGATGATCTTACAAAACCTCATGCCTTGAAGATCAAGAAAACATCATATAATCCCCTCAAAACCATTTCTGTCCATTTTGAAGTTTGAGAAATTTTACATTGCCAAACTTGTCCAAATGCTCTCAAACTTGGTGCACATGCTAAAATGGTCTAATTATGCATCTAGACTAAATGTCACAAGTATTGGAGAAGCATAACTTGATCTAAGTATCCCAAAACCCTTTCTGACCAGATCCAAATTTGAACAACTCTACATTGCCAACTTTTACTTGGGGCCTCAAATTTTGTGGGCATGATCACAACCCCAAATTATGACACTACACCAAGTGGTGCATCGAGGAGGGATGATTTACATATCTGAATCTTGGAAAACTTATTTCTGCTAATTTCTAGGGTTCAACAAAGTTACATTGGCAAGTTTCTTCAAATGAGCTCAAACTTGGTGGAATACCCTATTTATATATGCCATTTGATCCTGTTAAGTCTCATGTCAACTGGAGTTAATTTGCTTGCCCAAATTTGCATCAAACACCTTCTGTCACTTTTCAAAAATCACCACTTTGACCACTTACACTATTCTCCTTGAGACCAAGTTTTTACCACAACATCTCCTAGACCCCTTCTACCTCCAGCAGCAATGGCTGCACCACAGCTCAATGATTGAGGGGGGTAAAACCCCATATTACTCTGCTGGACAGCCCAATTCCCACTCTCCCTCAACCTCCCTCCTCTTCCATTGGATAACCAGGGCATCAAAGGCCATGCCCACCTTGTTTACTACCACCTATGGCTGTTGGACACTGGGGGACATGGCCAGGGCATAGCGACACGCCCATGCCGGCCAAAGTCGCGCTGTGGAGTGCGCTACAGTGCGCCAAGGCACTGTAGCTCGGCCCTCCCGAGGCACCCAGGCGGCATTGGGTAGAGCGAGCGTGTCCGTCAAGGTCGCCTCGACGTCCACGACACGCCTCGCTGTCGGGCCCCTCCTTATCCTCTCTTCTCACCTCTCCGCAGAGCTCGCGCGAGCATGGCATGGACCGCGCCCACGATGCAACGCGGCCACATCCATTTAAGCCACCCCCGAGCTCGCTCT
>LR738714.1:395786434-395808103 GCA_902687465.1 Secale cereale | reverse complement strand
CGCCTCTGCTGACCCCCCCCCCCTCTCTGTTGTGCATTCCCCAGACATCCTTGAGTTCTCTCCTATGCCCTCCTACCCCCTCCATGGCCGGAGTGCCGCCGCCGACCGCCGCTCGGATTCGGGCACCTCGGCCCCTCTTTCTTTTCCCTACCCACTCCAGTACTCCCTCACCACCACCTTGAGGCCCCTGCCGCCACCATTATACCCCCAGTACGCCGTGTGCTCGAGGCCGATGCTGGCCGACGACCTCCCCCGCCGTCGCCTAAACCGTGGCGACAGAGCTGCTTCCTGATGCAAGAGGAGCACACCAGCAGGTGCTCCCCTCCGCCCTGATAACTCCGGTGGCTGGAGCGCCACAGGGGATGGCCAGAGCCGCCGGGGCGAGCATCGGCGCCGCTCGGCCACTCCCTCCCCATCGCTCCTTTGCCTCAGGCAAGAGGTAGGGGATGACTGTGTGCCAGCTGGCAGAGGCCCTGCCTGTCAGCGGCAGCGGCGGATGGGCCGACCCACCGGTCAGGTTAAGTGGAAGCAGGTTCTCCTGCTTCCACCTCCCTGCATGGAAGACGTAATTCCCGTAGGCGTCTTTGACGTCTCCCCTCCCCTCCTGTGCAGCGAGGCAGTTGGGCCAGGCACAATGCGCTCTGCCCCTAAGCCTCGCACAGGGCGCACAATAAGGTAGATGGTCTTTTTCTTTTTTCTTTTTCCAGTAAACTTAAAAAATCCATAAATAATTCAAATGAATTCCAAATTTGATGATTCAAATTTCTGGTAGTTTCTAAAATCATGATCTACCTGTTGGTGCAGGATGCACATTTTTCCAGAGACTTTTTCTTCACAAATATTTATCAAAATCTCATTTTTTATTTATGTGATAAACTTTAGAAAATCACAGAGAGCTCGAAGTTAATCCAAATTCCATGATTCAAACTCCTAGATGCTTCTAAGTTCATAACTTAGTTTATGAATATTTTTATTAATACTTTCCGTACCCCACAAAATAATGAGCCATTTCTTCATATTTGTCAACTTTGCAAAATCATAGGAAAATCATTTGAACTCCAAATCCAGTGAAACCAACTCCTAGATGCTTCTATAATCATGATTTTTTAAATGGTTGCCTTTGCTCATTTTTCAAAAATATATTTCTGTACACTTCTTGCAAATCCATAAACCCATTGATTCCAACATATTGTAATGATCAGAAATATCCACTATTCCAATCCCAATGAAACCACTCTGGTTATTTTTCATATAACCAGGGATATCCTAGAAAAGTCCAACTCCTATTTTTGGAGCACTTTTATTTTTGCCTTGTTGTGTTGCTTATTACGATTGTTTCCGTCATTAGTTGACGAAATGAACGGAATACTTGGAGATGGAGCAGAAGGTTTGAAGACTCGGAAGGACAAGGCAAGCAGCCCTTTGACCATGTTCGAGAAACCTTTTTAAGCATGTCTCATAGCACCTTATTATCAATGCATCGGAATCATGTAGAGGAGGTGACCACTTTGGTTGGTACCTTCGTTACTTTACTATTGAAACTTGCACCAAACATGACCCTACCTTCCTATGAGGGTTATGCGGGTGGGAGTAGATAAATTTATGCTATAGTAGTTGGCTACGCAAAATGGGTCAGGATTATGCATGGAAAGAAACAAGTGTGGTTTGACATACTTGCAAATAACCCAGTGGGTGCCACTAATGCCCCTGGGAGGTGATGAGGAACTACGACACTACTTGGTGGAGAAGTAGTGTAACGAGGCTTGATGAAAGTGTTGTTTGCAAAGAAGGATTAGATTTATGTGTGATTACCGTCCCAACCAAGCATGTGCAACCACTCTACCCCTTATGGGACGAGGCATTATTGATTACTTAGGCTGATACTAGCATGGTGCCCACATTACTAGTGACGGAGGAGACTAGAGATCAGTCTCGGGATGGGGTCGTGCTTGGATAGGCGACCATGACTATTTTAACAGGGCACCGGACACACCGTTGGTCCCTTCCTGTATGTGTGACATTGTAAAAAGGGCGAGTGCCATGATTTATCGTTTGTACACGAGGGCTGTGCACCAACGAGTGGACCCTATGTTAGTGCCGTCTAGGGAAAGATAGTGATCGGGTGTTTACCCCGTGTACTTGGGGTACCGCGGGTCGTGGATGACCCAGAAGTTCCCCGGTTCTTGTGGGTAAAGTGTGCAACCTCTGCAGAGTGCAAAACTTTTCGAACAGCCGTGTCCACGATCAAGGATAGTTGGGTGGTGCTGCTTAGACTATGTCCATAAGTTTCTGGAAAACAACACGGTTTGGTAATCTGTTGATGTGATTGTGAGAAAGTCACGATGAGCCTGAGCAAGAGTTGTTCATGACTCTTTCACGATGTTGATGTCTGTAACCTCCTGATACTTGTTGCAGACACATGCATGCCCTTGTTATATGTTGATCATACTTGCATATGAGAAACTAGCTTTCCGCAAAAACTGCCAATTTAGCAGTAGATCCTTGCGTAATCATTCTTTTATCACACTTGGGTTGCTTGCGAGTACATTCAAAGTACTCATTGGCTTGCCACTGGTTATTTTATTGGCCAGGCATGAAAGAACAGGATATGTTGAAGATTTCTTACTGACGAACATGCGAGCTAGGATGCTTCCCAGTCAGAATGCCTGTAGGGTTAAGGCAGATGGCATGGGTCCAAGTTGTCATTGAAGATTTCCGCTGCAATGATATACTCAAGACTTGACCATAATGGTCACAATATGTGTAATACGGTATGTATGGATGTAAGACTCTTGTTATTCAGCTTCTGTGTGTTCAGTGTGCATTGATCTCTGGGATGACTGTACACGTGCATTCGGTGATCACGACTTATGAGTCGGGGTCCCCATAGCATATCTTCAAGAATTTGGTTCACTCTTTCGACTTGGCCACTAGTCTGAGGGTGAAAAGCTATGCTGAAGTGAATCTTGGTACCCATAGCTGACTGGAAGGAATCCCAGAATTTGGAAGTGAACAAGCTTCCACGATCTGAGGAGATTAGTTGAGGGATACCATGCAAAGAGACAATTCTGGAGGTATACAGCTCTGCCAGTTGTGCTGCGTTGATGGATTCCTTGTCTGGAAGAGCCACTTTTGTGAGCTTATCAATCACCACAAGGATGGCGTCGTTTCCTCATTTGGACTTGGGAAAACCGGTGACGAAATCTATCTCAATGTGATCGAATTTCCACTCGGGAATAGGTAGAGGTTGAAGGAATCCGGCTGGACGTTGATGTTCTATTTTCACTCTTCGGTAGACACCACACTCGTTCACAAATTGGGGAATTTCTCTTTTCATGCGAGTCCACCAATAGGATTGCTTGAGGTCATGGTACATCTTGGAGCTTCCTGGATGTATCGAGAGGAGTGAATCATGTCCTTCGTTCATTATGAGCTTCCTGAGATCACCTTTGGGAACCACAATTCTGTCCTCAAAGAACAAAGTGTGTCTGTCCTCAATGCGATAACACTTGTACTTGGGAGTACCCTTGGCAATACCATGTTTCACCTTCTGGACCATAGCATCACTGAGTTGGGCCTCACGGATTTGATCCTCCAAGGTTGGAGTTACTTGAAGGTTGTCAAGGAATCCTTGCGGAATAACATGGAGGTTGAGCTTCCTGAATGACTCACAAAGTTCAGGTTGGAACGGTTTGAGGATGAGACTGTTGCAATAAGCCTTTCTGCTCAAGGCATCTGCAATGACATTGGCCTTGCTAGGAGTATATTCAATGCTCGGGTTGTATTCTTGAATCATCTCAACCCAACGAGTCTGATGGACGTTTAGGTTTGGCTGGGTGAAGATGTACTTCAGGCTCTTGTGATCGGTGAAGATGTCAACATGTCTGCCCAACAAGAGGTGTCTCCACATGATCAATGCATGAACAACTGCTGCCAACTCAAGATCATGTGTGGGGTAATCCTTCTCATTTGGTTTAAGCTGACGCAAAGTGTATGCGATGATCTTCTTGTCTTGCATGAGAACACCGCCGAGGCCTTGCAATGAGGCATCACAGAACACTTCATAATGCTTGGACTTGTCCGTAGGAGTAAGTACCGGAGTAGAAACGAGCTTCTCTTTGAGGGTATTGAAAGCCACATCACACTCAGGTGTCCACGAGTACTTGACATTCTTCTGCAACAGGTTGGACAGAGGATTGGCAATCTTGGAGAAGTTCTCGACGAACCTTCTGCAATAGCTTGCAAGCCCGAGGAAGCTTCGGAGTTGCTTGACGTTCTGAGGAGGTTCCCACTTAACAATAGCTTCAACCTTATCGGGGTTAACAGAAATGCCTTTCGCAGGGATAATATGACCAAGATAGAGGACTTCATCGAGCCAAAATTCGCACTTCGAGAATTTCGCATAAAAATGGTGCTCTCTGAGCCTGTCAAGAACCAAACAGAGGTGCTTGGCGCGGTCTTCTTTAATCTTGGAGAATACCAAGATATCATCAAGGTAGACGAGGACGAACTCATTGGTGTAGGGCTTGAATATGAAGTGCATCATCCGCGAGAAGGTGGGTGGAGCATTTGCAAGCCCGGAGGACATGACTGTGTACTCGTAGGAGCCATAACCGGTCCTAAATGCGGTCTTGGGAATATCCTCTTCATGGATACGAATTTGATGGTAGCCCATCTGGAGATCAAGCTTCGAGAAAACCTTGGCTCCTTTGATTTGCTCCACCAGTTCATTGCAGATGGTACTTATTCTTAATTGTCTTCTTATTCAATGGCCGGTAATCAACGCAAAGCCACTCCGTGCCATCCTTTTTCTTGACAAAAAGAATACCGCAACCCCAAGGAGAAGAACTTGGTCTGATCAGATGCAAGCGTTCTTGCTCGTTGAGTTGCTTCTTCAATTCCTTCAACTCTTTAGGAGAGAGCTTGTACGGACGCTGACATGCTGGTTCCGTACCAAGTTCAAGTTCAATGACGAATTCAACTAGACAGTTGGGAGGCATCCCTGGAAGCTCTTCAGAAAATACATCCTCATATTCGCAAACCACCGGTATCTGGTATATGGCATTAATCTCGCCCTTGTCATTGAGAGAGAATAGCCTGATTGTGTTATCTTGAGCTGCAAAGATAATCACATCTTCGGAAGGATGAGTTAGATTGACCTCCTTGTTTCCACAGTCAATAAGTGCATCATGTTTAGAGAGCCAATCCATTCCAAGAATAAGATCAATGTGGGAGTTGCCTAGAACAACTGGGGAATCTGGAGCTAACAAGCTAGAAGTCATGAGCTTTCCCGGGAAAATAATTTGCAACGCCTTTGGCAAAGCCACTGTGCCCATGTTGCGCTTAGATGCAAATGGATATGACATGAAAGAAAGCGATGCACCAGAATCAAACAAGACTTTTGCAGGAATTGAGTTAACCGAAAGATTATCCATAATCACATCAGAAGAATCCTCTGCTTGAGCTGAGTTCATCAGGTTCACTCTTGCATACTTGGGATTGTGCTTGACAATGGCATTACTAGCAGGTGGAGGAGGTGGAAGGCGCCTTTGGTTGGGACACTTGTTAGCATAGTGACCCTTTGTAAGTGCATCTAGTGCCACCCCTAGTTGGTTTTGGAGTATTGACGACAAACCTGGTTGAGGGACTAATGTGTTTGTGAGAACTGCAGGATAACACAAGTAGTAGTCCCTCATTGATTCGGTTTACCTACCGGAGATGACCCCTAAAAATGAATGAAGACATTGACGACTATGGTGGTATATGAAGATATTCATATTGAAGACTATGACGAGAGAAGACATTGTGTGAAGACTATGGAGCGCGAAGACTTAGACGTTTCGTTGTTTCCTTTTCTTCTTTGTTGAGTCATAGGAACCACCGTTATGTTAAGTGGGGTCCAAGTGAACAAAGTCATAGTGACTGAAGTGATCCTCAACCAAATCCTATGTCTTCGAGCGAAGACAATGAGAGCTAACCTTATCCAGAGCTGGATGAGTCAACTTTACTTGTAGCCCAAGTAAAGTTGCCGTGTGTCTTTGAAATCTGACCGTTGGAACACGTGTCAGTTCCTTAGTGACCCAGGGTCACTTCGGACAAATCAGGACGGGTTGCCTTGTGGCTATAAATAGCCCACCCCCTATACCATAAATTGGTGGCTGCTCAGAGTTATAACACGGCTTTTGTTGTTTGAGAGGAACCCACCTCCGAAGCATTTGAGAGAGAGATCCTTGCGAGGATAAAGCCTAAACACCCAGAGCCAAAGAGTGTTAGGCATCAGTGAAGTATTTCTGTTTGCGTGACCTGAAGACTTGTTACACTTGAGGACTGTGTTTCCTCCAGCCGGTTAGGCGTGGCGTTATGAGCATCCAAGAGTCATTGTGGATCGCCGGTGAACGAAGTCTGTGAAGGTTTGGATGTCTACCTTGAAGACTTACCAGAGTGATTGGGCGAGGACTAGGTGTCCTTATCTCAAGGGGAATAAGGTGAAGACATGGTCTTCTAAGTTAAATCTCAGCCTCCCTAACCAGACGTACAGTTGTCACAGCAACTGGAACTGGTCTAACAAATCACTGTCTTCCCCAAGCTACTGGTTCTATCCCTTCCTTCTCTTTACTTACTGTCTATCTCTGTGAAGTCATTGTCTGCTTGCCTTATCCTTTTGACTTCACTGTGTGACTACTTGTTCTGATTGGCTTCATTCTATCTTCCATCCTGATCCATACTGCCTAGCTGCTATTATTCTTCATGCTTTCACTTCATTGAATACTTGACTATGGCTTGTCTAGTGTAGTCTACCTTCCGCTGCATATAAATAGGAACGGTTCTATCGTTTGTCTTCGAAACTTCCATGTTTTGAAGACTTTCATAAAAATCGCCTATTCACCCCATCTAGTCGATATACAACTCTTTCAATTGGTATTAGAGCAAGGTACTCCCTTGTTCTGTGTGATTCAGTTTAACCACCTGGAGTTTTAGCTATGTCGACTGCAGGGATAATCAAAGTCTCCATTGCGTGCCCCGTCTTCGATGGCACTGAATACCCCTACTAGAAGAACAAGATGCACATGCATCTTGAAGCCATTGATGTGGACCTCTGGTATGTCTTCAAGAACGGCGTTCCCAAGACTGGTGATGGTCTCACCCCTGCTGATGTCAAGAAGCTCGTTCAACTGGATTCCGCTGCCAAGAATATCATCTGTGGTCATCTGACCAAAGGACAGTATGGTCGTGTGAGTGATCTGGAAACGTCGAAGCAAGTCTGGGACTGGCTCTCTAAGGTCAACGAAGGCGTCTCAACCCAGAGAGATCAAAGGATCAGTGTCCTTCGCAACCTCTTCAATCGCTTCAAGAGAACCGACAATGAGAATGTCTAGCACACATTCGATCGCCTCACTAACATCAAAAATGAGCTTCAGGCACTTGGCGCCACTGAGATCACCAAGCATGAAATCATCAAAACACTCCTGAGATCACTTGAAAACTCATTTGACATCCTTGCCCTGATGATTCAAGAACGCCCTGACTTCAAGACTCTCGATCTGTCTGACATACTCGAGAGGCTCAACACACATGAGTTCTAGCTATCTGAGAAACGTGACATCTATGGTCCCAACTATGGCCGAACTCGCGCTTTGAAGGCAAAGGCTGCTTCCTTATCTGAAGAAGAATCTGACTGCAGTTCTGATGATCCTGAAGACATTGGAAAGGAGCTTTCCATGCTTGTGAAGAAGTTCCAAAAATTCACTAGAAAGAAAGGCTTCAGAAAGTCTTCACGATCCAGCTCAAGAAATGATGAAGCTTCTACCCATGACTACAAGAAGAGAACATGTCATAAGTGGAAGAAACCTGGTCAGTACATCTCCGAGTGTCCTCAATGGGACAATGAGAAGAAGAAGAAGAAGAGCAAGGAATATGATTCTGATGACAAGAAAAAGAAGAAATCCTCAAAGTTTTCTTCCAAGTCTTCCTCGAAGTCTTCATCACACAAGAAGAATTCATCTGGCAAGGCTCGTGCGTTTTTTGGCAAGGAGATGGATTCAGAGGAGGAGTCTGCTTCAGAAGAAGCGGAGGTGGAGTCTGAGGAGGAGTCCGATTCTGGCGTTGCAAGTCTAGCTCTAGCCACAGCCTACATTGCCAAGTCCATCTTCAACACTTAAGACAATGGCTCCGTCACCAACACTTGTGATGATGACAACGACGACTCTGCTCCCACCTACTTCTTCATGGCACGCGGTGCCAAGGTAAAATCATGCGATGCTTACTTTCAAACATCCAGTGAAGATGACTTCGATTGTGAATCCAAACCTAGCTACAAAACACTTGCTAAAATTGCCACTGAACAGCAGAAAGCTATGGAACATATTCAAAAACGGTTAGACAAAATCGATGACCTGTTGGAAGCGGAAATGACCCGTTCTCAGTCCTTAATTGAAGACATAAACAATCTTCATGTTAAGTACGAGGAATTTGAAAGTCTTCATGAATCACTCTCAAAAACTCATGAAAAGCTTTCCCACGATTATCTTCAAAGGAAGCGAGAACTTGAGAAATTGAAAGCGGCTCATGAAGATCTTCAAAAAGAAAATGAGTCACTCCGCGCTCAATAGATCAGCTCCGCTCAGGAAGGATTAGAACCACCATGTCTAAAATGCATTGAGCGTGATAACGCTACATATGTTGCTGAATGTTCTACTGCTGCTACTGTGGCAATATCTTCAACTGCTGATGTGGTAACTAACCCCTCTGCTGAGGATACCACTACTATTGCTGATGAAAATTCTAGGTTGAAGACTTTTCTTGAAACAGGGATGTACAAAAGCCTCAAAGGGCATCAGACTTTATGTGATGTCCTCAAAAAGCAGATTCTGAACCGAAACCCTAGGAAAGAGGGTGTAGGGTTTGAAAGGAAAATGAATGTTGATGGTTCATTCTGGAAGCCTGAGTAGTACCCCGAAACCACATGGGTTGCTACAAAGGAACCTTCAGTGGATCCGTCTATCCTATCTGGCTTCACTTGTGCGATTCCTATTATCATTGATGAATCCTTTGATGCAAACTATAAACTGTTTAAGAATCAGAATGGTGAAGTGTTTGCCAGGTATATTGGTACTAACTGCAGGAACGGGCCACCTATGAAGAAGATCTGGGTTCCCAAAAGTTGTCTTGAGTAGCTTCCAGTAAATTTCATCATGACACCACTTGGGAAGAACACAAACCCCAGACCAAAGGCTTCATACGGTCCTAAGGCTTCATACAGAGAGAGGACTCACCTGACTCACCCTAACGCCAATGTTTTGCAGGGAAATTGTACTCAGGCCCATGAATATGAGTGTGTTTCCTCAAACCGCTATATTCACAAAACATAGAACTTTTCCACTTATTCTTATGAGTATTATTCTCCTTCTGCAAGACTATTTGCTAGGGCTCCAAAGCCAAAATTCTCAGATGCTGCACTTAGACTCATTGCTTCTAAGCCACCCCTGAAGATGTGGGTGGTTAAGAAGAATTAACTTTCTCTTGCAGGGAAAGGTCTCCGGCCGAAAATCAAAGGCGTCTGATGCTATTGCTGGGGACCTAAAACAACTTGTAGGGTGCAAGATCAAATGCCCAATTTTGTTCCTGAATCGCTTGCCAATCATCCTATCAGTCCCAGCTTGGATCTAAGCTTTCATAATCCGCTTGCACGTCAAATGTTTATGCTTCACAATGACTATTCGTGAAGCCTATCCCCCTAACTGCACTGTAGGGTATGACACCAAAGACTTCAGAATGGATTATGGACAGTCGATGATTATTCAAGATACACATGAGTGCACATAATACTCTACAAGACTGAAGTGCAGGATTTCTTCAGACGCTTCGCCAAACGTGCCATGAACAACTATGGCGTCAAGATCAAGCATATCAGAAGTGACAATGGCACTGAGTTCAAGAATACCATCCTTGATCTTTATCTGGATACAATGGGAATCACTCATGAGTTCTTAGCTCCGTACACACCTCAGCAGAATGGCATCATGGAGCGCAAGAACAGAACCCTAATTGAGATGGCTCGAACGATGCTCGATGAATACAAGACACCAAGAAAGTTCTGGCCCGAAGCTATTGATACAGCATGCCATATCATCAATCGTGTTTATCTTCACAAGCTTCTGAAGAAAACGTCCTATGAACTCCTTACTAGCAAGAAGCCAAATGTCAGTTACTTCAGGGTATTTGGAGCAAGGTGCTGGATTAAGGATCCACATCACAAATCAAAATTTGCACCAAAAGCACATGAAAGTTTCATGCTCGGCTATGGAAAGGACTCGCATTCCTACAGAGTCTTCAATCTCTTTCTTTGTAAAGTGGTTGAAACTGTGGATGTGAGGTTTGATGAAATGAATGGCTCACAAAGAGAGTTCCTGCCAAATGTGCTGGATGAAGCTCCACCTAGTGAATCTATCAAGCTAATGGGAACAGCTGAAATCATGCCTTCTGAAGCACAGCCTGACGAGGAACACATCATTTCTGCTCCAAATCAACCTGAAGACAATCCTCCTGGTGATGAAAATGACCTGCAAGAGCAAAATATTCGTCCAGTTCATCCTCGTGTTGCAAATGAAGTACAAGTTGAGAAGATAATTGACAACATCAATGCACCTGGTCCACTCACTCGTTCAAGAGCAACATAGCTAGCAAATTTCTGTGGGCACTTTGCATTTGTCTCGATATCTGAACCCAAGAAAGTTGCTGAAGCCTTCATGGAACCTGAATGGATTCAAGCTATGCAAGAAGAGCTTCAACAGTTTGAGCTGAACAACGTATGGGAACTTGTCAAGCGTCCTGACCCCCACAAGCACAACATAATAGGCACAAAATGTATATATCGCAACAAACAAGATGAGAATGGTCAAGTTCTCAAAAACAAAGCTCGTCTCGTGGCTCAAGGATACATTCAAATTGAAGGGATTGACTTCGATGAAACATTTGCTCCTGTGGATAGGCTTGAAGTTATTCGCATACCGCTAGCCTATGCAAAACGTCACAACATCCTTCTGTATCAAATGGATGTGAAGAGTGCCTTTCTCAATGGCAAGATTGAAGAAGAAGTGTATGTTGCACAACCACCTGGCTTTGAAGATCCAAAACATCCTGGTATGGTATACAAGCTCAACAAGGCACTGTATGGCCTCAAACAAGCCCCTCGTGCTTGGTGTGACACGCTCAAAGACTTCCTGAAGAGCAAAGGCTTCAAACCTGGTTCCCAGGATCCCACACTCTTCACGAAGACATATGATGGCGAACTGTTTGTTTGCCTAATCTATGTGGATGACATTATCTTTGGCTGCACTGATAAAAGATACAGTGATGAGTTCGCTCACATGATGCAAGGACAATATCAGATGTCCATGATGGGTGAGTTGAAGTTCTTCCTTGGTCTTCAAATTCGTTAGCAAAGCAACGACATCTTCATGTCTCAAGAGAAATACCTCAAAGATTGCATGAAGAAGTTTGGTATGCAAGACTGCAAAGGATACACGACGCCTATGCCAACTAAAAGTCATCTGAGTCCCGACGCCAATGGCAAAGATTCCGATCAAAAGGTATACCGCTCCATGATTGGTTCTTTACTTTATTTATGTGCATCTAGGCCATATATTATGCTTAGTGTTTGCATGTGTGCTCGATTCCAAGCGGCACCAAAGGAATCACATCACTTAGCTGTGAAGCGAATTCTTCGATATTTGGATTACACCCCAACACTAGGATTATGGTATCCAAAGGGCTCAGAGTTTGATCTAGTTGGATTCTCAGATGCTAATTATGTTGTTGACAAAGTTGATCGCAAGTCTACATCAGGCACATGTCACTTTCTAGGACGATAACTTGTCTGTTGGTCTTCAAAGAAGCAGAACTGTGTATCACTCTCCACTGCTGAATCTGAATACATTGATGCTGGATCTTGCTACGCTCAGCTTCTCTGGATGAAGCAAAATCTCAAGGACTATGGTGTTCATCTGAAGCATGTGCCACTCTATTGCGATAATGAAAGAGCCATCAAGATTGCCAACAACCCAGTTCAGCACTCGAAGACGAAGCACATTGAAATTCGTCATCACTTTCTCAGAGATCATGTCACGAAGGAAGATATTGATATCATACACGTCACCACTGAAGAGCAGCTGACAGATATCTTCAAAAAGCCCTTGGATGAGAAAAGGTTTTGCAAGTTGCGGTGTGAGCTAAATATCTTGGAATCCTCGAATGTCCTGTAATCAGGCACACATCCTAACACTTATGCATGTTGATGACTTAGGTGTGCAAGACACGAAGTAAAGTATATCTTCAATCAATGAAGACTTACATTCTGAGTGTGAATACATTAACGCAAAATTTGACTTCGGAGCGCCACGATAATTGTGCGCCGTGTCTGGGTCTAATACTTCCTATACAGTGGGTAACACCACCACCAAATCTTTGCTTGAAGTGTTTCTCTTGGCGTTACATTTGCATTTGATTTATCTTCATATATACATATATAGACTTGTGTTCTGTCCTCTACAGCATTCACTTATAGCTATGTCTTCTTATTTGAATCTTTTGAACTAAGTGAATGTGATCGGACCCTAACCTCTCTATGTTTTCTACCTCAAGTTCTATCTATCCAAATCATATGCATTCTGTTGGAACCGTCGAATGTCTTCTCTGCGTCCTTGTCAGCAGAAGATACAAAGACAAACTTTAAATCTGTTTTTAATGCTCAATCCTTATTGCCTGAAACCTGGAGAAGCCGAAACGACCACCCCGACAGTCCAGGCGTGCTTGAGCACATGGAACAACTCCCCATGTGTTGCACGTCCGCCACGTGTCCCTCAGATGTGAACCGCCAGGGGCACCTGCGTAATTGCGCCGTGACGTCTTCCATCCTTATAAATTCTCGTCCCATCATGGTCAAAAACTCTTCTACCACCTCTCCACCTCGACAAACCCTAGTGCCACCGCTAGCTCTCGAGGACGCCTACGACGAAGCGCTTAGCTGTCGCGACCTCATCGAAGCCGTCATCATGCCGGCCACGGACATCGTCTTCTCCGCCGCCGCCGTAGGTGTCCTCCGTCGCAAAGTTAGCGCAAGGAAGATCGAACTGCTTGGCCTCCACTTCGTCTCCATCTAGAAGTTCATCGTGTGAATTTTTACGGCATCACATCAACTCTCCCGAAGCCAGTTCCTGTCTGACCAGCAGACGGACGCCTTTGACAGTGTCGAAGCCTTTCAGTTTGAACCCAATGGCAACTGAGGAATCTGTTAGGAAGGGTGGCAGACAGCGCCGTGGAAACGCCTCCAGAGATTTACCTCCTGACCTCCATGAAATGTACAAGACTGGTCCAGAGGAGGACTACAATCAAAGAAAAACTGGAATCTAATGAATTCGAAGATATTGGGCAGAACAGTGGTTCAAGTACAGGTTTGTGACCCAAGAGTATGCTGAGAAGAATGCCATCAAGCGACCATGGGGGGACATTTTGTACAAAAATCTTCCACCCAAGTCCAGAGCTGAAGCCATTACGCAAGGCTTCTATCCTTGCATGGTCCGAGGGCCACAACCAGCAGATGCCGACCCATCATCATTGCTATGGTGTCATGATGACAATCTTTTCAAGCGCAACCTCCAGTATGCCAAGAACTTGGCCAAGGAGAACATGAAAACTTGGGGATTAGACTTCAACCCTGGCCCCTCTGTGCCTTGTGCCGATGGCACACGCGAAGCAGAACCAAATCTGGTTGGCCCCTTCTACAACTTAGAAGGTCTCATCTCTCACATAAGGGTTCAAGGAGCAGATGTGGATCAACCTACAGATGACGCTGACTCCGATGAAGCGCCTGCACCTCCGAAGCCTAATAAGAAGAAGAAATCCAAGGCTTCAAAGCCCTCCACTCCACCAACAGCTTCAAGAGTGAAGCCTTTGGCCACTGCTCCACCTGCACCAAGTGTGCAGTCTGAAGATCACTCTCGCATCTCCAAGCCAAAGAAGCCATAGAAGAAGCCCATGCACAACCCTAGTCCTGCTCTGACTCCTGATGCTGTTCCGAGGAATCCGAATGACTCCATTCATTTGTCAAGTGATGAAGATCTTGCTGATGACGCTCTTGAGCAATTGATAAAGAGCAAGCAAGATGTAGAAATCTTCAATGACTTGCCTCTCTTTGATGTGGCAGTCATCAATAACTTCATTGATGAGTGGTTTGACACCCCCAATCTCAGCTTCGATGATCTGTAACTTCCGATTGGCCTAAGCGTCTCATTCAGCGGCGCCATTGCTTCTGAGCTAGCTCTTGCTCAGGACATTGTTGAGCTGAAGCATAAGATTGATTATGAAAAGGCTCCGTTCAAGAAGCATATGGCCAAGCTCAGCATCTAAGATATCCAAAATTTCAAAGTCATGATGCATGAGCTCACGGAAGCCTTTCACAAGAAGCGTGAAGAAGCTAAAGGTTCTCGTGAGCGCATAAAGGCCTTGGCTGCCAAGTATGTTCAAGCTTACAATGAAGTTGAGAAGCGCAAGGCCCTTGGGCATCCAGGCATCGACCCCAGGATGGCTGCAAAGAAGAAGAAGCCAACTGTGCCCCCAGCTGAAGAATCAAGTCAGGCAGAACCCCGCATTGTCTTCCCTGCCTGCATGACAGGCTTGAAGCCTAAGGTCCCCACAGTTGCTTCGGAACTCAAGAAGACAAAAGTCGCTGAAGCTGAAGCTCGCAAGTGCAATAACACCACTGATGATGCTCCACCCACCAAGAAGCGCAAGATCAAGAAGGTCCGGGCTGCTCCCACAGAGCCCCTTGTCGTCGAGCCAATTTCTGTTGCTCGTCCTGCATCTGCACACCAAGAACGTCGTCTGACTGTTCATGAGCCTGCTTCCATATAGGCCCTTAAAGACATTCCAGCTGTTGACCCCACCGCAGCTGAAGACATTGGTCCTCACGACAATGTTGAAGATGACGAAGTACTTCCTCAGATTGAATACAATATAGTATCATCGCTTGTTCTCACGAACAGCGAACGCATCAGCATTGGTCGTCCATTGACACCACTTGCTCAGGATGACTCATGGGCTGATCACCCACAAAACACACCCGTTACTCCCCCAACATAGGTCACCACTCCAGTGGTTGACGATGAAGACTTTGAGGCCCAACAAACTCCATCTCCACAAGCGTCGCCAGTGTTTCACAGGCTTCGCAAAGGACCAAGGCCTCAAGTCGATCAATCAAGTGTTCCAGAAGGAGATGAGCGACAATCTGTTTCACACCAAGTGTTTCCTGAAGCCTCTCCTACTGTGAACATCCCTGAGTCTGCGGCCAAAGCGGCTGAAGATATTCCGGCTGCATCAGCGGATGAAGAAACAACAAGAGAAGAAGAAGCACGTGTTGCCACACCCCCTGCCAACCAAGTTGTTCTCGAGGAGAACGTGTCCGACCCTCCAGCTCCTGCAGTGGAGGTTACACACTCTGAAGCTGCCACCACCACCACTGAAGCCAATGCCATTGTCATGGCTGAAGCTAATGTGGCACCTGAAGTCAATGTGGTGCCTGAAGTGCTAGCACCTGAAGCCTATGCTGCACCTGACGCAAATCAGCAGCCTGAAGTCAATGTCGCTGCTCCTGTTCCGCCTCCAAGGCCACATACTATCGAGCAAGCATATGACAAAGATGACCAGCTCATCTCTGTCAAATGGCCTATTCTGGTTCCTCCGCCTGCTGCTGGTCCGCCTGCTGCTGGTCCTCAATTTGATTACCACGTCGAGCACATGCCTCAGGTTCAGAAGCCAACGCCAAGACTGCCCAGGTTTCCAGGTACTGCCACTTCACCAGGGTCCTTCAATGCTAATGGCTTCATTGCACACAACACCTTCTTTGATAGCGCCAAGAACCCCTATTCCAAACCAAGGATTTCATCAGATAGGTTCTAGAGCTATCAACAACGCAGCTATTATTCACGAGTTCTATATGATCAAGGGCGCATCTTCCCACATATGTGTCTTGACACTCAAGCCAATACTGGGTTGCCCTATCTTGAAGAAGCTCTTGATTGCTTCCGTGATGCTGACCTGCTGAACTTTGTGACTGATAAAGAGCACTAGAACGAAGAGCTGCTTCTGCAATTCTATGCAACCCACCACATTCGCGGCTACCGCAGGGATCCGAAGACATGGGTCCTTGAGTGGATGACAGGAAATGTCCATCATGAAGCCAAAGCCTTTGACCTCATTGAGCTCACTGGCCTGCCCACTCCAGGAGAACTATATGAACCTGGTTGTCAACGACACAGCGAAGCTTTGGAGAGTATCTTTCAGAAGCCAAAGCCCAACATGAGCCAAATGCTGAGCATGATGAAGTCCTTGCCACTCGAGGCTGAGCACCCAAAGGAGTTCTTTGTTGAAGACCTTGAGTATCTGCCACGCACTATATATCATATCATCAGGCGAACTCTATGGCCTGTAAAAGGACACTCTTCATCAGCCAAACTTGAAGGAACAATGAAGACATTGGTCTTCTATATCTTCAATGGCATCAGCTTCAACGCTCAAGACTTCTTTATCAGGCAGTTGGTTGTATCAGGCTCTGATCTCTTTGGACTTAATTTCTACGCTCCACGGGTCATGTGCCTCATCAAGCTTCATTCTGCTATCAACTATCAGCCTTCTCCTCGCAACCATCACATATTCTTGCCAGAGGTTGATATGTTAGCTGAAGCCATATAGCAAGAGCCTGCCAAAGAGCATGTTTATCTTCACAATGCTGATCACCAAAGCTTCACTCAGCACATGGATGGAGTTCCAGCAGTCACTCGTGTTTATCCTCTGGCTGGACATACTCGCTTACCTCGCCATGCAGAGACTGAAGCTACTGAGAGCACCATTGCCCAAAGGCCTTGGAAGCGATCTCGTGTTCTCAATGACCGAGAACTTCTCCTTGCCTTACATCAGAAACAAGATAAGCATCACTACTGGCTGAAGCGTCAGATGCAAAGCCTCTTGGTGGACGTCAATCGTATTCGCAACCTTGCCACCAAGAATGCCTTTGTTGCTCATGAAACCTATCGGAGGTCATGGAAGAGTTCGACATTGCTGAGTGCTGAAGCAGATCTTCAAGACAATGGCTTCACTGAAAGATTCAAGTTTGACAACACTCCCCAAGGAATGCTGTCTTGCATCGAACTCCGTCTATTGAAGACTCTGACAATTCCTCCTCCGCTGCAACGGTGGATGCCAGAGTGATCGATGATCAAGATGATGCTACCTCACCAGCTCCTCCTTCGGCGCGTGTCGACACTGCTCCAACTTCTTCTGCACCGCCGAACACCAACGCCGACCTTGCATCTTCTCCTACTCCAACTGGGAATGAGTAGAGGCTCTGTGTCTTCAAACCTTTTTGGTCCTTACTGACAAAAGGGGGAGAAGCATATGAGTTGATAGTCTTCAAGCGGGTCCATATGGGCGGGTGCTTTATATTTTGCCTAGTGTTTACAACTCTCGTTTATGCTACATTTGGTTCTTTGAGTTGTAACACTTGAACTTGATGGTCGTCTGCTACGTTTTCTGGTACTCTGTAATACGATGATAAATTCCGCATGTGCGACGATAAATTCCGCACTTATTCATTCTGCAGACGTCCATTTCTCATTATGCATATCATTATATTCGACATATCTATTGTGCATGATGAATTGTCTTCATAAGTTGAAGAGGATCTCCACAAGTACAACCTGCCATGTGCATTTGCATTCAAAAGCAAATTACTTATATGCACATCATCAGGGGGAGCCTTTTGCTACTTATGATGACAATACCTTTATCCTTTACAATTTCACATACTTTTATCCCCGTTGAAAACTTCAACCAGTTTGTCATCAATCACCAAAAAGGGGGAGATTGTAAGTGCATCTAGTGCCACCCCTAGTTGGTTATGGAGTATTGACGACAAACCTGGTTGAGGGACTAATGTGTTTGTGAGAATTGCAGGATAACACAGGTAGTAGTCCCTCATTGGTTCGGTTTACATACCGGAGATGACCCCTAAAAATGTATGAAGACATTGACGACTATGGTGGTATATGAAGATATTCATATTGAAGACTATGACAAGAGAAGAAATTGTGTGAAGACTATGGAGCGCGAAGACTTAGACGTTTCGTTGTTTCCTTTTCTTCTTTGTTGAGTCATAGGAACCACCGTACTGTTAAGTGGGGTCCAAGTGAACAAAGTCAGAGTGACTGAAGTGATGCTCAACCAAATCCTATGTCTTCGAGCGAAGACAATGAGAGCAAACCTTATCCAGAGCTGGATGAGTCAGCTTTACTTGTTGCCCAAGTAAAGTTGCCGCGTGTGTTTGAAATCTGACCGTTGGAACACGTGTCAGTTCCTTAGTGACCCAGGGTCACTTCGGACAAATCAGGTCGGGTTGCCCTGTGGCTATAAATAGCCCACCCCCTACACCATAAATTGGTGGTTGCTCAGAGTTATTACACGGCTTTTGTCGTTTGAGAGCAACCTACCTCCGAAGCATTTGAGAGAGAGATCCTTGCGAGGACAAAGCCCAAAAATCCAGAGCCAAAGAGTGTTAGGCATCACTGAAGTCTTTCTGTCTGCGTGACCTGAAGACTTGTTACACTTGAGGACTGTGTTTACTCCAGCCGGTTAGGCGTCGCGTTCTGAGCATCCAAGAGTCATTGTGGATCGACGGTGAACGAAGTCTGTGAAGGTTTGGAAGTCTACCTTGAAGACTTACCAGAGTGATTGGGCGAGGACTAGGTGTCCTTAGCTCAAGGGGAATAAGGTGAAGACGCGGTCTTCTGAGTTAAATCTCAGCCTCCCTAACCAGACGTACAGTTGTCACAGCAACTGGAACTACTCTAACAAATCACTGTCTTCCCCAAGCTACTGGTTCTTTCCCTTCCTTCTCTTTACTTACTGTTTGTCTCTGTGAAGTCATTGTCTGCTTGCCTTATCTGTTTGACTTCACTGTGTGACTACTTGTTCTGATTGTCTTCATTATATCTTCCATCCTGATCCATACTGCCTAGCTGCTATTAGTTTGCATGCTTTCACTTCATTGAATACTTGACTATGGCTTGTCTATGTTCCGCTGCATATAAATAGGAACGGTTCTATCGTTTGTCTTTGAAACTTCCATGTTTTGAAGACTTTCATAAAAATCGCCTATTCACCCCCCCTCTAGTCGATATACAGCTCTTTCACCCTTGTTAGTACACTTGTTGCACGTAATCTCTGAGAGTGGCCGATGATAAGGACCGCTTGGTCTTGGAGCTTGGTACTAAGACTTGGACTAGTTTCTTGGGTTGGGTGGGTGGGCAAACCCACGACCACTTGAGTGCTTGTTCTGACTCGGAGGACAGAACACTGGAGGAGGCGGGAGCCAAAACTTCTGTTGCTTGGCGACCACTTTAGAGGAAGAGCAGGAGTGAACAACATCTCTTATCCTTTTTTTGGAAGCTTCACATTTGAGCTGAGCTGCCTCTTGCTTGAGAGCCATGTTGTAGAATTGATCAAATTCATTTGGCTCGAACAGAGTGAGTGCAAGTTGGAGTTCATCTTTTTGGCCACCTCAAAACAGGTAGATTTTGCTCTTGGCATCGGGGATGTCTTGCTTCGCATGACGGGCAAGATTCTAGAACTTGACATTGTACTGGTAGACATACATGGTGCCTTGCTTCAGATTGCGGAACTGCTCACGCATGCCGTCAATGACACTGGTAGGGATGTGGTGCGCACGGAAATCATGACAAAGTCAGTCCAAGAGATCTCATGATCCGCTCTGGAGTCTTTGTATTGTTGCCACCAATCTGCAGCTTGGTCTTTGAGTTGGAATGCGGCAAACTTGACATAATCCTTAGGTCTGACATTACTGCACTCGAAATGCTGGTTGATGTCGGTGATCCAATCTTCAGCATCGAGCGGATCAACACAGTAACTGAAAGACTTGGGTTGGTTTGCCAGGAATTGGTTCAGAGTAGCACAGTGAGGTTGATTGAACAGATTTCCTTGGCCTTGGTTCCCTTGATTGCCTTGATTCCCTTAATTTGCTTAGAAACTCTGCATCATTTGCATGAGCATCTGAGTGTTTGCATTGGTTTCTTTAATAATCGCTCTCCATGCCTCAGCCGGAGGAGGAGGGGAAGGTGGACGCTCTTCTTCACCCTCTGGGTTCTGGCTAGGAACTTTTTTAGGTGCCATCCTGAAGATGATGACAATCGTTAGCCATTGAAGCAATAATAGATATGTTGAATTAAAGGATAGATATCTGCAACATATAGTCTTCACAATGAACATCTGGACAAAATTGAACGAATGAATTCCATAGCTTAATGGTACATCAACTTGTCGAGAACCCACTTGGGAGAACAAAATGATAGAATGAAACAACAAGGTAACAGATGGAACAAATACATAATTGAGGTTTTGTCCCACGCGTTCGTGCTGAGGCCACGTGGCACGACGTTACAAAGGGCCTTGCAATCCCCGAGTCAGCATAGCCAAGGACTCTTTAAGATGCAACCCCCAATGTAACAACGACCATGATAACCTCTGCACTAGATGTTGCACCCCAACCTCATATCATGCACCCATTGGAAGATTACCTAAGAGCTACTTAAATGCCCACCTATTAATTCCCGAAGCTTTCCGGTTATGCAATCTGGTGTTGGGGATACAGGGGAAGTACCGTATATCACACAACTAATAAGTCCTACATCCAGTTGTATCCATCCGTCAACACATAACCAGTCACCTTCGGAAACCATTTACCTTGGACCTTCAAAACGCATATGCTATACTAGCTGTGGCAATACTCCCGAACTATCCCCCCAGTACTGGGTCACGTTGGGGTTCTCTCACCACCAGACACGCATAGAAGAGTTTTTTATGTCGGCCGCCTCTGGTATTCCAAAACCGCAACGATACAATTATGACGACAACACCTTGGAGCTCAACTCCCCGGGACACTACCACAACCCCTAAATGACAGGAGGCACCAAGAACAATGTTCTCTTTACAAAGATATCGGAATAATTCAAACAATACCCGTGTGATCCTAAAAAAATTGGTGAAAAATGAGGATAATGATGTTAAAACAATGTCAGGAATCCTCACCAGAGCGATGATGGGGTAAGAAGTAAAAGAAATCCTACTCTCCGATATATATAGGACTCAAAACATTTTTGTGTGTGTGCCTAGACTCAACATCAGCAGTGGTTCGATCAATCAGGGGGCTCCTAGGTCGGAGAAGGCTCTGATACCAACTTGTAATGTCCATGATGCGACTATACCTCCTACGTGTCAAGGCACGAGTTAGAGACATAATAGCATTCTAGAATGATCGCAAGTGTGATATCTTTGCACAACTCATGTAATGAACAGAGATAAAAGAGATAAATAGTTGGCTTAGACTCGCCACGTCACACAATTAATACTACATTCATACATTCATCCAAATAACACAGAGTCCGGCTACAGACAAAAACAAACGAGAAAAGATACCACAACCACAAGACCTGATCGCCCCTAGTAGGAACCACTACTGATCGTCTGGATACGTCACATACATACAACCACACTCTTCATCAAACTCCCAGTGAAGTTCTTGTCCATCTCGTATGCCGTCTTCTGCTT
>LR738714.1:395761155-395786237 GCA_902687465.1 Secale cereale | reverse complement strand
GTTGTAACTGCATCTGGTGTGTGTTGTAATCTGTGAGGCACAAGGACTCAGCAATCCCATTCCCGGGTATCAAAACTAACAAAGCCTTTTTGGTGTGGAGAGGTAATAAAGTGGCTGCAGCAAGCACTAAGCAACTAGCTTACGAAGTCAGTGTGAGATGAGGATATGTGCCAGCAGTCGCCAAAAACGATCAATAAGTGATCCTAGCTACTCACGTTCATGCATAACCCCATCCTGTTAACTTTCCGAAACCCCTTCAAAAAGAGACCGTCATGGTTACTCACACATGTAGTGTATTCTTAAGGATAAATTATCAAGTTATCTACAATCGGATATTAACAACTCCCTTCTGCCACATAACCACGGGCACGACTTTCGAAAGATCATAACCCTGCAGGGGTGTCCCAACTTAGCCCATCACAAGCTCACGATCCGCGGAGTTGCAACTCCATGCTGGGAAGACCCGAGTATTCTTGGAATCCCGTGCTCAATATATTTCGACAGAGGTAGAACTAATCCAGCAAGACCTCCCGGCGTGCCTACACCCTGATAGTAGCCGCGCGTATCTCGTCTCAGGCCACGGCCAGATGGGACATCCTACAGGTATATACCAACCCCCAGGTTTCCCCAAGGTGGCCCCGCAGTCTGCCCAGTTTGGACCAACATTGATGAGGAGCACTGGCCCGGGTTGTTGATTAAGAACTCGGCTTAATTACTCCCTATGCAAGTTTTAGTTGTTAGGCAAATGTAGTACCAAAGTTGGGCCTTGCTGGAAAAGCTTTAAGCAGTGCAAATTATCGAGGGGGCCCCATAAACCCCAACCATGTTAGGAACGCAAAATCAAGGAACATAACACCGGTTTATCAGATCCTAAGGCGGCATGAGTGGAACAAAACACCAAGCAAAAGGCCAAGCCTTCCACCCATTATCAATATACATATGCATTATTTAATTAAGATATATATATATATATATTATGTTATCCCAATAAAGAAGTCCAAACATGGAGCAATCTTCCAACTGCACCTGCAACTAACAACGCTATAAGAGGGGCTGAGCAAAAGCGTACTTAGCCAATCAACAGTTTTCTAGGAAGGCGGTTAGAGTGTTTCATGGCAACATAGGAGGCTGACAAGACAAGAATAGGCATCGAGGCATAACTATAAAGAGAGACAACTAGCAAATCAAAGATAGAGGTGATATCGGGGAACAGTCATCTTGCTTGTTAAGTTCTCGGCGGGATGGTAAGATGGCTCCTCAAACTCAGTCTCGATAGGAACCTCGAACTCTGAATCGTCACCGGGCTCTAACCATCACAAGAATACAAACACCGGAACAAAATCAATGACGATGCAATGCACAAGAACATGATGCAAGACATGATGCATATGCGCATGAACATAGTACGATGCATCACAAATGGTACATGATGAGTGCAACATGTGGCATGGAAAATGCAACAATGACAATTCAACTAAGGGAACACAATATGCAAGAGAAAGCAAGAACAACATAGCCACACATGTAGTTATTTAGTTTGAACTAGATAAGCACCAAACAAGTTTCATATGTTGCTTAGCATGGCAAGGAGTGCATCACAAGACCAACTACAACATGCAAGCAATTTAAATGGGCCGGAAGAAACAAACAAAAATTCTAGAAAATCCCATGATCATATAGCAAATTTGGTGCTGATCTGCTAAAACCATATTTTAGAGTTGTCAAGCATTCAAAGCTACATCACCATGTTATTCTACACATTTTTCCACCCCATTTACATATCAAGTTTGTTAAATTTGGAGCTACGGTTATTTAGTTATGAAGTAAACCAATTTAAACATGTTATTTACAAAACATGAGGAAACAACAATTTAAATATTTTAAACATGGCATAAAATTACATATTATGAATCTACACTAAAAACTAAGTAGGTTTGGTTTTTTACTTTATTTAAAAAGGATGCCTAGATTAAAAGATATGAGCAAAACAAAAAGAAAGCAAAAAACTGAAAATAAAACTAAACAGAAAAGAAATAAAATGCCTCTGAGCCGACCTGGACTAGCCTCAGCCACTGACTAGTGGGTCCAGGGGCGCTGAGGTGGGATAGCTGGGTGTGGGAGTGGGTGTGTGCGCGTGTAGAGGATGACAGGTGGGACCGGGGTGTCAGCGAGACATAATAGCAAAATATTGGGCATTTTACAACGGCCGGAAGAGGTTTCGAACCCTGGTCTCTAGGTTAACTGAACGAGGCATCGACCAGGTGGGCTAGGCGTGTGAGACTAATAGGAGAGGTGCACCGCACCTGAAGAACAAATGCAGCGGGGTCAGAACCACGCCACTCCAGCGTGCAGAGACGGCGGCGAGGCCCGCGGGGCTACTTCGGCGACCAAAAAGGATGGCGGAGGTGCACGACGGATGCGCACGGGGATCCCGCACAAGCGACTGGGACCTGATGCACCTAACGAAGACTACGGCGACGCCGGCGACAACAAAAAGAGGCGGCGACGACGAGCTCCAGCGCGAGAGCACGTAGCAGGCCCTATGCGACACGGCGAAGATGGTGGACAAACACGGAGGGGCTACGGTGGTCGGAGCACTCGCCGGAGACGAGGTCCGACGGCGACGAGTTCGGGCGTGCAGGGCTAGCATGGGTACAGCATGCAAATAAGGAGGGAAAGGGGTCAGGGAGGTGCACAAGCTCACCATGAACACGCTCGCGTGATCGGGACGACGGGAGGAGGACGGAGACGTCGCCGGAGGCGGTCGAACATGTGCGGCAAGCCACAGACGAAGACGCGGAAGCAGAGGAAGCGGACGGGGCCCTCAGCTCCGTGTAGTCGACGTCGGGGATGTAGACGGGGAAGCAGGCAGATAGGCTCGACGAGGTGGAGTAGGACGGGGAGCACGCCGGCGAGGAGGCTGTGCTCCTGGATGCGCTCGGGACGCGGTGCAGGTGGGAGATCTGGTGGCCGAAGCGCACCTGGCAGTGGCGAGGAGGAAGAGGGAAACCTAGGGGGGTTGGTGGACACCGAGAGGGCTTAAGAGAGAGGCCAAGGCGATGGAACGGAGTGGCGATGCGCTCGTGCTCGCGGTCCCCATGGCGTTAGTGCGAGGAGGACGAAAAGGTGGGTGTGGCGGACGGTGCAGTCGCTGACGCGCGGGCCCAACCCGGCCACGTGGAAGCAACCCAGAGGGGGGCGAGTGGGTGTGCGGGTGAGAATGGGGAAGAGGGACGCGCGGGGATGAGCTGGACTGCGGCTCACGCTGAGGCTGCTAGGCTGGCCTGGTGGCTGAGGCCCAGGTGGTTCTGCTGCGGCTGGGTTGCTACTTCTTCTTCCTTTCCTTTTTCTTTTCCTCAAGTAAAAAAGGCCAGAGGGCTATGAGAAAAAAATAGGAGGAGATAAAAATTTCCCTGGGGTCCTGGATTTATGCTTGATTTAATAAAATTGTCTTGGACATTTTTAGAGGTAGAAAAATAAACCAAGTTTTAATTTAGTTCAAACTTGAGCCATTTTAAAACCTAACCAAAGCAAGTCCAAATAAGATGAAATTTGGCATAGAGGTTAAAGACATAGTGCAATATTTGTTGGAAGAAGATGAGCATTAATAGAGAAGGGAATGTGGCACTTGCAAAAAACAACAAGAAAAGAAAGAAGGGAAGGAGAGGTGGTGAAGGTTGGAAGTGGTTGTGACTTTAACATGCCCATGATTCAAACAACAACATCATGAGCAAGAAAAGACACAAGAACATGATGAGGATGACAAGGTCGAATGCAATATGATGTGACCATGATGCAAAATGATGGTATGACAATGCATTAAACATGGCAATGCATGAATGAAAAAGAAAACCTCCAAGGAAAGGACAGGACCAAAAGGAAATATATATCCATATAAGGAAGTTTTACATTTGGGGTGTTACAATATCATACCTAACTTTGCGGGCTGACAGGGTGCATTAAATGCACCGCTTAGTATGACATCAATGATCGCCTGGCAAGGCACGCCGTGTTGTCTTGCCAGCTCCGCATCTACTTCCTTGACACGTCGCATGACGGGTGTCCTTTGTGGGTTTCTTCCGCAGGAAATGGCTACCATGTGGTGAATGGCTGCCACTTAATCACTCCGCGGCTTGTCACCTCACTGATCGACGACGTGGGCCGTTCTTGAGTGGCTGGCGGGATGGTTTGCCCCCGCGATCCCCGGCAGGCTCTGATAGCTTGTTTCTGGTGATGGCCTCGTCCCTTGTCGGTCTCGGCTGCCCGACAAAGGAGGCTCTTCTCTTGTCGATATCTTGTTCTTCTGGCTTGGCCTTGGTCTCTCTGGCTGCGTGTTGGTCCTTTGAATCTCTTGGCTCTTCAATCTTGGGCTCCAGTTGGTGCTTCAACCTTGTTCTTGTGCATGTGCACAGTTGGGCAACAGACCCAGGGTTTGTTGCACCGACACAAGTCCTCGGGTGTAGCGACCCGACCCGATAAGAGTCGAAGTCTCTGTGCTTACCGTGCTAGTCCCTGGATCGACTTGCTAGCACACACAGTACTCGATGAAATAACAGAAATAACACACATCTCTTTATTACATCGATAGTATAGGAGCAATACATTTATTACAAAATAGGGCATAGAGCCAAATAAAACAAATACTGCGGAAGCTAAGTAGTAAATGAGTTCAACTCCACTAGCAAGGTTGAGTGTAGAACATCGATCTATCGCACCTTAATCCTTGTCAGATATATCTGCAACAGGATAAGTTGCAGTCATATAGGTCAGTACATTGAATGTACTGGCAAGTCACATCATAAGTAGAAAGACCTATTTGTACGTGCAATTTGGATGGTGGAAAGCTCTAAGTTTAGTTTTGCGTAAAGCTAGTCTTTATCTAGAATAAAGATATTATTCTACTACTACAGTAATAGCATAGGATGAGCTGGCAAATCCAACTCAATCCATTCCCAAATTTTCATTTAAGCCCAACGGGTTTAATTAAGGGTGACGAAATCAACTGGCATTTCCACTACTAAATTCTCAAGATGTCCATAACCAGGGACACGGCTAATCGATTAGGTTGACACTCTGCAGAGGTTGCACACTTTTTGCCACAAGACTCGACCACATCCAAGATGGTAAGATCGAGACATAGTCTTTCGAAAGCATTCCCCCTTAACCCACGGATAGGACGGTACACCTACATATTCTACATCTGCTAGCCCATCTCGGAAGAGGTCAAACTATCTACTCAACTAAGTCAGAGCCCATATTGGCTTGTGGCTGCACACGTAAGCTTCTAGATATGAAAATACATTTGATCCTAAGCGAACGGACCACTAGTGGTGCACCACCATGGATTTCCCATGCGTGCCCCACTGTACTTCGCCACCATTCAAACCAATTTCCGCCCAGGTAGTTCATTTATTATCTTAGGCCATGTTGCTTACAATGTCACTCATACTTTAAAATGATCACTCCCCCAATCCACATCTACTTTAGCGAAGCAATATAATGTAAAACTATGGCGACAAGTTGTATGGTTCAGACCTACCTCAGTGAACTACTGGGTGTAAAGCATAGCCATTCGGCATAAATTATTACCAAGTAGTCCTACCGCAAATAAATAAGTGCATAACAAAACACATAGGTAATGAAAACATGATCAAGATGCAACTTGCCTCGGTACTGCTGGTTGAATTCTAGAGATTGATAGTATTCTGCTTCGCACTGCGGACAATCTATTGCAAAGTAAATAACATACATAAGCAAGCATTTCAGGGAACCAAGAAGAACATGCAAAACATAAAGTCTCGGAAAAACCAAATGAGCATTCAACACACATAACTAGCATGAAAATTTTATAAGTGCAAAACAACATAGGCATATGGTTTAAAAGTGATGTGAACTATAGTGCATACTAGCCATACTAGCAATATATTAATGGACAGATCCTAGTGTGCGAAAATTATTGTGACAAAGGTCCATGTGATAGGGTTTGGCTACGGTGACAAAGTGAAAAAAGAATCAACTTAAACGGGGCTACGGTATATGGCCATTTGAAGTTTGATTTCATATCTGAATAAACATCAAATTTGAATCTAGAAAAAGTTTACAAATATGATACTACTGGATAGATCTAATCATGATGAAGAATTTGACGCTGGTTTCATCGAATTCAGATCTATGGTCAAAAAGTTGTGGCTATTCTAAGATCGGGGACTAATCTGCTAATAAAAGGACTAAACAGAGAACAAAACAGTCGCGAACAGGTCCCTCGCACGTGGCATATTCCTACTGGCCGAAAGGTGTTCACCGCGTAGCTTATACATCGGACAGCCACAATTTAAGTAAAACGGCGGCGGTGGCTAAATAAAGAAAATCGAAGTTCGGTTTATATAAAATCCATACGGTTAATTACTACCGTGGTTAACCGATCTAATGGAAAACCGATCCAAATATATTAAAAAAACTAAAAGAGCAGGAGGGAGTGGTCGGTCTTATAGAACTACGACGAACGGCCGGCGGTGGCGCTGGCGTCGCGCGGGGCGGCGGCTGCGGTGGCTTCCGGCGGCGGGGAAGGAGACGAACTGGACGACCGCGACGATGGGTTAACGGTGGTGGTGGCGGTGGTCCTCAGCGGCATCGGGACGGGTCAGGTGAGGGCGGCAGCGCTCCGGTGCTTCGGTGTCGACGCAGGTCGTCGGGACGGCGTCTCCGATGAACCTAGGGGCAAAGCAACATGTCAAACGGATGCGGTAGATCGAGGGAAAGAGATTGACATGAGAGAGTGGAGTCCGGGGTGGTCTACGGCGACAAAAACGACGGCGAGGTCCTCCGGGTCCGGCGAGATGCAACTGACGGAGGCGGCGGCTGTGAGCGGCGTGGGTCGATGCGGAGTGGCAGGATGAGACGAGGAGGTCTGGGGGCATTTATAGGCGTCGAGAGAGGGCTCGGGACTACGGGATAAGTGTTATCCAAGCGCGAGGCGGGCGGCTGTTGCAGGCGGAGCGCTGCATGCGTGTTCATCTAGTGAGAGGAGCAGGAGGATAGGGATGAAGGGCGGGCCCCGCGGGTCAGTGGCGGTGGCTGCGTGTGAGCGAAGGGGGCGGCGGGCGTGCGAGCGAGAGCGCTCGGGCCTTCGGCGCTAGGTGGCCTGGGCCTAAATGGCCAGTTGCTGGCTGGCGCGCCCCTAGGCCGAACCAAGCTTCGGCCCGGGCGGTGTGGTGTTTTTTGTAAACGAAGACTAAAGTGGCCTAAAACAACTCAAAAAAATTAAAAAAAATATCACAATAATTCTAAAATCATGATACAATATATAGAGCGTGATGAACATTTTGTTCTGCCCAAATAATTTTGAAAATATTTTCCTAATGCAATTAATGCATTTTTTGCAAATAACATAGATGCCAAATAAATTCTAAAAACTCCAAATAATATTCAAATGAAATTTCCAACTCTTTTATAGTTTGAGGAAGTCATCTTATCCCCTCTCATTTGTTTTTCTCGAGTGGAAAATATTTGAATATTTTAGAGAAACTCCAAAATGCAATAAAATATGAGATGCATTGATGAATCTATTAGCATACCAATTCAATAAAAATTGGGATGTTACAAACCTACCCCCTTAAGATGAATCTCGCCGTTGAGATTCGGGTTTGCCAACAAAAAGGTGTGGATGGTCCTACCTGAGGTCTTCCTCTCGTTCCCAAGTAGAACCTTGCAGAACTTGATGACCTTGGTACGAGTGATTCTCTCTGCAGTCTCAAGAATCTTAACAGGCTTCTCCTCATAAGTCAGGTTATTCTCCAACTGAATTGCCTCTAGTGGAACTGTATCCTTCGGAGGAATATCTGCCATCTCTGCATGACACTTCTTCAGCTGGGAAACATTAAACACGTCATGAATTGCTGAAAAAGCCTCTGGTAATTCCAACTTGTATGCGACCTCTCCTCTGCATTCCAGAACTCTGTCTCGTCCCTCGAATCGTGGTGCTAACTTTCCTTTGACTCCAAATGTCGGGACCCCGATCCTAAGTCACACCGGTCTAGCATGTAACACACCATATCACTTTGCGGCCTCACGCACGGTATCGCCACGGGTGCCACCTTACCTGGCCCGGGACCGTTTGCGCATTTTGGCTCACGTATATGATAGTATCGCTAGCATCCATATGACAGAGAACCCGGGCCAACATGACCAGTTATAAACCAAAAGTGGCACTAAATTACAGAGACAGGCATTCATGACCCAGCAACGAACGTGTCGGTCATCAACGTATGAACCCAAGTCGTAGCAAGCTACAAGGACTTAAAGGAACAACGCGTGACATTTCCCCTAAGGGACAGACACAGGAACGAAGAAGGACACATGCCGGTCAGCCTAAGTGTCCCGGAGCAGTAGCAAGCTACCAAGGCTCAGTGGAAGCACTAGGAGACATTTGCCTGTAAGATAGGCTACCAAGGGTAAACAACTAGGTGTCGGATCCCACACATACCAAGCATTTGAATAACATACACACTATATGCTCAATATGTGCAAATACAACATGGCATCACAACAAGACTCTAATAAACAAAGTATTTACTCATTAGGCTCCGAGGAGCCAGATATTACAAACTTGGGTCTCATGACCCAACATTCAGAGCATACAAGCAACAGGCGGAAGCACAACATTTCTGAGTACAGACATCTACAAATGAAAAAGGCTGAAGAGCCTGACTATCTACAACACTCGTCCAAGATCGTAGCTGAGGTACAAGCTACTTGTCGAAGTCCAAGCGGACCTACTAGTGAGACATCAATCCTATCTGCAAAACATAAATTAAGCAAACATGAGTACAAAGGTAATCAGCAAGACTTACATCAGATCCTATCATACACGCACTTGTATCAAGAAGGCTAAGTGGGGTTTAGTTGCAGCAAGCCAGCTTTGACTCAGTGGCTATCCTATTCTACGATTGTTGGTAACTCTCTTGAGGTGGCGCACACAAGTCCACTAAGCACCACACAATACACCACTATGGATTCATTCCCGTCTCCCTACGAGAAGGCCATCCATAGCACTCACACTTGTCTTGAGTATTTTAGAGTATCCACTTCAAGTTGTCTATGTACCACGTAAGCATCCAAGAAGTCCATAACCGTGGACCTGGCTATTCGAATAGATTATGTTAACCCTGCAGGGGTGTACTTCTTCACACACGCTCTCGCCACTTACCGCCATGTACATCTCGAGTATCTTGGCAACCTTCAAGAGGAAGCCTGGCGAGGGTGTCGGCCACGACCTGACTAACCACATGTAATGCCCCGGATGTAATACTTTCCCTTTTGGGCTTATAATAAATCTCCGGCTTCATCTATTTCCATTTCGGGTTCTTTGTCTTTCGGGTTTCGTCGTTTTGTTGTGTGAGTGTGTGGCATTCATTCATATCATGTAGACATGTGCATTGCATTTTTGTTTGTGTTGTGGGTTGCATCCGGATCGTGGCGTTTCTTCCCGTTGTCCGTTTCGTGTTCCGGAGCTCCCTCACGTGTCCGTGACGTCCCGTAGGCCTTCTTTGTTGTTCGGGCGTTTTTCGTTACCGGTGTGCCGCGAGGTTGTGTTGTGTGTTGTTGTTTTGTTGTGTGCAACCTGCCTCTCAAATCTCGTCTCGTTTGGACTCCGTTGACTTTTCCCTCCGTTGTCCGTGTGGGTCCGAAGTGCCCTTACTTCGTGTCCCGGAAATACCCCTGTTGCATTCTTTTATCTCCGTCTGGGCCTTTTAAATCGTCCCCGCGATCGGATCCGTTGGATCCAGATCGGAGGGCTCCTAGACATGCCCTAGTCTCCAAACCCTAGTCTAGATTGCTATATATAGACCCCTAGGTCTATTTGGACATTCCCCTTCTTCTTCCCTAAAAATTCAGATCTCAGATCCCCTTTTTTTTTCCTGATCCCGAAGGTTTCCTTGTTTCTTCCTCGTACGCCGCGCCGGGATCCCGGGATCGATCGACCCCGCCGGCCCGACCGAAGTCAACGCTCCAGCGACGCCGCATCGCTCCGCGTCGGTCAGATCGAGCGACCGAGCCGGCCTCGTCGACCGACCGGCCTCGACCGCATCGGCCAGTTCGAGCTGACGGCCCGTAGCAGCCTCCCCGGCCCGTACTGCTCCCGCCGCGTCGTCCAGGGAGGGGACCGCTTCGTCGGCCTCCCGCCTCTCCGCCTCTGCGCCGCCAGGCCACGGGCCTCCCCTCGCCCCGACCGGCCGGGCCGTGCGCCGCCTCGCCAGCCCACGCTCGCCGCCCTCTGCCGCGCATCGCGGGCCTCCGCATCCGCCCCCTCCGAGCCGCAGTCGCTGGGCCGCATCCGGCCCCAGCCAGATCCCGCGCCGCCGGCCCAGTAGCCGCCTCCGCGAAGCCCAGCCGCCCCGCGCGCCGGATCAGATCCGCGCACTGTTCATCCCGAGGCCTTCTACTGTTCACCCGAGGCCCAGCACTGTTCATCTCAGATCTGGAGAGGTTGTTTTTTTTTCCCTCAGCCCCTGTTTTCCTGATCTGTGATGCCTACTTTGACCATGCATAACTTTCTCTGTGTTGCTCCGTTTTGAGCGTGTGATATGTCCAGATGTTCGTGGAGATGCCCTCTACGTTTTACCTGTTGTAGTCATGCATGTTAGATGTCATCTAGGGCTTTGTTTTGCTGTTACAAGAGTGTATGATGATATAAACTGCTGCTATGTGTTATTTTTGTGCCACCTTTGACATGTGATATCTTTTAGCTCGTTTGTCCAAACGATGCAAATGACATGTCCACGTGTTCGTCTCGTCACGAACTACGTGTTGCTTGTGATAGGTTGCATGGTAGATGTATTGTTTCCTTGTTATCTTCGTTGCAAGATGCCATGTTCAAATGTTGTGTTTTTACTTGTTATGAAATGCCATCTTGTTGAGCTCGTTGTAATCGGTGTGTTCATCACATTGATGCATGCTTGTGTGTTTCGGGATCACCGTCATATGTATTTTGATGAGGTGCTTACCCTTTGCCATGTTTAGTTTCGAGGTGTCTTAAACATGCTCTTTTTGTTGCTATGATGATGTTGCTGTTTTAGGACTTAGTGAAATTTCACTAAGTCTGAAATCTGTAACGTTCCGATGCCATGTTCGTGTGATGTTGTAGGACAAAGCATGATAGTTTTGGGGTGGATTTTGATTGTTCCATGAAGTATATATTGTTGTCTTTCCATCCATGTCCTCACATGTCCAATTGAGGTGCTGTAGCATGCTTATCTTTTGCTCCAAACTTTCAATAAAATTCTGCTGCCAGAATTTTATTTCAAAGTTCAATATGTCCAAGGTCATTGCTAATGATCCGTGACTCCGTTTGGGGTGCACTTTGGACCTAGTTGCTGTACATTATATCTAGTTTATGTTCAAGTCCTTTGCCATGCCTTTTGGGTGCTGTAGATTATTTATTTTGAGCTCCCAAGATGCTATGTTGCTGTAATTTGCAGTTTTCGCTCAAATCTTGTTTCGGGCATAACTTTTAGCCCGTAACTCCGATTTCAGCGAACTTTATATCAAACTTGGGTGTTTTTCTGTGTAGATTAATAATATCAGGTTGTTATCTTGTTTTGAGGTGTTTTGCTTGAGTGATGTTTTACGTGCTCCTTGTGCATCTTAGTGCATCCATCATGCATACATGTTTTTCGAGTGCGCATTGCATCGTGTTGATTGGTGCTTGGTGTGTTTGTCTTGTTTAGAGCACGAAGTTGAGCACGAGTTTTCCAACGAGGTTGAGCACGAGGTTTCCAACGAGTTTGAGCAAGAGGACCCTTCTTTTGATCCGAACTTCTTCTCTTCAGGCAAGATGACCGAACCCCGATAACATTACTATCTTTGTCTATTGCTAGTAGTCTCGTTCTATAGTTTTGCCTCGATGCCCATGTTCTTCTTGTCAGCCTCCTACTTGTAACCAATTGCCATGTTTAACCACCCTACCTATGCAAACCGTTGCTTGGCTAAGTACGCTTCGCTCAGCCCTTCTTATAGCGTTGCTAGTTGCAGGTGAAGTGAAGATGCTTGCTCCATGTTGAAGTTTGGTTGGGTTATATCACACTATATAAATGCTTTAACTGAAATCACATATATATTGGCAAGGGTGGAAGGCTAAGCTTTTGCTTGGTGTTTTGTTCCACTCATGCCGTTAGGATCCGTATAAGCCGGTTTTATGTTCCTTGATTATGCGTTCCTAACACGGTTGGGGTGTATGGGACCCCCTCGATAAACCGCTATGTGCTAAGTCTTTTCCAGCAAATCCCAACATTGGTACTATTTGCCTAATAACAAACTAAACTTGCATAAGGGAGTAATTAACCCTCTTTCTTAATCAACAACCCCGGGCCAGTGCTCCACATGAGTGTTGGTCCGAAACGGGGAGCCTGCGGGGCCACCTCGAGGAAACTCAAGGTTTGGTAAAAACCCGTAGCTTCACCCATCCGGACGTGTCCTGAGACCTAGATACGCGCGGCTACGATCAGGGTGTCGACACGCCGGGAGGATTTGCTGGATTAGCCTTACCTTAGTTCGGTTTAACTTGAGCACGGGATTCCGAGGATACTCGGGTCTTCCCACTTTGGAGTTGCGACTCCGCGGATCGTGGGCTTGTAATGGGTCAAGTTGGAACACCCCTGCAGGGTTTGAACTTTCGAAAGCCGTGCCCGCGGTTATGTGGCAGATGGGAGCTTGTTAATTCCGGTTGTAGATAACTTGACACAAATGATACTAATACACTACCAGCGTGTGTTCCGTGACTGTCAATTTCCGAATTGGGATTCGGGAGTTGAACACGGAGGGGTTATGCTTGTGAGCTTCTAGCTAGGATCACTTAGTGATCACTTCTCGCGTTGCTTTCTCTTCTCGCTCTCACTTGCGTAAGCTAGATGCTAGTTGCTGCTGCAGACTCTTTGTTGATCCTTCACCTCATTTCTTTCTTCAGCCTTTCCCTCACCTAAAGGCTTTGATAGTTCTGTTACCCGGGAACGGGATTGCTGAGTCCTCTGTGGCTCACAGTTACTTCACACCAGATGCAGGTCCAGCCGTGAGCTATCCAGGTGATGGCACCGAGCTGGATTGGGAGTACGACGAGGAGCGTAGTCGTTACTACGTGCGCTACCCGGACGATCAGTAGTGGAGACTCTTACTAGGATTCGATCCGCCTGTGGTTGTTTTATTTATCTGAGTTTGGTACTTTGACATTTGGATTTTGCCCTTAGAGGGTTGTAGTGATCTTTTGTATGATGTTTGAGACTTGTACTGTTATTCTGTGACGTGGCGATTGTAAGCCAACTATTTTCAGTTTACTTTCCCCCTTTTACATGAGTTGTGCAAAGATTACCAAACTTGAGATCATTCTAGGATGGGTTTATGCCTTTAAGTCGGGCCTCGACCCGTAGGAGGTATAACTCCATCCTGGGCATTACAAGTTGGTATCCAGAGCCTTCTCCGACCTAGGAGCCCCCACTGTTTGATCGAACCGTTGACGGTTGAGTCTAGGCACACACTGAAAACTTTTTGAGTCATATATTATATCGGAGAGTAGGATTTCTTGCTTCTCATCCCCTTTCTCTCTGGTGAGGACTCCTGACGTCTGCTCTTGTCTCTCCTATCTTCAAAATTTGCACAAATTTTTTTTTTAGGATTCCCGCGAGTATTCTGGGATTGTTTCGATGTTCTTGTGACAAGGATATTGTTCCCGATGCCTCCTGTTACCGAGGAGTTGAGCTTCGGGGTATCACTGTAACAAGCATATCGCGACAGTACTAAATACTTAAGACGGCCGACATCGAAAATCTCCCCTATACGGCCAGTGGCAAGATAACCCCGACATCACCCAGTACTGGGGAGGTAGTTCGGGAGTATTGCCATAGCTTGTTATAGTGGATGCTTTTCGAAGGTCCGAGGTACACAGCTTCCGAGAAAGACTGGTTATGTGTTGAAGGATGGATACACCTGGATGTAGGTTAGAGTTGATTGCGCGGTGCTTCCCGTGTATCCCCAACACCTGATTGCATAACTGGAATCTTTCGGAAAACTATAGGTGGGTTTTATCCAGTAGATCGTAGGCATTCTTCCAACGAATGCAGGTTAGTGAGTTCGGGGTTCGACATTGAGTGAAGGAGTTATATGACCGAGGTTACTATCAGGAGTTGCATCTTAAAGGGTCCTTGGCTATGCTGATCCGGGGATTGCAAAACCTTTTCGTAACGCGTTCATATGCTTTCAGCACAAAGATGTTAGAACGAAACTCCTCTCTTGTGTTTGTTCCTTTCCGTACCTTGTTGTTTTATTATTTTATCCTTTTGATCCCTATGTGGCTTCTCGTGAAGACTGATGTTATCAATTAACTGAGAAATTCATTCGTTCCTCTTGCTCGGATGATTTCATTCGTTCTTATTGTTCGAATGATTATTGTGAAGACTTGTTGCTATTCATTCCATTGATTCAGCTTATTCCTTTTTGTCAATCAATTGCTGATTCGTGGTCATCTCTTACAGGATGGCTCCGAAAAGGGTTCCGAATGCCAACCCAGAGGGTGAAGAGGTCCCAGAACGTCCTCCTTCACCTCCTCCTCCGCCTGAGGCTTGGAGAGCAATTATGCAGACTACTGCTCAGAACACTCAGTTGATGATGCAGATGATGCAGATGATGCAAGCTAATCAAGCTAATCAAGCTAATCAGGGCGTTCCAATGAACCAAGGCAACTTCTTCCAGCAGCACCATGCTACCCTCAACCAGTTCTTGGCCAACAATCCTAAAGCTTTCAGTTACTGTGTCGACCCTCTTGATGCTGAAGATTGGCTGACCGATATCAAGAAGCATTTTGAGTGCAGTAACGTGAAAGAAGATGACTATGTGAAGTTTGCAGCCTTCCAACTGAAAGATCAAGCAGCTGATTGGTGGCAGCAGTACAAAGACTCAAGGCCGGGTCAAGTGATCTCATGGGAGAATTTCTGCAAGGATTTCCGCTCGCATCACATTCCTACAAGTGTTATCGAGGGTATGCGTGAGCAATTCCGCAACCTCAAGCAGGGCTCCATGTCAGTCTATCAGTATAATGTCAAGTTCCAAAACCTCGCTCGATATGCAAAGCAAGACATTCCTGATGCAAAGAGCAAAATCTATCAGTTCCGTGGAGGTCTCAAAGATGAACTTCAGCTTGCTCTCACCTTGTTCGAGCCAGACGAATTCGATAAGTTCTATAATATGGCTTTGAAACAAGAAGCAGCTCAGCTTAAGATGGAGGCTTCTAAGAAGAGAATTCGAGATGCTGTTCACTCTACCTCATCGTCTCAGTTGGCTGCGAAACAACAGAAATTCTGGCTTCCTCCTCCTCCAATGATTCGAGCTCCATACAACAACTCCAGCAACTTCAACAACTCCAACAACAAGAACTCTAGTGGCCGTGGTTTCTCCCACCCACCCAACCCAAGCAACCAGTCGAAGAAGCAGTTTCAGTCTCAAGGCTCCAAGTCCAGTGGCTCTCATTTCCGTCCTCTCTCTGAAGTGGTGTGCAACAAGTGTGGCCAGAAAGGTCACTATGCCAACAGATGTCCGAATCCGAAGCGTCTTCCTCCGCCTCCTCCTGTCGGTACCGCTATGGTCAAGCATGATCCAAAGGCTGCAAGGGTCAATCTGATGAATGCAGCACAAGCGGAGGCTTCTTCTGATGTCATTCTGGGTAACCTTCCAGTGAACTCTTTTCCAGCTAAAGTGTTATTTGATTCGGGTGCATCATGCTCTTTCATGTCTCAACCATTTGCATCCAAATATAATGTGGACATCAAAAGCTTGCCAAGGGAGTTATCAGTTATTTCTCCGGGGATACGAATGCATTCCAGCATATATGCTCCGGATGTTTCTATTCGCATGGGCGATTATCGATTTTTGGCTTCTCCGGTGGTTCTTGGTCATTCTGACATCGACCTCATTCTCGGAATGGATTGGCTTTCTCAGCACGATGCTCACATTGATTGTGCTCAAAAGGAAGTCAAATTGACTCATTCTGATGAAGATGTGATTATCTTCGCCTCCAGGGATAATACTATTCGGCTTTTCTCTCTTAATGATAAGGGTGAAATTAATGCCATAGAGCAAATTCCAGTGGTGAATGAATATCAAGACGTCTTTCCAGAAGAACTTCCAGGCATGCCTCCACACCGTCAGGTGGAGTTTGTCATTGAACTCGAGCCGGGCACCGAACCTGTTTGCCGGCGTCCATACAAGCTCTCTTCAGATGAATTGAAGGAATTGAAGAAACAGTTGGATGAACAAGAGCGTATGGGTCTCATCAGACCGAGTACATCTCCGTGGGGCTGTGGTGTCTTATTTGTCAAGAAGAAAGATGGCACGGAGCGTCTCTGTGTTGACTACCGGCCATTGAACAAGAAGACGATTAAGAACAAGTATCCGCTCCCCAACATCAATGAACTCTTTGAGCAGCTCAAAGGAGCTAAAGTATTCTCTAAGCTTGACCTCCGAATGGGCTACCATCAAATTCGCATTCGCGAGGAAGACATTCCCAAGACGGCGTTCAGAACGAGCTACGGTTCATATGAGTATACCGTCATGTCCTTCGGCCTCGCCAATGCTCCTCCTACCTTCTCAAGGATGATGCATTACATCTTCAACCCCTATACAGGCGAGTTTGTGCTAGTGTATCTGGATGATATTTTGGTGTTTTCCAAGAATGAAGAAGATCACGAAAAGCACTTGCGTCTGGTTCTTGATCGACTCCGAGAGCACAAATTCTATGCCAAGTTCTCAAAGTGCGAGTTTTGGCTCGATAAGGTTCTCTACTTGGGCCACATTATCTCAGCTGACGGTATTGCGGTTAATCCCGAGAAAGTTGAAGCAATTGTCAACTGGGAAGCTCCTCAGAACGTCAAGCAGCTCCGCAGTTTTCTGGGTCTTGCCAGCTATTGCAGAAGGTTTGTGGAGAACTTCTCCAAGATTGCCAAGCCTCTTTCCAACCTCCTCCAGAAGAATGTCAAATACTTTTGGTCTCCCGAGTGTGAAGTGGCTTTCAAAACACTCAAAGAGAAGCTTGTCTCAGCTCCAGTTCTGATTCCGCCAGATGAATCCAAGCCCTATGAAGTGTTCTGTGACGCTTCTCTTCAAGGCCTTGGTGGTGTGCTTATGCAAGAAAAGAGAATTGTGGCATACACTTCACGTCAGCTCAAGCCAGCTGAGAAGAACTATCCCACACATGATCTCGAGCTAGCAGCTGTGGTACATGCTCTGATTACGTGGAGACATCTGTTGTTGGGCAGAAAGGTCGACATCTTCACTGATCACAAGAGTTTGAAGTACATCTTCACACAGCCGCATCTGAACCTCCGCCAGACTCGTTGGGTCGAGATGATCCAAGAGTACAACCCCAGCATTGAGTACACTCCAGGCAAGGCGAATGTGATTGCAGATGCTTTGAGCAGAAAGGCATATTGCAACAGCCTTCTTATCAAGCCACACCAGCCTGAGCTTTGTGAAGCTTTCAGGAAGCTCAACCTTCAGGTTGTTCCGCAGGGTTTTCTTGCAAATCTCCAGATTGCTCCTACCTTGGAAGATCAAGTCCGTGAGGCCCAGCTCAGTGATACCATGGTGAAGAAGGTAAAACATGGGATTGCAAAGGGCACTCCAAAATATAAGTGCTTCCGTGTTGATGAGAGAGATACCTTGTTCTTCGAGGACAGACTCGTTGTTCCCAAAGGTGATCTCAGGAAGCTCATAATGGAAGAAGCTCATGACTCTCTCCTTTCCATTCATCCTGGCAGTTCCAAGATGTATCAAGACCTCAAGCAGTCTTACTGGTGGACACGCATGAAAAGGGAGATTGCCCAATTCGTGAATGAATGTGATGTATGCAGAAGAGTGAAAGCAGAACATCAACGTCCAGCCGGTCTTCTCCAACCTCTTCCTATTCCTGAGTGGAAGTTCGACCACATTGAGATGGACTTCGTCACTGGTTTTCCTAAATCCAAGCGAGGCAATGATGCTATCTTTGTGGTGATTGACAAGCTTACCAAAGTCGCTCACTTTCTTCCAGTCAAAGAATCAATCAATGCAGCTCAACTTGCAGAGCTGTACACTTCCAGAATTGTGTCCCTTCATGGCATTCCTCAAGTGATATCCTCAGACCGTGGCAGCTTGTTCACATCAAAGTTCTGGGACTCCTTTCAGTCCGCCATGGGCACGAAGATCAGGTTCAGCACTGCTTTTCACCCTCAGACTAGTGGTCAAGTCGAGCGTGTGAATCAGATCCTAGAAGATATGCTCAGAGCCTGTGTCATCTCCTTCGGCATGAAATGGGAAGACTGTCTTCCATTTGCAGAATTCTCTTACAACAACAGCTTCCAAGCGAGTGCAGGCAAAGCACCGTTTGAGATTCTCTATGGCAGAAAGTGCCGTACCCCTCTCAACTGGTCTGAAACAGGCGAACGTCAACTTCTTGGCAATGATTTGATCTCTGAAGCCGAAGAAATGTGCAAAGTCATACGTGAGAATCTCAAGGCCGCTCAGTCGCGTCAGAAGAGTTACTATGATGGAAAGCATCGTGATTTGGCTTTCGACATCGGTGATCATGTCTATCTCCGAGTTTCTCCGATGAAAGGAACCCAAAGGTTCGGTATCAAAGGAAAGCTTGCTCCTAGATACGTCGGGCCTTTCAAAATTCTTGGCAAAAGAGGCGATCTAGCCTATCAGCTCGAGCTCCCTTCCAACTTTGCAAATGTTCATGATGTCTTCCATGTGTCTCAGCTTCGCAAATGCTTCAAGGCACCTGAGCGGATGATTCCGTTTGAGGAGATTGATCTTCAACAAGACCTTTCCTACCGAGAGCATCCAGTTGCAATTCTCGAAGAAACTGAACGCAAGACTCGTAACAAGTCCATCAAGTTTCTGAAAGTCAAGTGGTCACATCACACAGACCGAGAAGCTACCTGGGAACGAGAAGATCATCTTCGTTCCGAGTACCCTTCCTTTTTCCAGTCCTAGATCTCGGGACGAGATCTTTTTGTAGTAGAGGAGAGTTTGTAATGCCCCGGATGTAATACTTTCCCTTTTGGGCTTATAATAAATCTCCGGCTTCATCTATTTCCATTTCGGGTTCTTTGTCTTTCGGGTTTCGTCGTTTTGTTGTGTGAGTGTGTGGCATTCATTCATATCATGTAGACATGTGCATTGCATTTTTGTTTGTGTTGTGGGTTGCATCCGGATCGTGGCGTTTCTTCCCGTTGTCCGTTTCGTGTTCCGGAGCTCCCTCACGTGTCCGTGACGTCCCGTAGGCCTTCTTTGTTGTTCGGGCGTTTTTCGTTACCGGTGTGCCGCGAGGTTGTGTTGTGTGTTGTTGTTTTGTTGTGTGCAACCTGCCTCTCAAATCTCGTCTCGTTTGGACTCCGTTGACTTTTCCCTCCGTTGTCCGTGTGGGTCCGAAGTGCCCTTACTTCGTGTCCCGGAAATACCCCTGTTGCATTCTTTTATCTCCGTCTGGGCCTTTTAAATCGTCCCCGCGATCGGATCCGTTGGATCCAGATCGGAGGGCTCCTAGACATCCCCTAGTCTCCAAACCCTAGTCTAGATTGCTATATATAGACCCCTAGGTCTATTTGGACATTCCCCTTCTTCTTCCCTAAAAATTCAGATCTCAGATCCCCTTTTTTTTTCCTGATCCCGAAGGTTTCCTTGTTTCTTCCTCGTACGCCGCGCCGGGATCCCGGGATCGATCGACCCCGCCGGCCCGACCGAAGTCAACGCTCCAGCGACGCCGCATCGCTCCGCGTCGGTCAGATCGAGCGACCGAGCCGGCCTCGTCGACCGACCGGCCTCGACCGCATCGGCCAGTTCGAGCTGACGGCCCGTAGCAGCCTCCCCGGCCCGTACTGCTCCCGCCGCGTCGTCCAGGGAGGGGACCGCTTCGTCGGCCTCCCGCCTCTCCGCCTCTGCGCCGCCAGGCCACGGGCCTCCCCTCGCCCCGACCGGCCGGGCCGTGCGCCGCCTCGCCAGCCCACGCTCGCCGCCCTCTGCCGCGCATCGCGGGCCTCCGCATCCGCCCCCTCCGAGCCGCAGTCGCTGGGCCGCATCCGGCCCCAGCCAGATCCCGCGCCGCCGGCCCAGTAGCCGCCTCCGCGAAGCCCAGCCGCCCCGCGCGCCGGATCAGATCCGCGCACTGTTCATCCCGAGGCCTTCTACTGTTCACCCGAGGCCCAGCACTGTTCATCTCAGATCTGGAGAGGTTGTTTTTTTTTCCCTCAGCCCCTGTTTTCCTGATCTGTGATGCCTACTTTGACCATGCATAACTTTCTCTGTGTTGCTCCGTTTTGAGCGTGTGATATGTCCAGATGTTCGTGGAGATGCCCTCTACGTTTTACCTGTTGTAGTCATGCATGTTAGATGTCATCTAGGGCTTTGTTTTGCTGTTACAAGAGTGTATGATGATATAAACTGCTGCTATGTGTTATTTTTGTGCCACCTTTGACATGTGATATCTTTTAGCTCGTTTGTCCAAACGATGCAAATGACATGTCCACGTGTTCGTCTCGTCACGAACTACGTGTTGCTTGTGATAGGTTGCATGGTAGATGTATTGTTTCCTTGTTATCTTCGTTGCAAGATGCCATGTTCAAATGTTGTGTTTTTACTTGTTATGAAATGCCATCTTGTTGAGCTCGTTGTAATCGGTGTGTTCATCACATTGATGCATGCTTGTGTGTTTCGGGATCACCGTCATATGTATTTTGATGAGGTGCTTACCCTTTGCCATGTTTAGTTTCGAGGTGTCTTAAACATGCTCTTTTTGTTGCTATGATGATGTTGCTGTTTTAGGACTTAGTGAAATTTCACTAAGTCTGAAATCTGTAACGTTCCGATGCCATGTTCGTGTGATGTTGTAGGACAAAGCATGATAGTTTTGGGGTGGATTTTGATTGTTCCATGAAGTATATATTGTTGTCTTTCCATCCATGTCCTCACATGTCCATTTGAGTGGCTGTAGCATGTTTATCTTTTGCTCTAAACTTTCAATAAAATTCTGCTGCCAGAATTTTATTTCAAAGTTCAATATGTCCAAGATCATTGCTAGTGATCCGTGACTCCGTTGGGGGTGCACTTTGGACCTACTTGCTGTACATTATATCTAGTTTATGTTCAAGTCCTTTGCCATGCTTTTGGGGTGCTGTAGATTAATTATTTGGTGCTCCCAAGATGCTATGTTGCTGTAATTTGCAGTTTTCGCTCAAATCTTGTTTCGGGCATAACTTTTAGCCCGTAACTCCGATTTCAGCGATTTTTATATCAAACTTGGGTGTTTTTCTGTGTAGATTAATAATATCAGGTTGTTATCTTGTTTTGAGGTGTTTTGCTTGAGTGATGTTTTCCGTGCTCCATGTGCATCTCTAGTGCATCCATCATGCATACATGTTTTTCGAGTGCGCATTGCATCGTGTTGATTGGTGCTTGGTGTGTTTGTCTTGTTTAGACCCGGAAGTTGAGCACGAGTTTTCCAACGAGGTTGAGCACGAGGTTTCCAACGAGTTTGAGCAAGAGGACCCTTCTTTCGATCCGAACTTCTTCTCTTCAGGCAAGATGACCGAACCCCGATAACATTACTATCTTTGTCTATTGCTAGTAGTCTCGATCTATAGTTTTGCCTCGATGCCCATGTTCTTCTTGTCAGCCTCCTACTTGTAACCAATTGCCATGTTTAACCACCCTACCTATGCAAACCGTTGCTTGGCTAAGTACGCTTCGCTCAGCCCTTCTTATAGCGTTGCTAGTTGCAGGTGAAGTGAAGATGCTTGCTCCATGTTGAAGTTTGGTTGGGTTATATCACACTATAAAAATGCTTTAACTGAAATCACATATATATTGGCAAGGGTGGAAGACTAAGCCTTTTGCTTGGTGTTTTGTTCCACTCATGCCGTTAGGATCCGTATAAGCCGGTTTTATGTTCCTTGATTATGCGTTCCTAACACGGTTGGGGTGTATGGGACCCCCTCGATAAACCGCTATGTGCTAAGTCTTTTCCAGCAAATCCCAACATTGGTACTATTTGCCTAATAACAAACTAAACTTGCATAAGGGAGTAATTAACCCTCTTTCTTAATCAACAACCCCGGGCCAGTGCTCCACATGAGTGTTGGTCCGAAACGGGGAGCCTGCGGGGCCACCTCGAGGAAACTCAAGGTTTGGTAAAAACCCGTAGCTTCACCCATCCGGACGTGTCCTGAGACCTAGATACGCGCGGCTACGATCAGGGTGTCGACACGCCGGGAGGATTTGCTGGATTAGCCTTACCTTAGTTCGGTTTAACTTGAGCACGGGATTCCGAGGATACTCGGGTCTTCCCACTTTGGAGTTGCGACTCCGCGGATCGTGGGCTTGTAATGGGTCAAGTTGGAACACCCCTGCAGGGTTTGAACTTTCGAAAGCCGTGCCCGCGGTTATGTGGCAGATGGGAGCTTGTTAATTCCGGTTGTAGATAACTTGACACAAATGATACTAATACACTACCAGCGTGTGTTCCGTGACTGTCAATTTCCGAATTGGGATTCGGGAGTTGAACACGGAGGGGTTATGCTTGTGAGCTTGTAGCTAGGATCACTTAGTGATCACTTCTCGCGTTGCCTTCTCTTCTCGCTCTCACTTGCGTAAGCTAGATGCTAGTTGCTGCTGCAGACTCTTTGTTGATCCTTCACCTCATTTCTTTCTTCAGCCTTTCCCTCACCTAAAGGCTTTGATAGTTCTGTTACCCGGGAACGGGATTGCTGAGTCCTCTGTGGCTCACAGTTACTTCACACCAGATGCAGGTCCAGCCGTGAGCTATCCAGGTGATGGCACCGAGCTGGATTGGGAGTACGACGAGGAGCGTAGTCGTTACTACGTGCGCTACCCGGACGATCAGTAGTGGAGACTCTTACTAGGATTCGATCCGCCTGTGGTTGTTTTATTTATCTGAGTTTGGTACTTTGACATTTGGATTTTGCCCTTAGAGGGTTGTAGTGATCTTTTGTATGATGTTTGAGACTTGTACTGTTATTCTGTGACGTGGCGATTGTAAGCCAACTATTTTCAGTTTACTTTCCCCCTTTTACATGAGTTGTGCAAAGATTACCAAACTTGAGATCATTCTAGGATGGGTTTATGCCTTTAAGTCGGGCCTCGACCCGTAGGAGGTATAACTCCATCCTGGGCATTACACCACACAAGTCTCTCGTCCAGGTTATCGCCTACTCAGGTTCCATCCGTGGGGAGATCCGACCGGGGTGTCGCTCACAGCCCCAAATGATGTGCGCAGGGTTACCAAGCCCACCTCGCCGAGTGGATCTACACTTGGTACACCGTGCCACGGTGCCTAGTCTGTCCCAAGCCCACTGGCCGAGTGCCACTTGGTAGACTATAACACTACCTACAAACACCAGAAACTAGTTGCAACTCCTGGACAGAGACCAAGTCGGTTAATAAGTCAAGAGGGGCACTTAAGCATTCCAATGTGTGGTAGTAGCTGGTCATTGGACAAGATACACAGAACTCAGTTCTTAGGGACGGTTCCAGTGAGACAACCCACCATGTACTCCTACATGGCCTCTCACCACTACCTTTACCAAATCGTGTTCACACACTTAAACCTCAGCATCAGAACATATCATTTCACTCCAATTCATTCCCGATGAATCAGACCTGAGACACTCTAAGCAATAGCAAGCAAGGCATGGTAAGATCACAACATGGCTTCAATCAACTCCTACACATGCTAGTGGGTTTCAACTATTTACTGTGGAAAGACAGGTCATGCAGAGGAATGGGTTCAACTACCGCAGCTTAAAGTAGCAGTTGAAGTCGTTGTTGTCCTAATGCAATAACAGGGAGCAGGAGCGAGAGAGGGGTTGTATCGGAATGAACAAGGGGGTTTGCTTGCCTGGTGAAACAACGTGCAGAGCACTGCTCCTCTGACAGGTACTCTGGATTGGTCTCCGGAGCTGGACCTATCGAGAAGAACGGTGCCGACAATCAAACACAAGAATATGCAACAATATGATGCATGAATATGGCATGAAGTTATGATGTTGTTTGAGCTAATGCAACTAGCATTTTGATTGGTTGAACTCCATTTGAACCAAGGGTTCAAATGCAACTCTAGAATAAGTATTTCTAAATGCCAATTATGTGTTTTCATATAAACAGTAGGTTTAACTTCATTTGTCATGCATGAAAATTGTACAGATGGATAGATTGAATTTTTCTGGTAATTTTTCATATATAAATTATTTCATTCCGAGCTACGGTTGAATTTCTGTGATTTTTTGAAGTTTAAGCCAATTTCTGAAATAAATAAATCATTTAAGATTTATTTAAATACCAGAACTGGTTTATTGCGTCAGCATGACACAAGCATGACGTCAGCAGGTCAAAGGGGCTGGTCCAGAGTCAAACCTGACAGTGGGGTCCACTGGTCAGTGACTCAGTTAATTAACTGAGTTAATTAACTCTAAACTAATTCTAACAGAAATATCAGCAGAGCAGGGCCCACATGTCAGTGGCTAATCTAGTTAGTTAATTAGTATTAACTGGAATAATTAGCCGGGCGGGGCCCGCGGGTCAGTGAGAGAGGGGGGGGAGGTCAACTGGTCAGTGGGGTCAAGCACGCCGGTCAGCGGTAAAAACCCACCGGCGGCTCGACGCCGGCGACCACAGACGCGGAGGAGGGGCACGGAAATGCCGCTCCGGCGGTCATTTGGGCAGCGGAGACCACGGGCGAGATGCTGGAGCTCGTCCGCGTCCATTCCCGCAAGCGGTAGCAGCTGGGGCGGCCGAAGCTCGCCGGAAACGAGCTCGCGGCGGCGCCGGAGTTCGGGCCTCGTCGGGGTTGGAGCTACGGGGCACGGGAAGGCTAACGGAGAAGTGCTACGGGTTCCTGGTGAAGCGGCGGATGCAGTGACACGTTCAGCTTGGAGCTTGCGTGGCTGTGGCCACGGCGGCGGCATCGCCGGCGGCGGTGAGGTCGGGCATCTGCGGGGGTAGGACCTAGAGGTCGCAGACGGCGGCAAGGACAGGGGGGAAAGAACCGG
>LR738714.1:395711399-395760997 GCA_902687465.1 Secale cereale | reverse complement strand
GGGGGTTCAGTGGCTCGGGGAGGCTTCTGCTGCGACGAATTCGTCGGCGGCGATCGTCGGCGTCCGAGGAGGAAGACGATGTCGACGGCGGCTCCACAGGGCGTCCGGCGTCTGGTGGCTTGACGGAGAGGACGAGGGAGTGGTGGCGGAGCTCTCGGGCTACTCGGAGAGGCGAGGGGAGGGCAGTGGCTACGACAGCGGCGATCGACGGCGACGGCGGCGTTCGGGACCGAGCTCGAGAGGGAGATAGAGGAGAGGGGAGGGGTCCAGAAGAGTGCAGGAGGGTCGGGGGAGGTGCGTGGCTCGTCCAGAAACGACCAGGCGGCAAGGGGGAGGTGAAGTAGGTAGGTGGCGTGGCGCTCCCGCCGTGTGCGCGCGCCGGCCACACGCCTCGGCCTCCTGTCGTCGCCAGGAGGACGGCGACTGGCAACTGGGCCGGCCCAGTGCCAGGCCAGCAGGTGGCCCAGGTAAAGTTAACCCTTATATTTTCTTTTCTATTTTTTTCTGACATTTGTTTTGATTTAATTTCTAACTTAAATCAATTATTTTCTTCTGACATGTTTATTTTGCAGGGACCTAGGAATTAATCCAAGCCCCTAAAAATAAACAATCAGAATTTTGGACATATATAAAATATATAATATATATATATATATATATATATATATATATATATATATATATATATATATATATATATATATATATATATATATCCAAGCAAATAGCTATTGCATTAATTCCAAATGCCCAAAATAAATACTTATGAGCTCCTAATAATATTGGTTTGATTTTTATCTCTAACCAATATTTTCAGAGGGCCACATGAACATTTTCTTGGACCTTTTTGGAGACCCTTCTATTTGGGTCATTTTCAAAAGGGTTTCTGAGGGTTTCGCAAGTCCTCATTTCAATTTCATTTGAAAAATTAATCATGATGCAAACCACAAGACTAACCTAGTGCATACCAGAACTAGGGTTGTGACAACTCGCCTCCACTCGAAAGAATCTCGTCCCGAGATTCAGGAGTAGGCGGAAAGAAGGTGGGGTACTCCAGTCGGAGACGATCTTCTCGCTCCCAAGTAGCTTCTCTCTCGGAAAGATGAGACCATTGAACTTTGAGAAACTTGATGTTATGACGTCGAGTGACACGCTCTGCTTGATCCAGAATGCGAACGGGATACTCTCGATATGTGAGGTTATCTTGGAGATCAAGCGTTTCGTGGTCCACTCCGCGGATGGGATCCGAGAAGCAACGCCTGAGTTGAGAGACGTGGAAGACATCATGAACTCGAGAAAGATGTAGGGGTAGTTCCAATTGGTAGGCAACCTCTCCTCGTATAGCAAGAATGCGAAAAGGACCAATGTAACGAGGAGCCAACTTGCCCTTGATAACGAAACGATGGGTACCTTTCAAAGGTGTAACCCGAAGATAAGCTTTGTCACCAACTTCATAAGCCACTTCCTTATGATGACGATCATATTGGCTCTTTTGACGAGACTGGGCTGTTTTCAAATTCTCACGAATGATGCGAACTTGCTTTTCTGCTTCCTGGATCATATCCGGTCCAAAGAATTGTCTTTCACCAGTTTCTGACCAGTTCAAAGGTGTTCGACATCTTCGTCCATAAAGAATCTCAAAAGGAGCTTGCTTAAGACTGGATTGATAGCTATTGTTATAAGAAAACTCGGCAAAAGGAAGACATTTCTCCCAATCCATACCGAATGAGATAACACAAGCTCTAAGCATGTCTTCAAGAATTTTGTTAACCCGTTCCACTTGACCACTTGACTGAGGGTGGAAAGCGGTACTGAAAGAAAGATGGGTGCCCATGGCAGTCTGGAAACTCTCCCAGAAATGAGAAGTGAAAAGACTACCACGGTCTGAATTGATCTCTAGTGGGACACCATGAAGTGACACTATTTGAGAAATATACAAGTCAGCAAGCTGACTAGCAGTGATACTCTCTCGAACAGGTAGGAAGTGAGCCACTTTGGAGAGACGATCAATGACTACGAAGATAGCATTATTCCCTCTCTTGGTCCTGGGAAAGCCGGTGATGAAGTCCATACCAACTTTATCCCATTTCCACTCAGGAATAGCTAGAGGCTGAAGGGTGCCAGCAGGTCTTTGATGTTCTGCCTTAACGCGACGACAAACGTCACATTTAGCAATGAACTCAGCAATTTCTCTCTTCATCCTAGTCCACCAGAACCTCTGGCGTAGGTCCTGATACATCTTAGTACTACCGGGATGAATCGTGAGAGGAGATTCATGAGCCTCTTTAAGAATCAATTGCCGAAGATGTTGCTTCTTGGGAACTACCAAGCGATTCTCAAAGAAAACAACACCTCGATCATCCATAGAGAAACATCCATCAACTCCCTTTTTAATGTTTCTCTTTATGCGGATAACACCCCTATCAAACTTTTGGTTAGAAATGATCTGATCCTCAAGGGTTGGTTTCGCCACCAAGGTAGAAAGGAATCCGCGAGGAGCGATGTGAAGGTTAAGCTTGCATAATTCCTCATGGAGAAGTGGTTGGCCCTGCTACAACATGAGATTGTTGCAATAGGATTTACGACTTAGTGCATCAGCCATGACATTGCCCTTGCCCGGGGTGTAGGTAATCCCTAAGTCGTAATCGGAGATCAACTCCAACCAACGTCTTTGCCTAAGGTTCAAATCTGGTTGGGTGAAGATATACTTGAGACTCTGGTGATCGGTGTAGATCTCGCAACGATTACCAAGGAGGTAATGTCGCCAGGTCTTAAGTACATAGACTACGGCTGCAAGTTCTAGATCATGTGTAGGATAATTCTCCTCATGTGGATGCAACTGTCGGGATGCATAAGCAATCACACGACGATCCTGCATAAGAATGCAACCTAGTCCCTGTCGTGAGGCATCACAGTAGATAACAAAGTCCTTAGTGAAATCCGGTGGCACAAGTATGGGAGCAGAAGTCAGGCATCTTTTCAGTTCCTGAAAACTGTGCTCACACTGTGGGGACCACTCAAACTTTTTATCTTTCTCAAGAAGTTCCATGAGAGGTTTGGCCACTTTAGAGAAGTTCTCAACAAAGCGGCGACAATAACTGGCTAGACCAAGGAAACTCCTAACTTGTTTAACTGTTTCTGGTGGAGTCCAATCAAGAACGGCCTGAACTCTCTCGGGGTTGACAGCAATGCCTTTACCAGAGATTACATGGCCGAGATAGGTCACTTCTGGCAACCAAAATTCGCACTTGGAGAACTTGGCATAAAGGCGGTGCTCTCTGAGTTTTTCTAGAACAAGTCTAAGATGTTCGGCATGCTCTTCCTCGTTCTTCGAGTAGATAAGAATATCATCGAGATAAACCACGACGAACTTATCTAAATATTCCATAAAGATTGAGTTCATCAAGCGGGAGAAGGTGGCTGGAGCATTTGTTAAACCGAAGGACATGACAGTGTACTCGTACTGACCATAACGAGTGACGAAAGCCGTCTTGGGGATGTCCCCAATTCTAATCTTGATTTGATGGTAACCTAACCTCAAATCCATCTTGGAGAAGACTGAGGATCCAGCGAGCTGATCATACAGGTCGTTGATCCTGGGAAGCGGATACTTGTTCTTTACCGTGACCAAATTAACGGGACGATAATCTACAACCATCCAATCCGTACCATCCTTCTTCTTGACGAAGAGGACGGGGCAAGCCCAGGGAGAAGAACTAGGACGGATGAAACCCTTTTGCAAGGACTCATCTAGTTGTTTCTCAAGCTCGGCTAGTTCTAAGGGTGCCATTTTGTAGGGTCTCCTAGAGATTGGAGCGGTTCCTGGGATAAGCTCTATAACAAACTCTACATCTCGGTCGGGTGGAACACCTAGCAGTTCCTCTGGAAAGACATCCGGAAAGTCACGGACTACCGGAACATCTTCAAGATCTGGAAGAGGGCTGGCATTAAGAGAATAGAGTTGATGCTTTGCAACTCTAGTGGTGACAGTGACTGTCTTACTAGATGGATGTGTAAGCTGAACAGACCTAGTGAAGCAATCAATCTTGGCATGATGAGCTGTCATCCAGTCCATACCCAAAATGATATTAATATCTGAACACTTGAGAGCTACAAGTGATGCAAGGAACACAAGTCTGTCAACAAGGATTTCATTACCATGGCTTACACTAGAAGTTTGCCATTTGGAACCAGGAGTTTGAATGAGTAGTGGGGAGGGCATATCACAAAATGACATGTCGTGCAAACGGGCATAACTTTCGGAAATGGAAGAATGAGACGCTCCAGTATCGAATAGAACCGATGCCGGATGACAATTAACAAGGAGTGTACCAAGAACGACATCTGGATCATCATGAGCGTTCTTGGCTGAGACGTGATGCACACGCCCATGTTCAATGGGAGCTGACTTAACACTGATCATCTTGCGTGATGATTTATCACGTCTAACAGATTTTTCGGACTGGGATGGAGCAACACGGGTCTGAGTGCAAATACGGGCAATGTGTCCCGGTTCTCCGCACTTGTAACAAATCCTGGAGGTAGGACGTGGACCCACATTGGCAAACGGTCCATCAATAGGCCTGGGTGGAGCATACTGCTGAACTGGAAGAGGTACCACACGGGATGGCCTCGGAGGATAAATGGGTGGAAGAATAGAGTTCGGAACCCAAATCCGGCGCTTCTGAGAACTAGTACCGGGGGAGGATCCCAGATCAAGGGTGTGCTTACGAGACTCATCGTAAGTGAGCTGAGCTGTCTCTGCATTGATGGCCTTGTTCATAATAACATGGAATGTGTTGCAATGATGCAAGTGGAGATCACGACACAGTTTGGGGTTGAGACCCTTCCGGAACCTAGCCTGCTTCTTGGCGTCCGTGGACACTTCTTCTGTAGCATAGCGGGCGAGGTTCTCAAACTCTCGACTATAAGCATCAACAGCCATTTTAGCCTATGTAAGACTACAGAACTCTTCTCTCTTACGATCGATAAGGGCTTGAGGAATATGATGTTCACGAAAAGCCTCAGTGAAATCTCTCTAGGTAGGAATCTGGTCAGCTGGAATCATGGCCTCATAGTTCTGCCACCAAAGACTAGCAGGACCTTCCAGGTGATAAGTGGCATAGATGACCTTGTCATCTTCAGCTATGTTCGCAGAACGCAGCTTGTGAGTGATACTACGGAGCCAGTCATCTGCATCGAGTGGCTCAATGGAATGATGAAAAGTGGGTGGTTTCAGACGAATGAAGTCATGGATGGTTGCTGATTCCTTGCACTGATGTGCGGTGTTCTCCTCAATACGTGCCAACAAACGGTTAGACTCACGCTTGTTTCTCTCCATCTCTATCATTAACTCTGCCAACGAAGGCTGGTCGGGAGGATCCTCCTCATCCCTACCATCTCCGTGGTTCTGTCTACGAGCAGCTAAGCTTTGCTTAACTGAAGACATCCTGAGAAGCGAAACCGAAGACGGAAACATCAACAACTATAGGATGCATAAGGTAGAACAAGAAATTAGTATCTCTCGAACTACTAGGATAATTCCGGCAGCATAACGGCAGTAAAATGCTCAGAATGAGACATCCTGCTAACAAAAGGGTAGTTCAACATCTCAATATCATCACTCAAGGTTCTGTGGTAGCACTAAACAAACTATACTAGAAGAACTTGAAAACAGGAGTAGGACTCTGATCAACCAATCCTAAGGGACTACGGAGTAGTAACTCGTGATCCTGATAGACGGAAGAGAAAGCCTAGTTCCTTAACCCCGTAGGAAAGGTAAGATGACTCAGATCAGAAGACATGAGGTATAAGGAGTAAAAAGAGCCTTACGTTCCCTTCCACAATCAATTCCCTTATATAACTAAAGAATTTCTAGACTCAACTTCGACCAGTTTGGCTTGGTAATCCTACAGGCAGTCAGGCTCTGATACCAACGCTGTCGGGACCCCGATCCTAAGTCACACCGGTCTAGCATGTAACACACCATATCACTTTGCGGCCTCACGCACGGTATCCCCACGGGTGCCACCTTACCTGGCCCGGGACCGTTTGCGCATTTTGGCTCACGTATATGATAGTGTCGCTAGCATCCATATGACAGAGAACCCGGGCCGACATGACCATTTATAAACCAAAAGTGGCACTAAATTACAGAGACAGGCATTCATGACCCAGCAACGGACGTGTCGGTCATCAACGTATGAACCCAAGTCGTAGCAAGCTACAAGGACTTAAAGGAACAACGCGTGACATTTCCCCTAAGGGACAGACACAGGAACGAAGAAGGACACATGCCGGTCAGCCTAAGTGTCCCGGAGCAGTAGCAAGCTACCAAGGCTCAGTGGAAGCACTAGGAGACATTTCCCTGTAAGATAGGCTAGCAAGGGTAAACAACTAGGTGTCGGATCCCACACATACCAAGCATTTCAATAACATACACACAATATGCTCAATATGTGCAAATACAACATGGCATCACAACAAGACTCTAATAAACAAAGTATTTATTCATTAGGCTCCGAGGAGCCAGATATTACAAACATGGGTCTCATGACCCAACATTCAGAGCATACAAGCAACAGGCGGAAGCACAACATGTCTGAGTACAGACATCTACAAATGAAAAAGGCTGAAGAGCCTGACTATCTACAACACTCGTCCAAGATCGTAGCTGAGGTACAAGCTACTTGTCGAAGTCCAAGCGGAACTACTAGTGAGACATCAATCCTATCTGCAAAACATAAATTAAGCAAACATGAGTACAAAGGTACTCAGCAAGACTTACATCAGATCCTATCATACATGCACTTGTATCAAGAAGGCTAAGTGGGGTTTAGTTGCAGCAAGCCAGCTTTGACTCAGTGGCTATCCTATTCTATGATTGTTGGTAACTCTCTTGAGGTGGCGCACACGAGTCCACTAAGAACCACACAATACACCACTATGGATTCATTCCCGTCTCCCTACGAGAAGGCCATCCATAGCACTCACACTTGTCTTGAGTATTTTAGAGTATCCACTTCAAGTTGTCTATGTACCACGTAAGCATCCAAGAAGTCCATAACCGTGGACCCGGCTATTCGAATAGATTATGTTAACCCTGCAGGGGTGTACTTCTTCACACACGCTCTCGCCACTTACCGCCATGTACATCTCGAGTATCTCGGCAACCTTCAAGCGGAAGCGTGGCGAGGGTGTCGGCCACGACCTGACTAACCACACAAGTCTCTCGTCCAGGTTTATCGCCTATTCGGGTTCCATCCGTGGGTAGATCCGGCCGGGGTGTCGCTCACGGCCCCAAATGATGTGCGCAGGGTTCCCAAGCCCACCTCGCCGAGTGGATCTACGCTTGGTACATCGTGCCACGGTGCTTAGTCTGTCCCAAGCCCACTGGCCGAGTGCCACTTGGTAGACTACTAACACTACCTACAAACACCAGAAACTAGTTGCAACTCCTGGACAGAGACCAAGTCGGTTAATAAGTCGAGAGGGGCACTTAAGCATTCCAATGCGTGGTAGTAGCTGGTCATTGGACAACATACACAGAACTCAGTTCTTAGGGACGGTTCCAGTGAGACAACCCACCATGTACTCCTACATGGCCTCTCACCACTACCTTTACCAAATCGTGTTCACACACTTAACCCTCAGCATCAGAACATATCATTTCACTCCAATTCATTCCCGATGAATCAGACCTGACACACTCTAAGCAATAGCAAGCAAGACATGGTAAGATCACAACATGGCTTCAATCAACTCCTACACATGCTAGTGGGTTTCAACTATTTAATGTGGAAAGACAGGTCGTGCAGAGGAATGGGTTCAACTACCGCAGCATAAAGTAGCAGTTGAAGTCGTTGTTGTCCTAATGCAATAACAGGGAGTAGGAGCGAGAGAGGGGTTGTATCGGAATGAACAAGGGGGTTTGCTTTCCTGGTGAAACAACGTGCAGAGCACTGCTCCTCTGACAGGTACTCTGGATCGGTCTCCGGAGCTGGACCTATCGAGAAGAACGGTGCCGACAATCAAACACAAGCATATGCAACAATATGATGCATTAAGTTATGATGTTGTTTGAGCTAATGCAACTAGCATTTTGATTGGTTGAACTCCATTTGAACCAAGGGTTCAAATGCAACTCTAGAATAAGTATTTCTATATGCCAATTATGTGTTTTCATATAAACAGTAGGTTTAACTTCATTTTTCATGCATGAAAATGGTACAGATGGATAGATTGAATTTTTCTGATAATTTTTCATATACAAATTATTTCATTCTGAGCTACGGTTGAATTTCTGTGATTTTTTAAAGTTTAAGCCAATTTCTGAAATAAATAAATCATTTAAAATTTATTTAAATACCAGAACTGGTTTATTGCGTCAGCATGACACAAGCATGACGTCAGCAGGTCAAAGGGGCTGGTCCAGAGTCAAACCTGACAGTGGGGTCCACTGGTCAGTGACTCAGTTAATTAACTGAGTTAATTAACTCTAAACTAATTCTAACAGAAATATCAACAGAGCATGGCCCACATGTCAGTGGCTAATCTAGTTAGTTAATTAGTATTAACTGGAATAATTAGCCGGGCGGGGCCCGCGGGTCATTGAGAGAGGGGGGAGGTCAACTGGTCAGTGGGGTCAAGCACGCCGGTCACCGGTCAAAACCCACCGGCGGCTCGACGCCGGCGACCACAGACGCGGCGGAGGGGCACGGAAATGCCGCTCCGGCGGTCATTGGGGCAGCGGAGACCACGGGCGAGATGCTGGAGCTCGTCCGCGTCCATTCCCGCAAGCGGTAGCAGCTGGGGCGGCCGGAGCTCGCCGGAAACGAGCTCGCGGCGGCGCCGGAGTTCGGGCCTCGTCGGGGTTGGAGCTACGGGGCACGGGGAGGCTAACGGAGAAGTGCTACGGGTTCCTGGTGAAGCGGCGGATGCAGTGACACGCTCAGCTTGGAGCCTGCGTGGCTGTGGCCACGGCGGCGGCATCGCCGGCGGCGGCGAGGTCGGGCATCTGCGGGGGTAGGACCTAGAGGTCGCAGACGACGGCAAGGACAGGGGGGAAAGAACCGGGGGCTCACCGCGGTCTGTTGGGGGGGAGGGTTCAGCGGCTCGGGGAGGCTTCTGCTATGGCGAATTCGTCGGCAGCGATCGTCTGCGTCCGAGGAGGAAGACGAAGTCGACGGCGGCTCCACAGGGCGTCCGGCGTCTGGTGGCTTGACGGAGAGGACGAGGGAGTCGTGGCGGAGCTCTTGGGCTACTCGGAGAGGTGAGGGGAGGGCAGTGGCTACGGCAGCGGCGATCAACAGCGACGGCGGCGTTCGGGACCGAGCTCGAGAGGGAGATAGAGGAGAGGGGAGGGGTCCAGAAGAGTGCAGGAGGGTCGGGGGAGGTGCGTGGCTCGTCCAGAAACGACCAGGCGGCGAGGGGGAGGTGAAGCAGGCAGGTGGCGTGGCGCTCCCGCCGTGTGCGCGCGCCGGCCACACGCCTCGGCCTCCTGTCGTCGCCAGGAGGACGGCGACTGGCAACTGGGCCGGCCCAGTGCCTGGCCAGCAGGTGGCCCAGGTAAAGTTAACCCTTATATTTTCTTTTCTATTTTTTTCTGACATTTGTTTTGATTTAATTTCTAACTTAAATCAATTATTTTCTTCTGACATGTTTATTTTGCAGGGACCTAGGAATTAATCCAAGCCCCTAAAAATAAACAATCAGAATTTTGGACATATATAAAATATATAATATATATATATATCCAAGCAAATAGCTATTGCATTAATTCCAAATGCCCAAAATAAATACTTATGAGCTCCTAATAATACTGGTTTGATTTTTATCTCTAACCAATATTTTCAGAGGGCCACATGAACATTTTCTTGGACCTTTTTGGAGCAACTTTTATTTTGGTCATTTTCAAAAGGGTTTCTGAGGGTTTCACAAGTCCTCATTTCAATTTCATTTCAAAAATTAATCATGATGCAAACCACAAGACTAACCTAGTGCATACCAGAACTAGGGTTGTGACACCAAATCTCTTAATACCTCGAATTGGAGATACTCGAAGATATGCTGTGTCTCCCACTTCATATGTCACTTCCTTACATTTAGCATCAGCATAACTCTTCTGCCTTGACTGTGCTATCTTTAGTCTGTCACGAATCAACTTGACCTTCTCCTCTAAATCTCTGATCAAATCTAGTCCAAACAACTTGCGATCTCCAACTCCATCCCACATCAAAGGTGTCCTGCATTTCCTACCATACAATGCCTCGAAAGGGGCCATATGCAAACTGGCTTGATAGTTATTGTTGTACGAGGACTCTATATAAGGTATGTTATCATCCCAACTAGACCCATAGTATAGTGCACAAGCTCTCAACATGTCCTCTAGAATCTGATTGACTCTCTCTGTCTTCCCATGTGTCTATGAATGGAAGGCTATACTAAACTTTGGCCTGGTACCCAAAGTTTCATGTAACTGATTCCAAAACTTTGAGGTAAACTGTGCTCCTCTATTTGATACAATGGTCCTCGAAACTCCATGCAGACATACAATCCTGGTCATATATATCTTTGCCAGCTTAGCACTTGTATAGGTGGTTTTCACTGGAATGAAGTGAGCAAACTTGGTCAAACGATTAACTATCACCCAAATGGAATCATAACCAGAACGGGTCCTGGGTAATCCCGTGATAAAGACCATACCGAGCTTATCCCATTTCCAACCAGGTATCAGTAACGGCTGAAGTAAACCTGCTGGTTTCTGATGCGCTGCCTTTACTCTCCGACATACATCACATATTGCTACATACTCAGCAATTTCTCTCTTCATACCGGCCCACCAAAATCTTTCCTTCAAGTCCAAGTACATCTTGGTGTTGCCTGGGTGTATCGAGTATGGAGAGTCATGAGCCTCCTGAAGAATTAACTTCCTGATCTCGGGATCATGGGGTACACAAATCCGTTTCTCAAACCATATGGTTCCATGTTCATCCTCACGAAATCCTTCCGCTTTCCCTTTGCTCATCATTTCCTTTATCTCAGCAATACCTTGGTCCAACTTCTGGACTTCTCTGATTCTTCCCAACAAGGTGGACTGAATCTTGAGTGCGGCAACATAACCTCTTGGAACTATTTCCAACTGAAGGTCTCTAAGCTCGTCACATAACTCCTGAGGTAAACCTCCTGCTGTAAGAGTGTTAACATAACTCTTATGGCTCAAAGCATCTGCCACAACATTGCCCTTTCCTGGATGATAATGCAAACTCATGTCATAGTCCTTTATAAGTTCCAACCATCACCTTTGCCTGAGGTTCAACTCCTTCTACGTGAAGATATACTTCAAACTCTTGTGATCTGTATAAACATCATAATGATTCCTAATAAGATAGTGTCTCCATGTCTTGAGTGCATGCACTATGGCTGCCAACTCCAAATCATGTGTGGCATAGTTCAACTCATGAGGTCGAAGCTGTCGTGAGGCATAAGTTATAACCTTTCCCTCTTGCATGAGAACACCTCCAAGTCCCTGATGTGAAGTATCACAATACACTTGAAAGTCCTTGTGTACATCAGGCAGAATCAACACTGGGGCTATAACCAAACGCTTCTTAAACTCCTGAAAGCTGGCTTCGCACTCTTCAGTCCAAATGAACTTGGTGTCCTTCTTCAATAACGCTGTCATGGGCCTTGCGATCTTGGAGAAATTCTCAGTAAACCTCCGGTAATATCTTGCAAGTCCAAGGAAACTGCAAATCTCACCAACTGTGGTGGGTGCCTTCCATTTCGTGACTGCCTCTACCTTGGAAGGGTCCACTACAATCCCTTCACCTAACACAACATGTCCAAGAAATCCGACTTCCTTCAACCAAAACTCGCACTTGCTGAACTTGGCATAATGTTGATGTTCTCTAAGCTTATCCAGTACTAAGCGCAGATGTTCTGCGTGTTCCTTCTCATTCTTGGAGAAAACCAATATATCAAATACCACAACAAACTTATCCAAGAACTCCATGAATACCTTGTTCATCATGCTCATAAAATAGGCAGGGGCATTAGTCAAACCAAAGGACATGATTGTATACTCATAAAGCCCATACCTTGTGGTAAAAGTTGTCTTGGGTATATCCTTCTCACGGATCTTCAAGTGGTGATAACCTGATCGAAGATCAATCTTGGAGAAAACACTAGCTCCTTCTAACAAATCAAACAAGTCATTGATCATCGGCAGAGGATAATGGTTCTTGATGGTCACCTCGTTCAGAGAACGGTAATCCACACACATCCTCAATGTTCCATCCTTCTTCTCCACTAAGAGTATTGGGGCTCCCCAAGGTGATGAACTCGGGCGAATATATCCTTTCTCTAGCAACTCCTTAATCTGCTTCTTGACTTCCTCCAAATCATTAGCAGGCATACGATATGGCCTCTTGGAGATAGGTCATGTGCCTGGCAGAAACTCAATCAAAAACTCAATCTCTCAATCTAGCGGCATACCCGGTACCTCCTCCGGAAATACATCAGGATAATCCTTGACCACCGGTACTTCTTCCAGGACAACTCCCGTAAGAGAGTTCACCTGCCTTCTCCTAGGCTTAAACCTGGACACATTCCCGATCCTCTTCTCCTCTGGGGTGGTGAGAAAAATCGATCTACTAGCACAATCAATGTTCCCCCCATACTTGGACATCCAATCCATACCTAGGATTACATCCAACCCTTGCGACTCTCGTATGATCATATCCGTGGGAAAAACATGTCCTCCTATGCTCAGAGGTAACTGGAAACATCCCTGACTAGCCATAGACTCTGCTCCGGGGAACTCACTAGGATAGGTGTCTTAAGAGCTATTGTAGGCAACTTATGTTTATCAACAAATCCCCTTGATATGAATGAATGCGATGCACCAGTGTCAAATAGAATGAGTGCTTGAAATGAATTTACCAAAAACTTACCAATGACTGCGTCAGGCTGCTCATAGACTTCTTCCACATTGACATGATTCACATGCCCCTTAGTGAAAGGATTGGGCTTCTTGCTTCCAGAATTCCCATTGCCATTGCCTTTCTGTGTCTCGGGACACTTGTTGGAGTACTGTCCTGTCTTCTTGCACTTGAAGCAGCTGATGTGACTCAGATCCTTCTTCATTGGTGTAGAAGAGCTGAAAGGTTGCTGATTTCCATTCCCCCCATTGCCATTGCCATTCCCATACTTGTGACCATGGTGATTGTGTCCATTCCCTCCATGCCGAATGTAGCCTCCATGGTTATGATGATTTCCTCCAAACTTGTTGATGCCTGATCCAGAACTTCCTAAGTACGGGCTGTAGCGGGGTTTCTGCTGAACTCCAGAGTTGTACTTGCCCGGACCGTACTTCCTCTTACGGTTCTCCATCTATTGGTGCTTGCCTTCGAGAATGGTGGCCTTGTAAACCAATTGCTGATAGTTTGCGAATGTCGCCACTGTCAACTTAACTACCAGCTCGTCGTTCAGTCCATCCAAAAACTTCTCATGTTTGCTGCATCAGTGGCCACATCATCTGGGGCATAATGGGCCAATATGTTGAACTCGTCAACATACTGAGATACAATGCGTCCTCCCTGACGCAAGCTGCAAAATTCTTTCTTCTTCAGACTCATGGCTCCAGCTGAGACATGAGAAGTGCGGAAAGCCTGCTGGAACTGAGTCCAAGTCATAGTCTCCTTGGGGTATATGGTGGTGTAGTTCTCCTACCATGCAGCTGTCGGTTCATCCAGCTGGTGGGCGGGAAACCTCACCTTCCCATCATCATTGCATCCTGCTGTGATCAACTCTCTTCCTACCTTGCGGACCCAGTCATGTCCGACAATCGGCTTGGTGTTGCTTGAAAACACTGGTGGGTTCAGCCTCAGGAAACGTGTAAGGCTATCCACTTGGGGTGGCGGTGGTGGGTTGTTGTTGTTGTTGTTTTGGTTCTGGTTCTGGTTCTGAATGAGCAACTTCATAAGAGCATTCTGTTGCTGGATCAACTGGGTAAGTTCTGGTGGAAAGTTGGATTCTAGATCACGTCTCAGAGGCATCTGATGGGTTTAGAGAGGATGAGAAGTTAGAATAGAATGAGGGCCTAATGAGTAAAATCACACTACCCATATGCACATGATAGCAATAAAACTTCAAATCACTCCAATTCAACTTCAATCAAAGTGGTTCACACGAATAATCAAACTTAAGGTAAGCCATATCACAAGATTTGACATGGTCTCACAAATGAATAAAACTAATCGGATAACGAAATCGAATTCCTAAATGCTCACTCTCATCGGATGAGGACCAGTCAACCATGTTGACGTCGGGTGTCTTTGCATCACTCTCCATGTATCATCTCCGAGCTCATCATCCTGGTCCTTGTCCTGGCTAACATAGGCACCATACGAGTGATCCTCCTGGATGCTCCCTCATCCAGCTTCTCCTCAGCCTCCTCGAGCTCTTCAGGTCGTCGATCTTCTCTTGCAGTGTGTCCAGCTCTCCCTTGTGCTCGATGCGAGTGTCCTGGAGCTCCTCCTCGAGCTCGGCCTTGCGGGTCATGAGGTTCTTGATGACAATCATATTGTCGATTAGCTCCAGCTCCATCATCGGAATGTTCTCTTCCATGTCCTCGATATGGGGTGCAATCATCTCGTCCTCCAGGGTACGCACCACATCTCCATTCGAGTTGCGGCGTCCATACATCACAAAGCAAGACTTCTTGAGGTCATTGTCATACTCCTCCGGATGCGTCCGAGAGCAATGAGAGCAGCAATGCCCCTGCACAAGCCCCATGATGTAGTCTCTAGATGGAAATCAATGGGCTCGGTGCGGGTTCCGATGATGCATCCGGGGATATGTGCATTGATCCTCCAATGCGTCTCCTCAGGCAAAGTGGCTGTGAAGGTTCTAGTGAATGTGGGAAACCCGATCTTCAAGTGCTTCATGATACTCATCAGCTGCCATCCAAAGGGCATGGGCTCATCGGGCTGCTCAAACTCAACAATGGCGGCCGACATCTACATTTTGGATGAGAGAAGAATTAGTAATGAAGTAGAGGAAAGTATGAGACCAAAGGATATATGGGGAAATTGTAAAAAAAATCCTATGGCTTTCCATTTTCTAGGGGTTGCGTCCTACAGCCAACGTGTGCTCTGATACCATCTTGTAGCGACCCGACCCGATAAGAGTCGAAGTTTCTGTTCTTACCGTGCTAGTCCCTGGATCGACTTGCTAGAACACACAGTACTCGATCAAATAATAGAAATAACACACATCTCTTTATTACATCGATAGTCTAGGAGCAATACATTTATTACAAAATAAGGCATAGAGCCAAATAAAACAAATACTGCGGAAGCTAACACTACAAAAAAAGACACATCCGTGATATTTTAGGCCGAACGAAACTTTTTTTCTCATACTTATGACACTTCTATGATGATAATTGTGACAAAACCCGGTATCATCATAGATGTGGTGGGGTCCTACTTCTATGACAAAAAATCATGACAGAAAATGGGCTTTTCGTCCTGGGCGGGTCGGAGACGCAGCTGCATGACATTCTTTGGGCCGTCCATGACGGAAAAAACCATGGTAGAAGCGAGGGCGAGGAAAATATCGGGATGTTCCCGGTTACGGTGGGTGGTCGGGGCCGAGCGATGCGCGTTTCTCTCATACACGCACGAGCGTGGGTGCGAGGCGTTGGGCTCTAACGGAACCCGAGCGAGGGGTTGGGCTCTAACTGAACCCGAGCGATTGCACTGCAGGCTACGCGTTACTGAACCTGAGAGATCGATCGATGGCTGTTAACTGAACCCGATCGAGCAATTCCTTCGCTACTGCTGCTAACTGAAGCCGATCGATGTTGCCTCTGCATGAACAGTGAGTGTTGCAGGGGGGTTTTGATGAATAGTTCCCGGTGGGGGTGGCTGAATAGGACCCCGTGGTGTTGCCTCCGCATGAACAGGGCCCCATTCGACCAAGCCGGTTGGGGCTGCATGAACAGGACCCCGTGGAGGGCTGCATGAACAATAGACGGTGGATGGCTGGATGAACAGTAGCCCGTGGAGGGGCAGTTGAACAGGAGCTCGTGGGGAGGGCTGGTTGAACAGTACCCTGTGGAGTAGCGTTGTGGAGGCTGAACAGTCAGAGGTGGAAGCTGGAGGATGTCAATGGTGGATGAACAGTAGCCCGTGGAGCCTAGAAGGGGGTTAATGGTGGTGATGAACAGTATCCCGTGGAGTTCCGTTTTGCGGCACGCCACACCCCTTCCGATGAACAGAACCCCCGTTTCGACCGTAGTGCTCCAACACAAGTCTGTTTCCTCCGTTTTGCGGTACGCCACACCCCTCCCGATGAACAGGACCCCCGTTTCGACCGTAGCACTCCAACACAAGTCCGTTTCCTCCGTTTTGCAGTACGCCACACCCCTCCTGATGAACATGACCCCCGTTTCAATTGTAGGAGGTCCGTTTCCTCCGTTTTGCGGTACGCCAGACCCCACCCGATGAACAGGATCCCGTTTCGAATGTGGCCGATCGAACACAAGGCCGTTTCCTCCGTTCTGCGGTACGCCAGGCCTCGTTTCCATCAAATGTTCCGTCCAAGCCCTCCCGATGAACACGACAACGCATTCCGTTCCGACCCAGCTGGTTGGCTCCCCATGAACACGACGACGAAGCTGTTTCTCTGTTCCGACCCAGCCATGTACACGAGCCCTTGCCGTACGTACGCGTGAGTAGGTGTTCGAGACCCCGCCCGTATGTACGTACGTGGCCGTATTTCCTTTCTAGCACCCTGTGTTGGAAATATGCCCTAGAGGCAATAATAAAAGAGTTATTATTATATTTCCTTGTTCATGATAATCGTTTATTATCCATGCTATAATTGTATTGATTGGAAACTTAAATACATGTGTGGATAAATAGACAAACTTTGTGTCCCTAGTAAGCCTCTTCAGGACTAGCTCGTTGATCAAAGATGACCGCGGTTTCCAGGTCATAGACATGAGTTGTCATTTGATAACGGGATCACATCATTAGGAGAATGATGTGATGGACGAGACCCAAACGTTAAACATAGCTTTTGATCGTATCAGTTATCGCTATAGTTTTCTGCATGTCAAGTATAAGTTCCTATGACCATGAGATCATGTAACTCACTGACACCGTAGGAGTGCCTTGTGTGTGCCAAACGTCGCAACGTAACTGGGTGACTATAAAGGTACTCTACAGGTATCTCCGAAGGTGTCTGTTGAGTTGACATGGATCGAGACTGGGATTTGTCACTCCGTGTGACGGAGAAGTATCTCCGGGCCCACTCGGTAATACGTCATCTCAATGAGCTCAAAGTGACTAAGTAGTTAGCCACGGGATTATGTATTACGGAACGAGTAAAGAGACTTGCCGGTAACGAGATTGAACTAGGTATAGAGATACTGACGATCGAATCTCGGGCAAGTAACATACCGACGAGACAAAGGGAACTGTATACGGGATTGCCGGAATCCTTGACATCGTGGTTCATCCGATGAGATCATCGAGGAACGTGTGGGAACCAATATGGGTATCCAGATCCCGCTATTGGTTATTGACCTGGAAGTGTCTCGGTCATGTCTGCATAGTTTCCGAACCCGCAGGGTCTACACACTTAAGGTTCGGTGACGCTAGGGTTGTTAGTGAGAACAGTGCATGGTAACCGAAGTTTGTTCGGAGTCCCGGATGAGATCCCGGACGTGACGAGGAACTCCGGAATGGTCCGGGGACGAAGATTGATATATGGGATGAGAGTGAACGGAGTCCGGAATTGTTCCGGGGATCATCGGGAAGAAATCGGAGTGCCGAAAGGTGTTTCGGGGGGGCACGGTAATTGTTACGGGCCCTATGGGCCATAAGTGGGAGACGCAACAGCCCTCATGGGGCTGTGCGCCCCCCCTTGGGCCCTCTCCACCTGCGCATGGGGGCTGGCCCCCCCTAGGGAGCCGCACCCCAGAGTCCTTGGGGGGCAAGGCACCCTGGGGGGGCAAACCCTAGCCCTGGGGGCGCCGCCCCCTTCCCATCTCCCTTGGCCGCCGGCCCCTAGGGGAAACCCTAGGGCGCCTCCTCCCCCTCTCCCCCCTATATAAAGAGAGGCAGAGGGGAGGGCAGCCACACACGTTCATGCCTTGGCGCTGCCCTCCCTCCACCGTAGAGATCTTCAACTAGACAGTAGTGCTTGGCGAAGCCCTGCTGGAATTCCTCCACCACCATCTCCACCACGCCGTCGTGCTGCTGGGTTTCTCCGTCAACTTCTCCTTCCCCCTTGCTGGATCAAGAAGGAGGAGACGTCCCCGAGCTGCACGTGTGAAGAACGCGGAGGCACCGTCCGTTCGGTGCTAGGATCTTCGGCGATCTGAATCGCGGCGAGTACGACTCCATCAACCGCGTTCTTGAACGCTTCCGCTTAGCGATCTACAAGGGTATGTGGATCCGACTCTCCCCTCGTAGATGCATCTCCTAGATTGATCTTGGTGAGCGTAGGAAAATTTTTGTTTCCCATGCAACGTTCCCCAACAGTGGCATCATGAGCTAGGTTCTTGCGTAGATGCTTTCACGAGTAGAACACAAAGGGGTTTGTGGGCGTTGATGTTTAGATTGCTTCCCTCCTTGGTCTTTCTTGATTCAGCGGTATTATGGGATGAAGCGGCCCGGACCAACTTTACATGTCCACGTACATGAGACCGGTTCCATCGATAGACATGCGACTTTTGTTGCATAAGATGGCTGGCGGGTGTCTGTCTCTCCTATCTTAGTTGAATCGGATTCGACGAAGGCGGTCCTTGTAGAAGGTTAAATAGCAACTTAAATATCACCGTTGTGGCTTTGCGTAGGTAAGAAGCGTTCTTGCTAGATACCCATAGCAGCCACGTAAAACATGCAACAACAAATTAGAGGACGTCTAACTTGTTTTTGCAGGGTATGCATGTGATATGATATGGCCAAAGACATGATGAGATATATTTGATGTATGAGATGATCATGTTGTAATAGTTAATATCGACTTGCATGTCGATGTATACGGCAACCGGCAGGAGCCATAGGGTTGTCTTTAATTTTTGTATGACCTGCGTGTCAATCATTAAACGCTATGTAATGCTTTACTTTATCGCTAAACGGTAGCAATAGTAGTAAGATCATGGTGGGCGCGCGACAACCCCGATGGCGACACGATGATGGAGATCATGATGATGGGGATCATGGTGTTACGCCGGTGACGATGGAGATCATGCCGGTGCTTTGGAGATGGAGATCAAAAGCACGAGTTGATGGCCATATCATGTCACTTATGATTTGCATGTGATGTTAATCCTTTTAGGCATCTTATTTTGCTTAGGACGACGGTAGCATTATAAGATGATCCCTCACTAAAATTTCAAGATAAAATTGTGTTCCCCCCGAGTGTGCGCCGTTGCGAAGGTTCGTCGTTGCGAAGCACCACGTGATGATCGGGTGTGATAGACTCTACGTTCGCATACAACGGGTGCAAGCCAGTTTTGCACATGCAGAACACTCGGGTTAGACTTGACGAGCCTAGCATGTACAGACATGGCCTCGGAACACGGAAGACCGAAAGGTCGAGCATGAGTCATATAGTAGATATGATCAACATGAAGATGTTCACCATTGACACCACCTCATCTCACGTGATGATCGGACTTGGGTTGGTGGATTTGGATCATGCCACGCTCGAATGACCAGAGGGATGTCAATTTGAGTGGGAGTTATAAGTAATTTGATTAGTTAAAACTCACTTATCATGAACAATAGTCTAAGATGTCTTTGCAAATCTTTGGTTGTAGATGGCTCCCGCAATAGCTCCCCTGAATTTTAATGCGTTCCTAGAGAAAACTAAGCTGAAAGATGATGGGAGCAACTTTGTGGACTGGCTCCGCAATCTGAGGATCATCCTCACAGCTGCCCAAAAGGTTTATGTCCTAAATGCACCGCCAGGTGAACCCCCCGCTCCGGCCTCTATGGACGTTATGAACGCCTGGCAGTCGCGTGCGGATGACTACTCAGTAGTGCAGTGTGCCATGTTGTATAGCTTGGAAGGAGGACTTCAAAGGCGTTTTGAACGTCATGGAGCATATGAGATGTTCCAGGAGTTGAAGTTCATCTTTGAAAAGAATGCCAAGATCGAGAGGTATGAGACCACCGATAAATTCTTTGCTTGCAAGATGGAGGAGAATTCGTCTGTCAGTGAGCACTTACTGAAGATGTCTGGGTACTATACCCGCATAGCTGATCTGGGACTTGTGTTCCCGGAGGAGGCTATCATTGACAGAATTCTCCAGTCACTCTCACCTAGCTACAAGAGCTTCGTGCAGCAGTATAACATGCAAGGGATGAACAAATCCATCGCCGAGCGGTTTGCGATGCTGAAAGTCGCTAAGTCAGACATCCAGAAGGAGTATCAAGTGTTGATGGTCAATAAAACTACCAGTTTCAAGAAGAATGGCAAGGGCAAGAAGGGTAACTCTAAGAAGGGTGGCAAGGCAGTTGCTCATCCAGTGAAGAAACCCAAGGCTGGGCCCAAGCCAGAGACTGAGTGTTTCTATTGCAAGGGGAACGGCCACTGGAAGCGGAACTGCCCCAAGTATCTGGCAGACAAGAAGGGGGCCAACAACAACAACAAGCAAGGTATATGTGATATACATGTTATTGATGTGTACCTTACCAACTCTCGTTGTAGTGCCTGGGTATTTGATACCGGTTCGGTTGCTCACATTTGCAACTCTAAACAGGAACTACGGAATAAATGGAGGCTGGCGAAGGACGAAGTGACGATGCGCGTGGGGAATGGTTCCAAGGTTGATGTGATCGCCGTCGGCACGCTCGCTCTTCGATTACCATCGGGATTAGTTATGAACCTGAATAATTGTTATTTAGTGCCTGCGTTGAGCATGAACATTATATCTGGATCTTGTTTAATGCGAGACGGTTACTCATTTAAATCAGAGAATAAAGGTTGTTCTATTTATATGGGTAATATCTTTTATGGTCATGCACCCGAAGTAGGGGGTTTATTCTTATTGAATCTCGATAGTGATGATACACATGTTCATAACATTGTTGCCAAAAGATGTAGAGTTGATAACAATAGTACCACTTTCTTGTGGCACTGCCGTCTGGGTCATATCGGCGTGAAACGCATGAGGAAGCTCCATGCTGATGGACTTTTGGAGTCTCTTGATTTTGAATCACTTGACACATGCGAGCCGTGCCTCATGGGTAAGATGACTAAGACCCCGTTTTCAGGAACAATGGAACGGGCAAGTGACTTATTGGAAATCATACATACTAATGTGTGTGGCCCGATGAGTGTCACGGCGCGCGGTGGATATCGTTATTTTCTCACCTTCACTGACGACTTAAGTAGATATGGGTATATTTAATTGATGAAGCACAAGTCTGAAACGTTTGAAAAGTTCAAGCAATTTCAGAGTGAAGTTGAGAATCATCGTAACAAGAAGATCAAGTTCCTACGATCTGATCGAGGGGGAGAGTATCTGAGTTATGAGTTTGGCAATCACTTAAGACAATGTGGAATTGTTTCACAGTTGACGCCACCTGGAACACCACAGCGTAATGGTGTGTCCGAACGTCGTAATCGAACCCTATTAGATATGGTACGTTCTATGATGTCTCTTGCCGATTTGCCACTATCGTTTTGGGGATATGCGTTAGAGACAGCTGCATTCACTTTAAATAGGGCTCCATCTAAGTCCGTTGAGACAACACCGTATGAACTATGGTTTGGTAAGAAACCTAAGTTGTCTTTTCTCAAAGTTTGGGGTTGCGATGCTTATGTCAAAAGGCTTCAGCCAGAAAAGCTCGAACCCAAAGCGGAAAAATGTGTCTTCATAGGATACCCAAAAGAGACGGTTGGGTACACCTTCTATCTCAGATCCGAGGGCAAAGTGTTTGTCGCTAAGAACGGGTCCTTTCTCGAGAAAGAGTTTCTCTCGAAAGAATTGAGTGGGAGGAAGGTAGAACTTGATGAGGTTATTGAACCTCTACTTCAACCAGAGAGTAGCGCAGCACAGAAAGATGTTTTTGTGGAGCCTGCGACGGTTGAAGAGGAAGCCAATGATGATGATCAAGAAGCTTCTGATCAAGTTACTACCGAACCTCGTAGGTCGACAAGGGTACGCACTGCACCTGAGTGGTATGGTAACCCTGTCTTGGAGGTCATGTTGTTGGACAACAGTGAACCTACGAGCTATGGAGAAGCGATGGTGGGCCCGGATTCCGACAAATGGTTAGAGGCCATGAAATCCGAGATGGAATCCATGTATGAAAACAAAGTATGGACTTTGGAAGTATTACCTGAAGGGCGGAAGGCCATTCAGAATAAATGGATTTTTAAGAGAAAGACGGACGCTGACGGCAATGTCACCGTGTATAAAGCTCGACTTGTGGCAAAGGGTTTTTCACAAGTTCAAGGAGTTGACTACGATGAGACTTTCTCACCCGTAGCGATGCTTAAATCCGTCCGAATCATGTTAGCAATAGCTGCATATTTCGATTATGAAATTTGGCAGATGGATGTCAAAACAGCGTTCCTTAACGGTTTTCTTAAGGAAGAGTTGTATGTGATACAACCGGAAGGTTTTGTCGATCCAGAGAATGCTGACAAAGTTTGCAAACTCCAGCGTTCCATTTATGGGCTGGTGCAAGCGTCTCGGAGTTGGAATCTTCGCTTTGATGAGGTGATCAAAGCGTTTGGGTTTGTACAAGTTTACGGAGAAGCTTGTATTTACAAGAAAGTGAGTGGGAGCTCTATAGCGTTTCTAATATTATATGTGGATGACATATTGCTAATTGGAAACAATATAGAACTTTTGGATAGCGTGAAGAGGTATTTGAACAAGAGTTTTTCGATGAAGGACCTCGGTGAAGCTGCTTTCATATTGGGCATCAAGATCTATAGAGATAGATCGAGACGCCTGATAGGACTTTCACAAAGTACATACCTTGATAAAGTTTTGAAGAAGTTCAAAATGGATCAATCCAAGAAGGGGTTCTTGCCGGTATTGCAAGGTACAAAGTTGAGTAAGACTCAATGCCCAGTAACTGCGGAAGATAGAGAAAAGATGAGTGTCATCCCCTATGCTTCAGCCATAGGCTCTATCATGTATGCAATGCTGTGCACAAGACCAGATGTCAGCCTTGCCATAAGTATGGCCGGAAGGTTTCAAAGTAATCCTGGTATGGATCACTGGACAGCGGTCAAGAATATCCTGAAGTACCTGAAAAGGACTAAGGAGATGTTTCTCGTTTATGGAGGTGATCAAGAGCTCGTCGTAAAGGGTTACGTCGATGCAAGCTTTGACACTGATCCGGATGACTCTAAGTCTCAAACCGGATACGTATATATTCTCAACGGGGGAGCGGTAAGCTGGTGCAGTTCCAAGCAAAGCGTGGTAGCCGATTCTACATGCGAAGCGGAGTACATAGCTGCCTCGGAGGCGGCAAAGGAAGGTGTCTGGATGAAGGAGTTCATGACAGATCTTGGAGTTGTGCCTAGTGCATTGAACCCAATGACTCTGTTTTGTGACAACACTGGTGCCATTGCTCTAGCCAAGAAACCAAGGTTTCACAAGAGGACCAGACACATAAAGCGACGCTTCAATTCCATCCGCGATTCAGTCAAGGAGGAGGACATAAGCATTTGCAAAGTACACACGGATTTGAATGTTGCAGATCCGTTGACTAAGCCTCTTCCACGGGCTAAGCATGATCAACACCAAGACTCTATGGGTGTTAGATTCATTACCTTGTAATGCTAGATTATTGACTCTAGTGCAAGTGGGAGACTGTTGGAAATATGCCCTAGAGGCAATAATAAAAGAGTTATTATTATATTTCCTTGTTCATGATAATCGTTTATTATCCATGCTATAATTGTATTGATTGGAAACTTAAATACATGTGTGGATAAATAGACAAACTTTGTGTCCCTAGTAAGCCTCTTCAGGACTAGCTCGTTGATCAAAGATGACTGCGGTTTCCAGGTCATAGACATGAGTTGTCATTTGATAACGGGATCACATCATTAGGAGAATGATGTGATGGACGAGACCCAAACGTTAAACATAGCTTTTGATCGTATCAGTTATCGCTATAGTTTTCTACATGTCAAGTATAAGTTCCTATGACCATGAGATCATGTAACTCACTGACACCGTAGGAGTGCCTTGTGTGTGCCAAACGTCGCAACGTAACTGGGTGACTATAAAGGTACTCTACAGGTATCTCCGAAGGTGTCTGTTGAGTTGACATGGATCGAGACTGGGATTTGTCACTCCGTGTGACGGAGAGGTATCTCCGGGCCCACTCGGTAATACGTCATCTCAATGAGCTCAAAGTGACTAAGTAGTTAGCCACGGGATTATGTATTACGGAACGAGTAAAGAGACTTGCCGGTAACGAGATTGAACTAGGTATAGAGATACTGACAATCGAATCTCGGGCAAGTAACATACCGACGAGACAAAGGGAACTGTATACGGGATTGCCTGAATCCTTGACATCGTGGTTCATCCGATGAGATCATCGAGGAACGTGTGGGAACCAATATGGGTATCCAGATCCCGCTATTGGTTATTGACCTGGGAGTGTCTCGGTCATGTCTGCATAGTTTCCGAACCCGCAGGGTCTACACACTTAAGGTTCGGTGACGCTAGGGTTGTTAGTGAGAACAGTGCATGGTAACCGAAGTTTGTTCGGAGTCCCGGATGAGATCTCGGACATGACGAGGAACTCCGGAATGGTCCGGGGACGAAGATTGATATATGGGATGAGAGTGAACGGAGTCCGGAATTGTTCCGGGGATCATCGGGAAGAAATCGGAGTGCCGAAAGGTGTTTCGGGGGGGCACGGTAATTGTTACGGGCCCTATGGGCCATAAGTGGGAGACGCAACAACCCTCATGGGGCTGTGCGCCCCCCTTGGGCCCTCTCCACCTGCGCATGGGGGCTGGCCCCCCCTAGGGAGCCGCACCCCAGAGTCCTTGGGGGGCAAGGCACCCTGGGGGGGCAAACCCTAGCCCTGGGGGCGCCGCCCCCTTCCCATCTCCCTTGGCCGCCGGCCCCTAGGGGAAACCCTAGGGCGCCTCCTCCCCCCTCTCCCCCCTATATAAAGAGAGGCAGAGGGGAGGGCAGCCACACACGTAAATGCCTTGGCGCTGCCCTCCCTCCACCGTAGAGATCTTCAACTAGACAGTAGTGCTTGGCGAAGCCCTGCTGGAATTCCTCCACCACCATCTCCACCACGCCGTCGTGCTGCTGGGTTTCTCCGTCAACTTCTCCTTCCCCCTTGCTGGATCAAGAAGGAGGAGACGTCCCCGAGCTGCACGTGTGAAGAACGCGGAGGCACCGTCCGTTCGGTGCTAGGATCTTCGGCGATCTGAATCGCGGCGAGTACGACTCCATCAACCGCGTTCTTGAACGCTTCCGCTTAGCGATCTACAAGAGTATGTGGATCCGACTCTCCCCTCGTAGATGCATCTCCTAGATTGATCTTGGTGAGCGTAGGAAAATTTTTGTTTCCCATGCAACGTTCCCCAACACCCTGGCCGTTGTACGTACGTGCACATGTTACGTGCACGCCTCTCCTAGGACACATGCGCGCCTCTACATCGACCAACATGTACGTACACATTCGTGACCAGAATGACAACGCTACGTACGCTTCGACCAGGTGGGTCCCGACTGTCAAGCACTTCTTGCGTGGGAATATGTAGCTGGTGGGTCCCAACAGTTAGGGGGCGAATCAATTTTTTTGCCCGGACGCACTTCCTTGCGTGCAAAGATGTAGCTGGTTGGTCCCAGCAGTCAGGGGGAAATGTTTTTTTTACGAAATATGATGGCATGTCCGGTGGGTCCCCGATGTCAGGTGGAGGAATAATTATTTTGTGCGTAATAAGGAGGCACTTCCTTGCTGGGGCCATGGACCCAGCTGTCAGCCTCTCCACGTACAGTACTCTTCTGATGGAAGTCGTTCCTTGACCACGTTGACCATGCCGCGCCGAAAGCACCAGGGCGGTGAACGACGGCGAGGCCTAGGAAGGTGACGACGCGGAGCCGGGGAAGACGCGGCAGTGGAAGCCCACGCGGAGAGGAGCACGAGGGTTCACTGGTTCGGCTGCGGGGGGAGGCTACCGTCGCCGCAGGGCCTAGCCAGCGGTGGGAATAGTAGGGGCGGTGAGGCCTCCGCGGATGCACAGCTGGCCACGGGAGGCAGGAGCACAAGGCACGACCGACGCTGGTTTGGGCGGCTGGAGCAAGAAGACCAGAGGTTGAAGAAGCACTACGGTCGTTGGATGGACATCGTACGGTCACTCGAGCTAGAATCATGCATATTGACTAAGTTGACAAAGCCCTCCGTACCCGTGAACTTAGTAGGCCCACAAGTCAGCCTGCCACTATACTGGGTCCCAACTAGCAGAGGGAGTATTCTATTTTTTTGTGCGTAATAAGGAGGCACTTCCTTGCGTGTGAATATATGGCTGGTGGGTCCAAGCTGTCAGCGGCGATAACATTTTTTTCGCGCAATACAGAGGCCCTTTCGGTGGGTCCCAGATGTCAGCTGGAGGAATCATTATTTTGCGTGTAATAAGGAGGCATTTACTTGCGTGCGGCCGTGGACCCAGCTGTCCGCCTCTCCATGTACAGTCTACTTCGGATGCATGTCGGTCGTTGACCACGTTGACTAGGCCGCGCCAAGAGCACCAGGGCAGTGGACGACAGCGAGGCCTAAGAAGGGAACGACATGGAGGCATGGAAGATTCGACAGTTGTTTCCCACGCGGAGGGGAGTACGACTATACGAGGGTTCACTGGTTCGTCTGCCGTCGCCGGAAAATAACAAAAGGTGTGGGTGAGTAGAGGGATGGCTAGGCCAGCGATGGGAGTACGGTGGGGGTGGTGAGGCCTGTGCGACAGCACAGTCGACTGCGGGGAGGAGGGAGCAGGCAGTCCCGCTGGCGCTTGTTTGAGCGGCTGGAGCAGGAAGAGCAGAGATTGAAGAATCACGACGGCCTTTGGATGGACATCCAACTGTCACTGCTTGTGCATCAACCTTTTTTTAAGAAAGCCTCAAATCTGTGGAAAACATCATACATCCCATCTGCCAATATTTCAAATAATTTACAGCCCATTTCCTAATTCTTAAGGTTTTTCTTGGGGCCCATATTCTTTTTGTTAGCATTACAGCCCATATTGTGGCCACGGTTAAAAAAATATACGAAATTTTGCCCTATTTCGGTGCGGTCCGAACTGTTTTTAATCCCGAAATTTCGAGTCACATTCGAACTGATTTAAAAAATAAATGTATATCAATATAAAATCCAACAAATTGTCCACGCATAAAATTCAATGCAATTTAAAATCTCAAAATGAAAAAAAGAAATTTGAAACTAATTGTCGTTTGATGTGTTTTAAAAATCTACAGCCCATTTCTCATTACTGATAGGACATTTTCTCAGCCAGTCGAATGAAGCTCTCCTCGTCTTGAAAGATTTGTAGCCCAACAGGCGTGACAAAGCAACTTACTTGGCAAATCACAAAAAAACTGGGCTGTGACCATGGACCCAGCTATCAGCCTCTCCACGTACAATACTCTTCCGATGGAAGTCGATCGTTGACCACATTGACCACGCCGCGCCGAGAGCACCAAGGCGGTGGACGATGGAGAGGCCTAGGAAGGGGACGACGCGGAGCCGGGGAAGACGCAGCACTGGATGCCCACGCGGAGAGGAGTACGAGGGTTCACTGGTTCGGCTGCGGTGAGAGGTCGCTGTCGCCGCAGAATAACAGGGGGTGTGGGTGAGTGGAGGGATGGCCTGGCCAGCGGTGGGAGTAGTATGGGGGCGGTGAGGCCTCCGCGGCAGCACTACCTACCACGGGAGGCAGGAGCAGGTGGCACGACCGGCGCTGCTTTGGGTGGCTGGAGCAAGAAGATCAAAGGTTGAAGAAGCACTACGACAGTTGGATGGACATCGTACAGTCAGTGGAGCTAGAATCATTCATATTGACTAAGTTGACAAGCACTCCGTCCCCGTCAACTTAGTAGGCCCACAAGTCAATCACCCACTGTGGTGGGTCCCAACTACTAGGGGGAGTATTCATTTTTTATGCGTAATAAAGAGGCACTTTCCTGCGTGCGAAGATATGGCTGGTGGGTCCGACTTGTCAGCAGTGGGAACGTTCTTTTTCCTGAAATACAGAGGCCCTTCCGGTGGGTCCTAGCTGTCAGGTGGAGGAATCATTATTTTGCACGTAATAAGGAGGCATTTCCTTGTGTGCGGCTGTGGACCTAGCTATCAGCCTCTCCACGCACAGTCTACTTCCGATGGTGTCATTCATTGACCACGTTGACCACTCCGTGTCGTGCGCATCCAAGGTGGTGGACCACAGCGAGGCCCAGGACAACAACGAGCCGGAGATGGGAAGACGCGGGAGTAGAGTCGTAGACGGAGTGGTGTACGAGGGTTAACTAGTTCTGGTGCGGTGTGGTTCGGTAGTCGGTGGAGAAGAACAGGAGGTGTGGAGGGGTGGAGGGATGGCCTGGCCAACGGTGGAGTAGCGCTTCACAGCGAAGCGTGCTAAGCAGAGCTGCTAGCAGCATGAGGCATGAGCAGGTGGTCCCGGCGGTGCTGGAGGAAGAAGACGGGAGGTTGAAGATGGATGCTGGTCGTTGGATGTAAATCCAACGGCTAACGATGTCAAAATTATTTGTTGACTAAGTTGACAACGACTTGCATTGGCTTCGGCCTATTGGCCCACATTTCAGCCTCCAAAAATGTGGCACGTATTCAACACATTTTTTCAGAATTTATAGTCTTTTTTTGCGGGGTAGAATTTGCAGTCAATTTGATATTATTTTTTGAATTACAGTCCATTAGCTAGGCTGGGTGAACAAATTATGTAGCGTCCATGCGGCCCATTTATGTATTTCCTAAAAAATTACAGGCCATTTGCACTTTCTCGAAATACATTATTTTGTTGGGCTGATTCTAATTATAATGTTGGGGTGGGCGCAGCAATGTTATCAAAAAATAAACAAGGGCTGAGCATTTTCTTATATATATATATATATATATATATATATATATATATATATATATATATATATATATATATATATATTTAAATAATAAGTGATTTATTATTACATTGGTCCTTAAATCTTACCAAGCTTTTGTACACAATCAGCAGGATTTTCGTTGCCAAAAAAAATCCAGGATTTTATTGTTAAGAATTTTTTTTTACAAGTTAACAAGATGTGGGATATTGTTTTCTTACATATGTAAGTATCTGTTAAATATATGATGACAATAACAATAATATATAATAACATACAAAATAATTTAAATATATATAATATAGTTAGAAGGAAAACATAAGTTGGACCAGGCGTTTCTATTCTTATATAGAAAAATAGAACAGACCTCTATGTTTTCTTAAAAAAAATATACATAAATTGGGCTGCCGATGTTTCAGTTAAAATAAACCTCGGATGGGAGGTCCATAGGCCGGTCGATACATGACGGCCCTCAAGAAAATACAAACGGGCCTATGGACCTCCCATCCGAGGTCATGGGCTGCGCATGTTAAAAAAGAAAGCCTAGACGGGCAGCCCAAAACCCACCTGATACTTCCTGCCCCAGTGATTATAAATGATACCTGCCAGCTCCCCGGCTTTGATGTGACTATGTTGAAGAACCTAAAAAATGTAACTATGTTGACAAACCCATGAGCCCCAACGTCAGTATAGAATTAGGAGGAAGTGTTTTTTCAATTAGGAGGAAGTGTATTTTCAATGAGACATGGTGGGTCCCCATTGTCCGCCTCTCCACGTACAGTCCTCTCCAGATTCCTCTCGTTTGTTCAGCATATTCACAACGGCAGATAGCGGCGTCGCGGCGAGCACACAAAGACGCAGGAGGAGATCCGACCACCTTAGGAAGTGCTTTATTAGTAACGAAACAACTGAACTAGCCCAGTGGCTGAGTGACACTGCTCGACAGCTGTTCCCCCTGGGTTCAATTCCACCTATGCAGAGAAAATATCTCCAATTTTTTTGCCTCTGCCTTTATTGACATGTGGATCCCAATTGTCATCTACGCACACCACGTCCAACATTTGCCAAAAATTCGTCCCTTGTTTTCTCTGTTTTTCGCACACTCGACATCCTGTGGGCATTTTGAAATAGCATATCTTTTTGACTGTGCATCATATGAAGATGTGCTATGCATGAATGTTGATCAGGATGATGTTAACTGGCTGGTAGTTCCAGTTTAGACCATGAATAAAACTTCTAGCATGATGTTAACACTATTGGAAAAGGCCATGTTATATAAATGCTCTGCCTCTGAAAGTTGCAGTTTCTTATCTGAAACTGAACTTGGAGTTTCTTATCTGAAACTGAAACTTGCAGCTTCTTCTCTCAGAATCACATTGTCTGCACTTTTGTACTCCTATGAAACTACATCTTTTTAAGTGCGGAGAAAATATCTACAAAATGTTTGCCTCTGCATTTATTGACGTGTGGGTCCCAATGTCATCTACGCACACCACGTCCTACAGTTGCCAAAACTTCGTCCCTCGTTTTCTCTGTTTTTCGCACACTCGACATTGCGTGTCCATTTTAAAAATAGCATATCTTTTTTACTGTGCATCATATGAAGATGTGCTATGCATGAATGTTGATCAGCATAAATGTTGATCAGCATGATGTTAACTGGCTGGTAGTTACAGTTTCGACCATGAATAAAACTTCCAGCATGATGTTAACACTGTTTGAAAAGGCCTCGTTAATATAAATGCTCTGCCTCTAAAAGTTGCAGTTTCTTATCAGAAACTAAACTTGGAGTTTCTTATCAGAAACTGAAACTTGCAGTTTCTTCTCTGAGAATCACATTGTCTACACTTTTATACTCCTATGAAACTACATTTTTATATGCTAAAAATAGTCTCTAGAATTCATAAAATACTTCATATGCTCAATACTGCAAATCTGAAATTCAAAAGACATTCATATCTGAAAGTACTCTCAAAATACACAACAAAAACACAATTCACAACCTGCAAATACTAACAACCCTAAGCTCCTCCTGACAATTCAAAACCTGCCCAACTATTGGTCTGGGGGGGCAATCCCTCCTATTCCTCGGCGGCAAACAGCCGCCCCGTGAGACGATGTGAACGGCGAGGGAGAGGATAGCGGGGAAGCATCGTCGGGCCAACTATATTTCTCCTCTTGCAGTTGGGTTCAGTCGACGAAGACTCCACCGGGCTCCCTCTGGCACGACACCCTCACAAACGGCACCCTGTAGATGCTCGATCCTTCAATCTCTGGTGGATGCTCCATCTGGGATCGATACTCCACAGTGAGCGCCACACATCCCACTGTTGGTCATGGATGCCAATGCTTAGAAGGAGCAGGGTTGGTGTCAGTAATTTTTACTTGGCACCTCTCACTCTGCATATATGCCGGTTCCATCCGTACATTTGTGCAGTTCCTCCAAAATGCAGCTGAATAACCCTGTTTGCATAGATAATGAAAATGCGTGATTAGATTATATTGGCACTAGTTGATGAAACATACACTAATAAAAAAAAGAAAATATTAAATCATACTGGAAATCAACCCAAGTCTCCCCGATACACCTTCTGCCAGTGATGAACATCAGTGTGCAGGTAGTACAAGGAGGGGCCTTGAGACATGCAAATCTCTATTTTTTTTGTAGATCGACTAAAATTAAGCACCCTAGTTTGCAGAAACGCTTAAACATTAGCTAGGACTAGTTGATGAAACATACATTAACAAAGAGAAGCACTTTCTTTATATACATTGAAAATGAAATGATAGAGAGGACACTCGCTCTATTTTAAGTTTTTAACTGCATTATTACTTCATTTTATCAGTGACACTAAGGTCGAGCAGGTGGCAAACGAGGTGTACCGTGCGTCGCAAGGATGAGGGCCGAGGGTGCTTAGACTGGGATGCTGAAGCTGGCTCTTTCAGTCCCTATCTTCCCCTTGATGTTTCTGTGGTAGCATTTGGGTTGTAATCCAACCTTGGTCGAGCTGGTGCTGCGTCCCCTTACCTGCCTAGCTTATGTGGCGAACTTGTCTCCTGCTAGTACTCAGTCCGTTCTAGTAGTAGTTGCATAACTGCCCGTTTACACTGAGATGTTGTCGGATAATGGTTCCCTATGGTTGGGTTTCTTTAATGAAATCGGAGGGAACGCCCTCTTTCGATATATAAAAAACAGTCGCACTAGCGGTGCAAAAACATTGCCTCAAATTAATAGTGCCACTAGATTAAGGTGCAAAATAATAAGACTACTACTTTATCATGGCAGTGCCAAAACAGTAGCACAAGAGCAGGATCAACATGCAGGATCTTTGGCAAACGGTCAGACCAAAAAGGAACATACCTCATGATGGGAACCATATCTACTGTCAACGCCATCGTAGAAGGAATGACATCAGTCATACACATGGATGATTCAATTCATGGGACCTTTTGGTGCAGTTCACCTAAAATGAAGCAATGTCCCATGAGCTAGCAGCTTCTTCTTCTTATTATTTTAAGAAAAGGGCTCCAGCACCGGTTCCATTTCCATTAGAAAACGAAAAGAAGCAACTTATCTTAATGGGAAATTTAGCAGGACAGGAAAAAAGTGCCATTGATTCATATTACTGGAGGCATTACATTGAAAACAACATTGGTTTAATGTGTCCTTACTTTTAACAATGCGAATGCTACATTCATAAGAGCGGCTCGGGGCAACAAACATCAGAAGGGGATATCTGAGTTGGTCCCATTTTTGTTCGGTATATAGCCACCTTATACTATGTGAGGCTAGCAAATCTTGTGCTGGACTTACTCTATTGACTTGTCCCCCAGTCCCCACTTTATTTCCTTTTTCAACCAATAGATCAGGTTTATATTGAGTTTGTAGTGCGTTCCCTTTATTTCCCTGTTAGACCTATGTAACAGCCTCAAAATTGGGTTATCAATTTTGTGCTGTTATTTATTCCTCGCAACCCTTTTTCAAATTTTCTCATAAGGATTTCTAGATGACCCTGAGTTTTCTGGTCATTTTTAACTCTTCAAAACCTTGCTCATGTCTTTGTCAGTGGGCAAGACCTCATTTGCATCCGCCTCAAACTCTCTCAAACCCTAATTCCAAACCTTTGGAATTCATAGGTGGCCTTTTGTGATTACAAAGGAGCCATCATTTGCATTGATCTGTTGATCATTCCATTTTCCAAAGGAACTATTATTTTTATAGCAGAGAAAATTCTCCCATAAATTGTGGAGCTTGTCCTTGCTATGTAATCATTAGTTCCATCATTATTTCATGTCCCACAGTTCAAATTTTTGGCACATGATCCAATGCAAGTTTCTGCCTTCTCTGAAATTTTGCAAAGGAAGTGCCCTATTTTTAATTCCTATTGAGCTGTAATTTGGCAGAGTGATTAACATTGATAAATCACCCACGGATACCAAATATGAGCTCAATCCTTTCATCCTAGCTCCTTGTGCTATTTTTCAAATTTTCTGACCAGAATACAAGTTTGTGAAGAAAGTACCTTCATAAAGTTTTCAAATGGGATGAAACTATTCCATCCTCTCAAGTATCGCAAATCATTAGCCTCTACCCAACTTCAGCTCATTTTATTGAGTTATGAGTGCACAGAAGCAATTCTTGCTTTCTGTCCAATTTTTCACTTTGTGAAGCAAGTGCATTCTATCTTGCTCCATTATGGCTGAAAATATTCCCAAGCTCTCTCCTAGCCATATAACTCATCTTCCCAACATATTGGTTCATTCCATGCAGCCAATATTTTCCTAGATTTTTCCTAAGCTTTTGGTCAGAAATGATGTTTGTGAAGCAAGTCCTAATTTGGCAACTCCAATTGGTATGAGCTTTTTACAGCATCACTGTATGACCAAATCATCAAGCTTTTCCAAAACCGAGCTCAATTCATCACTCCTAGTGAGTGCTTCATCCTCATTTGGTCTCTGGACAGAATTTAGCAGTTGTAAAGTAACTATGCTAAATATTTGTCCTAATGACCTCAAAACTCCCAGTATCAAAATTCTTGTTACCCTAAGCCTCCCATACATCCTTGTTACCTTTCTACTTCTCTGGTTTCACCTCTAGAATGCTGTCAAGTTTGCAACAACAAACTTGTGAAGCTTATTCTACTCATTCCATTTTGTTCCTGCCTGCTTCTTTACCATGGTAACTCTTTACCTTCGAGGGACTACGCAGTAGACAAGGTTTTACTTCAGTAAGAACTCCGGAGAATGCCTTGTCCGTGGTGATCACGCGGAGAGCCAGCCAAAATGGTGGTCTCGCTAGTGTTGTCGGCAGCACCGCTGCTCCGACCGGCTCTGGCCTCGCCGCGAATGCCAAATAGCGTTCCCTCGCCGCCCTCTTCTCCCTGGACCTCCTGCCTCTCTCGTTCTTTTCTTCGGCGAGCAGTGCCACTGGACGAATAGTGCGCCACTGTGCCGTCATTGCGTTCCTCCTTTCTGTCTTCTTCCTCTGCTCGTCCCAGAGCTCTTGCTCGACTCGGTGAGCCTCTGGTGCTCGTCTGATCTCGTCTCGTCTCCTTCCCGCCGCCTCCCGAGCGAGTTGGCCGCATCTGCCGACACTGCGCACTGTCGCCGGTGCGCGAACACGTCGCCTGCCGCGTGTCGCCTGGCCCTCCCTCCAGAGCTCGTCCTCGCGCCTATTTAAGCTCGTCTCGAGCTCCTCCTCAGCTAATAGCTCCTCGCCATCCCCTCCCTCGAGCTCCAGAACCCCTCCCCACTCCTCTCTGTCACCAGGGCCGCCACCACTGTTCTTCTGTGAGCCCAGCAATGCAGCACTCCCCTCGCCCCTCCTCCACCACCACTGCGTTCCCCATCCTCCAACGAGCCTCCCCATAGCCTTGGCCCCTTCTCTTCCCCACCGTAGCACGGAGTCCACCGGTGATCTAATCCCTTCTCCGCCATGGGCCGTGCAGCTCCCTCCCTGGTGCTCGTCGGCGACAGTGGCTATCACCCCGAGATGCGCCTCTTCTCCCTGAGCATCTGGGTAGGTCACACGACGCGAGCGGTGGCCGGAACCGCCGGTGATCACCGTCGGGGCGATCCCCTTCCTCTGCCTCGCCCGATCCCGAGCGGGAGGAAGAAGAAGACAGGCCAGGTGGGCTCCTGCCCGGCGGGCCCCATGCGTCAGTCACTCCATGTTGACCGAGTCGAGGTGCTGAGGTGGATAAGTGATGGGCCCCACCTGTCAGCCACTTAGAGTTGACCGGACCGGCGCACTCAGGTGGTTAAGTGGAAGCGTATTCCTAGGAATACGTCTTCGCTTAACAGAAGCGCCTTCTTCCTCTTTTTCGGCCAGGAATGTGCTTTCCTCTCTGGAAAGCGTATTCTCAGAAAAAGACACGTTCTGTTTAAACTGCCAGGGATCTATTTGTAGAAATATTTTTACAGACTAGTCCCTGAACTTTAAACATCCGTATCTTTTTATCCGTAACTCCAAATGAGGTGAATCCAAAGCCCACTTATTCGTTTCATCGAGATCGTTCTGGTGACATCATTTTCATTATATTTCAACATTCTGAAAATGACCATTTTGCCCATGCCGTTAACCAGCCTCTTTTGAGAGAGAAGTGTTTCCGACAACTCTTTCCGCCATCATTTCCCGCTTCTTCTCGGAGTATTTATCAGCCCCAGGCAAGCCAACCTCTTATCATACGCCCCGAACTCTCATTTTGACTTTGCTTGCACCTTGTGTATGTGTAGTTGCGGTTGTTTTCATACCGTCTTCAATTGCAGCCATTTCTTTATGTCTTTCTTGCATGCTTATGCTACATGAGATCTTTGCCATGCTAGTTAGAATGTTATTACCAGTAATGCCATGTCACCACTATAATTTGATATTTCTTGACATCATTGTAAAATGCTAAGATGATTTTTATACACCGCTATTATGCTAATATTTGGTTTATCCTGTTCTTTATGCTATGGCTGTGCACCCAAGAAGTTCGATACTTTTCTACCTGCTTTCGTATGCTGCATGCTCTTTGTTGCATTCTTGTTAAATATGCTCATGATGATGGAGAGTTAATAAAAATGAATTAATCATAACCAACTCCTCCATCATCGATGGGATCGGTTCTTGGTGCCACCAAATCGAACTTTTTCAGTGCAGCCACATTTGCCTTTGTGGGAACGCCTTAATACAAACTATTGTTGTGCCTCTCGCTGGTGCCTCCAACGAGGAAAGGTTATGGACACACGCTACCCTAATTAGGTAGGCGGACGTAAGCCTTGTGTGCCCGTGGTTGTTGTTGTTATGGTACCTTGACCCTGTTTGGGACAGTTTGGCCACGACGGTGGTCGGTGTGTCTTTGGTAGACACGGGGCCACCCAGGACTAGCCCAATGGGGAAAGAATCGGAGTGGCCGGGAGAGTGTCATGACAGTAGGTCGATTTTATCGGAACGTCGTTGGTCCACCCGAATGGGATGACGAGGCCATGGGTTCCGTGGTGTGGGTACAGTGCGCTACCTCTGTAGAGTGTTTATAAAGTCTATCGATAGCACACATTTCGTAGTAGGTCACACTATCAGGTCTTAAGAGAAATGGAGGATAAACCGAAGATAATACCATTTATTAATATGGTAACAAAAATGAAATAGTCATGCGAAGTCACATTGATGTTGTGATCAGGAGACGAGTTCTCGGTAAATATTGGAGACCAAGTGTTGGTTGTGGTTGTGATCGCCGAAAAGATCACTGTTCCGTGGCAAGATAACCCGTTGGTAAGAAAGTCTGATGGACTCGGTGTACAAGTTTGGTTGCATTGCATGAGTAATAAGTTGCATTTCAATGAGCCATGGTAGGACAAGAAATTATTGCATAAAGTAATATGTTATGCCTGCATTTGAGTCTGTATGGACAGTAGTTGATTTTTAGCATAGTCACATGATGCCATGCCCTTTGATTTATTTAGTTAGTTATTCCCTGATTAAGATAATATACTATGTTCTATCACCATGTCGAAATCATATTGGATATGCCATGTTATTACAGTGTTAGTAGATGTTATGAAGTGGTTCATGCTCATTTAATCCAATTCATGCCATGTTTTGATATAAGATAGGCTGTTGCTTTGCCTCCTGCCTGTTTGGATGCTATGTATTTGGTTGTCTTGCAAGTACATTCAATGTACTGACCTGGCGTGTCATGCCAGTTTTGTAGGTCACACTCTAATGGTTCGCTTGCTCTATCGCGCTAGGCCGTAATCTTGCTAGTCCTGTGAGTTGTGGAGCCCGGCCAGAGTTACTATGCCGCCAAACCAAGACTTCCACTGCCATGTAAATAGCATGATGGCTATGCCAGATAATCATATTCATCAATGATGTAATCATATAGCTTGATATTTGATGAATATTATTGTACCTGGAAAGCTGTGTCTTGGACCTGTCGTGCGTCAGGTGTTATCCTGGGCTGACGTGCGAAGGCCCCCTGTTCCATGCGGATCGGAGTGCCACAACGTAGAGACTAGTTGGATAGCCAGTCTCTGCTACTTTTCGCCCCCATTATTTCCTCTTTCGACCAAGTCCTAGATTTATGTAATAAATCTTCCCCCATCCCCCACCCCCTTTCTTCCTTGTTTGAAACAAGTACTACTAGGTTCGAGTGCATGAACTAGTTTTACCTCTTAACAGTAAAAAAATTAGGTGGTTTTCTAATAGCCAATCGATCCTATCTACATAAGGGGGCCTGGGAAATAGTAAAATATACAAATGCTGCGATGTCAGAAGCTCGGGAAGTAGAGCAAGGCCGGTTTCCAAGGAAGTTATACCTGAGGGTCGCCGGGATGTCGCTAGGTGGGCGGCGGGAGGCCGGATCTGCCCACACTACGGCAGCGAGGAAGAAGGGGTGGGAGGCCCTCCCTCGCCAGCGATGCTTGGGAGAGAACGGCAAGGCACGCTGATCGGGACAAGCCAGCAGTGGGTAAGAGCCGTCGCCGAGGACGATCGCGTGAATGTTGCACCTTCTCACCTTCCCTGGGGAGAGGATCCGGCTGGATCTGTGACCAGCGGTGAGTAGAGAGAGAGAGTGTGTGGCCACCGCTGTCGTGTTTATATCTGGAGAGGACGATACAGTGTGAAGAGAGCAACACTAGCAAGCAAGCGCGGAGGCTCCTGCCTATATAGTGGAGTACTAGTTTTCTTTTGTCTACCGGCCGGAGCCGGCTTGACCTCGGCAATGACTGTCGAGAAGTCTTCATGCACGTACCCCATGGGCGCAGTTGTCGTCATTTTGATTTGAAGCACCGGATTATAACATATAACACGAAAGAAATCAGAACCTCACTGCCCAAAGGAGCCAAGATGAATCCCGACGGACAAACTAGACGAGAATCAGAGCTCAAATTAATGATAAACTCGTAGAAAAGGGGTCTGCCGATAGGTATCCTAATTAACATAGCCGGCTTGACCTAGATGGCAGTCGAGTAGTCTTCGTGCATGTGCCCCCAATGACTAGCCCAACTTAGTTGTCGCTGTTTTACCCTCGCAGTGATCCGAAGCACATGATACCTAATTTTGCGAGATGACAAGAAACCTTTTTTTTCAGATTTCTTACTAGAACTACAGCCCTGTACAACACAGCCTGCACGATATGTAGACGATAGCCAATCCAGGCGTGTCTGCTGGAGTCTCGTCACATGCATGGACGAACTGATCTTCCGTGCCTTGCAGGGATCATCCAGGTACCAACGTATGTAATTCTATTAACTCACCCGACTTGCAGGGTCGGGGACTGTGCCTATGGTCGGTTCTCAATTGCGGTCACACATGTGTGTGCAAACACAAGATGAAGCACGTTCCATTCGGAGAGCGGATTGCCAGACCGACCAACCGTCTGGGGTGCGACGCGAACGCGACGGGCGTGCTGTATACTCAGTACATGTGTACCGCCGTTTTCTTGAGGCTTCGCTCCATGGCGCAGTCCATGGATACAAAATTAGTATATTGTACTATTTAAAATTCGAGGGCGGGGCTTTTCCCGCGCGTTAGGCGGGGTAGTTCTGCCTAGTCGGTTAGACAGAGATGGGAGAAGATGAGGGAGTAGGCTGCTGCAAACATAGGGCTATGTGATTTGACAGTGAGTTACTGCTAGACAGGTGGGGCCCGATGATTTGACTTGCCATTATCATTTTAACTGCCAAGCCGAATTCCTCACCACCTCCATACATGTGCCTCTCCCGATGCTCCACCATGTAGAGGCTGGCTCTTGCTTGAGAGCCCACTCCTCCACTTTTTCCTTGCCTCTTTCCCCCACATACGCAAAAATGCCATGTAAAGCGGGCTTATAGCCAACTATTGTACTTGATCCGACAGGTGCTAAGCCTGCCACATCGGCATAAAATCTGATGTGCCAAGTTAATTAAGAAGAGAGAGACTAGTTTGGTGACCCCAGGAAGAAACGGTGATAATCGCGTGTACCTAGATGAAGCAAACTTAGCAACAAAAAACTAAGCACCTATGCATTGGGGACTTGAGTTGCTAAGCCATTTAATGCCCATAGCACCTGATCTAAGCACCATTTCAATGGAAGAGGTCACTCCTTGGCAGATGCAATAAATACTATGAAGAAAGAGATAGAGAGAACTAAACAAAAAATACTCTTATAGCCAACCTTATAGCTAACCTTGTTGTATGAGTGACTAAGGCTACCTGTAATGGTAGTATCATACGTAGTATCATGCATGCCAACTAGGCAGTTTTGATGAGGTGGCATAGTATTTAACGAAGTAAGAGAGTGTTGAGTATCATATCATGATACAGTATCATATTAAATGATGTGCTACTATGTGTCATGCATGGCAATAAATGAACCATTCTATCATACCAAATATGATACTATGCACTACGGACATAGTATCAAACACTAGCATCATATGCATGATACTAGTTATGATACTCCCCAGTACGACCAACCTAAGTGATGACTATGTATGACATGCCAACATCAGATAGCCTAACGCACCGTGTTAAATCTCCAAGGGCGCGACCGCGCGAGCGAGGCAACGGTCGTGGTAGGCGCGACCATGATAAGGGTTGCTGGCAGCCCTTGGATCTAAGATCGAATGGTCACATGCTAAGTTGTTAAAAATTTGCAGAATAACCCTCCAGGATAGGATATTCACCCATAGGTCTAGAATCACGCCATGCAACCGTTCGATCTCAGATCCAAGGGCTCTCGGAAGCCCGTATCATGGGAGAATGGAAAGCTTCGTATCACATGTAATTTTCCCGATGCTTGGCATGACATCCAAAGCCATTTAATTGTGACATGACATCTAATTGGGCCCCCATAGTACTATGCATGAATCCATTTATCCACCAGGCAAGCCATTACCCTGCCATTCGCACGCGCCCCCAACTCGACATTTTTACAATCGATAAACTGCTCCTAGTCGTCCCGTCCTGTCACATTACGGCAGTTCCACTAATTCTAACCCTCCTCCCAAATCCATGGCGTCCCGAAATTCCATGATCGGCGGTGAGTACAAGGTTAGAACCATCACCGGCGATGAGTTCGACGTCATCTACATCCGTTCTTCCGCAACGGTGAAAGAATGCCTTGCTCGCTTCAAACGCATGTTCGAAAACTCAAATGATGAGTGGGTCGTTGGCCTAGATGTTGAGTACATCACAGTCCTAGGAAGCGAGAAGAAACAAAGGATGCAAAGAATAAGAAGCCCGCCGTGATCTAGGTTTGCGTGCATGACTTATGCTTGGTCTACCACATATGCCATGCCGACGTTGAGTGCGAGGAATTAAAGAACTTCCTCAAGGGCGGCCGAGTCAAATTCGTTACTTTAGACTTTATGAACGACAAGGAAATCATGGGTCGGATAGGCCTCGTTGTAGGCGACCCCTTCGACCTCCAGAAGGAAGGGTTGGTGCCCTCCCTTGATCAGCCTTCAATGCTGACCCTAGAAGGAGCCATGGTTCATCCTATGTACAGTGAACTGAAGAAACCTCCGCACACGTTTCATCGTGCATGGCAGTGGACTGTACTAGATATAGACCACATCCACTACGCTGCAAAGGATGGCCACCTTTGTTTCAATATCTACAAGGATTGGATGAAGAACAAGAGCCAAGTGTGTGGTTCAAGCAAAGAAGTATCGCCCAAGAGGAAGAGGGACAAGGACGAAGTCGAGGACGTGGACGAGGACTCCGAGTAAGGTGGCAGTGTCGTTGCTCGTGGTGGTTCTAATGCAGTGTCTACTAGATTAGTTGCTTAGTTTAATTTCTGGTGTGCTTAGTTTTATTTGAGGGGTGTGTTGTGCTGAGCCCCCAGCAGAACTATGTTATGTTTCTTCTTGTTATATTTCGTACATTTCATCTTTTAGTTGGTATAGTACTACCACTCGTTTCTTGACATTATATACGTACAATATATATATATATATGGCCAACATCATATAGCCAGCAGTTTAGTTGTCAAAGAATTTCAGGGTGCTTAGTTTTGTCAAAGAATTCCAGGGTGCTTAGTTTTATTTGAGGGGTGTGTTGTGCTGGACACCATTAACTTATCATTGTGAGAATCGGCTTATTTTTTTCATGTAACATGGTCAACGAGTTTGACGTGAAAATAACAATGTCTCATGGCATTTCTAAGCAATTAACTAACTTAACGATGGCATTTTTTAGATATCTAATTGCATTTTTGAGCAGGCATCACATGAATCAATGGCATTTTTTGAGTAGTTGTAACTTCTAATGGCAAAACTGAGTAGTGATATACAAGTAGGGCTAATTTTTTTAATTTCTTTATTTCTTTATACCTTTGTGTGCGAAACAATATACGCTTCCTCCCGCCAGATTTTCTTTACAGAGGCAACATAGAACTATATTAGTGACCAGTTAAATTTTGGAATTATTCCAGGTTCGTTTGTACTTTTTATACATTAATTGAGTTTCTGGTCATTTAATGTGCATAATTCAAATTTGAACTACAAGCACATACTCCCGTGCACCAAAGTTGACTGAAAAATCACCTGTGTGTCCTTGAGTCAATTTCTAGGTCCCATGCAAGAAATGGGAATGAAATTCAAACATCTGGGCATCATGGTTTGGCCGAGAACATGGAGAATCTTGGTTTTAAAATTCTTGTAAATCCAAAACATGCCTGAAAATCATGAAACTTGGCATGGTGTCATGTCATGGTACTACCATGCTATGGTAAAAAAATTGCAGAATAGGAACAAGTTTTCGTATAAGTTTCTTGCAAACCGGAGCTTCTCTGGCTCGTGGTTCTGAGAGGGAACATGTCACCTTTGTGTGCATAATTCAAATTTTAAATACAAGCACATGCTCCAGTGCACCAAAGCTGGTTGAAAAATCACATGTGTGTCCTCGGGTAAATTTCTAGGTCCCATGCCAGAAATGGGAATGAAATTCAAACATATGGGCGTCATGGCTCGGCTGGAAACATTGAGAAACTTTGTTTTTCAATTCCTATAAATCTGAAACCCGCATGAAAATCATGAAACTTGGCTTGGTGCCATGATATGGCACCAACATGTTGTCGTAATTTTGATGTCCGATTTGCGAAGGCGCACACATTAACAATCAACAAAGTCATTTTGGAACAAGTGTTGTCACATTACAATCGGAAACACGAGTATTATTGAAACCGTGGGTGTTCTATTTACCATTTACGTGCTGCCACGCGTCCCCTTTTTTATTAGCTAGGAGGCGCCGTGCAGGGTAGCTATTTGAGTACGGGAGGCGTGCGATCAGACCCCTGCGCGTGCTTATCGGGAGGAGATCCGTTTGACCTCCATCTGCCGTCCACCTCTCTCCCAAGGTCGAGCCTCTGTTTAATGGCATGACAATGTCTCACTCGACTGAGATTTATGAGAGAAAAAAGAAAATATGAAAAGAAAATTTTCCATGGATCTTGATGTAAGATCCGACGGACCTATATAGCATCTACTGCGACTTATAGCAAGAATGATGAATATATATAAAGACGACGAGAGTGGATAATAATTGTCTTACATAATTAGGAAGATAATTAGAAAAGCCACATGCGGCTACGCCCGAAATACACAAGGGCAAAAGAAGAAGGAAGACACATATACAACGATCTAGCTCGCTGATCTCTACTTTATTTATGTGCTGCAGGTCGCGGAGACTAGTTCTCGCGGCAGGCGATGATCTCTTTCATTAGTTTCATGTCCTTAATACGCTGCTTGGCAGCATCCATGGATTCCTCCACCAGCCTGTTGCGCTCGATGCGGAGCATGGCATTCTCGTGCATAAGATTCTTGATGATGACGCCCGTCCTGTGCAACACGGTAGCGGTCTCCTCCTCCTGCTTCGCCCTCAGCAGGTCGCGCTCTCGCCGGAGCTTCACATTGCCCTCCCCCCAGTTGCCGGATGACGCTGGTGGCCTCGTCCTGCATCCTCGCCCAGCCAGAGATCTGATCCATCTGGCTATGGACTACCGCATGCATGCGCCTATAAGAGTTCTCGCCTGCCTGCGAGAAATTTCCCCAGGCCGCCGCGGTGCGGCGGGACGTCCCTATTGCTTTGGCAGCACGGCGGGACATCTCTGCTGCTTCCACGGCGTCGCCGGACCAGTCTGCTACATCGATGGCACGGTGGGACCTCTGTGCTGCTGCGGCGGCGCGGCGGGACCTTTGTGCTGCTACTGCTGTGCGGCTGGACATGTTGGCTGCTTTCGCGGCGTGGCGGGACATGTCTCGTGCTTTCTTTTCCATGCTCACCTCTCTGTGGTGGAAATCTCTCGACCCAGAAATCACGCTGGCTATGGCTTGATTGACTTGATTGTTTTTTGTGGATGAGGAGTTGAGGAGGAATGTGCAGTCATCTTATAACCGAGTACTACCAATACGCTCCTAAGTGGGAAACCATTTAGGTTGTGATCGGCGTGAACAGGTTTGCAATTAAATATAGCATGGTAGTAGTAGTAATTTGGAATGTGACGAGACATGCTCAAAATTTATTAAAAGGCTAGACGGCGGGGCAGTCTAGCTTGGTCCTTTTCACGAGAGGCGAGGGCCTTTGTGATTTGACGGCTCATTACTGTTGGAAGGTGGGGCCTTGTGATTTGACTGCTCGTATAAATGTGCCGACGACCTGAGGAGGAGCAAAGAACCATGCGGTATACTCAAGTTTTCCACTAGAGTACGACGGAGGAGCACGAAACACAGCAGCCCGGTGCCAGATCCTCTACTCTCTACTCTTATTATATATTACTAGCAAGAGGCATTGTTCTATTGGCGATAAAGAATGATCTAATTTGCTAGTCATCTCATTTTTAGCATTGTTCTATTCATGCCTCGCAGAGAAGGTGACACGTGCGGCGAAACACCCAAAGCAAAATAAGAAACACAGGAGCAAAAGAAGAAGGAGGATTATCACCCCCAAAAAAGAAGGAAGACGCACACACAAGTCTGGGGTGCTGCTCTCACTACATGAAGGGTTGCTGGCTGCGGAGTTGTAACTGCTTCTTCATCGCCTCCATGACCTCCATCTCTTTGTGTGTCTCCTCCGCCATCTTCATCATTGTGTCCATGATGTAGGATTTCTCGACGCGAGCCTTCATCATCTGTTCCACGGCCGCATTACGTACCTTGACAGCAGCCGGGTGCTCGATGCGGTGCTTCTCCAACACCTCCTTCTGTTCCATGACGAGGGCCTGCAACATCTTCATCGAGGAACTACTATTCTCATGCACGTTCTTCCAGCCGGCGTTCTCCTCCTTCCGAAGGTCGAGCTCGTGGCAGAGCTTTGCCTTGTCCTCCTGAAGTTGCAGGATTTCGCGGGTCGCCTTCTTCTCCGATGCAATGCTCTTCTTCAGCAGCATCACCAAGCCGGCGGTCAACTCCCCCTGCTCATTGAGCTTAGTCGGCATGCCGTCGAGGCTCTCCTTTAGCAGCTCCACCAAGCCGTGGATGAACTCCTTCTGCTTATTGAGGTGCTTATTGAGCTGATCGGGCATGCCGTCGAGGGATAACGACTCCAACGCCGCCAGCTCGGCATGTTCGCCTCTGCGTCTAGGGCGCTCCTGGGAGCCATCGCCTGCCCGTGAGAGATATTTCGAGGTCTCTGCGTGGCGGCGAGCCCTCTTTTTTTCTGCAGCCATGGTTGCTGCTCCCTTGTTACAAATAGTTCTCGACCTAGAGCTCTGCACACCGGCCATGGCAAGGACAGACGAAGAAGGAGGACTTATGAGGAGGAAGGTAGAGTAATTTTCGGTTAGGTAGTTCCTCTTTTCATAACCTAAGTACTAGCACTAGTAATAAAACCTGCATGGAACACGTTCAGGTTTGGTACGTACTGGTAGGTGTGAGCAGGCTTGCACGTAATTTTAGCATAAGTACGAATGTGATGTGAACAAGGTAAAGATTAATCGATGGTTTTTGGTTTCGAGACCCGAAACTGCTCCCGATGAGTTTAGTGGAACATAAATTTCAAGTAGACTACACTGCTCAGATGTGTAAATATTATGTTACTGTCAAAAATTGGCATAAAATACGAAGGAGATCAATGGAAGTACTACTAGCAACCCATGTTTTAACTACTCGCATGCGCACAGTGGAGTAGTAATGTCTTTCTTTCGCCCTCACGTCCACTCAATTTGCATGCGATGTATTAATTGACCATCAATTAAGTGAACGACTTTACACGCGTCAAATTATAACATGGGGTGGATCTTGGTACAAAATTGCGTCCGCCTGTGTACCCGCGTGTGCGTGCAAGCGAATGAGTGCATGTGTGGCGTGCGTGCAAATCTTCGCTTGGTGCATGTACCGCAAGTGCGGCTTAGGGAGGACGAGTACATTATTCTAGAACCAGCAGCACGTCACTGTGATCAATCCACACAAGGATGTCGCGACAATGCCTCCACATGTGCCACGTGGCTTCATGAACTGTAAGAGAGACACTGTGTAGCGTGCCATTGTGTTTTGCACATACTCGAAGTACTAGTAAGGTACACGTGCATTGCACGCGTCAGATTTTGCAACCAAATTATGAATAAATACCACACAGTAGCATGTAAGCTCTGAGTCATATATGCCTAATGTAGACCTTCATTTAATTCTTATAGTTCATATCATTCAAAATCAATTAGTTTTTACAAAAAACCTAGGGCCTCTTTGATTCGTAGGATTTCCAAAACGCGGGAACAGGAAGAACATGGGATTAGAGTGGAATGTCGTCTTGAATCCTACAGGATGGTACGAGTGTTTGATTGTGCATAGAAAAAACGCAGAATTCTTTCAAAGAGGTTTGAGTGGATGGGATGTTTCCTACGAAATCTAGTGCATATGAATCATATGAAAAAATTCCTATGGTTTACAATCCTACGAATCAAACAACCAATATAGGAAAATTCTTAAGGATTAGAGTCCTCCAAAATTCATTCGAGAATCCTTAGAATCAAAGAAGCCCTTAATCTATTTTATGATTCATGGAATGGTGTGTTGTAAAGCATAAAGTAAAAACAAATAATGGAAGTTCAACTAAAAAAATTGGATAGTTATGATACCGAAGATTCTAGAACAAAGGAGAACCACTGTTGTTTTGAGATTTGTGCAATATGCTTAAGTTCAACCATGGAGTATGCTAGATTGTACATGTGGCAAAATCCGGTAGGGGGCTAGAAGATGGTGCGAGGGGCCGAGTGGAGGGAGACTATGAAGGAGTGCACAACTGCGAGATCGATATTTGGAGAGAGGGAGCGAGAACGTGCGATGTTGCGCGCAGTGGCGGAGCCATGAAAAATGTCCCATGAGCTAGGGGGCCAAGCATTGCTAATCCTTTACGCGGAGGGCCAATTCGTCAACTTAAACCATTTGTACCAGCAATTGTCTAATGATCATATTCATATTAGCCTCGATATATAGTGATGTTAGGGGGGCTGGGCCCTTGCTGCCCCCTGTCTTCGCCATTGTGCGCGCATCTGAGAGATGAAGCGGAAGGCGTGGATGATGATAGGGGGGCGTTGGATATATAATTAATGTGGGTGTATTAGCTTTATATGTACTCCTATATGGAGAGGTATAGATTGATCGATGTGGACGTGGGAAAGAGGGTGAGACCTCACTAGATATATAGATTGATCGGTTTATGTGGAAAACTATGAAAGACCTAGCTATACACACACACACACATAGAGGAACATCGATCCTTGCGCATGCACGTGACAGATAAAAAATGCCCGATATGATGGAGAGGCGGATGTGTTTGTGTGTGCACCTTCATGGGAGACCGACCAGAATAAAAAGATTGCATGTGTGCGATGGATAATGCTGACTGGTAGTCTGTGTGCATGCATGCACGAGAGAAAGTTAGTGGTACAATTATAAAGAGAAGACCAATGTGTGGGTGTAAAAGACTACGTGTGGTCATAGTCAATGTAAAGTTGAATTCAAATATTTGAAGAAGAGATCATGATGTTTGAAACCCATGCATGCATGAATATAACGGAGATCTGCGCGGTGTGGTTTGGAAACGAGCATGTTGCAATGTATACACATTGAACAAGGTCAGATTGGTTTGAATTTGATATACCGATGGCAGACATCGTTTGGCCACATTGCATCCGTGCATGGACACACTATTCTAATTGGAGATGATGGGTGGCTTTCGCATCACATATCTACATCTATGCCCCTATATGTATTAAATTTTATATTTTTTATATAGTGTGCGGATAACTTTAACTTTGAAAGATGGTAGTTGGATGAGGCCAATCCGATGGTGCAGAGCTAGCAAATTTGAGCACTACTGGCCGTTGGATATCATCTAGATTCCACCAGATTTTCCCACCTGTACAATCTAGAAGACTCTATGGTTGAACTTAAGCATAATGCACAAACCTCAAAACACAAGCACTTCTTCTTTGTTCTAGAATCTTCCTATCAGAATTTCCCAAATGTTTTTCTACATGATTTTTTTACTTTATGCCTTACAATGCACAATTCCATGAATCTTAAAATAGATTATCTTTCTTATAAAAACTAGATGATTTTGAATGAAATGAACTATAAGAATTAAACGAACATCTACATCATGCATATATGACTCAAAGCTTACATGCTATAATGTGGTATTTATTCATAATTTGGTTGCGAAATCTCATGGGTGCAATGCATGTGTACCTTACTAGTCTAAATGGTGTCTGTGTGTGTTGTGCGTGTTAAACTCATTGTACGTAGTATATCATACTAGTCTAAATTGTCTTTTTTTGGGTACACGTTAAGCTTTTTCTCCCGAAATTTCAAGCTGTGCCTTCTTATACCCAAATTTCAAGCTAGCATCTATGTCTATCATGCTGCAAAACTCCCGCATCTTCAACCCGCGCCTTGTTAGCCCGAAATATTTAAGATATATCTTTGTCTCGTTGTGCTCTGATAACTCCCTCCATCTCAACCCGCGCCTTGCTATTCCAAAATTTCAATGCGCGCGAAAACTCCCACCTCCCGTGAAATACCGACACGCGAAATGCCCGTGATACCCCTAAACCGAATGAACCGCCTCAAATCATTGGGGGTACTTTTGTAACTTACCCCACATTTGGGACAAGCGCATCCCTAAGCCATGGTTCCCCACTCCCATCCCATTCGCCCACCCATTCATACACCAAGGCCTGCAAAACCCGCGAAGCCCCACACCCTCCTCCGTCCGCCACCCAGTCGGAGCCTCTTCCACGACGACGTCGTCCACAATAACACCTCGACGTCCCTCATCCATCGTACCGGATGAGGATCCGTCGTCGATCTGGTCGTCCCGCCGGTTCAGCCACCCCGTCCTCCACCTCCAAGGAGCTGCCCCGACGTTCCCCTCGTCTTTCACGCCACCTCCATTCCCACACCGCCGTCTTCACCTACACCACCGGAGGAGCATCATCATCATCGTTTCCTCGGATGAAGCTGCGGCCTAATCGGCGCCACCAAAGAGGTTGTACATTAATCGCCACATTTTCTTCTTGATTCGATCTCACGGTGCTGCCGGCGCTCGGTCCCGAGCCGACACGGCGTAGCTCCATCCACGGCGGCATCGCCGGCCACTTCCTCCACGGCATCTCTCCCTCGGCGGCGACGTCCACATCAGTAGGAGCTGCTACTGCTTTAGCTCTCGCTCACGCTGCTGCTCTGCTCTTGCTCTCGGTCACCTGCATGGTCTCCTCTTGCTCTTGCTCTTACTCGCGCTGCTGCTCTCGCTCTTGCTCTTGCTTGCGATGCTGCTCCGATTTAGCTACACTTTAGTCGACTGAATCGACTTTTGGGTCAGTTGATTTTCAGGGGGTGGGGGGCTCGCCGGAGTTAAGGAAGAACCAGCCGCCGCGGGGAGGGGGGCTCGCCGGAGAGGTACCCAGATATCTATCTTAGGGTTCAGGGTGGGGGCGATGGTCGCGGGCAGTGGTGGGGAGGCGCCGTGGGGATCGCCAGAGAAAAAGCTCGGCACGGGGGG
>LR738714.1:395686331-395711311 GCA_902687465.1 Secale cereale | reverse complement strand
ACAGGGATGGCCGGGGTGGCGGCGGACCGGCGGTGGGGAGTGTTTTCGGTGCCGGCGGGGTGGTGCACCGCCGACCACGGGCGGCTGTTTGGCCGGTGGTGGCTGGCGGCTTAGGGGAGTGGATCTTGCAGATGAACTGCAGGCCCTTGATTTCATATCCAACGACTGCAAAATCGACTGGCCGGAGATGAAAATGTCAGTCGAATGGCGTGTAGCCTCACCTCTAGTGCATTCAGTTTCGACAGTAAAATTCGGTTTCGACAGTAAACTTCAGTTTCGACAGCAAAATTCAGTTTTGACAGTTAAGTTCAGTTTTGACATTTAAATTCAGTTTCGACAGCAAAATTCAGTTTCGACAGTTAAGTTCAGTTTCGACAGTTAAATACAGTTTCGACACTTAAGTTCAGTTTCGACAGTTAAATTCAGTTTCGACGGTTAAGTTCAGAGATGAGCGGCTGATGTGTACATCTAGCACTTTTTGGTTATGTATTTTACGTCATCTATTGGAGATGTTATTAGAATTCCACTCAAGTTAATGTTGTCTCTCTTGTCCTGCTTCAGCCTCGGCGTCGTACAACTCACCAGAGCTGCTCCAACGACGAAACCCTCGATCACAATGGAGCAGTACCTCAGGCTCCATCTCCAGACATCTAAGATCTTCTTCCCCTCTTCTGACAGCCAAGTCAACCGGAGCATCCTCACCGTCCAACCCAATCACGCTGAGATCGACATGGCTGCGCCAAAGAGGTTGTACACTTCTTGTGATTTTACTAAATCTCACCATGCTTCTTTGCATCATGTGATCTTCCAATTCTTGTGAACCAAACACCCAGATTGGCAGAAATCTTGTGTTTCTAAATTCTCTGTTTTGCACGTGCATTCCTATCCTATTCCTGTCTATTTCCTATCCCTGCATTGTTAGAATCCTCAAATTCAAACGAGCCCTTACACAATTACTTCTGTTACAGATATGTGTCAAAGAAAACCTTGTGTTGTTTGTCCTGCTCCTGCGGTGTTGTGTTCCACCCCAGCTCAGCTGCTCCAACGACGGAAGGGTTCACCATAGCAGGGATCCGCTCTCTAGACTTTCTTTCGCCGCCTCAGATCTTCTTCCCCGCCGCCGGTAGCCACGACAACTGCATTACCATCATCAACTGAGCAGATGACCTTGAGGACTACACGGGTCCGCAAGAGAGGTCGCACTCTTTCATGTCTGCTTACGTTATGCATCGCTTAGTATGATGACATGCTACTTTATCATTGTGTTCACCTATTAGACTCCGACTCAGGTCCAAACTAATGCTGAAACTTGAGTTTTTAAATGGTTGTGGGGTACATATTGGGGCAACAATCAGTACTATCTGTCTACTATCTAGCTAATCTCGGGTGTCTACTATGAGTTTCATGTTGGGTGCAAACAAACATTAATGGAGCCATTATCTTTATTTTTTTAACTAAAGCTATTATCTGCCCGCTATCATTGGTTTTGGGTCTATCCACATTTTGCTACCTTCACTCTGGATTTGTGCATGCACTCCTTACATAATCTCACTATGTTTTATTCCTATGCATGTCAGTTATTGTACACAATGGAATTGAACATGTAGAGCAAAAGAGACGAGCCTTGCGTGGCAATAAAATTTCATGCAGACGTTGCTTCATATACTACATTGTAAATCTGTGATGTGTTTGTTTGTTTCTCCTTTAGAACACGGATAAAATATTGGAGAAGAGTACCCCGTTATGCAATGGTAAAGGAAGTAATGCAGATAAGGTTCAAGATAGTGAGACATACATGTTGTTATCCAAGAAAGCTGATAAAAGCTATATTGAAGACACCGAGGCAACTCCAAAGTCCTGTCTTGATGTAGTGTTCGAGTTACTGGCTACTACTGCTGGCACCAGCTCTTAGAACTTGCTGCCTAAATCAGTTCGACTTCTTGAGTCTCAACTTCAAGTTGAAAGACATCGATCAGATGTTCTGCGTCAGGAAGCCGAAGGACTGAGGAAGACCCTGCAGAATTCAGATGCATACTTTCTGGTGCAACAGCAAGTGCTGGAGGATTTAAGCGCCAAAAAAGAGAAAGTTAATTAGCTTGCTAAGCATGTTGCCAGCATTATGGGTACCCAAGATATTGTTTCTTGAGCTCTTCTGAAGTGGTTTCAGTTCTAGACTTGTTTTGCTGCGGCGTTTATATGCTGCTTTGTTCCCTATATTTGCACTGGTGGCGAACTTTGATGCCAAGTGGATGTAATATGTGTAATAGCCGTGATAGCCTAGCGTAAGTTGCCTGCCTATTTATTTCCTTATTGTCTTGTTTATTTGTTTTCTTGTAGTCAGTGCAGTTCTTTTTCCACGGTTTGCTAGTGGCCGCAATAGCCTATTTTTAAAAACTAGGCCACATTAACCATGGGCTACATATTTACTTTAGTTAACATGGGCCTCTTACGGGCTGTAGAAACAATGGGCCTTCTAAGGGCCATAGAAACAATGGTCCTCATACGGGGCGTAGAAACAATGGGCCATATACGGACCGTAGACACAATGGGCCTTCTACGGGCCGTATGATTGGTTGGCTAAACATGGGCCAATAACAGACCACATTATGGCCGTAAATGGGCTAGAGTTGAAATCGTCCATTCATGGGCCGACCATAACGCGCTGACCATAACGGGCCGCCGTTAATTCGCCGTATTTGATGTCGTTATGAAAACGGGCCAACGTATTAACGGGCCACAAACGGGCCGACTGTAACCACGGGCTGAATTTGGCCCACAAGTAGAAAATGACAGTAACGGGCTGAAAGTAAACGAATGCTGGAAATGAGCCAAAGAAAAAATGGGCCCTGAGAAGGCCGAAAGATAACATGGGATGGAAACGGCCCAATGGAATAATGGGGTGTTAATGGGTATAAAGTGAAACACTGTTCAATATGGGCTAGTTTTACCACGGGCCGTTAATGGGCCGAGGGTTACTCACGACCTCATATGGGCCGAAAGACGTCATGGGCCATACATGGACCGGATGTTAAAACGGGCCAGATTATATTGGACGGCCCAGATGACGCTACTGGGCCTAATTTGGATAGGCCGTAAACGGGCCCTGGGTTAGCGGGCTCTAAATGGGCTATATGCGAACATGTCGTTAACAGGCTTGCCGTGGGCCGACCCGTCACCTTTTGACCAAGTCAAACGGGCCGGCCTTTTCATAGGAATGGGCCTCTGTTGGGCACTGTTCATTACGGGCCAGTTTTACCACGGGCCGTTAATGGGCTGATGGTTACTAAGGGCCTCATATGGGCCGAAAGACGTCATGGGCCATACATGGGCTGGAAGTTAAAATGGACTGGAATTAAATTGGACGGCCCAGATGACGCTACTTGGCCTAATTCATATAGGCCGTAAACAGGCCCCGGGTTAGCAGGCTGTAAACGGGCTATATGCGAACATGTCGTTAACAGGCTTACCGTGGGCCGGCCCGCCACCTTTTGACCAAGTCAAACGGGCCGACCTTTTCACAGGAATGGGCCTCTGTTGGGCCGTGCCACGTGTCGACGTATCATAGGCACTTTTGGTCCAATGAGTGGATGACATATGTCCCAACGGTGAGCTAACACGTGTTTCCTCCAGCCAATGATGATTTTACACGTGGAAAATCCCCATTGGTTGGGGCTGTTAGTGGGTTATCGGATCCAAAACCGGACCAAATAGCTTAACGGCGTTCCGTTACGGTGGATGCCACGTGTCGGTCACCCTTGATGAAATCACTTCTGTGACGCACCATTTATCGTCATGGAAGTGGACACTTCCGTGATGATCCTTTTAGTAATGTCATGGAACACTTCCATGATAGGACAGGTATGACTATCTTCAATCTGTGGATGTACATGCATGACAGAAAACGTGACCTACTGTGACAGATGTCTGCTACGCAACCTTCTTCTAGTAGACGTTGTTGGGCCTCCAAGTGCAGAGGTTTGTAGGACAGTAGCAAATTTCCCTCAAGTGGATGACCTAAGGTTTATCATTTCGTGGGAGGCGTAGGATGAAGATGTTCTCTCTCAAACAACCCTGCAATCAAATAACAAAGAGTCTCTTGTGTCCCCAACACACCCAATACAATGGTAAATTGTATAGGTGCACTACAACACTAGTTCGACGAAGAGATGGTGATACAAGTGCAGTATGGATGATAGATATAGGTTTTTGAAATCTGAAAATATAAAAACAGCAAGGTAGCAAGTGGTAAAAGTGAGCATAAACGGTGTTGCAATGATAGGAAACAAGGCCTAGGGTTCATACTTTCACTAGTGCAAGTTCTCTCAACAATAATAACATAACTGGATCACATAACTATCCCTCAACATGCAACAAAGAGTCACTCCAAAGTCACTAATAGCGGAGAAAAAACGAAGGGATTATGGTATGGTACGAAACCACCTCAAATTTATTCTTTCTGATCTATCTATTCAAGAGATCGTAGTAAAATAACACGAAGCTATTCTTTCCATTCGATCTATCGTAGAGTTTGTACTAGAATAACACCTTAAGACACAAATCAACCAAAACCCTAATGTCACCTAGATACTCCATTGTCACCTCAAGTATCCGTGGGCATGATTATACGATATGCATCACACAATCTCAGATTCATCTATTCAACCAATAGAAAGAACTTCAAAGACTGCCCCAAAGTTTCTAACGGAGAGTCAAGACGAAAACGTGTGCCAACCCTATGCATAGATTCCCAAGGTCACGGAACCCGCAAGTTGATCACCAAAACATACATCAAGTGAATGAATAGAATACCCCATTGTCACCACATGTCTCCCACGCAAGACATACATCAAGTGTTATGAATTCCTTAAAGACTCAATCCGGTAAGATAACTTCAAACGGAAAACTCAATTCATCACAAGAGAGTAGAGGGGGAGAAACATCATAAGATCCAACTATAATAGCAAAGCTCGCGATACATCAAGATCATGCCATCTCAAGATTACGAGAGAGAGAGAGAGAGAGAGAGAGAGAGAGAGAGAGAGAGAGAGATCAAACACATAGCTACTGGTACATACCCTCAGCCCTGAGGGTGGACTACTCCCTCCTCGTCATGGAGAGCGCCGAGATGATGAAGATAGCCACCGGAGAGGGATTCCCCCCTCCAGCAGGGTACCAAAATGGGTCTAGATTGGTTTTCGGTGGCAATAGAGGCTTTCGGCGGCGGAACTCCCGATCTAGGTTATTTTCCGGAGGTTTCAGTATATATATGAGGTGTTGGAGTTGGGGGCAAGTAAACGGGGTCTCCGGGCTGCCCATGAGGTAGGGGGGCGCGCCCCCTACCCTCCTGGGCAGCCCGTGGACCTTCTCGCCCCCCTTCGGCACTTTTTGGGCTACTTCTGGTCCAAAAACAGCCTCCGTTGAATTTTAGGTCAATTGGGCTCCGTTTGATATTCCTTGTCTGTGATACCCTAAAACAGGAGAAAAAAAGAAACTGACACTGGGCTTTGGGTTAATAGGTTAGTCCCAAAAATCATATAAAAGTGTATATAAAAGCCCATAAAACATCCTAGAAGGATAATATAATAGCATGGAACAATAAAAAATTATAGATACATTGGAGACGCATCAGTGACAAACACGTATCATCACGGAAGTGTATTTTTTTGTAGTGTAAGTAGTAAATGAGTCCAACTCCACAAGCAAGGTTGAGTGTAGAACATCGACCTATCACACCTTAATCCTCGTCGGATATATCTGCAACGTGGTAAGTTGCAGCCATATAGGTCAGTACGTTGAATGTACTGGCAAGTCACATCATAAGTAGAAAGACCTCTTTGTACATGCAATTTGGCTGGTGGAAAGCTCTAAGTTTAGTTTTGCGTAAAGCTAGTTTTCCCTGGAATAAATATATTATTCTACTACTATAGTAATAGCATAGGATGTGTTGGAAAATCCAACTCAACCCATTCCCAAATTTGCATTTAAGCCCAACGGGTTTAATTAAGGGTGATGAGATCTCCCGGCATTTCCACTACTAGATGCTCATGATGTCCGTAACCGGGGACACGACTAATTGATTAGGTTGACATTCTGCAGAGGTTGCATACTTTTCCCCACAAGACTCGACCACATCCATGATCGGAAGATCGAGACATAGTCTTTCGAAAGCATTCCCCCTTAACCCACAGATAGGCCGGTACACCTACATATTCTACATCTGCTAGCCCATCCCGGAGGAGGTCACACTATCTACTCAACTAAGCCAAAGCCCATATTGGCTTGTGTGTGCACACGTAAGCTTCTAGATATGAAAATACGTTTGATCCCTTTGATCCTGAGTGGAAGGACCACTAGTGATGCACCACCATGGATTTCCCACGTGTGCCAACTATACTTTGCCACCATTCAAACAAGTTTCCACCCAGGTAGTTCATTTATTATCTTAGGCCCTATTTACTATATTGTCACTCAGACTTTAAAATGATCACTCCCCCAATTTATGTCTACTTTAGTGAAGCAATATAATGTAAAACGATGGCGACAAAGTTGTATGGTTCTGACCTACCTCAGTGAACTACTGGGTGTAAAGCATAGCCATTCGGCATAAATTCCTACCATGCAGTCCTACCGCAAAGAAATAAGTGCATAACAGAAACATAGGTAATGAATACCTGATCAAGATGCAACGTGCCTTGGTACTGCTGGTTGAATTCTAGAGACTAATAGTATTTTGCTTCGCACTCCAGACAATCTATCACAAAGTAAATAACATACATAAGCAATCATTTCCGAGAACCAAGAAGAACCTGCAAAGCAAAAAGTCTCGGAAAAACCAAATGAACATTCAACACACTTAACTAGCATGAAAGTATTCTAAGTGCAAAACAACATAGGCATATGGTTTAAAAGTGATATGAACTATAGTGCATAATAGCCATACAAGCAAAATATTAATTGACAGATCCTAGTGTGCGAAAATTATTGTGACAAAGGTCCATGTTATAGGGTTTGGCTATGGTGACAAAGTGCCAAAAGAATCAACTTAAACGAGGCTACGGTTTAGGAGATATGGCCATTTGAAGTTTGAATTCAAATATGAATAAACATCAAATTTGAATCTAGCAAAAGTTTACAAATATGATACTACTGAATAGATCTAATCATGAAGAAGAATTTGCCGTTGGTTTCATCGAATTTGGATCTACGGTCAAAAAGTTGTGGCTATTCTAAAATCAGGGAGTAATTTGCTAATAAAAGGACTAAATAGAGAAGAAAACAGTCGCGAACAGGTCCCTAGCATGTGGCAGATTCCTACTGGCTGAAAGGTGTTGGCCGTGTAGCTTATACAGCGGACGGCCACAATTTAAGTAAAACGGCGGCGGTGGCTAACTAAAGAAAACCGACATTCGGTTTATATAAAAATTGTGTGGTTAATTACAACCGAGGATAACTAATCTAATGGAAAACCGATCTAAATATATAAAAAACTAAATGAGCGGGAGGGAGTGGTCGGTCTTACAGAATGACGATGAACGGCGGGTAGTGGCACTGGTGTCGGGCGGCGGACGGGGCGGCGGCTGCGGTGGCTTCTGGATGCGGGGAAGGAGACGAACGAGACGGCCACAACGAGGGGGTCGCGGTGGTCGTGGCGGTGGTTCTTGGCGGCGTTGGGACATGCAAGGTGTGGGCGGCGGTGCTCCGGTGCTCCGGTGTCGATGCAGGTCATCAGGGCGGCGTCTTTGATGAACCTAGGGGCAAAGCAACATGTCAAACGGATGCGGTAGATCGAGGAAAATAAATTGAAATGATAGAGTGGAGTCCGGGGTGGTCTACGGCGAAAAGAACAACGGCGAGGTCCTCCGGCTCCGGCGAGATGCAACTGATGGAGGTGGCGGCTGTAAGCAGCGTGGGTTGATGCGGAGTGGTAGGATTAGACGAGGAGGTCTGGGGGCATTTATAGGCGTGGAGAGAGGGCTAGGGACTATAGGATAAGCGTTATCCGGGCGCGATGCGGGCGGTTGTTGCGGGCGGAGCGCTGCGTGCGTGTTCATCCAACGGGAGGAGCGCGAGGTTAGGGATGAATGGCGGGCCCCGCAGGTCAGTGCTGGTGGCTGTGTGCGAGCGAAGGGGACGGCGGGCGTGCGAGCAAGAGCGCTCAGGCCTTTGGCGCTAGGTGGCCTTGGGCCTAAATGGTCAGCTGCTGGCTGGCGCACCCCTGGGCCGAACCAAGCTTCGGTCCAGGTGGTGCGGTGTTTTTTTGTCAACGAAGACTAAAGTGGCCTAAAACAACTCAAAAAAGTATCACAATAATTCTAAAATCATTATACAATAAATAGAGCGTGATGAACATTTTGTTCTGCCGAAATAATTTTGAAAATATTTTCCTAATGCAATTAATGCATTTTTTGCAAATAACATAGATGCCAAATAAATTCTAGAAACTCCAAATAATATTCAAATGAAATTTCCATCTCTTTTATAGTTTCAGGAAGTCATGTTATCCCCTCTCATTTGTTTTTCTCGAGTGGAAACTATTTGAATATTTGAGAGAAACTCCAAAATGCAATAAAATATGTGATGCGTTGGTGAATCTATTATTATCCAAATTTAATAAAAATTGGGATGTTACACCGGGCCTGCCGCGAACGCGTTGCTGAGCGTCGTCCGGTAGGGCCTAATAAGTGCACAGCTAGGATTGTTGAAGGGGTTGGCCCCTTGAGATTTCCATCGCTGCTTCACTTGTCTTGATTTCGGGGATGGTTTCCGATTCCCCCATGTATGGTGCATTGCGTTATGGGAGAACCTGGACCGTGGCCCGCGGATTCTCCTCGCCCTGCGATCACGGGGCGAAAACTGTCGCCCCACTCGTCCCATGTCTCGCATGCACCTTGCCTCATTCTCCGCATGCACTCAACATTGTAGGTGGTGGACTGAGGGCACGGGGAGGGGCGCTGTTGTTTGAAACCTGACCGCCGATGGTTGGCGCAGAGGGGCGATCTTGGCCCCCAGAGTCATGATGGGTGCAGAGAGGCCGTATTGGAGGAAAGGGGAAGCCGTTTCCCATAGGAGGAGCCAGCCCCCTGCCCCGTTTTCCCTATGAAAGGTGCCAGGGCTATGTTCTTCTGCACATACTTCTCCCCGTCTTCCGTGATTCTTCTCTTTTAGTCATGGCGCGCGGGTGAGGGCATTGTGGCGCCCCGGTGGTGGCGACGAGAGCTTCTTCTCGACAACGCGCCCCTCCTCCCCCAGATCCTGAGGCAGTGGAACCGTCTGCAAGGAGAGGAGGAAGTGGACAGGGTCGTGGTTGCCACAGCGCTTGAGGAGGAGGAGGACGGGGCAGTGACTTGGCGGTGCCTCCGCCAGCGGCTCCGCCCCTGGTGGAAGGCCACAATGGCGAACAACCGTGGGAGTTCGTCATCAGGTTGTACAAGCCCGTGTGTGGTCACCTACGTCTCCCTACTCCCTTTACGCGGGAGATGGAGCTTGAGCAGCCACGCGCTCTGCGGCTGCACATGAGGGGCTGCGGGAATGGAGGCGTGAGGGTTGATGTCGACGTCCCCGCCCCTCAGGTGATGTATCTTCGTCGTGGCTAGAAGACCATTGCTCGTGCCCATGGCTTCTCAGAGGGGCACGTTCTCTAGTTCAAATTAATGGAGAACAGCTTGCTCTCCGTCAAGACCTTCGGGTAGTCGTTTAGGGTGCTGCGTGGAGAGCTCGAACGACGACTAAAGCTCCACCTCAAGCGAAAGCGACGAGGAGGACAATGACGGCGATGACGACGGCAGCGGGTAGAGGAGCAACGACTCCGACTCCGGCTGACCGTCGCCCGTGCCATCTTCATCACGCGGCAGCACCATCATCTGCACCTACATCCCTTCCTCGACAATGTGATTTGCCGGGGAGTTGGTTGCAGAGGTCCGGATGGTGCCGCCGGGCTTCTCGAGCAGTCTTCCAGCTGGACTCCGGCAGGCTTCCTCTTGGGTTGCAACCCTGTTAGCCCTGCCGAGCCCTGCTGGCCCTGGTGACGGTGGTTGACGGGGACGCCTTCCGCCTTGCTCTCCATCGAGGCGTTCCCTCACGCTCCCGTCCCCTCCGGGCTACCCCTCCTAAAGCCCGACATGAGCGGGCCGGGTCTCCGCCCAAGTGCTCCTTTCGCCCTCCTCGCCTTCAATGGATGTGCCTAAGAGGAGAGGGACAAGAAAGGGCAGGATGGGATACTTCTCTTTTTTTAATCTTAAACTGGTAGGCGAATGCCACATTCAAATAATGTAACCCCTCGAGTCGATCTTCGTGTTTTGTAATGCTTGTACTTGTATCAGCATGTGAATGAAAAGGATGAAACATGTCGGGAACCCGTGCATCTTTATGTCCATGCAGAGGAGGAATGCCTCTTTAATGAAAATAAACGATTTTTCCCCGGCAAGGTATCCTGCCGGCACCATCTTCGTCTGTCGAAGAGCCACGTCTGCTGGGGAACAGACAGAGGGGCCAGCCCCCCGCCAATTCCTTTTTACCAAAGGCTACTGCGACCATCCTGACCGAAGCAGCATTCGAGTTATGGATGGGAGCACCTAAGTTTCAAAAGAGAGAGGCAGGGTTTTCCCATGCAAAGTTATAGCTTTATAGAACACTAGTGCATAGGAGGGAAACTTATGTGTTTTGCTTGCCAAGGATCGTTGTGCTGTGCAATCTTCTCGTCATTTGTCGGAGCCAAGTTCGCGGCAGGAACGTGCAACTCCATATAGATGAGAATGAATGCATGATGCAATCCTATCTATATGCATATGCTAATGCTCATGGAATGCTAATGCAGTGATCTTGGTGTGCTTATGCATGCAAGCAATCTTAGTAGGAGCCCCCCTACGGCGCTTCTTTATTTTCTCTTGCACGGGGTCATCGCCCCAGCTTTGTACGAGGGGTTACATGCAGCTGAGGCAATGCCTGTACAAAAGGGTGGCTGTCGGGCGGTGCCCGGCAGCCTCACACCTTATGGGTAGTACTTACAGAGATGCTCAATATTCCATGAGTTTTGCAACTGAGTGCCATCTCCGGTCTCCAAACGGACTGCACCGGTTCTGGTGACTCGTACCACCCGGTAAGGGCCTTCCCACTTTGGTGACAACTTTTTTGTACCCTTTGGTGATAACTTTTTTGTACCCTTCCTCAAAACACCGGGCATGAACCCTGCGGCTGTGATAGCGACGCAGGGCTTGCTGACAGCAGGTAGCATGCGTAGCAGCCTGGAGACGGTTCTCTTCGAGTAGCACATCATCGTCACGCCGGTGCTGATCATGCGCTACTTCATCGTAGGCAAGCACTCTAGGAGACCCGTAAATGAGTTCCGCGGGGATAACTGATTCTGCCCCGTAGACGAGGGAGAAGGGAGTCTACCTGGTAGCTCGGTTAGGTGTCGTTCTGAGTGACCAGGGAACTTTCGGCAGCTTCTCAATCCACCGCCTACTGTGCTTCGGCAGCGTATCAAAAGTTCATGTCTTGAGTCCATGAAGCACGTCAGCGTTCGCCCTCTCAGCTTGCCCATTGCTCCGGGGATGTGCCATGGAAGCGGATGAGATCTTGCATCCGTGGGCATGAACATATTGCATGAATGCGTGGCTCATGAACTGGGTGCTGTTGTCAGTGATTATCCTTGCCGGAACTCCGAAACGACACACCAATTCTTTCATGAACTTGATAGCTGACTAGGCAGTCACCTTTCTCACGACAGTCACTTCCGGCCACTTTGTAAACTTATCGATGGCAACGAACAAGTATTCAAAGCCCCCGATTGCTCGGGGGAAGGGGCCGAGAATATCGAGCCCCCAGACCAAAAATGGCCATGAGAGAGGCATTGTGTGAAGGGCTTGGGCAGGCAGGTGTGTTCTCTTGGAATGGAACTGACAGGCTTCACATGTCCTGATGAGCTCGACAGCATGTTGGAGGGCTGTGGGCCAATAGAATCCTTGCCCGGAATTCTTTCCCAACTAACTCCCTTAATCCAAGGTGTGAGCGGCACATTCCTCCGTGAATCTCATCCAGCAGTTCCTTTCCATCCTCCCGACAAACACACTTCAATTTCACACCGTTGGGTCTCCTTTTGTACAGAGTGTCATCGACAAACTGATATTCTCGGCCTTCGAGCTACTTTATCAGCTTCGTCTTGGTTGCGAGGGAGTTCTCCGGTTTGGGGAAAGTGGACAATATGCATTGCCCAAGTTGGAGCATGTGGCTCAGCAACCAGGACTAACGACACCTCCTCTGCTGCGGGAGCACTAGCCTCGTGTGCGGTGCCCTTGGGCATAGTAGGAGGGGTTGGTCCGGCAGGCTGTGAGGAGTTGTTTCCGGCAAGGTCTCTGCCAGGAGTGGATCGCTCTACCGGGAGAGGCTTACTGTTGTCCAACTTTCTCCTTTTCTGGGCCATTGTGGCTGGTGATACTGAGGGCTGAGAGAGAGAGAACAAAAGTTCTTGTTTCCACAGGAAGCTTATGCGCTACACACTTTGACAGGTGATCAGCTATGCTATTTTCTGCACGGGGTACGTGCTCTATTTCCAACCCATCAAAGTGCTCCTCAAATCTCCTCACATCCTCAATGTATGCTTCCATCAATGGGCTCTTATAATCATTGTTGACTTGGCTCACCACAAGCTGTGAATATCCTCGTATGATCAGCTTCTTAATTCCCAATTCAGCTGCAATTCCGAGCCCGGCAAGGAGCCCTACATACTCAGTTGTATTGTTGGTGGCTTCTTTCCGAGCAAAGTTCATTTGGAAGACGTACTTCAAGTGCTCTCCGGAGGGTGCGACGAGAAGCACGCCAGCCCCTTCACCTTGTAGGGAAAAAGCACCATCAAAATACATAATCCATTCTTGGGGTGATTCCTTGGCGGGCAGAGTTGTTTCTGTTACTTCGTCATCAGGGGTTGGCATCCATTCCGCAATAAGCTCTGCTAGGACCCTGCTATGAATGGTTGAAGTGCTCTCAAACTTCAAACGAAAGCTGATAACTCCAAAGCCCACTCCCCTATTTTGCCAGTAGCCTCAGGGTTTCGGGGTATCCTTTGCAATGGGAAACGAGTGAAATCGTGATGTCATGGGGTTGGAAGTAGTGGCGCAGTTTCCTTGAGGCCATGATAAGGCCAAAAATCAACTTTTGCACGCCACAGTACCTCGATCGAGCTCCTTGTAACAAGGAGCTGACGAAATACACTCGGCGCTACACCACTTTTTTCCTTGCCGCATCCTTGGGGTTGCTCTTGTTGCCATGCTTATTGATGTCCTGATCCTTTCCTGATTCTGTCATGATCTGGCCACTTTCTGCTTCATCTCCTTCTCGTAGTGCTATCAAGGTCGCACTGACCAGTTGGTTGGTTGCCGCCAAGTAAAGCAACAACAACTCTTGGGGTTTGGGTGCAACCAAGGTAGGTACAGACGACAGGTAGGCCTTCAACTCCTGCAATGTTGCATCTGCTTCCGGGGTGCACTTCATTGGCATTGCCTTCTTTGGAATTTTAAGGAATGGTAAGGCACACTCGGCAGACTTGGACATGAATCTGCTTAGCGCGGGAACACTTCTCCGGATTAAGCTTTAAGTTGACTTGCGCAAATTAGCAAACGTCTCCTCCAAATCCTGGATAAGGGTGGCCTTATCCTTAGTTTGGACCACGATGTCATCCATATAAGCTTATATATTCCTATTTAACTATGGCTCAAAACCAATCTGGACTGCTCTTGCAAAAGTGGACCCGGCACTCTTCAATCCGAAAGCCATGTGGACAAAGCAGTACGTGCCACATGAAGTGATGAATGATGTCTTTTCCTCATCTTCCTTGGACATGAATATTTGGTGGTACCCGGAGTATGCATCCAAAAAGGAGAGCAGATCACAACCTGATGTGGAATCCACAATCTAGTCGATACGCGGCAAAGGGAATAGGTCCTTTGGGCAAGCCTTGTTGAGATCCGTGAAATCAATGCAAAGCCTCTTTTTCCCATTAGCCTTCCGGACTACCACTGGATTTTCCAACCATGTAGGGTGAAGTACTCCTTTGACCAAACCAGCTGCCTCTAATTTCTTGATTTCCTCGGCAATGAACTGCTACCTCTCCAAGGCCTACTTTCAGACTCTCTGCTTGGTTGGTCAGGCATGTGGGTAGACAACAAGGTGGTGCTTGATTACCTCCCTGGGAACACCGGGGATATCAGATGGTTGCCACGCAAACCCATCGATATTCGCCCGCAGGAAGGCAATGAGCGCGCTTTCCTATTTTTCATCAAGGGTGGCACTGATGGTGAAAGTACCATCAACGCCAACCAGCCCTGTCGGGACCATTTTACTTGGGGTGCAACAACCTTGGGCCTCTTGCTGTTCGAACACTCCGGCACGCCGTCAATGTGTGCCGTGCACTAAGAGGGGGCACGCTTCCCGGACTCCTTGCCGGAGGTCCAACAATCCCTCTTCTTTCCTTTGCTTTTCGTGGCGGGAGCTGCCACAGCCTCTATTGCGACTGCATCCCGGTACATCTTGTCCACGCAGATAATGGCATCCTTCTTGTCTGATGGGATAGTGATGACTCCGTGTGGCCCAGGCATCTTCAAAGTGTTATAAGCATATTGGGATGCTGCCATGAACTTAGCCAGGGTTGGGCGTCCCAGAATCCCATTGTACGGCAGGGGGAGGTCAGCCACATCAAACACAATCTTCTCAGTCCGGTAGTTCAGCTCTCCCACAAACGGCACCGGCAACATAATATTTCCCTTAGGAGGGCTCCTGCCGGGGTTGACTACTTGAAGCGTGCCGGTAACCTCTAGCTCTTCTTCTCCTATCTGAAGCTTCTTGATGACTGCCGGGGAAATCATATTCAACCCAGCCCCGCCATCCACTAGCATCTTTGTGACCTTGAGGTTGCAAATTGTTGGAGAGACCAACAATGGCAAACATCCTACCGCTGTAACGCGGCTAGGGTGGTCCTCCTCATCAAAGATGATGGGCGTGTGGGACCACTTGAGCGGCTTCCGGGCCTCTGACACTGGCTCCACAACATTGACCTCCCTTTCCTATCGGTTCAGTTGACGATGGGATGTGTGCAAAGATGCACCTCCGTCAATGCATAGGGCGTCAGTGGCCCTCTAAAATTCCTGCTCACTGGTTTCCTCTTAATCCCCTCCATCACTCACATTGCCACAGATTTCCTTCTTTTGGGCCCTGGCGGGGCTTCCTTGGTTCCAAAAGGGTTTTCCAGGGCGAATTGCTTCACTGCCTTGACTCTTACCGCTGGCAGCATTCTGACCTTTCCTTATCTCGCTTATCATACTCTACCCTCTGTCTCTTGGCAAGCTGCTCAACCTAATAACACTCCTGAAGGTCATGGCCCTTGGTCCGGTGGATCTTGCAGTACGAACCATCACCTTTCCCAGCATTCTCGGCAGCAACAGCTTCCCGGCAAGCCGTGCAAGCAGCAACTTCCTTGCCGGGGGCCTCAACCTTGGCCTTCTCGCTGGTACTAGGCGTGCCTGAACCTTCCACAGTCATCACTACCTTATCTCTTGGTTTCTTGTTGCGCTTCTTGCCCTTGTTCTGACTGGTTGACTCATCTTCATCCTCTGAATCAACATTGATGCAATCTTCCTCTCCGGGCAACTTCCTTTCTTCCTCCATCCGAGCACTCTTGTCCACCAGTATGTATAGTTCTTTCACAGTCTTGGGAAACCGCACATTCATTTTGGAATGAATGCGGTGGTTGCACACATTGGACTGGAAAGCTGCTATAATGGATGCCGAATGGATATTCGAAATATTTCTATAAACTTTACTGAATCTCTGTAAATACTTACGGAGGGTTGCTCCTTCCTTCTACTGAAGGAGCTGCAGGTCGCTGGGCCTGCCGGGTTCTTGGTGCCCATCGTGCGGGCGGTTGATGTCGCTTGGGGAGGCTGTGGTGGGCAGGCTCATCGTGAGCCTTCAACTTTGGCGAAATCGAGCAGGCTCTAGATGGTGGCACGCCATTCATCCATCTGCTCGGCCGCTGGCGGGAACCTTAGTAGCAGCTGAGCTCATGCCATGGCTTCCATAGATGTGCTTGGCATGGATGTCGAGGACGTCGACCGCGCTGTCACCTGGCTCCTAATGGCGCCAACGGCGGTGGCGGCGGCGTCGCACCCACGCTGCTGTGGGATGACCACCTGGGCAGCGGGATTGCGCGGTGGTGGTGCTCGAAGATCAGCAGCTCCATTCAGCGCAGCGGTTTGGATGGCTCGTTCGGGAAGGAGGTTCACGCACCGTAGTCGCTCCCTAGGTGGGGGCGACTCGAGGGCGGTCATTTGCCCTGGATCTACCGTCGTTTTCGCGGCTGTGCTCATCAGCAGGAGGAAAGAGTGCTGATGGAGTGACCCCCTCGACCGCACCTTGCTAAGCGTGATCGACGAGATGCTGCTGGTGTTGTTCTCCTCCGACGCCTTCGTCCACCGTGTCGGCCGTAGGGGGAGTGGCAATGGCGCCACCTGCTCCAACCATGCCCCCAGCGGCGTTCACGTCCTCGCTTGTCTCCGCATCCCCCGCGGCATTAGAGGCCGCGGGCGGCTGGGCCTTCAGGGTAGATGGCTGGGCCGAAGGGCCGGATTTCTTCTTCTTGGCCGCCATGGTTATTGGCATCATCGAAGATAAACATTGCGATGAAGATAACATGCTGCGTACGCTTTCAGGTTCGCGCAAGCACTTCCCCTCTCTAGCGCGCCAAAGATGTCACGGGATATCCGCGGCTAACTATGGGACCGAGCGGCCCCTTGCTGATTCGGCAGGGGGACGGCACGTTGCACAAAGAGCAAAACGGCGCACGATAGCATAACAGAGAACGCACAAGAAATTAGCCGGGTTCGGGCCGCCGCGAGGTGTAAGACCCTACTCCTGCTTTGGTGGATTGATGGTGGAATGAATGTGGTGGTGTGTAGTACACTTGCCCAGCAAGACGCGCCTCAGAGCCGCAGCGACTACGCGCATATGGTGGCTTGGGTTCATCAACTTTCCAATCCCTCCTACGTGTGCCATGGGCCTCCTTTTATAGATTAAGGGGTCACCACAGTGGCAAAACGGTCATTACCAATTGATATGACAGCGAACAATGCTATCATATCTATCTCTACGGGCTAACAGGGTGCATTAAATGCACCACTTATTGTCACATCACCGATCGCCCGGCAAGGCATGCCGGGCTGTCTTGCCAGCTCTGCATCTGCTTTCTTGACACGTCGCAGGACAGGTGTCCTTTGTGGGTTTCTTCTGTAGGAAATGGCTGCCATGTGGCGAATGGCTGCAAGTTAATAACTCCGTAGCTTGGCACCGCACTGATGAACGACGTGGATCGTGCTTGAGTGGTTGGCGGGATGGTTTACCCACGCGACCCCCAGTAGGATCTACCGGGGAGTCATTGATGGCTTGTTTCTGGTGGTGGAATCGCCCCTTGTCGGGCTTGCCTGCCCGGCAACAAAGGCACTCATCTTGGCAATATCTTGTTCTTCTGGCTTCGCCTTGGTCTCTGTGGCTGCGTGTTGGTCCTTTGAATCTCTTGGTTCTTCAATCTTGGGCTCGAGCTGGTGCTTCAACCTTGGACTTGTGCCAATGCACAGTTGGGCGGCGGACCCAAGTTTTGTTGAACCGACACATCATAACTTTGCGCTTTTCTATCAATTGCTCGACAGTAATTTGTTCACCCACTGGATTATTTGCTATCATGAGAGAAGCCTCTAGTGAAACCTATGGCCCTTGGGTCTATTTTCTATCATATTCATTTCCCATCTAATATTTTGCAATCTTTTACTTTCAGATCTACAAATCAAAAACCCAAAAATATTTTATCTTTTATTTATTTATCTCTGTCAGATCTCACTTTTGCAAGTAACCATGAAGGGATTGACAACCCCTTTATAGCGTTGGGTGCAAGTGTTTGATTGTTTGTGCATGTATTGCTAATTTGTGTGTTCTTGTCCTACTGGATTGATACCTTGGTTCTCAACTAAGGGAAATACTTATCTCTACATTGCTGCATCACCCTTTCCTCTTCACGGGAAAAACCAACGCAAGCTCAAGAAGTAGCAATAAGAATTTCTAGCACTGTTGCTAGGGAGATCTACGCCAAGTCAAGATCTACATCAAGCCTACCAAGTACTTGCCATAAACTCTCATCTCTTGCATTTACATTATTCGCCATTCACCTCTCGTTTTCATCTCCCCACTTCTAAAACATTTTCAGAAAAACACAAAAATATTTGCCTTTTTATTCGCCCTTATGTCTTACTTGGTTTGTTTGCTCGTTCGCTTGGCCTAATTGTGTTTATTCAAAATCAGCAAGAAAGTGTTATGGATCCTCATCCACTTGCTAATCTTTTTAAAAGATCCAATTATGATAAACCAATTTCTAGTGATTCGAGTACACTAGATTAACTTTATGAGGTTTTGCTTGAAATTCGTGAATCTTAAAATGGTGATGAAGTGTTAAAAGAAAATCATAAAGTGATTCACGATAGTTCCTTAAATGAAAAGCATGATTGCAATGATGATATTATAAATTCTATGAGATATAATTGTGCTAATGACATGCAAAACCCTAAGCTTAGGGATGCTTATTTTGCTATGCCCGCTACATGTTGCAATGATCATGATTGGGGTGATTCTTCTTACGATCTTGAAAATTTATTTAAATCCCATGATTAATATGAGATTGATAACAATGTTTGCAATAATATTGAAAGTGGGTTTGAAAAAATGTCAACTTTTGATCCCACTACTTTTGATATTGTGAAGCCCCCGATTTGACCGTACACTAATCATGCATGCGAATGTGTACGACCAAGATCACGGACTCACTGGAAGATATCACAACACAACTCTAGACACAAATAAATTAATACAAGCTTCATATTACAAGCCAAGGGCCTCGAGGGCTCGAATACAGAAGCTCGAATACAAACGAGTCAGCGGAAGCAACAATATCTGAGAACAGACATAAGTTAGACAAGTTTTGCCTTAAGAAGGCTAGCACAAACATCAACAATCGAAGAGGCAAGGCCTCCTGCTACCTCTTGAGCATGCGTTGTTTTTCCCTCAAAGACTAAAGGGTGATGCAGCAAAGTAGCGTAAGTATTTCCCTCAGTTTTTGACAACCAAGGTATCAATACAGTAGGAGACTACATGCAAATCCCTAGTACCTGCACAGACAATTAAGAACCTTGCAACCAACACGATAAAGGGGTTGACAATCCCTTCATGGCCACTTGCAAAAGTGAGATCTGATAGAGATAATAAGATAAATATTTTTTGTATTTTTGTTGTATGGATTGAAAAGTAAAGATTGCAAAATAAAAGAACAATAAGGATAACTAGTTGACGGAAGATTAATATGATGGAAAATAGACTGGGGGGCCATAGGTTTCACTAGTGGCTTCTCTCAAGATAGAAAATCTTACGGTGGGTGAACAAATTACTGTCGAGCAATTGATAGAAAAGCGCATAGTTATGAGAATATCTAGGCATGATCGTGTATATAGACATCGCGTCCGTGACAAGTAGAACAAAATGATTCTGCATCTACTACTATTACTCCACACATCGACCGCTATCCAGCATGCATCTAGAGTATTAAGTTCATAAGAACAGAGTAACGCTTTAAGCAAGATGACATGATGTAGAGGGATAAACTCATGCAATATGACATAAACCCCATCTTTTTATCCTCGATGGCAACAATACAATACATGCCTTGCTGCCCCTACTGTCACTGGGAAAGTACACGACAAGATTGAACCCAAAGCTAAGCACTTCTCCCATTGTAAGAAAGATCAATCTAGCAGGCCAAACCAAACATATAATTCGAAGAGACTTGCAAAGATATTAAGTCATACATATAAGAATTCGGAGAAGAACCAAATATTGTTCATAGATAATCTTGATCATAAACCTACAATTCATCGGATGTCGACAAACACACCGCAAAAAGTATTACGTCGAATAGATCTCCAAGAAGATCGAGAAGAACTTTGTATTGAGATCCAAAGAGAGAGAAGAAGCCATCTAGCTAATAACTATGGACCCGAAGGTCTGTGGTAAACTACTCACACATCATCGGAGAGGCTATGGTGTTGGTGTAGAAGCCCTCCGTGATCGATTCCCCCTCCGGCGGAGCTTCGGAAAATGCCCCAAGATGGGATCTCACAGGTAAAGATGGTTGCGGCGGTGGAAATAGGGTTTTGTGGTGCTCTCAGATGTTTTTAGGGTATATGAGTATAGATAGGAGGAAGAGGTATGTTAGTGGAGCTACAAGGGGCCCACGAGGGTGGGGGGCACGCCTACCCCCCTGGGTGCGCTCTCCTGCCTCGTGGCCACCTCGTGGCTTCCCAGACGTGTACTCCAAGTTTTCTGGATCACGTTTGTTCCAAAAATGATCCTCGCGAAGGTTTCATTCCGTTTGGACTCCGTTTGATATTCCTTTTCTGCGAAACACTGAAATAGGGAAAAACAGCAATTTACACTGGGCCTTTGGTTAGTAGGTTAGTCCCACAAATAATATAAAAGTGCATATTAAAGCCCACTAAACATACAAAATAGATAATATAATAGCATGGAACAATAAAAAATTATAGATACGTTGGAGATGTATCAAGCATCCGCAAGCTTAATTCCTGCTCGTCTTCGAGTAGGTAAATGATAAAAACAATTTTTTGCTGTGGAATGCTACCTAACTTAATTTTCAATGTAATTTTCTTTATTGTGGCATAAATGTCCATATCCAAAAGATTCAAGACAAAAGTTTAATATTGACATTAGAATAATAATACTTCAAGCACACTAACAAAGCAATTATGTCTTCTCAAAATAACATGGACAAAGAAAGTTAATGCCTACAAAATCATATAGTTTGGGTATGCTCCATCTTCGTCACACGAAATACCCAAATCATGCACAACCCCGGTTTCAACCAAGCAATTGTTTCATACTTTAATTTTTCGAACTTTTTCAACTTTCACACAATACATGAGCATGAGCCATGGATATAGCACTATAGGTGGAATAGAGTGGTGGTTGTGGAGAAGACAAAAAGAGGACGATGGTCTCACATCAACTAGGCATGTCAATGGGCTATGGACACTACAAAAAAAATACACTTCCGTGATGATATGTGTTTGTCATAGTAGGTCACGTTTTGTGTCATGCATGTACATCCATGACAAATTTATGACAGAATCAAGATAGCCATACCTGTGCTGTCATAGAAGTGTTCCATGACATTACCAAAATTATCATCACGGAAGTGTCCACTACCATGACGATTAATCGCGCGTCACGGAAGTGCTTTCATCAAGGGTGACCGACACGTGGCATCCACCGTAACGGAACGTCGTTAAGCTATCGAGTCCGGTTTTGGATCAGATAACCCGTTAATAGCCCCGACACATGGCATCCACCGTAACAAACATATATCTATGTAGTATGGTCACTGTATGGTCTATATCATTCTAGTTTATGTTGCCAAATCAAGATAGATACAGTTCGAATCATATGTATTTAAGACAAAGCAGCATAGAGAGAATATAAGTGTGGGAAACTACACAACAATAACAACACTTGTAATGTGCATGGCATGAGAACATAACTGTTTATTCAATTGAAACTGAAATCAACATAGAGCAAGTTACAACAGCAAACACATTAAAGAAACAGGTTTAAAACATACCTGTTGCACCATTGGAGTTTCAATTGCATCCTTCAAATTTGAAATTAGTTGGTATGAGTAAATACAGTGATGCAAGAGAAAAGTAGTATGAACCATAGCTACGGAACCTGACCTGAGAACAATTCTTCTTCTGCTTTAAGCGTTGACTTGGGGTTCAGAGTGGTGGTCCTCGTGCTTTCGGCACTGCAGTTGCCTTACTAACTGCTCGTGTTTGGGTGCTCTGTGGTGGAGACGATGTTGTGTCAATGGGAACTGGGTTACTATCTGCTGGGGTTGGGGTTAGAAGGGGTGTAGCTGGTTCTCTGTCCAACTGGGTAGGGGTACAATCTGCGTGAGTCTGGGTTATGTGTGGTGGGGCTGGCTCTTGGGCAAGTACAATCGTGGTTCTATCTCCATCGACGGTAGCACGATCTTTTCTGAAGACCGTGTTTTACTCCCACAGATACTGCCATCACCCCCTCCAATTGAAATGGCTGATAAACAAGAAAAGTAATTGAATGTACAGACATTGTAAGATAGATAGGTGCAATGGATAGTATGGAAGAAAACGGGGCATGAAATAATTCACATTTATGTTATCTAACCAAACATAATAGCTGGACATAATTTCAAATATATGATGGCTAATTAAACTGGATGGCATGACACAATTTCACATGTATGATGGCTAACTAAATAGGATAGAATGACATACTTCAAAATAGGATGACTATGTAAACATGATGACATGATATAACTATACGATGTGTCTATTAAAGTGGTTGGCATGCCATAAATCACAAACATGCCGTCGATGGAAACGTGATGGCATGATAATTCACGGATAGAATGACATAATTCAAAATATGATGACTATGTGAACATGATGAGATGATATAACTATATTATGTCTTTAGAAAATGGGTTGGCATGCCATAATTCAGACATATGTTGTCTATGTAAACATCATGGCATGATATAATTCAAATATATGATTTATATACTAAGGAAGTGAGCAGAGGGCAATCGCATATATGATGTGTCAACTAAGGAGATGGCATTCAATATCGCGTATATGATGTAAAAACTAAGCATTGCAATACAACATATGGATGATATGAGTAATATAACCCTGCCAAGTTTGAGCATACACCTCAAGGGGATAATAGGACTGGTCATCTGCCTCTGAATCCTCCTCTGAAGAGCTATTTGTAACCAGCAACATATCTGCTTCAACAGGTAGCATTGTCTGCTCTAAAGACCTGGTTTTCACTCCAAATTTCTCCATCACCAATTCAAATGGCTAATGCAGAGGAAGAGCAATTGAATATACAAACATCATCGACAAAAGTAATGAGAAATACAAAAAAAGGACTGCATGATATAATTCACATATATGACGCTTGGCTAAACAACATGGCATTGCATAATTCACATATATAATGCCTTGCAACAAGATAGCATTGCATAATTCACATATATAATGTCTTGCAAAAAGATGGAATTGCATAATTCACATATATGGTAATTAGACACTAAACAGGTGGCATTCACAGAAATCATGTCTAAACTAAGCAAATGACATAGCAATGCAAGATACCATACGCACGATATGAGAAACATAGCCCTGCCAAGTTAGAGCATGCACCTCGGGGGTGGGGGGATAGGACTGGTCATCTGTCTTTGAATCCTCCTCTGAGGAGGTATCTTCCTCTTGATTATGATCTGAAATGGGGGGGGGGGCTGCCTTTGCGCCCACCATGGAGCGACGTCTGCATGAAATTTTATTGCCACGCAAGGCTCGTCTCTTTTGCTATACATGTTCAATTCCATTGTGTACAATAACTGACATGCATAGGAATAAAACATAGTGAGATTATGTAAGGAGTGCATGCACAAATCCAGAGTGAAGGTAGCAAAATGTGGATAGACCCAAAACCAATGATAGCGGGCAGATAATAGCTTTAGTTAAAAAATACAGATAATGGCTCCATTAATGTTTGTTTGCAACCAACATGAAACTCATAGTAGACACCCGAGATTAACCAGATAGTAGACAGATACTACTGATTACTGCCCCAATATGTACCCCACAACCATTTAAAAACTCAAGTTTCAGCATAAGTTTGGACCTGAGTCGGAGTCTAATAGGTGAACACAATGATAAAGTAGCATGTCATCATATTAAGCGATGCAAAATGTAAGCAGACACGGAAGAGTGCGACCTCTCTTGCGGACCCATGTAGTCCTCAAGGTCATCTGCTCAGTTGATGATGGTAATGCAGTTGTTGTGGCTTCGGCGGCCGGGAAGATGATCTGAGGCGGCGAACGACAGTCTGGAGAGCGGATCCCTGCTGTGGTGAACCCTTCCGTTGTTGGAGCAGCTGAGCTGGGTGGAACATAGCACCGCAAGAGCAGGACAAACCACACAAGGTTTTCTTTGACACATATCTGTAACAGAAGTAATTGTGTAAGGGCTTGTTTGAATTTGAGGATTCTAACAATGCAGGGATAGGAAATAGACAGGAATAGGACAGGAATGCATGTGCAAAATAGAGAATTTAAAAACACGAGATTTCTGCCAATCTGGGTGTTTGGTTCACAAGAATTGGAAGATCACATGATGCAAAGAAGCATGGTGAGATTAAGTCAAATCATAAGAAGTGTACAACCTCTTTGGCGAAGCCATGTCGATCTCAGCATGATTGGGTTGGCCGGGAGGATGCTCCGGCTGACTTGGCTGTCGGAAGAGGGGAAGAAGATCTTGGACGTCTGGAGATGGAGCCCGAGGTACTGCTCCGCTGTGATGGAGGGTTTCGTCATTGGAGCAGCTCCGGTGAGTTGTACGACGCCGAGGCTAAAGCAGGACAATAGAGACAACGTTAACCTGAGTGGAATTCTAATAGCACCTCAAATACATGACGTAAAATACATAACCACAAAGTGCTAGATGTATACATCAGATGCTCATCTCTGAACTTAACTGTCGAAACTGAACTTAATCGTCGAAGCTAAATTTTGCTGTTGAAACTGAATTTTACTGTCGAAACTGAACGCACTAGAGGTGAGGCTACAAGTCAGGCGACCGACTTTTTCATCTCTGGTCAGTCGATTTTGCAGCCGTTGGATACGAAATCAAGGGCCTGCAGTTCATCTTCAACCTCCAACCCCCTGAGCTGCCGGCCACCACCGGCCAAACAACCGCCCCCCGCCACCCATGGACGGCGATGCGCCGCCCCGCCCATCCCAGAAACACTCCCCACTGCCGGTTCGCCGCCGCCCC
>LR738714.1:395676115-395686195 GCA_902687465.1 Secale cereale | reverse complement strand
GAACCCTAAGATAGATAGTGGGGTACCTCTTTGGCGAGCCCCCCTCCCCGTTGCCGTTGGTTCTTCCTTAAGTCCGACGAGCCCCCCACCCCCTGAAAATCGACTGACCCAAAAGTCGATTCAGTCGATTGAAGTGTATCTTAATCAGAGCAGCATCGCAAGCAAGAGAAAGAGCGAGAGCAACAAGGCGAGCAAGAGCAGAGTAGTACCGCGAGCAAGAGCTAAAGAAGCAGCAGCCCCTACTGATATGGATGTCGCCGCCGAGGGAGCGACGCCGTTGAGGAAGTGGCCGGCGATGCCGCCTTGAATGGAGCCGCGCCTTGTCGTCTCGGGACCAAGCGTCGGCAGCACCGTGAGATTGAATCAAGAAGAAAATGCGGCGAGTAATGTACAACCTCTTTGGTGGCGCCGATTAGGCTGCAGCTTCATCCGAGGAAACGGTGATGATGATGCTCTTCTGGTGGTGCAGGTGAAGACACCGGTGTGGGAATGGAGGTGGCGCGGAAGATGAGGGGAACATCGGGGCAGCTCCTTGGAGGTGGAGGATGGGGTGGCTAAACCGGTGGGATGACCAGATCGACGACGGATCCGGTACGGTGGATGAGGGACGTCGAGGTGTCGCTGTGGACGAGGTCGTTGGGGAAGAGGCTCCGGCTGGGTGGCGGACAGAGGAGGGTGTGGGGCTTCGCGGGTTTTGCCGGCCTTGCTGCACGAATGGGTGGGCGGATGGGATGGGAGTGGGGAACCATGGCTTAGGGATGCGCTTGTCCGAAATGTGGGGTAAGTTACGAAAGTACCCCCACCGATTTGAGGCGATTCTTTCGGTTCAGGGGTATCACGGGTATTTTGCGTGTCGGGATTTCACAGGAGGTGGGATTTTTAGCGCGCGTTGTAATTTTGGAATAGCAAGGCGCGGGTTGAGATGGAGGGAGTTGTCGGAGCACAACGAGACAAAGATATATCTTAAATATTTCGGGCTAATAAGGCACGGGTTGAAATTTCCGGACAAGCCTAACGTGTACTGTACCAAATCAATTCGCACTACAAATGTCATTCAAAACTTTGAATTCATGTTATGTTCAATTAAAATATTTCGCTACGTGTATAATGCATGCAACCTAGTACTCAAATGAACGTTTTAGTGCATTCCAAATGTATATACTACCGCTTCAATATGAACTAAATTTGAATTCGTTTCTCTATTTGAATAAGATCTACAATAATGATTGTTGTGAAGTCAACGCATTTGAATTTGTTTCTCTTTTTTAATAAGATCTACAATCATCATTATTGTCAAGTTAAGCCATCGTTTGTGTATTATCTTCACAACACACCACATGATTTGTCTCGAGTTACATACGAACTATGTGTACTATATGAACTCGAACTCGATTTTTTGAATCCACTTTTTGTTGATTTCAAATCATAGTACATTTCAAGCTCTAGCTAGATCTTCACAAACTAAACCATGTCTCATATGTATAATGTGTTTTTCACATTATGTATTGTACCCCGCCCCCTACGCCTACAAGTATTTAGATGTGTGTCGCAAACACCACCCATTACCACAAATTAAAATAAAATGTGAGAATGTTCGATATATAGTATTGTTAGATTGTTCGATATTTAGTTGTAAGCTGCAAACGCCACACATTATCATAAATTCAAATAAAATGTGAGATTGTTCGATGTATAGTATGGTTTAGATTGTTCGACATTTAGCTGTGAGTTGCAAACGCCATGCATTATCACATTATGGTATAACATGTGCGAAACCACAACACACGTATCACCGCTATATTCATGCATGCATATGTTTAAAACACTATGATCTCTTTCATATCAAGTTATGATCTTTGTTAGTTTCTTAAACCCACACAATCCTCTAACCTTTGTAGCTATGACTAAGTTTCTCTCGTGCATGCACACGCCCTCCTCGCCCCCCCTCCCTCAGCATTCTATCCATCGCGCACATTCATTTTTTTCTTTAGGTCGTTCTCCCACAGTCTCCACAACTCCATTCCAACTAACACCAACCGATAAACCTCTCCAGCGATGTCTGCATACAAAATACACACGCACCTTCAATCTCCTCCTTTATGTGTCCTTGCCTGGTGTCTCTCATACGGTCCCACACATGTGTAAACTCTCGTCCCACTACTAGGAAAAGGCCTACTAATGGCGCACCTAATTTGGCCATTAATGGCGCATTAGTGGTGCGCCATTAGTGCCACGCCATTAGTATATTTTACTAATGGCGCACCTCTGGTGCGCCATTAGTATCTGGTATACTAATGGCGCACCACAGATGCGCCATTAGTATGCACAGTAGTGCGCCATTAGTATGCCTCCCAGGGGGCCATGTGTACCCAGGTGCTTTTCATACTAATGGCGGACGCCAGCAAGATGCGCCATTAGTAATTTCGGCATAGTAATGGCGCACTGTCTAATGATGCGCCATTAGTATCCTTTGGCATACTAATGGCGCACTGTGATATGATGCGCCATTAGTATGAATATTAGGTTTTTTTTATTTTTCTGTTTTTTTGCACAGATTACAAAATGTATAATTGGACAGAATATAGACAGCACACATCAACAACAGATTCATCGAATATAATAGAAGATTAGTCTCTGAATACAATTCATCATATTAGTCTCCGAATACAATTCATCATAATAGTCTCCGAATACAATTCATCATATTAGTCTCCGAATTGAAAAGACCGAACAAAGATAGAACATTATATTACAAGTCTCGAGACCGCGAGTAGCGAGTTTGTCTTCACATTACAAGTCGATATCGATCATCTAAACTACCATCACATAGAAGAGAGCTGCGGTCATCACGATGAGCATCATCGCGATGAAACTCGTCTTCATCCGGTTCCTCCAACGCCCCCTCCCCTCTCCCGCTAGATAGCGGGCGTATCTAGATTCGGCCTCGGCCCTAGTGGTGTACCCTTTGTAACTGTTACCGCTGAATCGGTGAACCTGTCTTCGACACTCCTCCCAGTCGTCGTAGACTCCGGGAACCTTACCCTTGTGCACGACATACGACGGCATCGCTATGCACTAGCCAAACGAAACGTTAGTACCAATTCACAGACAATACATAAGCAATATATAAGTATGCAACAGAACGATCGAATGAGAAAAGCAAGACATTAATAGCATCGATTACATCTAAGTTGAACGACTCTCGAAACCAAAGAGACATACTACAAGTTCATTAAAGTTTAATTACAACATGAGCCAATCGATGTTTCAGAACTAGACACAGCATCACTGCTTTCGACTCGACTCAAGGGACCGGTGCGTGGATGAAGCCGCCGTCTATCATGGGAGTCATGAAATCACGGGCGTTGTCAGCCTGCATTTGTAGCATTGTGTCGATATCACTGTTCGACGGTTGATTTCTGAGGTAGAACTGCCCCGAGGTACGAAGGACATCTTGATGGATGATTTCCGCAAACTCGACTGGATGCGAAAGAATTCTTGTCTGATGTCCGCGTCCTGGATTTCCGACACGCTCACGGCCAAATCTTTGAGTTTACTCGGTAGCAGAAGTTGATGATGGTCCCGTACGATCGCCCGCATGTGATGGATGGCGTAGTAGGCACCCTTCTGACCGCCAGGCGGCTGCTTGACACAGCAGAACGTCGTATTGTGGGAGAACACGTGCTTGCCGGTCTTACGAATAGGCCTGGTGAAGGTACCTCCAGATTTGGCGTAGCCGGGGAGAACATCATGAAGAACCTTCTTGACATTTGTGTAGTCTATGTTCGACTGACGGTCCGGGTCGAAATACGTGGCCATGGAATATTTGGGGCTTAGGAGGATGAGCGTGCAATGTGTGTCACTACAGAAAACACGGAATGTTAAAAGAAGAACGATCGAAATCTAAGAATTCATATGTTACGGGGCGGTTGAGGCGGAGGACTTACTCGGGAATGTAAGGCACGAGGAAGTTATCCTTATCTCGGTTTGCCAGAATGACGCCTTCGAGGTAAGAACTCGCGACTTGCCGGTCCCCAGCGCTGCCCAAGATCTTGGCACGCATGTAGAAGGGGTCGACTATCACGATGTCCGGGGTCTTGTCGCGAATGATCGGCATCTCCATACTCAGCGAAAATAGCCGAACGAAGGTGTAGTGGGGCGGAAGAAGGTTCAACATAGCGTGGATGTCATCAAACCGTAGGACAATCGTACCCCCGATGGAGTTATCCACAAAGCCCTTGCCCTCTGGCACCTTGGCCGCGAAAACCGGGTATGCCACATCCTTCTCTCTGAGACGCCGCTTCTCCAGAGAAAGAACACTGTCATGCAGACTCCGCATAGCACCAGTTGCAGCATCGAGCATATTTCTCGGTAGCATCGGCCTACCCGCCACATGCACCCTCCTCATTACATCCTCAGGTGAAGGTGGCCCGTCCTGAGCACGGATCGTACTCGGTGCCAGCTGGCTCGCACCCTTGTTAGTTTTTATTTTGCGTGCCTTCTTCTTCTCCTGAATTGGGACCGAGTTCTGCTTAGAGACCGCCTTCTTGAGTGTGTTGGGGCTGATAATATTTCGCACCTCGCCTATCTGAGGCTCGGTGAAGTCGGCAGCTGGAGGCGTCTCCTGAGAGCTGAACGGCAGACAACGCCTGTTGCAACTTGGCTTCTCCGTGGTAGCAGCTAGATCGCGCACGTCTTTTGTTGGGTTGGGTTCTTGAGAAGGAGGCCCCATGAAGTCGCCACCGTACCCATGATCGGCAAAGTACTAATCGACGTTGGCAAATGTATAGTCGTCGTCATCGTTCTGATCCTGTGCCATATGCATGTTTGGATCCAGTGGCATAGGGATGTCCGGCACCGTTGCGGCGGTCTTGCCACGGGTACGACTTGGCGCCGGCACGACTGGCGGTGTTGTCTTTGGGGTGGTGTCCCCCACCTCCAAACGAATCTGGCTCTTCGGCCAAAGCAGGGGCCAGCTCAGGCAGGCGCTGAGGGTCATCACGTCATCATCGTCGGCCCCGACGGGTCAAATCGGAGGTAACACCTCGTCGCAGCCTGGCAGCACCCGAACCAGTTGAACCCTAAACAAGTTGGGTGGCATCTGGGTACCGTGGAACAAGGGGTTGCCCGGTTGAACGATTTTTCCCTTGGCGACATGGACCAACTCGTTGTTCACGAAGTGCAGGAGAGTGCACGGAACGTCGGCGGCGCCCTGCGAAAACATGTAGGGCGTCAGGGATGCCCAGTCAAAGGCAAGGAGATGAAGTCCTCGGCCGAGAGAGGCTTAATTAGTTACCGTGATGATGGCGTCGAGCTCGGCTAATATCGAGGCACCGCCAACGGCGGGCGTGCAGTTGACGGAGGGGCCGCTTGCTGCAGAGGTGCCGGGCGGCGTACACCCGGGTGCATTAAGCTCCCGTGTCGGCGTCGGAGACACCAATGCCGCCTCCGCCGGAGACACCAATGGCCCCGCCATCGCGTTCTGCGAGTTGCTGGCCTTGAAGCTAGGAATCGGGGGCGGCCCCTGTTGGCCGCCCGCAATCCACGCACTCAACCCCTCGATCAAGGTAGGCACAATGGCGGTGATCGTCGCTCCGAGCTGTTGTTGCACTTGCTCTTGGACAATCTCCGGAATCCGCGCCACCTGTGCCTTGAGTTCTTGAACCTCGCGCGCCTGGCTTTCCTAGCTGGTCTTTTTCTCCTTTCGCCCACCAGCGTTATAGTATGACGACCATTTTGTCGACAAACCTTTGTCGGCCACACGACCAGCTGACGTCGGCTTACTGAGCTTCTCCTTGTTCTTCATTACATTCAAGGCCCTATTTAGAGTCGTGTCCCAAGGGTTGCTCTTAGTCAACCCCGCGCTACTGCTTTCAGTCGCCTGCGGAAGGAATGTGAATCATTTAGAAATTTGGCTTCATTAATTAGAATGCAACCATATGGAGCTAATTACGCGGGGGTGTATTCCTTACCAGAACAAGCTCAAGCGCCCTGGTCTTCGGATCCGTGGTAAGCTCCTTTGTTTTCGGGTCCTTCTTGTACCGGGCCCTGACAAAGTTCCTGGTCTGCTTGTCACCGTATTTATCGAAGAGGGGCGGTAGGCCTTGCTCGGCACGGTCCGCCTCCTCCTTGTCCCATATTGGCTCCGTCACTCTGTAACCGCTGGGACCGAGTGTGTGTTCCCTTAAGTTCAGCTCCCGCATGTCTTTCCCCCACTGACATGATTCGGAGGTTGCGGTGCTCGAGCACTTGATCTTGAAGTCATTGTAGTCATCTTCGGTGATCAAAGGATTTTTCTCCTTGATCTTCTCATAACTCTCACCTTTCTCGATCATTCTCTTCACCATGCTTTTCCAACTAGACAAGGTCGTGCTCATCTTCGTGAGGGCAGCATTGTTCACTTTATTCCCTTTGAGGCTTGTGTTTTCAAATTCAGCGGGGAACTTGTATCATTTGTGCAGCTTCGTGAAGAGGAGGTTGCGCAAATTCCCTCGGTTAGGATGCCTCAGGTTCTCGGTGTTGATCGAGACGGTGCACCGGAGAATGCACCCGAGATGAAGCGAGTACCCCTTGACTATTTGTTCGGGCGCCGTTGGATTCCCGTCGGAGTCCACTTCAGTAACTTCCTCCTTGAGGGTGCGGAGCACGGTCGGGCGCCGGTCCTTCCGTTGCCTCTTCGGTTGGCTGCCATCTGTGCGTGCGCCGCCATCATCAGTGGTGGCATCCTCGGCGGCACCATCAGTGGTGGCATCAGTGGGGTCATCCTCGGCGGTACCATCAGTGGTGTCAGGATCGGTGGGGAAGGCGGCGTCCTCATACAAGTGAGGTTGTTCCTCCATCTCCTGGGACAGCTCCCAGAATGCCTTGCCGCCCGAACAACCGGCCTCATCGTTGTTGGCCATGTTTCTCTTTAAATAGGAACAAAGTTTGGTCAAAAAGTTGGTTATTGTCAAGGAACAAGATCATGGTCTCATCATTTAGGGTTTGTCGACACCGAGGCATCCTAAAAGCTAAGCATTTTTAATTGAGGGTTTTTCGACGCCGAGGCACCCTAAAAGCCTAAGCTTTCATCATTTCGGTTTTTATCGACACCGAGGCACCCTAAAAGCCAAGGTTTTATAATTTATGGTTTGTCGACACCGAGGCATCCTAAACGCTAAGCTGGGAAGGAGAATTTTAAGTTGGGCCTAATCACTTGGCTCTATTGCCGCCTATGGTTTAATGCAGGTAGAATAAAGGGGCACTTGATCCTACTTAATTAACTACTAAGATACCCCGGCCCATGCATTAGTCACGAGTACCCTATATGTCCTATTTTTAGCAAAGTCATGCTAAAATTCACGGAAAATTTCAGCATGACCTTTGCTGAAAATAGGACATATGGAGTACCCGCATTTGCCGGAACGGAAGTTAATCGACATTCCAGCAAACTCAAGGGCCTCTCGGGGTACCTATAAAATCATTATCCCCGCCTAATGAAGTCGTCAATGGGTCATTTCATAAGATCACAAGTAGCATCATCACAAGTACAACATCATGACAAGTACAGTAGCAACAGCAGTGAATACATGCATAACAACAGCATCAACAGTTAAGAAAAAGTTGCAGAAGCTTGTAAAACAATAGTTTGAAGTTCAAATATTTACAACAAGGAACCAAATACATGACCACCATTATTATCATTGTGCTAGTGTGACATACAAGTAGTACTAGTGTACATGAAAAAAACCTAAAACCTAAAACCCCAACAGAACATTAAGCCCACCAACCGGCTAAACGAACTAAAGATCTCACTTGGGACTACCATACTAGTAAAGGCAAGAGCCAAAGGGGTTCTGAAAAAGATGAAATTGTCACGGACTATGGCATGCCAAAGTATGACAACAAGCACTAACATGTCTTCCAATAAGTATGACAGCAAGCACTAACACAAAAGACAGAAACCAAGTGCTATCGAGACGACTCTGGAGCCAGATGACTTATTAAGCCATCTTTTAGATTTTAGTGTGCTCAGTCATTCACAATTATTTTGTGGTGGTGATTTAGAGAGGAAGGAGATGAGTGAGTGAGTGTGAGTGAGTGTGAGGGGTATGGTAAATGGAGATGTAATTGTAATTGGATTTGACTAATGCTTTTGATTGCTCTGTCCAATTGTAATTTGAAAAGGAAAAAAAATGCAGTACATCATCACTTAATATACTCTACTGATTCAGGCTATATATGAAACACAGATATGATTGTTTCAGGTTTGTTGCATGGATTATCCTAGGGTGATATTCTATAAAAAAGAACAAAAATAATATTCCAGAGCACGTCTAAAATGACTGAGGTTTTCATCTAAGGAGAGCACGTCTAAGGAGAGCACGTCTATGATTGTTTCAGGTTTGTTGCACTTGAACGGTTTTCATCTAAGGAGAGCACGTCTGCACGTGCACACATGAATTTCCAGCGTCATCCCAGGGAGTGTGTGGAGCATACTACGATTCGGTGTAATCGGCCGCCAGATCATGCTCCATCCGACGGGCGCAGGTCACGGCCCACGCACTGGCAGAAATCAGGCGGCTGATTTCAAGCATTTTCCTGCTAATTTTGCTTTGCGCATGAAGATAACGAATAGTTCCACATACAAACAAGAACGAAAATGGCAGAAATACAAAAAAAAATCACTGTAACGTGGCGCCTCAAAACTAGTGAAGGTTCAAACTAATAACCAACAGCATCACACAAATGCAAAACGCATCAAATAAAACTGCCAATTAAGACAAGCAAAAAACCTCTGGCCTCATAGAGAACATTAGATCATTCCACATGAAGAAAATTCAGGCATATGCTTGTCTATAATGTAGTTTAATCATCAGCAACTGACAAACCAAACCACTGACAGAAGCTAACCACTTGAAATGGAAGAACACATCAGCAGAAGGATCTAATCATCCCCAACCTCAAACCTCAAACCGGATACAAAATCCCCTAAGCGAAAAGAAGACAGGTTGACAAACAAGTACATAGAATTGCAGCATGCTCCCCGACACAAAATCCTGCAGAGCACATCCCAGGGAGTGTGTGGAGCATACTACGATTCGGTGTACACATGATTCTCTCAATTAGATGTGCAACCCCCACTAGCCGAACCCTATTCTCTCAATTAACTCCTAAAATGACTGAGCACACTAATTGAATCCCCTAACCAGAGTCTAAACCATGACTTTCTTCAAATGTCTAAACCTAAAATTCCTAAAATGACTTTGTGGTGGTGATTAGAGAGGAAGGAGGGAGGAGTGATGGCTACCTGCGTATGGAGTGGTCGCCGGCGTAGCTCCGGGCGGCGGCGTTGCTGCAGAGTCGGGGGAGGCCACGGCAGAGGGCGAGGGGCTCGTCCGAGGGGGTGGGGAGGCGTCGGTGGCGTCGGGGGTGTCGTACATCGGGGGCGCGGGCGTCGAGGGCGTCGGGGGCGCGGGCGTCGAGGCCGTCGGCGGCGCGGCGCTCGGCTCAGCGGGGGTGGCGCGGGGGCGGCGGCGCAGCGCTGGAGGGAGAGAGAGGCATCGGGGAGAGGGAAGGGGTGATCTGGCGAGGGAGAGAGAGGAGGGTGCGGCCGGTGGAGGGCGATATGGATGGGGGGATTACTAATGGCGCACCGCACCTTTGTACGCCATAAGTATGTAGATTCTAATGGCGCACCACCCCCAGGTGCGCCATTAGTATTGTGTTCTAGTCACTAGCCCGACTGGTGAGGTATATATTCCACCTAACCCACTACCCAACAGAACCCACCCACTAGCCCGACAGGTCAGCACGCAGCACATCCACCAGGAGGTCCTGGGTTCGATTCCCAGGCTCCCCAATTTTTTTTTTTGCATTTAAAATGTTGTTTGACACTTATTTGTGTTTAAATATGTTCAAACTTGTTTAAATCATAACAGTAATATTTTTTTATAAAAAAGTAATATTTTTTTAAAAAATATCATGAAATTTGTTATTTGAAAATATTTATGAATATGAAAAAATATCATCAAATTTATTATTTTGAATATATCATGGGTCGGCGGCGGCGGTTGAGTATGGGAATCGAGGGTGCGGGGG